>OZ005648.1:129991656-130648904 GCA_963930645.1 Salticus scenicus | reverse complement strand
ATTTTATGCAAATTTTTAACATGGCAGCATAGGACAAAATTCCGTATAAATGGGCATAATGAGAGTTATTTTAAACTTATGATTGTAAAATTAATATGAATTATTGACAATTGTTTGAACGTAGATTCTGGTTTCGATTCATGCTTACCCCCTGACTGGTAGTTGGCTCTTTGCCAAATGAGAGGTGATTTTTTTCTCTCTTTGAAAAATGTTACATTTTGTTTAGTTTTTTTTTTCGGCCTGTCTTAAACAGTAAGTATTTTTTTCTTGAACATGAAAAAGTTATGATTTACATATCTTGGTCTTGGCTCCTTTATGGAGAAACAATATTTTTCCTGAATAACTCCTGAATTTAATTATAAATTGTGAATTCATCTTTAAAATTCTGCAAGTAGTAATTTTATTTATGTGTAATTTTTGAAATAAATAAGTGAAGCTCTCCCAACCTGATTTTATTCTATGACTGAAACTGAACACTTGAATCATAGATTTATAGATTATGAAGTGTTTTTGTGATTATATAATTCTGCACTTTTTCATGGTGCATGAAACCCGGGATAAGTGAAATCCCGTGAAATTGGAATTACATTTAGAAATTAATTCATTTGGATTAACAGATTTAAAAAGTCTAAGAATTTTGAAAACAGAACTTGGAAATAATAATGACTGGAAATGTGGATGCATCATACTGGAAAGCTGCCTGGATATTGAACCAGGTAAGCAAAATTTTATTATTATTTATAACATTGATTAAATCAAATTAGAATTTTGATTTATTTACAATATTGTTTTCTTTTTTACTTGATTATTTGCTCGCTATGAACATAGATAAATTAAAAGCTAAGCGTTCTACGGAACGCTCTAGCGTTACAAAATTAATTACGAAGTTAGAAAATCTATTGGCAGATGATATAGAAAATACAAAATCAGACGAAATTAATGAGATTAAAGAAATGTTGTGCGAAAGAGAAATGTCATTAAAAAGTTTAAATGAAAAAATTGAAAATTTAATAGAAGACATAAAAGAGTACGAAAAAGATATCGCAGCAAGCGATAAATATGGCGAGCAAATAATTTCTGCCAAATGTAAAATAAAATTAAAATTAAAAAGGTGTAATAATATAGATGAGAATAATTCAAATTGTTCTGTCAGTGAAACCCAAACAAAAACTTGTTCTGCAATAAGACTCCCTAAGATGTCATTACCGAAATTCAGTGGGCAAATAGAGAAATGGAATGAATTTTTCGATTGTTTCGAAAATTCTATTCATTTAAATGAAAATCTTACAAAAATTGAAAAATTTACTTACCTGAAAACGCTTTTAACTGACAAAGCGTATAATGTTATTGAAGGGTTTTCACTTACGGAGCAAAATTATGATAATTGCATAGAGATGCTAAAGAATCGGTTTGGGCAAAAAGATATTATTATAAATGCCCACATGAATAAATTATTGAATTTAGAATCTGTGAAAAGTTCATCAAATATAAGTGCGTTGCGAAAACTGTTCGACGCTTGTGAAGTAAACATTCGCAGTTTATCTAATTTAGGGGTGACAAAAGGCCAATATGGTCATTAGTGAATCCAATTTTATTAAAATTATTGCCAAACGATCTAGTAGTTGAATATTACAGGCAAAGTGATAAAAAAAAGGATGAGTCTGATGTGACAGACTTAATTAATTTTCTTAAAATAGAACTTGAATCTCGTGAAAAATCACTTAGTATGATTAATTATAAAAATGCTTCGGTGATTGTAAATAAAAATAAATCCGAAGTTAGTGACAGAAAATTTTCAAATAAAATGAATTCATTAAATGTAAATGTAAAAAACATATGCATATTTTGCAAGAATTATGATCATCCTTCTCTTGAATGTACTAATTTAACTGACGTTGAGAAAAGGATAAAATTAAAGAAGGATGGCAGGTGTTATAAATGCTTTCTAAAATCTCATCTGTCATCACAGTGCAGAGTGAAATCGCAGCCTTGCGAAAAATGTAAAGCAACAAATCATAACAAATTATTTTGTTTTTCAAAAAACTTGAAACCAGAAGTAGTAGAGAACACTATAGTATCGAATTCGCATTTGAAAAATAGTAATCAGGCAGCGTTATTGCAAACATGTTGCGTAATAGCGCAATCTAATTCTAGATCAAAAACTGTCAGGTTGTTATTAGATTCCGGAAGTGAGAAAAGTTTTATTACTAAAGAATTGGCTCATGAATTAAAATTAAAGAAAAGAAAAGCTAACTGTTTTTGCCTTTGGAATAAATAAAGGTAAAGAAGAGGAATTCGAAGTTTTTAATATTGAACTGCGTAGCAAAATAAATCCTCGTCGGCTCATTCATGTTGAAGTATTAGCTACAGACTTAATAGCCGCGACCCCTTGAAAAGCCCAAGGGGCGAACCAGAAATTGAAAGTTATATTAAAAATAAAAACTGGAAATTGACAGACAATTCATTAAGTGATTCCAAAATCAATATATTGCTAGAAGCGGATTATTTTTGGAAAATACAGAGAGGTATCATTGAAAAAATTAGTGATAATTTATATATTGCTAATACTATTTTCGGATATACTGTAGTGGGGAAATTAAATAATAATAGTACAGAGGTAATTAATTCGCATTTTGTATCTGTCAATAAATTTGACAGTTTTGATTTGCAGCGTTTTTGGGATTTGGAATCACTTGGAATATGTGACAGTAAGAATGATTCTCTGTCACAGAGAGATACAGAAATTCTTTCAATGAAAATTTAAATTTTGTTAAGGGAAGATATGAAATTCAATTTTTGTGGAAGGAAAATAAAAATGAATTAAAATCTAATATAGAAATAGCCAAAAATAGACTTTGGGGTTTGATAACAAAACTGACTAAAAATGAATGGCTTAAAAACGAACATGAAAAAATTCTTGAGGAACAAAAGAAAACGGGAATAATAGAGGAGTGTGAATTAAACAAAAATGAAACTGATGTATATTATATGCCCCACAGACCGGTGATAAGAACAGATAAGTCCACCACAAAGGTCAGAATAGTGTTTGATGCTTCTTCCAAAGAAAAGGAAGCAAAATCTTTAAATGAATGTTTATATTCTGGCCCCAATTTAAATCCTAATATTTTGGATATTATTTTGAAATTCCGCCTTCATAAAATTGCCTTTGTTTGTGACATCGAAAAAGCTTTTCTGCAAATACAGGTTGCAGAAAATGATAGAAACTTTTTGAGATTTCTATGGTTTGATGATATAAATAATAAAAATCCTCTATTAAAGGTTTTCCGCATGACCCGTGTAACTTTTGGTGTTACAACATCACCCTTTTTGCTCTCGGCTACTATTAAACATCATATAAAGGGATATAAGAACTTGTTTGAGAAAGTTGTTAATATGCTTGATACTTCCTTATATGTTGACGATCTCTTTCATGGTGCTAATTCTGTAAATGAGGCATTTATTTTATCGTCTGGTGCTGTGAAAATACTTAAAGATGCCAATATGACATTAAGAAAGTTCAAAAGTAATTCTTACGAATTAAGCGAATTGTGGGAAAAACATGGAATAAACGTTGATGAAGAAATAAATGAGGGAAATATTTCTAAGGTATTAGGAATAATGTGGTCAACTAATAATGACACATTAAAAATAGACTTTCAATCTCTGTTAGAAGGGTTTGATAATGAAATTATCACTAAGAGAATTGTTTTACAAACTGTAGCAAAGGTGTATGACCCTGTAGGGTTTATTTCCCCTTTTATAATAAGAGTTAAATTTCTAATGCAAGAATTATGGGAGCAGGGTGTTGATTGGGATTCTGCTTTACCCGATGCTTTAACACAAAAATTTAAGAAATGGCATAGTGTAATACAGGATTTAGAAAATTTTGAAGTGCCTAGAAAATATTTTACGAATTTTGAAAAATTAACTCCTGAAACTATTCAAATTTGTGTCTTCTGCGATGGTTTCAAGGGATATTATACAGTAGCTTATTTTCGTGATCCTTGTTCCCGTGAAACTTCATTTATTATGTCCAAGACAAGAGTAGCTCCTCTTAAAAAACTTACTTTGCCTCGACTTGAATTGATGGGAGCCTTAACAGCTGCTCGATTAGCTCATTATCTTGGGCGGCTATTTTCAATTCCCGTCAAAAACATATTAGGCTTCTGTGATTCCCAAATTACCCTTTATTGGGTCAAAGGAAGTGCTAGTAACTGGAAGCCCTTCGTAGAGAACAGAGTGCGTGAATTCAACGATTAGTAGTCCCGTCTCAGTGGAGATTTTGTCCAGGGGTTAAAAATCCAGCTGATGTGCTATCTCGTGGTTGCACAGCAGCTGAATTGTTGAAGAATGAAGAATGGTTGAAGGGACCAATTTGGTTGAAAGAAGAGCACTTACCGACACCACTACCTGAAAATGAAACGAAAATACCTGAAGAAGAGATTTTGCGAGAACAACGGAAATCTACTGTTTGCTCTTTAACTCATTGCAATAATAAATTTGAATTATTATACAAGTTTTCATCTTGGTCTAAATTAAGACGTGTTACAGCTTGGTGTCTTAGATTTATAAAAAATACTAAATGTCGATCTGTGCGAAATACTGGCTTTTTAACTATACAAGAACTTGATGAGGCAACTAAAATTATTGTGAAGTTGGTTCAAAGACATGAATTTGGAGAGGAAATAAAGACTTTAAAATCTGGAAGAAACCTGAATGCTAGTAACAAACTCCTTTCTTTAAATCCTTTTCTAGACAAAAATGAAATTCTTCGTGTTGGTGGAAGATTAAGACACGCAAACCTACCTGAGAGTCAAAAACACCAAATGATACTTCCTAAAACGCATCACATTACAGATTTAATTATAAAGTACTTTCATGAAAAACATCTTCACAGTGGAACTCAGTTAACAATTTCAGTCCTGCGACAACAATATTGGATAATTAATGCAAGATACGCTGTGAAAAGTAATCTGCGGAACTGTATGAAGTGTTTTAGAACCACATCGAACTTATATAGCCTCTCAACTGATGGGTGATCTTCCAGCTGCTCGTGTAGTGCCATCGCGAGTGTTTTCGAAAGTCGGGGTTGATCTTGCAGGCCCCTTTCTCATCAAAACTCGTAAGGGCCGAGGTGTTAAATCTTATAAAAGTTATATTTGTTTATATATTTGTTTTTCCACGAAGGCAATTCATTTGGAAATACTCAGTGATCTCACCTCTGAAACATTCCTCGCATCTTTGAAGAGGTTTGTTGCTCGACGAGGAAAACCTGAAGAATTGTTTTCAGACAGAGGAACGAACTTTGTAGGTGCCGACAATGAAATGAAAAAAAATGATGTCCTTGATCTCTTCTGAGGAAAAAATCCACAGATATTTGTCCGAAGAAACAATCAAATGGAATTTCAATCCCCCGTCGGCCCCCCATTTTGGAGGCATTTGGGAGGCTGGAATAAAACAGATGAAAGGTCATTTAAAAAGAACTATTGGCGAACAAATATTAACTTATGAACAGTTCCTTACTGTAATTACTCAAATTGAATCGTGCTTGAACTCAAGACCTTTTGTTGCGCTCTCGAATGATCCAAGCGACTTAAATGCTCTAACTCCAGGACATTTTATCATAGGCACTGCCTTGACTTCAATACCAGAACCTGACTATTCTTCAGTTAACCTAACCCCGCTAGAAAGATGGAAACTTCTGCAAAAAATTTTTCAAAGTTTCTGGAAGAGATGGTCCTCAGATTACCTATCAGACTTGCAAAGGCGATCAAAATGGCTAATAAATAAACCAAATTTCAAGAAAGACGATTTGGTTTTAATAAAAGACGATAACCAGCCCCCTCTGAAATGGAAACTGGATCGCATAATCAAATTATTTCCTGGAGCAGATGGCAAGATTCGTGTAGTTCTACTGAAAACTGTTTATGGGGAGTTGAAGCGTCCGATCGCCAAACTATCTCCTCTACCATTTTAAAAACTTTGAACTAAAAACCTGGAACTGTTGAACATTAGCTTATTTATTTATTTTTTTTTTTTTATTGTTCCTGTATTTTATCCACTTATGTTAATCATCTAGTTACAATGTTTCATTATGTATATTAATCTCTTTTTTTTCTTATCTATTTGCAGTTTGAAGACAGAAAATGAAAAACCTGTAACAACACTAATGTTGTTATTGTACTTTTTAGGATATTTTTATGAACCTTCGTTCATGGGGGCGGAGCATGTTTGAACGTAGATTCTGGTTTCGATTCAGGCTTCCCCCCCCCCCCCCCCCCCGACTGGTAGTTGGCTCTTTGCCAAATGAGAGGTGATTTTTTTCTCTCTCTGAAAAATGTTACTTTTTGTTTAGTTTTTTTTTTTTTCGGCCTGTCTTAAACAGGAAGTATTTTTTTCTTGAACATGAAAAAGTTATGATTTACATATCTTGGTCTTGGCTCCTTTATGGAGAAACAATATTTTTCCTGAATAACTCCTGAATTTAATTATAAATTGTGAATTCATCTTTAAAATTCTGCAAATAGTAATTTTATTTATGTGTAATTTTTGAAATAAATAAGTGAAGCTCTCCCAACCTGATTTTATTCTATGACTGAAACTGAACACTTGAATCATAGATTTATAGATTATGAAGTGTTTTTGTGATTACATAATTCTGCACTTTTTCATGGTGCAGCTTTTTTCAATAATAGTAGTAGTTAACTAGGAAAAAAATTTTGTGCATGGGGGGGCATCGCTTCCCCCCCCTCCGGGGGGAAGTACCCCCCCAGGGGGGCAAAGTTTCAAGATGGGTATCTTTCGAAAGGTCTCGTCAATACCTTTGAAACGAATGGTTGAACCATAAATCTGTGATAATTTAAAACAAAGTTATCGATTTTTTTTACTTTTAACGAAAAAAGAAATCGTATTTTTTTTTTTTTTAACGAAATTTTACCAAACTTGGTATTTAGTTGGTCCCCGACATAAACTGGTGCTGATTATATTTGGGGATCAATAGCTCAACATGTGGTGCTGTGATAGCATTTTATCTAAATTTTTAACATGGCAGTATAGGACAAAAATTCGTATAAATGGGCATAATGAGAGTTATTTTACACTTGTGATTGTAAAATTAATATGAATTATTGATAATAGTAGTACGTAACTAGGAAAAAAATTTTGTGCATGGGGAGGCAGGGGGGGGGGGGGAAATTTTGAAGATGGGTATCATTCGAAAGATCTCGTCGATACCTTTAAAACGAATGGTTGAACTATAAATCTGTGATAATTTAAAACAAAGTTATCGATTTTTTTTACTTTTAACAAAAAAATATATATATATATATTAGAAAAAAATTCGTTTTTTTTTTTTTTTTTTTTTTTTTTTTTAATACTGTTACTGATTGAATATGTATTACTTTTAACAAAAAAACAAAAAAACAAAAAAAAAACCCTTAGAAAAAAAAAAAAAATCGTATTTTTTTTTTTTTTTTTTTTTTAATATTGTTACTGATTAAATATGTATAGGAAAATATAGAAGAAAGTCTTGTGGTGGCCACAACATACTAGTTTTTTTTTAGATCTCATCAGAAAAAAACTTTCAAAAATCTTTTTTTTTTTTTTTTTATCTTGGGGAAAGAAAACTTCCAAAAATCATTTTTATAGCTTTATTTAAAAAAAAAAAATTGCTTTTGTGTATTGTTCTGCATTGTTCAAAAACAGCAATGCTACAAAAATGTATTATATTTTTAACTAGGAAGAAACGATTCACTCAAACGCATTTTTATGGATTTCATTTCTAAAAAGAAAGCATTAAAAATACTCTTTTTGTGTAGATCTGTATAACGTGTAAAATTTGTATACGCATCAGATTGTGCAAGGCAGTAGCTAGAAAAAAAATTTCAAGAAGGATTCAAACGTTTCAAAAATTCTCTACAAAATGAATCCTCATAACCTTGAAAAATTATATTGAGCAACTCCTATTTATATATCATAATATTTACAAAAAAAAAAAAAAAAAAAAAAAAAACCCTAAGACGTAAACCAATAAATTACGCTAATCATACTTCGTTTGGGGGGGGGAGGGGGGGGACTGTGTATATAATGTAAGTTATGTGCACCTGCAGTGAACCCTGTATCAGTAGTGGACACTTCTAAATAACTCTGAAAACAAGTTTTCTAATTCTTGCATAGGTTCGAGCAATGTTCAAGATTGGTATTACAGTCCTCCCACTATTAATGTAATGTCTTGAACCCCAAATATTTTCAGGTATCAGTTTTACAGACGGCAGCAAAATTATTCGAGCACTATCAATAATCCCTATCTAAAAAAAGTACACTTAATACTGCTTTGTTATATAAATTCTTGTCGAGCCATGTTCTTAGTCAGTGTAAGACAATGATTCGACAAGGATTTATTTAACAAAACAGTTTTAAGTGTACGTTTTTAATGTATGAATTATTGGCTAGTGCTCAAATAATTTTGATGACGAATGTACTTTAAAAAAAATCTTATGTGTAACAACTACATGACTTCCATCACCCCACTATTACAGATATTATTAATACTTTTTAAGGATAGTGTGATCAGAAGATAGATATAAAATTGTTGTAACAAAACAGACACCTAACAATATCTCTGTAACAGCAAACTATTACATACGTCATAAAGACTTATGAAACAGAGTTTATATAGCGAGGATTTTTTTTTTCTCTTTTTAAGGGGGACAGGGTTAGAGCCGTTTTTTGAAACACCAATTTGCGAAATCATAAACTGGTTTACCTAATCGGGACGCCTGTCAGTTTTCCTGTAGTAACCAAGTAATACATGCGAAAGAATATCTAAAAAGATGTTTGTGTAGCAAATTTGAAGAAAATCGTGTGGGCTGTTTTTAAGATATGTACTTTTGGTCCCACTTGCGATTTTCATCAACACTTGGCAAACTCATCTGTAAACCAGAAGCCAACAAATGCATACAAAAGGGGTTAATGGGTGAGTTTAAAGAAAATCTCTAGAGCCGTTTTTAAAGGAACGCACTTGCAAGACCTGAAATTGTCATACTTATACAGTACGCCTATGAATTTCCTGAACTAACCAACTAGTACATACGAAAGGACATCAAATAGGGTGTTTGTGTAGCAACTTTGAAGAAAATCGTTTCAGTCTTTTTTGAGATGTGGACTACGATGTCAATTCTGTTTTTTCAATTTTCACCAAAGTTGGGGGAAATCGTCTGTACACTACACAGTACCTGTCTCAGTTCTGTCTTTCTTCATTTTGGCAATATGACAGTCAGAAAATTCCCCATATATATATACATACACGCACACATACATACATACATACATACACACTGACCAATTGCCAAGAAGCACTTTTTTAGAGTCAAAAGATCTTATACTGAGGGGGGAAAAATATACTGCCTTCATCTGAAACGAATAATTAGTCATTTTCTAGATCGCTAAGATAGAAATATAGATTTCCGAGCTATGCGTATAAAGTAAACAAATATCGTGGATAGATAAAATGTTCAAGAATTTCTAGTCTACACCTTTCTAGATGGTAAAACTATATTATGAATATCATGAACATTATGAATCCTTTGTATTGCGAGAAATCCTTGTTTGATTTTCTAGAACTGAATCGTCGCCACTTACCCATTGTGCAGCGATAAAGGTTGAAAAAGGCTGTGTGTCTTTTAAAGCATACAGTCAGCAGCAAAATTATTGAAGCACACATCCAACTTTTTCATTTTTTTTTTTTTTTTTCAGTTCAATCGCTAATTTTTATCAACTTATTTTTTTATAAACATCAAAAGATTAAGATCATGACTCGACAAATGTTTACTTAACAATATAATATTAGGGGCACATCTTATTATTGCTAACGCTTCAATAATTTTGCTGCCGACTGTATTTTTAAAAGCCAATTTTGGATGTTTTGCGATTTTTGATCATGCCAGGGAGTTACGGAGGGGGGGGGGTCGCAAATTCTAGAGCTCTATTTCTACGTTAAACTGGTCCTGGGAAATCTATCTGAGCTGTGATCGCAAATTTTGCTGTGTGGGTTGGCTTTATGTACTCAACATTCAATATAATGGGATTCTGCCAAAAGGGAAAACACGTTTCCAAGCGTTACTCTGTTCTAATTTACCTGAAAGAGACGATGTTTTTTGGTATTTTGGCTGGTTAGGTGTACCCAACAAAGGAATTTTTGCGAAATTTTCTTCCTTCCCCCATTTTAGGCCAAGGGTTGCAAAAACATGTTTTCAAGCGTAATTCTTTTTCGAATTATTTCGTGAAGGTGGTTTTTTAGTGTGTTGCTTGTTTATCGTGCGTACCCAACACCCATTATAAATAGATTTTGCGATATCATCCTTCCTTTACTGGTGGGATGGGGTGGGGGCAAAAATATGTGTTTTTAACCTTAACTGTACTCTAAATTATTTCAGGATGGCGAGTTTTGATGTGTTTGTATTACGCGTTGATTATGTGTACAAAGCATTTTGAAGGGCATTTGGGAATTTCCCCACTTAAACTGTGAGGGAGGGAGAAGTGTAAAAACACAATTTCAAGCGTTACTCTGCTCCAAGTTATCTTTAAAAAAAAGAAAAAAAAAGATTTTTCGTGTGTGATCTGGTTTTTGGGTTTGGGATTTAATTGTACTTAATTTCTTTGTTGTAAAATTTAAATAGATAGATAGAGGAGGCAGCTGACAGGGCCGTTCTTGTGAGTGGGGGAGGAGGACAACTGGGAGGTCATCCAGAACGGCTAATAATTACGAAGTTTTTTTTTTACGGATAAAAAATGGAAAAGAGTGCTGACATTGATAACCTTTCATCTTTCGCAACCCAGCATTTTTTGGTAGCTTTATAGGAAAGTTCTAGGAAACAGAGAGAGGGAAACATCGACGAAATATTAGAGTAGACCCCGGACTACAGTCGGCAGCAAAAGTATCAGAGCACTAGCGAAATTTCCTATGTAAAAAAAAGTATACTTAATACAGTTTTGTTAAATAAATCCTTGTCGAATCCTGTTCTCAGTCAGTCTAAGAATATGATTCGACAGGAATTTATTTAACAAAACAGTATTAAGTGTACTTTTTTTATATAACAATTTTTGCCAGTGTTCAGATACTTTTGCTGCAGACTGTAGTAACCTTTTTGCTTCCTAACATCACATCTCCACCATTCAATCAGTTCATTCGCCAAACCGACATTCCATTTCCCCCAAGGCAAATTTCCTCCACCTTTGTTATCGCTGTTTTATATTTCGTTTGGGTGTAAATTAAACATAAACCACAACATACACTAGCTGAAATCGAAAGCAAGTAATCTAATCTTTGTTATTGATTGAAAGCTTTTCTGTTTGACTTTTCTTTGGAGTTTTTGTGGTAAAAGGAACAAACCATTTACAACATGCAAAATCCCAAGAACTAGTTGCCAAGACAGCGATCTATAGAGTTCTAACAGATGACGTCACATATTTGTTTGCTGAGGGACAGTTGACCCCATTGACCCATTTTATCATTGCGGAATAGTGTTACAAATTTATTGTAACACAGTGTTGTAAATGTATTTGTAAAAGCATAAAAAAAATTTGACTTCTACGCTTCCAAAGGCATGGAAAAATTAGCGTTGTCCTTCAGCAAAGTACGGTTTCTCAGAAGAAAATCACGTGGTTGTTAGAACTCTATTGTTTGCACTTGATAAATTTGGTTGTAATATTTGACGAAATTTTCTTATAACCCTAGTAAAAAGTAAACATCTGTGCTACTGTTAAATTAACCCTTTGCCCGGAACATGTTTTCATCATGCTTATCGGGAACATCGGTCTCACAGACCGCTATTTTTAGAAAAAGGTACTGAATGTATTTAGCGAAATTTCGTGGCGATAAATTATGAATTCTTGCAGCCATAACTTTACTTTCTCAATCATGACGTATTATAGGGACGACAGGGTATTATACAGTAGTCTTAGGTATTATATGGTTGATTGGATTTGGCAATGGATAATTGGCGACGGTCTGGGACGCGAATTTGGAAAATGCCGACTCCTCAGAACCTTGGCGACAGAAGCTTGGCGCGAAACGTTATTCTGAGATGATAAATCTGAAATGTGGAAACTAATCATTGATTAAATCAAACCAGTCAGAAATGAATCAATCATCGATTCATATCGTTCGTAATTCGTATTTGTAGTATGTAATTGTAAACATTAAGTAAAACATTTTGCTTAAATAAAAAGTAACTTTCTTCACATTTTATTGAATGAAATGCGATTATTTTACAAGAAAACATTTTTTTTTTTTTTTTTTATAATTTTTAAAATGTGCTAAATAAAAATACAAATCTATTACACATAACTTTTTTTAACAATAAGTAAATGTATCACAATAAATTTCTCCACTGATTTATTAATTTTACCATTCAATATTTTTCTTTATACAATATAAATTAATTTTATCCAAATAAATTAATTTATACTGTCTCTTTTTCTGTAAGAGGAAAAAAAATCGCAATAATTTGTTAAGTAATGATGAACTTAAGTATTTTGTGAGTAATTATAAACATAAGTAATTAAGTAAAATTTATTTGTCAGATAATGTTAATTTTGATTAATGGAGTTTTTTTTTTTTTTTTTTTTTTTTTTTTTTGCCTAACTTTGAAATTAAGCTATATTAATTTTTAAAATAGCAACACATTGATTTTCTTTTATTTACTTATTTAGATTAATAAATAAAGAATGCTCACTTTCTAAAAATCGAGCAAATTCAAATGTTTGCATAGGTATAGATTGATTACATTTATAATATGATTAATTATATGTATAATCTCTTCCTTAAAATGAAATTTCTAATTTTTTTTATGTAAATGATTTTTAACTGAATTTATTTCAGTAGTAATCTTGCTTCAGTGAAAATGAACTATATCCAAACATTTAAAAGTATTTATATAACCTTTATATAAAACCTTTCATTTATAAAATTTCATGCAAACAATTCTGCATTCAAAGACCTTTTTTGTTGAGTTTTATATCGTTACAACTTGACAAAAAAAAAAAAAAAAAAAGATATTTGAAACTTAAATTTTTATTATTGAGAAATTTTTAGTCTTCTTGATGCAGCAGATTGCGCCAACAAGTCATATAATTTAGGATACTTTGATATAATTAATATACAAGTGCTTAAATAATGCCACAGTCATTTTCTCAGCATGTAGAGTGTTGCCAATACAAAAATTGAGTTTTAGAACTAGAAGTTGGTGTTACTCACTAGTTGCTCTTAATTTTGTGTGTATAGTACTTTCCCCCTGATGATCACATGAAAATGGAGATATTAATAGCAACATTTTATCTGTATAAACATTATGTGAATTGTCATAATAGATTACCATTCCAGTTTAATGCTTTTAATACTACACAAATCCAAAGCAAGCAATAAAAATCCAAAGTATTTTATTGCCAAATTTCACAAGATCGGATTAACACTGTTGTCTGCTTTAGACAAACTTATTTTTAAATTAAAATAATATTTGAAGATAATAAGTATAAAGGCAATACTTTTATAAACACTAATAGTTTTCTAAATCGCGCATAATGAGTATTTTTAATGAAAATGTTACAAAATAAAAATATATATATATGTTATTCATCGAAATTTTAATCATAATTCACTGTAAGAAAAACATTGATATCAGTGGTAATTTAAATGCATTCATCAAAATAACTTCTTTTAACAATAAATGTTAAATTTTGCTATCTAAAAACATGAAGTTAAAAAGTAAAATTTACAGTAATTAAGGATATCCACTTAATTTTCGAAGTGTACTTCATATTTTTACTCTAATAAAAACGTTGATATAAGTATCAATTGAGATGTATTCACCAAAATAACTTAGTCTAACAATAAATAATACATTATAAAAAAGCATAAAAGAAATGGCACTTAAAAGTAATAAATACAAAACTTTGAATAAACACCATAAAAGCAAGAACTCGCAACAGTTGTTTCGGGTCAAAAGAAAACCTAGCCCTTCGTCAGGTGAACAAAGTAGAGTGCTGTAAACAAAGCAGCAACACAGTGCAACCTGCAACAGCGTGTTGTTGCTGTTTTTTTGCAGCACTCGTGTCTATTTGTTCGCCTGAAAAAGGGTCGTGTTTTCATTTTGACCTGAAACAATTGTTGCAAGTGTCTGCTTTTATTGTGTTTATTCAAAGATTTGTAGTTATTAATAAATAATGCATTTTACTATTCAAAAATAGGAATTTAAAAAGTAAAATATACTGTCATTCACTTAATTTTCAAAGTATAATTGACCATTTATTATTATTATTTATTTATTTTTGTTATGGATTTGGTAAAATAGAAACTTTGACCATTCATAGTTAGTTCTTTGTATGTTATCATTCTTTCTATCAAGATACTCTACCATAACTTACCTGTCAAGATTGCAGCCATGTTTATTTTATTAATTTAAACATGAAAAAGAAAATCATTATTAAATGAAGAATTAATTGCCTTAACCATGTTACACGTACATACATTTTAATAAATTATAGCTATATTTTAATACAGTTGTGCATATATAGTTTTAATACACGTACATTCCTTAATATGGAAGCCTATTTTTAAGATTAATAAAACAAATATTTAAAATTGAATTACTTCACTATGCATAGAAATCTGTACAGCAGCGATCACTACCATACATGTGTGCTCACTCTGCAACCATTAAATCCAAAAGAAAAAAAAGGAATGCTGGATATAGCTTATTCATTTTGCATGAAAATCTGTGTAGCAGTAGCAGATCTAGGGGGCTGAACCCTCCCCCCCCCAAAAAAAGCACTGACATTCACAATTGAATGTTACAATTGTAAAATTTTCATTGATCTGGAATAACATCTTGAAAACCCTTAGCCCCCCCCCCCCCAAAGTTAAGTTCTGGATCCGCCACTGAGCAGTGGTCATGGTACCATACTTGTATGCTCACTTAGCTAGCATAAAAAAAAAAAAATCTCACATGGGGACCATTGGAATATACATGTCCACAAACATTCCTGAAAATAAGCCAAAAAAAAAAAAAAGTCCTAGTTCATTAGGAAGGGTAGGTTGATTTCTCTTTTTATGAAGTAGCCGCCATTGTAAAACAATGGCGGCTGTAAATTATTAATGGACTTGGTAGAAATACTGATTTGGGCTATGTACATATAGGGTTTTAAGCACATCGGTTCATCAGTACTTTTTATGTGAATTTGAAATTTTCAAGTGGCCACCACTTGAAAACAAAACAAAAAAAAAAAACGAAACAACTTGGTTAACAAACTTGTCCAAGATATTTATAAGATAAGTTCACTGTCCAAATTTGGTTCAATTTGGAGTATTATTTCGGGGGTTATCATGATAACAAAATTTTCATTATAGACAGATAAATAGATATATAATATAGATAAACGAAGAGATTGCAATAGGTCGATTTCTAAAGAAATCAACCTCTTAAAAAAAAAAAAAAAAAAAAAAAAACTGCTACTCCAACCACAATAGTCTTTATGATAGGATTATATATACCACCTATAGTAAATTTTTTAGAAATAATACTTCATGTCTTATTACAGAAAATACCATTGGCAAATATTTAGCTTAGACAGTAAAAAATAAATAACTGGTGTACAATGGCTATTTAAATTTAAAACACTTTCTCCCACACCATAAAATTAATGAAAGCACTACCAGTTTCGAAAGGACGTGACCTTTCTTCTTCAAGTACAAAAAATACAAGTCTTGCTTTTTTCTCCAAGGTAATAGCAAGTGTTTTGCACCTGAAGAAGAAAAGCCACATCCCTTCGAAACTGGTAGTGCTTTCATTAATTTTATGGTATGTGAAGAAGTTTTTAACTATTAAACATAGCTTAGTGTTCAATGAAAATCATTCAAGTATAGATGGAATACTTTTGTTCTCTTTGGCAAAAATTAGTGGTAAGAAACGATGCATTTTACCAAAACAAATAACTCTGTTAAAATTGAGAAGTAAGGTTTACTAATTTTGGCTATCCTGAAACAATATTTGCTGCCAAATTTGATCGCTAATTTCACCAAGCTGCCAAGTTTGTAGCCAACACATATGTTGGTCTTTGCATCAATTTTAGCGATTTGCTGAAAAATTTGTAAATAATAAGAAAAAACCTTACATTACAGGTTCGTAAAAATCTGAATAGCTGCTCTCATGAGGGGGGGGGGGCTCCTTCATCAGCTTACTTCCTCGTGGTCTATGCCATCGCTAGTGGATATTTTCTTCTGTCTCTTACTCTCTCTTTAAGTAGATGGTGCCACTGTCAGGAAGCATATGTGCTGAAATCAAAGCAGCAGCGTCCGTTGCCACTTTCATGCAGCACTGGTGCTTACTTTGTTCGCCTGACAAAGGGTCGTGTGTTCTTTCGACATAAAACAATTATTACAAGTTTATTGCATTTTATGGTGTTTATTCAAAGTTTTGTACTTATTACTTTAAAACTGTGAATTTACTGTTTTGTGGTGCTTTCTTATTATCTTCTCTTCTGTTTTCTTCCGTTTCATGATATTTGTGAAATATGCTAGCAGACCCATAGCTGCAGGTACAAAAGCTATCTTGTGCAATGAAGATATGTTCCAGTTAGCATAGGATGCAAAAACTGCACAACTGGAGGACTTACCGAGGGAAACTGTCCTTCCTTTTCTTTTCAATCTTCCTTAAACTGCAACTGTTTAATCACACATTTCACTTTTTAAACGTTTTAGGATGATATGATATGCTTTTTTTTTCTCTCTTTCTCTTTCCATAGTAATAATAATTATAAATTTATACACTTAAACTGCAATTTTCAAATTTACTAGATGAGGCTAAGTCTTAAAAAACAATTTGTTAAAAATGAAGTACAACTTAAAAATTTTCAAGAAATTTGTAAAATTTTGGGAGCGTAGTGATTAAATCTACAAGTCTCTCATGACAAAGGTCTTAGCAGAAGAATTAAAAATTATTTTGCATGGAGCAATTTTAAAAATTTTATCTTATTAAATTTAAGTAGTTTCTGAGAAATATGTAAAATTTTGGATCAGGAAGTGAAAGCGGTGAGTTGCCCAATTAATGAAAAATATGTTTTTTCTTTGGATTAAAGCTGAATTGACCAAACTTATGTTCGATTTGATTGAAAGAGTTGAATAATACCATGAAAATTAAGTAATACCAAATTAAAAAGCACCATAAAATTCAAAAGCATGCAAAAGTTCAAATGGAAAACAATTGAACAATACAAGAAAGTAAAATATTAAATGTTTATCTATTTTAAGAAAAGTTTTCTTTACTGCACGCCATGATGAACAAACATTCTTTCTTCAATAAACTTTTCCTTCCTTTTCTTCCATCTGACATCGGTGTTAATGAAATAAGCTAGCAAGCCTATATCTACAGGCACGAAAATAATTTTGTGCACTGAAGATATGTTCCAGCTGGAATAGGATGCAAAGACTTCATAAATGGAGAACTTTCTGGGGAAAACTGCTCCGTCTTTTCTTCTTCACTCTTTTTTTAAACATTATCTATATAAAATATATATTTTAATATTTAAGGATAATGTGTAATTTTTTTAAACTATAGATATATACACTGAAATTGCTTATTACAAATTCGTTAGTTGAGGCTATGTCTGCAATAAATAAAATTTTTAAAAAGGAAATACAACTAAAAAATTTTATAAACAAACACCATAAAATTAAAAAACACACACAAAAGTTTGAATGGCAAACAACTGAAAAGGATACAAGAAAATCAAATGACAAATTTAAATGTTATTATTTTTAGATTTATTTACAGCATGTCACAAAGAACTGGCTGTCTTCAATAAGCTTATCCTCCTCTTTCTTCTATCGGATGTTGATATTAATAAAATCGCTAGCAAGCCCACGTCTACAGGCACGAAAATAATTTTGTGCACTGAAGATATGTTCCAGCTGGCATAGGATGCAAAGACTTCATAAATGGAGAACTTTCTGGGGAAAACTGCTCCGTCTTTTCTTCTTCACTCTTTTTTTAAACATTATCTATATAAAATATATATTTTAATATTTAAGGATAATGTGTAATTTTTTTAAACTATAGATATATACACTGAAATTGCTTATTACAAATTCGTTAGTTGAGGCTATGTCTGCAATAAATAAAATTTTTAAAAAGGAAATACAACTAAAAAATTTTATAAACAAACACCATAAAATTAAAAAACACACACAAAAGTTTGAATGGCAAACAACTGAAAAGGATACAAGAAAATCAAATGACAAATTTAAATGTTATTATTTTTAGATTTATTTACGGCATGTCACAAAGAACTGGCTGTCTTCAATAAGCTTATCCTCCTCTTTCTTCTATCTCATGTTGATATTAATAAAATCGCTAGCAAGCCCATGTCTACAGGCACAAAAGCAATTTTGTGCACTGAAGATATGGTCCAGCTGGCATAGGATGCAGACTTCATAACTAGAGGACTTTCCAAGAAACACTGCTCCTTCCTTTCTCTTCGATTTTCTTTAAACTGTGATTGTTTATAATTTTGAGCTTTTCAACTGAATTTTTTTTTAATTGTACTTTATGCATTTTTTGCATTTAAATTTTTCTTTTAAAATGTATTTTGAAGCAATTTTATTTTCTACCATTCTGATAAGGCATTCTTTGATAAACTTTCCTAAAAGTTTGTAAATCTCAAGGATAACAGTAAAATTGTGTCAAGTTAGTTATTTATTAAAAACACTAAGTCATATCATAAACTGTATTATTATCCACAATTAACAAATATTAGTTCTTGTTTTTATAAATTCAAATTAACATCACTCAGAAAGTATGTGTACAACTTAATCAGCAGTCCACATAATGCAATCTATTCTATGCAAATATATCTTACTATACTATTCAAAATGTAATGTGTAATAAATAAATTTATTGAAATTATCATTATGAAAATGATTGAACTGATAATTACATGTTTACATGTAATCATCAGTTCAATCGGTTTCATTTCAAAGGGTGATATTTAACAAAATAAATATCCAACTAATATAGTAATTAAAAGGAGAATGATCACTATTATATCCCAATTTTAAGTCAAATGTCTAAACAAATAACTTGATGTAAGATAAGCTATCAGGATAGTATTAGATACTAACATTCCAATAAGTTATAGCAATAATATACACAATATTACTTTTAATTAAAAAATATATATATATATTAATTCTAGGCACTTATACAACTTACAGACATTAAATTCAACTTTAACAATTATAAAATCATTGAAACTTGTGTTTACGTACATACCTTGCACCAAGTTGTTCACACACACACACAAAATAGAACATTTGAATTCCAGCACTTATTCATTTAAATGCAGATGTGAAATAACATACATCGGCAAAATATAAAATAAATATACGTCAATCTCTTTTCACGTTTATCTATGCATAATATAAACACGACAATTTTATGTTTAGTGTACATGTAAGATGTTTCCAATTACCTACCTGTGAACGTTTCCATTTTAAAACCCGGAAAAGCTTGTATAGAAAACAAAAATATCTAATCAATTACCAAATAAATGTTTTAAATCATACTTCAAAGTATCCAAATCAGGAGATAAAAGCATCTAAAATTTATATACATATTTTGTAAAGTATTAAACAAATTTCTATTGCTGATATATGATGAACTCTGACGTTCGTTTCGTCAATCGTCATCAATTCACATTCAGATCGATTCAGATGCAACCCTTGTGCTTGTCATCGCGACTCGCGCTCGCTCGCCAAAGCCCGATTATGTCTTTTCGCCAAGGTTCTGAGGAGTCGGCATTTTCCAAATTCGCGACGCGAATTTGGAAAGTTCCCACTCCTCAGAACTTTGGCGAAAAAACACAATCGGGCTTTGGCGAGTGCGAGTCATGATGATAGACGGTAGCGTTGCACTGAATTCATTATTGATGTCTGATCCTGATGACAAGCGGACGTCAGAATTCATATTAGCAATAATAGAAATTTGTTCAATAATTTAAAATAAATTTTAGGTGCTTTTGTCTCCTGAATTAGATACTTTGAAGTATGATTTAAAACATTCATTTAGTAATTGAATAGCTATTTTTATTTTCTAAATAAGTTTCTAAACGTTCATAGCTAATCCGCGTTTGTAATGATCGATAGATGGCGCTTTCCCAACTGCAGTTGTTAGTAAATATAATAGCCACACGTGTATTTATTAGTGTTCTTTCTTGTTGTTCTATCATTGTTTCAGCGTGAAAGCTATCAGTGGTGTGATAATTTCACCTTAGCCCACCAGAGGGCGAGCATTTCATTACAATCGCGGATTGGAAACATCCTACATGAAAACACAATTTTGATCCTCCACGGAAGGGCTCGCCTAATTTTTGCGAAATTTTCAGTTTTCTTAAGTTGCGAAATTCATCTTTTGTTGTTGTATCGTCACCATATAACTTTATATGTAATGGCAACGAGTATGATGAACGAAGTGAAAATTGTTTTGTTTTGTTTTCGTCTGGTTTTGATATCGTGGTGACGGTAATTATTGCGATTAAAAGTTTAAAACAAAAGATTGATAATTATGTCTGGACATGGACATAGTCATGGTCATTGCGAACATGAAGCACAAGAACAACCATCTGAAATGGGCATTGAATATAGTTTATATACAAAAATTGATACAGAAAATGTTCAATGTTTAAATGAAGCTGTTGAAGGTTCCGGGAAAACGGTATTTAAACCTTGGGAAAAACGCTTAGATATCAATCAGGTACACCCTACATTATTTTTAGAATGAGTTTTTATCATGCTACTTAATTATGTGTCTTTTTAGCATTGATTAAATTATCACTTTTTTTACGATTATAAACTTATCAAATGTTGAGATATTTAATGTATGCTCACTAGAGTATTTTAACCCGTTAACGCTCTAATTAATTTTGCAAAATATTATTAGCTGATTATTTCACTTCTAAATTATTATAGACAACTGACAGTAAAATATATTAACTTGAACAATTCTTCTGATAGTTTTAAATTTCAAGCCTATCCTCATTTATTGACATTTAGTGTTTTAGCAAGAAAACTTCGAGATAGGAAAACTATGAGATAACAGATTAATTTCTCATTATATGTTGACAAAGATCTCGAAAGTAAAGTATTATAATGTATATTATTCAACTTGATTTATAAGTTAAGTATACCTGCGCAAAAAGCAAATATATGTGCGACGAATGTAAATCATAAAATGACTATCCTAATTATGAATTATATCTCATAATTTGGGTTGTCATTTTATGATTTTTCATAAAACTTTCCGGGATCATTTAGAGTGACGCTATAAACTATCACTGAAAAGCAGAAATCATTCCAATAAACCAAAAAAATATACGTGCCATTTTATTAGCTGTCCTCAAATGAGGACACTTGGCGCTAACGGGTTAATATACTTATAATATTAATAAAAAGTATTAATTAATTGTTAATACTTTGAGGTAAAGAGAAGAAATACAATTTTAGAAAAAAACTTGTGTTATTCACTTTGAATGTTATACTGTTTTCCCTTTTGAATTAACAGCCTCAGACACCATAGTATATATTGTCACAAAATACTAAGTTTTCTAATTTCTATCTCTATTTTTAAAAAAGTAAATTATTAAATATATGTATATATATATATATATATTAAGCAACCTGCAGATTTGTATTAATGTATATATAAGTGGTCACATTTAAATCCATAAAAATTGAAACAAATGCTCTAAAATATTTCAACTTACAGGAAATTCAGATGTGTAAATGTCACACCTGCAATTTTGGATTGGGCATTTAGTGAAATTTTTGTGTAAAACAGAATATTTTTGTGATTTTTTTTTATTTATTTTATAATCTAAACTTTTCTACTTTATGTAATCACTTTATATGTAATGTTTAATGTCAGTTAATAGTATTTTATTGAATCAAATACAGACAGTCATTGGAAGTAAGGAACAACTTCAGTATAACCCCACAACGATATTTGGTGATTTTTTTTGTTGGCGATTATGGCTAAATCATAAATCTAAAAATGATAAAATCATAATCTAAATCATAAAATCATAAATCCAAAATAAACAACATATAGGCTGCCATATTATATCGCAAACAGTCCAGAACGACTTCGTTATCGCTCACAATGGTGCCAAAGAAAAATCACCAAATTCAACTGTGGGGTTTTCTGAAGTTATACCGGAAGTAATACTGAAAACATGGGAAAGTTTTATAAAAAAAAAATAATTTTCCAATTTTTGATTGGATCAACTGCTGTATACATTTTTTACCATGTTTTTATTAACTTCGATTCTTGTGTGTTTGTTTGTGGGTTTGTTTGTGTGTTTGTCAGGGACAAATCTTGCAATCGATTTTTAACTAACTTCCCGACTAGCTAGATACTTGAAATTTTCAGGACAGCTCACAACACGGTGACAATACATATTTCTAATAATTTTAGTCAACTATTTCAAGTCCCGCTGCCTTTGGCAGCGCTTATATGATTCGACAGAAAATTTATTTAACTAACTTCCCGGATAGCTAGACATTTGAAACTTTCAGAATAGTTCAGAACAGGGTGAAAATGCATTTTCTTAAAACCTTTAGCCAACTGTTTCGGGTTCCCGCTGCCTTCGGCAGCGTTATCAGTACAAAGCTTGCAATCGATTTTTCACTAGCTTTCCGACTAGCTAGACATTTGAAATTTTCAGGACAGCTCACAACACGGTGACAATACATTTTTCTAATAATTTTAGTCAGCTATTTCAAGTCCCGCTGCCTTCGGCAGCGCTTATATGATTCGACATAAAATTTATTTAACCAACTTCCCGACTAGCTAGACATTTGAAACTTTCAGAATAGTTCAGAACACGGTGAAAATGCATTTTCTTAAAACCTTTAGCCAACTGTTTCGGGTTCCTGCTGCCTTCGGCAGCGTTATCAGTACAAAGCTTGCAATCGATTTTTCACTAACTTTCCGACTAGCTAGACATTTGAAACTTTTAGGACAGCTCACAACACGGTGACAATACATTTTTCTAATAATTTTAGTCAACTATTTCAGGTCCCGCTGCCTTCGGCAGCGCTTATATAATTCAACAGAAAATTTATTTAACTAACATCCCGACTAGCTAGACATTTAAAAGTTTCAGAATAGTTCAGAACACGGTGAAAATGCATTTTCTTAAAACCTTTAGCCAACTGTTTCGGGTTCCCGCTGCCCTCAGCAGCGTTATCAGTACAAAGCTTGCAATCGATTTTTCACTAACTTTCCGACTAGCTAGACATTTGAAATTTTCAGGACAGCTCACAACACGGTGACAATACATTTTTCTAATAATTTTAGTCAAATTTTTCAAGTCCCGCTGCCTACGGCAGCGCTTATATGATTCGACAGAAAATTTATTTAACCAACTTCCCGACTAGCTAGACATTTGAAACTTTCAGAATAGTTCAGAACACGGTGAAAATGCATTTTTTTAAATACCTTTAGCCAACTGTTTCGGGTTCCTGCTGCCTTCAGCAGCGTTACCAGTACAAAGCTTGCAATCGATTTTTCACTAACTTCCCGACTAGCTAGATATTTGAAACTTTCAGGATAGCTCAGAACACGGTGGCAATATATTTTTTTAATACTTTTAGTCAACTGTTTCAGGTCCCTACTGCCTTCGGCATCGTTCATATGATTCAACAGAAAATTCATTTAACTAACTTCCCGAGTAGCTAGACATTTGAAACTTTCGGAACAGTTCAGAATACGGTGAAAGTGCTTTTTAAAAATATTTTTATCCAATTGCTTCGGGACCCTGCTGCCTTCGGCAGCGTTTCCAGTACAAAGCTTGCAATCAACTTTTAACTAACTTTCCGGCTAGATAGCCATTTGAAACTTTTATAATAGCTCAAAAAAAGACGATAGCAAGGAATTTTTTTAATACTTTTATCCAATTGCTGGGGTTCCGGCTGCCTTCAGTAGCGTTTATATGATTCAACAGAAAATTAAAAAACATGGTTTATAAAAATTTTTTTATCTTATAATTATTCCCCTTCAGGTTAAATTCATTTTATCAGGGCTACAAAATTGGTAGGAAAATTGTTTGACTGCACTGCGTCTCCTAAAATTTTAAAGAGTTCAACTTCTTCATACATATATATATATATATACATATGTTAAAGCTTATTTCTTTAAAATATAGAAAAAGGGTTAAGAAATAAATATTTAGCTAATAGATTATTTATATTTTTAAAATACAAAGTTAAAGTGTCACAAGTTCAAAAATTCAGTGTTTTTAAAATGAATTTGTGTAAGCAAAAAACTAAACAATATTCCTACAAAGTGTTGAATAAGGAAAACAATGAATATACATTATAAACATCCATATTAACTGGGGGGTGGGGGTGGAGATATAAACTCATCAGTTTTTTTGGTAGCGATATTGAAATACATGTACAATAAATTTAAGTTAGACACATAATATTGCAGTTATTTTGTTTTGATTTAAAAACTCTGTTTTAATTGGACTATCTGAGCTTACAACATAATATCAAGTAGTGACAGTTTGTAAGGAAAGCAAACCCACCAATATAACTATTTTAATCCTTAATAAAAAAAAAATACGAAAATATTCAGTGCATCCATCCAACTGTGGTGTATTTAGGAGCAGAGAAAAAAAAAAATTAAGTTTAAAGAAAAAGAGATGTTTACTTTCAGGGGTGGTGCCAGCTAGGGGCCCGGCGGGGCACAGGCCCCCCTGTCGGGGAGTCTGTGACCCCCCATCGGGGCATACTCTTAAAATCTCTCGGGGGAACAAATACAAAATTTTCAGTTTTTCTACTTTTAGCAGCATTTTTCTTTCCTTTTACAAAGTTAGAGCATTCCAGTTTTTCCATTCTATATTCAATAGAAGAGAGTATTGGATTCGTAAAAATTTTCAGCTTCCAGTTTTCCATGAATATACACGTTTTGAAAGGTCCAGAACACGTTTTGAACACGATATTTTTAGAAAATGTCTGTCTGTGACACGATGATCTCCAAAACCACGAGGAGTACTAGCAAATGGAATGGTACAAATATTAACAGTAATATTATTAACAGTATTGCAGTTTTTGATAAATACTCATATAATAAACTCTCTTTATGTAGTGCCCCCTTGTCGGGGAGATGGTGTCCCCCCGTCGGGGAATTTCTGGTGCCACTACTGTTTACTTTGGTTAGAATTTTGTCTTTGGTGATAAAACGAATAAAAATAGGAAAATGTGAAAAATCTTGGAAATGTATAGTTGTTTTAATGAGTGTTTTGTCAATGACACCAGGATAGGCTTTTTTAGTATTGTATATAGTAAGAAAAATCAATTTTATAAATTTAAAGTAAAATGCAATTTGTTTTAGTTAACTTAAAAATATGTAACAGTCCGACTCCATCAAAAATCTAACTCCACAGCCCTGCATTTTACCATGTATAAAATAATGTTAAAATTTAGCTTTAGTGTCACATTTACTACCCAACAAAATACATGACTGTGCATTTTCTTTTAACATAAAGAGAAATATATATTTATTTACACGTGACCAATTAATACAATTGAAACAAAGCTTTATCAAATAATTAAACTTCTGATAAAACTAATGTCATTTATTTATATATTGATATATTAAAGTATATCAACATATTTTCCATTAGTTTAATAATTTATGGCAGCATTTAACTGTGACTTTGTTCACTTAAAATAATAATAACTAGCTGGAACCCGTCGAATTCGACGATCACTTTATTGACCGTAATGTTTCAAAAACCGTCGCATCATTATTTAAATGTATTTCATGTTAAAACATCTAATATAATTTACGACATTTCACTTAAAAAAGAAAGTCGGAAAAATGCTTATAAATAGGAATACTGTATGTGACATCACTGTTATGTTTAGTGGAATAAATAAAGCTGCACAAGTATATTCATATTCGTGAATTATGTATTAATTAAAGAAAGTAAGTTGTAATTTACATACTGCAACACACGCCGCTTACAAAACGAACGACAAGACAACAACTATTAACTACTGTTGCCAATACTTATACAAAAGTACGTGTTGCCACAAATTACTAATTATGTAGAAATAATATATCAGTATTACCTGGGAAATATAATCACATACAAGTGAAACAATTTCAACACCCCCCCCCCCCCCCCCCCTTGATTAGATTTCCCTTATTTTAATTTAGTCCTACACTAAGTTTTTGGGCACATAAAGTTCTCTTTTGCACACTCTTTGTGAACATGTCTGCAACATTTGACCCAGAAGGTACATATGTAAACGTTAACAGTTTTTCTTCTACCTTTTCACGTAGGAAAAAATGTCTAAGTTCAATGTGCTTATTTCGTTCAGAAGTGACATGGTTCTTGGCTAAGGCAATTGCTCCTTGATTGTCAACATGCATGACTTGTGGAAAATTTAAAAATTGCACATTAACTATTTCTTGTAGGAAGTTCTGAAACCACAGTACCTCTTTAGCTGCGTGGCACATTGAAAAATACTCTGCTTCAACAGTCGAGAGGGCAGTTGTTCTTTGCTTTTTGCTGCTCCATGAGACAGCTCCACCTGCGAGTAATACTACATAACCACTGAATGAGCGCCTGTCATTCTTGTCGTTTGCCCAGTCAGAGTCACAAAATACTTCCAAATTTTTCCCCGTCTTGTGGTAAGTTAATTTTGAATTCTTGGTCAGCTTTAGGTAACGTAAGATATGTTGCACACCAGTCCAGTGTTCTCTGCTAGGACAACTGTTAAACTGACTCATATAAGTTGTAGCGAAAGCTAAATTAGGTCTTGTTCCCCCTGCTAAGTACAAGAGACCTCCAACAGCTTGTCTGTACTTCAAAGCTCCTTCGGCACTCAACATATTATCTTCAGATGCTTGCAAATATTTAACTCCTGGATCTAATGGCGTTGAAGCTCCTTTAGCATTTAACATACCAGTTGTTTCTAGTAGTTCATTACTATAAGCATTTTGGTCGAGAGTCATAGAACCATCCTTGTTTCTGGTTATTTTAATTGATAGTAAGTGATGTATCTCTCCTAAGTCCTTGACTTCAAAAACAGCTTTTATGTCATTCTTAAATTTTTGAATTGTTGAGTATGTGCTAGACATGACAAGTAAATCATCCACATAAACCCCTACAATCAATTCTCTTTCCTTGTTAAAATAGACACATGGATCTGCTCTTGATCTTGTCAAGTTAACTGATTTTAGGAAACTATCAAGGCATATGTTCCACTCTCTGCCAGATTGATGAAGGCCATATAGACTTTTCTTCAGTAAACAGACTTCTTGACCTGGTTTTTCACACAGATTTAACTGTGGCTGTTCCATGAAGACTGTCTCGTGCAATTTTCCATTTAAATAGGCTGCGGTAATATCCAGCTGGTGAACTTGCCAATCTCTTTCCACTGCAAATGCCAATAATGTTCTAATTGACTTTGATTTTATTACTGGACAAAAGGTTTCTTGATAGTCTATTCCTTCTACTTGGGTATATCCACGAGCGACTAATCTTGCTTTATACCTTTCTATTTGTCCATCTTTATCAAATTTCCTCTTGAACACCCATTTGCATTTTACGATTTTTCTCCCCTTTGGCTTAGGCACTATGTCCCAGGTGTCATTTCTCTGTAAGTTATCCAGTTCTTCTTTCATAGCTTGCTTCCATTTTTCTACGTCTGGACTATTTAAAGCTTCTTCTAAAGTTTCTGGATCACTCTGAAAAGACCTCTTGGATACATCTGGGTCATGCGTTGATTGTCAGGCGTCAGCTGGATTCTTCATTTGCCACTCTGTTTATTTCTGGAAAATTTTCTTCGAACATCTCTGAATTGCCCATAACATAATCCTTGGTCCACTTAGGAACTGTTGTTTGTCTTCTGGATCTAGTTTCAGTCTGATATGTCTTCTCAACTTCATTCTCTACTGGATTTTCATCTACAACATCTTTCTCGTCACCTACAGGTAGATCTTCATCTGCATCTTGCTGAGAAGGCAGTGTTATTATATTTTCTGTCATGACTGGTTTTTCTTCAAATACTACATCTCTCGAACAAATTACAGTTTTTGTTTCTTTGATGTAAATACGGTACCTCTCATCTCCATCATATCCAATAAGATAACCTTTTGTCGCTTTTCTGTCCATTTTTCTTCTCTTTTGAGCTGGGATGTGGGCATAGCAGACTGATCCTATGATGCGCATATGCTTTATTCTTGGTTTTCTGTTCATCCACAGTTCATAAGGACTTACATTTGGTACTGAGGACTTCCCTGTTCTGTTCAGAATGTAAATTGAGGTATTGATGAACTCTGCCCATAGGGATGCTGGAAATTCTATTTCTTCATTCGAATATTTTAAAGTTCTGGCCATCTCAACAATGGTTCGGTTTTCACGTTCAACACAGCCATTCTGTTGAGGTGTGTATGGAGCTGATAATCTTTGAGTTATTCCATATCTCTTCAAAATTTTTCGAACTGCTTCATTGTCAAATTCACCACCATTATCACTGATAATTTCTTTAATGTCATGGCCTAGATTTTTCGCATGAACTATGAAGTCTTCCAGTACATCCTTTACTTCTGATTTTTGCTTCAAGAAGAAACCATACCTAAATTTAGTGTAGTTATCTTTAAAAACAGCAAAGTATCTAAACTTTTGGAAAGATTCATCAAATGGACCACAAATGTCTGTTGAGATTAGTTCTCCTGATTTTGTCGGTTTATTTCTTGTACCAAATTTTAAACGATGGGCTTTACCATAAACACAAGCTTCACATAATTTTATATCAGCTTTAACTTTGACATTTAATTCTCTCTCAATAATGGATTTTATATGTTGCTTATCTTGGTGTCCATATCTTTCATGATAAAGCTGAAGTATTGAATCATCACTTATAGTCATGTTAACATCAACTTGGGTTTCTGGAACTAAGCATTTCATAACTGCCTTGAAGAGACCACCTCCAGCATTTCTTATGCCATGTAGAACTACTTCGCCATCAATCTTTAAATGACAATCTTTGAATGTTGATTCAAATATACTATTCTGGTTTCTATCTTGGGCTGCAAGAACAGAAAATAAATTTTTACTGATTTCTGGGACATACCAGACATTTTCTAAATATTTAACTTGATTTTTCCCATTTACAGTTGTAATTATTTTAATGGTTCCTTTTCCAATAGCTGATAACCTTTTTCCATTAGCTACTGTGATGCTATGGGGTATTTCAAACTTTTCAAAATCAATAAAACAGCTGTTGTTATTGGTGACATGTTTTGAAGCCCCATTATCAATGAACCAGTCTTCAGTACTAGTTTCCATAGAAAATACTTCATCATCTACAGCTAAAAGTGTCATATTAAGAGCAGAATTGTTATTACCTTTACTGGTATTTGGATAGTTTGGTTTAGGAGGTCTTCCATCTGCTATCCATTTCTTGCATGATTTTATCCAGTGGCTCTTTTGATGACAGTAATTACACTTAGTGTTATTTTTCTTGCTTGAAAATGCCTTGTGTTTTTGATCTAAACTAACTGCTAGAGATTCTTGATCTTTACTTTCTGTAAGTTTTGGATCTTTCTTTAATTCTCTTTCATGTGTGCACAACTGTGTTGTTAATTCATCCAGTGTTCTTTTCTCATCACTTAAAAGTAACCAACTTGACTTGAAATTTCGATAACTCAGAGGAAGTGTATCCAATATCTTGCAAATTAATAACATTTCCGGAAGCCTATTTTCATTTTTATTTTCAAGTCCATTGTTCAAATCATTCCACAGATTTTTCAGTTTTGATAGATGATCGGACATATCACCATCAGACCAATTGAACCTGAAGAATTGTAAACAAATATTATACAATTGGTTGTCCGACGAATCTTCGAAAATCTTGTGCAGCTCAAGCCAGACTTCTCTCGCGGAATCAAATCTCATTACTTTTTGCAAAGTATCTTCAGTCATGGAGTTTGTTAGAACCATCATAGCACTGTTATTTGCTTTCTTAAAATCTTTCAAGTCTTTCTTGTACTTATTCTTGATGTCTTCAGCATCTGCTATATTTGGTTCTTCTGGCTTCTCTAATCTCCCTTCGACGACATCCAAAGCATCTGCGTAATAATTTAACACGAACTTTATTCTATATTTCCATATAGACCAGTCACTTTTACCTGATAATGGCTTAACTGGGATTTTTCCCTGTTCCATTTTTAGAAATATTTACAAAGTTCTGATCTATCGAAGTTATCACGTGTACGTACACAACTAGGCTTATGTATCGCCGCTAAAATTTAATTTCCACCTTTGGCGCATTTAACGAACTGGTGGCCATAACCTGTTATGTTTAGTGGAATAAATAAAGCTGCACAAGTATATTCATATTCGTGAATTATGTATTAATTAAAGAAAGTAAGTTATAATTTACATACTGCAACACACGCCGCTTACAAAACGAACGACAAGACAACAACTATTAACTACTGTTGCCAATACTTATACAAAAGTATGTGTTGCCACAAATTACTAATTATGTAGAAATAATATATCAGTATTACCTGGGAAATATAATCACATACAAGTGAAACAATTTCAACAATCACTTTTTACAAAGTACTGTCAATGTGACGTCAAACTGACTTCAAATAAACAGATGCTATCTTTTATTTTCTATTTCGTTTAATACTAAGACTATATGTTAGCTGACCTGTCTGGCATTGCCCGGGCCCATGATACCTTAAATGAACCTTAAATTTGTATTATTTTATACCTTTAATTCGATTTTGTTTGAATTTCTGTTTTTAAATGAAAGCATCACGAAAAAAATAATCATCTGTAACAAAACAATTATCTCGAAATGAATGAAACTCTGCCTTGTGACCCCGGTGCTTGCGGCAGTGCATACACGGGCCGCTAACAACATAAAAAAATTCCCAAAAATTAACCTGGAACCGAACGAACCCGCCCGGCAATGCCCGGGCCCGTGATAATAACCTTAAATGAACCTTAAATTTGTATGATTTTATATCTTTAACTCGATTTTGCTTGAATTTCTATTTTTAAATAAAAGCATTGCGAAAAAAAAAATCAGCTGTAACAAAAAAAAAAAAAAAAAAAATTACCTCGAACCGAACAAAACTCGACCCGAAACTTGTGACCCCGGTGCCTGCGGCAGCGCATACGCAGGCCGCTAACAACATAAAAAAAAATCCCAAAAATTAACCTGGAACCGAATGAACCTGCCCAGCGATGCGCCCGTGATAATAACCTTAAATTAACCTTAAATTTGTATGGTTTTATATATTTAACTCGATTTTGTTTGAATTTCTATTTTTAAATGAAAAATCACAAAAAAAATAAAAACAATCATCTGTAACAAAAAAAAATTACCTCAAACAGAACGGAACTCGGGTTCGTGACCCAGTGCCTGCGGCACGTATATGCAGGCCGCTAATAACATGAAAAAATTCTCAAAAATTAACCTTGAACCGAACGAACCTCTGACTCGTGTTACTGCTGTCTGTGGCTGTGGCACCGTATAGCAGTCATGCTATGCACGCACTGCAAAATCCACTTTCCTCCCCAAGGGAGTGCAGTATGTTGTATACGAACATCACCAATCACCTTGAATTTCCAAGGCCTTTCAAATAAGGTGTCACATGGTGGTGTCAACTGCAAAATCCTTTAGTTACACTTTCCACCGCCAAGGGGCACAGCACATTCTATACGAACAACACCAATGGTCAGGAAATATCAAGACCTGTAAAATAAGTTGTAACATGATAGGGTCTACTACAAAATCACCTAGTTCCATTTTTAAACACCAGGGGGTGCACTATATTGTATATAAACATCCCCAATCAACATGAAATTTCAAGACCTTTATCAACAATCACCTTTAATTTCCAAGACCTTTCAAATAAGTGTGTCACATGGTGGTGTCAACTGCAAAATCCTTTAGTTGTACTTTCCACCACCAGGGGGCACAGTGTGTTCTGTACGAACATCAGCAACAGTCAGGAAATACCCAGACCTTTAAAATAAGGTGCAACCTGATAGGGCCTACTACAAAATCACTTAGTTCCACTTTTCACCACCAGGGGGCACCCTATATTATATACAAACATCCCCAATCAACATGAAATTTCAAGACCTTTGAAATGAGGTGCTACATGTGTGGGTCTAGAACGAATTTTCCTCTTAAACTAATTTCCCCCCTTCTGCCCCCCCCCCCTTCAAATCTACTTTACCCCTTTTCCCCCCCCTTTAAAATTGAAAATTCCAAAATCGGGGATATTGATTTTTTAGTATTCGAGTCTAGTCCTCCCCTCCCATGTACAATTTCTTCACCGTGAAGTAATTTGGAGCTGAGTTATGCTTGCCAACGTGTGTTTAACCCCTGCCCCCCCCCCCCCCCCCCCCCCCAGGGGTGGAACCGTTTGACTGTTTTTATTTTTCCCTTTTCATAACATATCTACAGACCAAGACCTTTTTTTAGACACCTCAACGAAATTTTTACACCTAGCCATTCTCTCAATTTAGTGGAGACAGACAAAAACATGTTTCAAATTAATATATAGATAATAACAAATACAAAAAAAAAAATCTATTAAGTAGAATTTTCATTTACAATAGCAAAAATTTTAAATTATCTGCAAATTAAAGCTCAAGCATGAAATTAAAAGGATAAAAAGTTTTCTGTTTTGATTGTTAATTAATTGGATTGCACATATAAAACACTTCCAATTTTTAATTGCATATTTATGATTATTGAATTCTAAGCATTAAATATATTTGACATGAAAGCATAGAAATATGCATATCTATATATTAATAGGCAGACAGGAAATTTTTTGTATGTTTTTACTTTAGTCTATTTTTAATGACAGAAGAGAAGAGACTGTAATAAGAAGAGAGAACCCAGCCAAATATCTTGATATTTGGTGACTGAATAGTGCAATTAAATTAAAATATTAAAATTGTTAACAATATTTTTATCATAAAAAATTAAATTGATCTACTACTTTTTTTCAGTTCATTCATGTTATGATATCAAAGAATATTAAATAAATAAAAAATACCAATCTAATAAAGTTTCTATCGTAGTATAATAATGATAAAATTTCTGTTTTAATTTCTAATGTAAATTAAAATAGTCTGTATTAAAATGTAATACGTTTCAAAGTAGTCACTTATCGTAATTTAACCCCTTAACTGCCGTGGACGTATATGTACGTTATTCCAAAGTACAATCCTTTGAATTGCATTGTTACCAGTGAAATTACTGACACAGCTTAGAAATGCAATAAAATAACCTTGAAAGTGATCTTGACAGTGTTTAAAAAAGATTTACTTATTTTAGGGTTGAGAGAGAATGGTGGCACTGAGAAACAAATCTTGTAAATTTTCCTCGGCAAATACAGGGTTAATTATGGGAAAATTGTGATTTCATATAAAACTATATTTACTTAAACAGTCAGTATAAAATACAAATAAACTAAAAAAAAAAGTAAATTAATTTATCAAAAACCATCGTATTTAAATTTTTGCAAATTATGATGTGAAACAAAAGGTTTTTTTTTTTCCTGGATTTTCTGGCTTTACGATTGTTAAAGACAGCTTGTTGTTATATCTATTTCGTAATTTTGTTTAATTTTATTATGTTTTCAGTCTCTGGAGCTTTCAACATATTTCTAGTAGTTACTCTTTTTTTTTTCTTTCCTTTATTTTATATATATATATTTAATTTATTTATTAATTCAAGTCTACCTTCCTGCTGTTTGATAATTATAATGATATACATAAATATTATGTAATACTCCTGCATGTAAAATAAGATTAATTTTTGAAAATTCAAAAAGGGAAAAATTTATTTATTCTTATTTAATGTATTTGGTCTTTTTTAGTCTATTTACTGAAATTCAAAATTTTACAGGAAAAAAAAAAAAAAAAGCAATGATTTAAAAAATATTTTATTTCTATTTTGATTACAGAAGTTATTTTTAAATGCTACATGCTTAGATAATACTTTTTAATGCACATTGTATTATTTTTACATGCAATAAATGTTTAAAATAATCTATTCTGTATATAAAAAAATATTTTATACTGAAATTTAAGTGTTTGACTAAATACCGAATATTCGGTCAAAAGTTTGACCGAGTATTCGGTATTCGGTAAAAATCATTATTCAGTGCAACTCTAGTTTTAGACTAAAAGAAAACTCTTTACTACAGAATAGTAAATAATTATGATTAATTAAAAATTAAATGACCTTCATGTTCTTAATGTTTGATTTGGTCTAAACTGTAAAATGAATTCTTATTTCATTCTATTAAGTATTTTATCACAGGGTGGAATGTGCGTCTTGTTTCCAATTGCTGATAAAGATGCCAATCTTGGCATCCTCAATGTTTTTCCGTTGTTGAACAATTGATGTATGAAATGTGGTAACTTTACCTTAATGTTTTGAAGTTGTGTGATTTTCGCATATCTGATTGATGCCAAAGGAAATTTCATGTGTTTTATATTTAAAGATTCATGGAGATTGAGGAAAAGGTATTTAGTCATGTTTTTTTTTTTTTTTTTTGGTTTAAAAGTCCTTGAAGCATCCAGATGTATGTATTGCTGATTGCTGCAAAATGAAATATCATGTGTTTTAACCCTTTATCTACTGCATTATGATATACTGCAGTTTTTTTGTGCAATATTTTTTTTTGAGTCACTACATCGAAAATTAAGGGATATACATAAATAAAATACTCATCTTTGGGAAATTTAATCTGTTAGAGCTAATTAATTAAATTGGTACTTTAAAGTACCGTCAGTACACGGAGGACTAAAATATTCTCATAATACAAAAAGACCGTATGGCTTTTTTAACGCAGTTTTAACTCTGTAAAATGTTAATAACCAGCGAACACTAATATGTTACAGCATAAAAAAAAAATTATTTTTGAAAATTTACTTACGTTTTTACACGTAAAAACAGGTTTTACACATAAACTTAAATTTTATGATATTCAAAGAAACAATTTTTCTTTTCATTAATACACAAAAATAAATTACACGTGCATTTTGAGTGAGGTTTTGACTGAATGTTTTTTAAAGCATAAAATTCACAACAACCCTGATTCGAAACAAAAGTAGGCCAGTGGCACCCACGATTTTCTCAGCGGACAGCTTTACGAACAGACATGTTCCCTTTCCTCCTCTTGTTTGCACAGAAAACTTGCTCATTGCCATTAGATTTGGCTCTTCCTTTTCGTTTAGGTTGTGATTTTGATTTTGTAAGCAGTCCTTTGGTTATGCAACGCCTATATTCCAAAGAAGATATGTTTTCTCACTATATATGCAGCTAAATGTTCAAATGTGGTATCCACAAACTCAGATTTTTATGGGTGAAATGGGAACTTCGGTCTGGACATCTCTTTTTTTTTCCATGGCCTATTCACTCTTGATTTACTGCATCCTGGGGTAGGAAGTACTGTATTTTCTGAACATGAACTACTGCACCCTGGGTCTTGTTCAGTCTCTTGATCATCTTCTTCAGAATTTGACGAAAATTCTAGCAGATTATTTGCTGGGACTTCTTCATCTGAAGAATCATCTGTTAGTGCACATGCACAACTGCTTTCAGATGGTAGGCTCTGTAATAAATACAAAGCCTCTTGAAGTCTGAGCTTCATTTTTCCAGACATTATAAGAAGAGGGAAAAAATAATAGCATCTTGATAACCTTCTATTATTATTAAATCTCAGTTACACACAAAGAAATTAAAATGTTGTCAATTTTTGAATAAAGAATAGATAATTTCATTTAATTAATTGTGTGACAAAAAAAGCAAGCTCAGATTCAAATTTCAAAACTTTTCGAAAACGTTATAAAAAAAAAAAAAACTGTAAAAAAGCGAATTAAATAAGTTAAACTAAAAAGAAATGCCAAAAAAGTATAACTCTATTACAGTTTAGTAATGACGCTACAAAACAATGAAATACAATAACAATCTACATGGACGAAAAGTAAACTCGAAGTGCTTTCTCTAACATCCAGTGTACTGGCGGTACTTATAAGTACCACAAAGTTATTCAACTGTAAAATCAATTATATACACTGTTCACTTAAAATAAATTGTCAAATCGTTTTCTAAGGTCTTTACTAACATATAAAAAAAATAAGGAACTTAACTTTTGACTTTAACTACTTTTGCGGAACAAAAATGACAATCTTGGCAATCCGATCAAAATGGCATCTGAAAACACAACTTCAGTTTTAAAACTACTGGATTCCCAGCTAAAATACTCATCATAGAACCCGTGCTGCCATGTATACTGGAAGAATGGAATTAAAAGAGTGTTCTTGCTAAGTACCATCAGAATATTCGTAAAAATGGTTATTCTATGTAATTTTGAAGTGGGTGGTACTTATAAGTACCGTCAGTAGATAAAGGGTTAAAGATTCATAAAGATTGTGGGTGAGGTATTTAGTGATTTTTTGTTTTTGTTGTCATGTATGCAAAGCAAAGTGTAAAGATGTACATATTACTGATTGTTGCGAAACAAAATATTGTAATTTTAAAGATTCATGAAGATTGTTGGTGAGATATTTAGTTTAGAAATATTTATTTATGAATTCATCAACCGTGAATATTCATTTTAAGTAAATTGGAGTGTAAAGATTGATATTTTTTATTTACCAACTATGTGAAAAATACCAGAGCCGTGAATCGAACCCGGGTACCTCCGCTTAATGCACGGATGCTCTACCACTGAGCTACCCTGGCTGACAACCAGCTAGGCATGTGAGAAATGCCTAGCTGGTTGTCAGCCAGGGTAGCTCAGTGGTAGAGCATCCGTGCGTTAAGCGGAGGTACCCGGGTTCGATTCCCGGCTCTGGTATTTTTCACATAGTTGGTAAATAAAAAATATCAACCTTTACACTCCAGTTTACTTAAAAAGAGATATTTAGTGTTTTTTTTTTTTTTTTTTTTTCATGTATGCGAAGCATGCAGATGTACGTATCACTGATTGCTGCGAAATGATATATCGTGCATTTTAAAGATTCATGAAGATTGCAGAGGTATTTAGTGATGTTTTCTTTGGTTTTCATATATGCAGGGCCCGAAATTTCAACTCAGATTACACTCGCCGCAAAAAAAAAATTTACTCGCCACAAAATGGGGTTGTCATTTTTTTTTTCTTTTTTTACGTATTTTGGGTTTTTTATTTTTTCCTAACTATTAGAAAGGCTTTTACAAATAGTTAGGTTTTTATTAATATTAAAATTGTGTCGTATATCATCATGTTTCATAATCATCTATAATTAAAAATCATTATAATGTATTGTATTTGAAATTTGAAAAAGATTAAAATATTTAATAACATAAATGCAAAGAGTTATTAAAGAAAAAATCTGATGTAGGCACCACATGACTTCCTAATACACCTTTAGAAATATATACATAATGTTTAAAAAAATTGTAATTTGACCCGAGACAGTTGGCAAAAAATATTTAAAAGATGCATTGTCACCGTGTTCTGAGCTTTTCTAAAAATTTTAAATGTGTAGGTAGTCGGGAAGTCAGTTAAAAATCGATTGCAAGATTTGTACTGGTAACACAGTCGAAGGCAGCAGGGATCCGAAACTGTTGGTTAAAAATATTTAAAAAATACATTTTCACTGTGTTCTGAACTATTCTGAAAGTTTAAAATGTCTAGCTGGTCGGGAAGTTAGCTAAATAATTTTTCTCTTGAATCATGTAAACGCTGCTGAAGGCAGCAGGTATCCGAAACAGTTGGCTAAAAATATTTTAAAAATGCATTGTCAACGTGTTCTGAGCTTTTCTGAAAGTTTCAGATGCCTAGCTAGTCTGAAAGTCAGTTAAAAATCGACTGCAATATTTGTCCAAACCGTTTTTGAGTTATTACCGTTTTTTGATAATGGCCAAAACCTTTGTATTTTTGGTCATTATGAACCTAATTTTCCTAAATATCTCCAAAACGGAAAGTAATATAAACACCAAAAAGGAAGGTACACAACTAGATGTTATAAGAAGCCTATGTACCAATTCGCAACTTTCTACGTCCAACCATTTTTGAGTTATGCGAAATACACACACACACATACAGATGCCACGAAAAATCGTGTAAAGTCGCTTATATCTCTAAAATGAGAGCTCGTGTTAAGACGACACTTGCAGGTGTACAACTAGACATCATGATATAAATTGGGAACATTCAGTGATCATTCGTTTTCGAGCAATGTGAAATACAAAATCCATTTCGCAAATCGGGATTACTATACTTCCTTTGGACGGCCCCTGCCTGCCTGGGCTTGGCCAAGCTTAACGGGTTGGATGTCGTCCGCCGGAGCGAATAAATCGCCAGATCACCGCATGGAAGCTGCCTACACCAGACAGTAATCTAGTAGCTAAATAGAATGAGCTGTGTCCGATGATTCTTCGTTCAGACTTCATCCATCATCTTCAGGAACTAGATGGAACTGCTACATCACTTCTGGGCAGCCAGAGCTAGATAGAGCTTATTTAGCAGCCTTTTCTGTGACCAGAACACACACTATACTTCCTTATACTTTGTATAAGGTAGTAAAAAAGAAGAAAAAGAAATTCTTTGTCAAAGAATATCCTGTAAAAATCTTTTTATTATGAAATATTAAGCTTCTTTGTTTATCTATTTATTTACTTAAAACTTTTTATATTAGAAATGTTTTTATTGTCCATTTTGTTTTTGTAATCAGATGGAATGTATTCTCCGATCACTTTTCATGAAACCATAGGAGCATCTGCGCAAGTGTTAACTCAACGAGTCCAATGCTAAAATAGGGGTGACAATCATCTGACTCAGAGAAAATGAGCAATGACACACAGACAGGGCTGCCAACAACTACACAATTGGTGTAGTAACTACACTTTAGCCTGCTTCTACTACATTCTACACATCGTATACTTAAAGCTACACTTTTCCTTTCCCCACCATCATCTTGTTTACAACGAGCGAACTACGATTTCACACCGTATTTCCAAATCGCTGTTATGAATGAAGTAGCTTGAAAACTCCGGAGGTTGATAGGTTGTTTCATTTTCTCCTCATAAACTGTGAGGATAGCGTGACTGTGTACGCATGGTGATTGGATGTTTGGAGAATTCCTTTTCTATCGCTAGAGCTAGTCTAATCTGTTTACTTTCGATTTTCAGTGTTGTGCGTTTGTTGTTGGCTAGACTTGCTTTTCTGCATTTATTTATTCTTATTTTTTGCTTAAGAGTGTACAAATTTATTTAGTTTTTTATTTAATAGTATTTTAAGTTAAAATGTGCGATGATGATGATAATACAAAGAAGAAAAAAAAGTTCCTGATCAAAAATCTCTATCGGAGTATTCTGCTACAATCTGTAGATTCTGTGGCCGTGTTTGCAATCTGTAGATTCATCCCATGATTATTCACCCCATGAGGCATATTGTGTAATATGTAATACCAATTTTCGCGTAAATCATCGTGGACTTTATGATTGTTCGCGTCATATTGCAACAAGCTGACACAAGCGTTTAAGTAAAATAAAAGCAACGATAAAGCCTTTGCCATCCAGTTTTTATGTGAAAAGTGATGCAGCATCAAAGACTACCAAAACAGAAATGCTCTTTACATCATTTCTAAGTGACATAATGTTCCAATTTCTACAGCAAATCATGCTGGAAATTTATTTAGAGCTATGTTCCCGGATTCAAAAATCGCCAGACAGTGTCCTAGTGGTAGAACAAAGACAGCGGCCCTATTGAAATGCATGGCAAAAATAACCTGTTCTGATATCGTTGGCGATTTGAAACATTTGCCGTTTTCGATGGCAACTGATGAAAGCACTGATCAAAATGCTGTTAAACTGTATCTAATTGTTGTTAGGTATTTCGATAATTGCCAGAAAAAATTTTGTGTGCAATGTTATTTTTAAAAGAATGCAGTGATATTTTGTATGTTTGTTATCAATAAATTTCAGAAAGTAAGTCTTAATGTAAACAAAAGATTTTATGCTTATTTATTTTAAGCATTTTCTTATTTTTTAGCGGCTACACTTTGTACCTTAAAACTACACTTTTTCTTGTTTGTTAACTACACTTTAGCGCTCCCAGAGGTTGGCAGCCCTGCACAGAGCGCGGATTTACTGGATGTTTTCCAAATTTCAAACTGTTAGTCAAGCTGGTATCCCTCCAACATTTTGAATGCGTCCTCACTGCTAGTTTTAGGATATGTGGCTGCACTGTATGTATATAACTCGTTCATAGTTGTCATTTAAAATAGCCATTTCGGAATAACTTTTTCGATAAAATCGTTGCTTACAAACCATTACAAGTGCAAATCATTGGCGTTTCAGTTCAGTAAAAAAACTGAAAAATATGAACTGTATTTTGATCATTATTCGACAAAATAAACACAAGCAGTATCTTAAAAAGGGCTCGAGCTTATTTTCATGAGGCAATATCGCATAGGCAAACTTTCCCCTATTGTCCATTTTGTTTTTGTAATCAGACGGAATGTATTCTCTGATCACTTTTCATGAAACCATGGGAGCATCTGCGCAAGTGGTAACTCAGCGAGTCCAATGCTAAAATAGGGGTGACAATCATCTGACTCAGAGAAAATGAGCAATAACACACAGAGTGCAGATTTACTGGATGTTTTTCAAATTTCAAACTGTTAGTCAAGCTGGTATCCCTCCAACATTTTGAACGCATCCTCACTGCTAGTTTTAGGATATGTGGCTGCACTGTATGTATATAACTCGTTCATAGTTGTCATTTAAAATAGCCATTTCGGAATAACTTTTTCGATAAAATCGTTGCTTACAAACCATTACAAGTGCAAATCATTGGCATTTCAGTAAAAAACTGAAAAATATGAGCTGTGTTTTGATCATTATTCGACAAAATAAACACAGGCAGTATCTTAAAAAGGGCTCGAGCTTATTTTCATGAGGCAATATCGCATAGGCAAACTTTCCCCTATCTCCTCTCCCGGATAGTGGGCGTCGGTGAAAGAAACTCTCTGCTCGTCTATTCTCACTCTGCTTGGAGAAATAACAATGCGAGAAACAAAACTGCCGAAGAGATCAAAGCTTTTATGTATGCACTATGCATTTTTCTTTTCCCAGGCCGGGGCAATCTCGGGCAATGCACACACAGACACGGCTCACCGAGAGTCTAAAAAGGAGAGGTTAAATATGCATTTATAAAATGGCGAGATTTTGCCATACTTAAATCTATAAAAAGAATGTTTTCTGCCACCGTATCGTATATGAATTCTTTTTATAACTTGACCAAATTTTTATTCGCCACAGTAAAAATTCCACTCGCCACTGGCAAGCGGAAATTTCGCGCCCTGATATATGCAAAGTGTACAGACGTACGTATTGTACTGATTGCTGCAAAACAAAATATGGTGTGTTTTAAAGATTCATGAAGATTGCAGGTGACTTATTTAGTGATGTCCTTTTTGGTTTTCATGTACACGAAGCATACAGACATACATATCACTGATTGCTACAAAAAAAATTCCAGACTGCCGCTAATTACCCATAGCGCAGTACTTACTAGTGCAACGTTAAATCCAACCTACCTACCTACCTACCTTGGTATGGTAACAGGTAGCAGTTTATTTGATATGTTTGGTTTGGTTTTTCTTTTTTAATAATGGCAACAGTAGGCGATTTTTGATTTTTATTTTACATGGACCAGAAGTTTTGTTTTAAATGGAGCTGGTTGCTTTTTTTTATGTAAAATGTTTGTTAATTAATGGTTTTCGAGTATTCAATATTTACGTTGTGCTGAATATATTTGACAAAAACCTTGGAGTAGTATTTTAAATGGTGTTAATTTGCCTAGTGTAGATGGTTATATAGAAATTTTAATGGGGGATTAATTCTTTTTTTTATTCCGAGGGAAATGGTGTTTTCTACAAAAGTTCGAAAACGGGTAAGTGAAAAAACTTATTTTTTATTCATATATTTATTTGTTATGTTTTTTCGATTATTTATGGTATCTTGTGCTTTGTAATGTTTAAAATTACCCATAGTGCAGTACTAGTGCGACGTTAAACCCTACCTACCTTGTAATTTTTAATATTTGATACTTTTCCTTTATGAAAATTGTGCAAATTTTTAACATTTATATTTTTCTTTGTACTTTCTTTTGTTTAAGTTTTTCAGAAGTTTTAAACAGTTGATTTAAAACACATAAAACCAGCAATTTTCAAAAAATCATGAAGTAATGCTACAAAAATTCACCAAATAGGCAATTTTTAAAAAGTCACCAAGCAATGGGCTAAAGCACATTTTCACCCATGTACAATTTTCATATTACAAGTAATGAAAAAATTATTCATTTTTATATGGTTAAAGTAAAAATGGATGCAAAAAAATTTAAATTTTTTGTTGATATTGATACCGACATATTTATTCGTATTTGAAAACTTATTTGATAAAGGAAGGAATACAAAACAAAGTTATCACTGCCTGCATTTTACACTTACATGCCAGGAGTCGATCCAAGTTTTAATTTTTGGGGCCCATTTTTGTGAAAAACAAAATAATTTTGTGAAATTTTTATTTATTTTCATGAAAAAAAAAATTATCATATAAATAACACCTTCCACTTTATCAGTTATTCTATATAATTGTTTATTATCAAGTTAACCCATATTTCACCAGCATCCTAAAAATAAGACACCATGCATGAGTGGTATTTATATAAATTCTTTTGAATATTTTAATTCAAATTAAAGGCGATATATTATTTAAAAGTCCAATAAATACATATGTATCTTTATTGTTAGTTTTAAATTAGCGTTTAATATATTTTTTTAATTTTTAAAATGACAATTTTTGAAGATTTATTCATTACATTTTCAACGCATTATTACTTAAAAAGGTTTTACGTTCAAGAATAACAGACATATAAATTTATTGACATTTTTGTACTAGTAAAACAATTATATTTTATTAAAAAAAGTATATCAATACTCTGTTCGCCAAGAACTGATAGCGAAAGTAAATAAAGCAATGGGATTCTTGGCGATACTGTTGAATGACTGCCGTTGGATTGAAGACAAACGGCATCTCTCTGACAAGCAGGCCCGTGCTGGCCCGGGGGGACAGGGGGACTTGTCCCCCTGCGCCCTCTGCCTGAGGTTTTCTTGGCGCCCTCAGTCACTTAAAAATTTTTTTGATAAATTATCCTCCGCAAAAAAGGAACGCGTTTTTAAAAATGTAGGACAAGATCAGTTTTTATCTCCTTTTTACGAAAAAAGAAAAACAGTCGTTTTCTATGAAATTGAGATAAATACGCGTAAACAATTTCCTCAACTATTTTCTCTATAGAGCGCCCTTTCCTTTTTCATTCTTTTCAGGAAGTGAAGAGGAAGTGTAGAAAAAGAAAGTGCCCTGGGCTATCTAGATCCCCAAACTGTTCTCAGAATTTTCATTCTCGTATACTGTAGGCCGTAAAAATACTACTCCCCTTTTCACTAACCGGTCTGTGCACTAACCTCTTGTAAAAATGAAACAGATGAAAATCATAGGAATTAGGAATAACATTTGTATATCATCCAGTCATGAGTCATTAGTATAAGGCGCAGGAGAGGAAGAATTATAGAGGAAACGGGACACTATATTGCCTCTGGAAAATTAATTGCATGGATACTGAAAACGAAAAGTGTGAATGGATTAGTACAGTACTCAGGTTGGAGAAAATAAGGGTATTTTATTCTAATAAATTAAATGAAAAGGGCGCGAAAGCAATGTTAAGGGCGCCCTAAAAACGCTCTTAATTAAGCAATCAATTGTTTTAAAATTTTGATTATTTATATATCCAACCTTCTTACTATATGATGATGATGATGATGACAGTACAAGATAGCTCTAAATCTAAATTTTTATTAAAAATTTTCTATAAAATATTTCTGATAAATTTTCAACTATAATATTATATAGTACGGGAAACACAAACTACGACCAGCACAAAAATTGGTGAGAAGAACTGACATTCATTCTAATGACTACATTAGGAAGGGCGCAAAAACAGTGTTACGGGCGCACGAAAAACACACATAATTTAATTATAAAAATATTCATAATTTTTACTATTCATATATATATATATATATATAGTAATATATATATATATATATATATATATATATTGTGTGTGTGTGTTATAATAAGGGATTAAGGGTCAAATATACAGAATCATGTGAAAGAGAAGGACACAAAACGCCTGCCCTTACAAATACGTTCAAGTTTAGGGGCTATACCAATTTTAAGGACGCTGTTTGGCACACCGAAGTTATGTAACTTCATTTTTATTTTTTACTTATATATTTAACTCTCTTCTCTATTATGATATGAAAATATGGCACCAGTATAAATGCCCGCATGAAAATTGTAGTATGGGCGAATTAATTTATAATAACTTCAACAAGCTAAGCCCTATATCAATGTCATAACACCATCAAACATCTTTAATTTAACTATAAAAATTTATACAATTTTGATTAATTATTTAAAAAAAAAATTCAAATTATGTGTTATCATGGGACTTACGCACCTACACGAAAGTCCAAGCGAAAAGGACGGCTTTACTAATAATTTCATAGGGCGTTGTAGCAAAGTTGTTTGGCGCTCCTCTAAAAACTCTATAATTTATATATATATCATATTAAACTGGACAGCCATACATTTAAATAATTAAAATGCTGTTGTTGGCGTAAATGGTTCTTTAATGTATTCAGGGCTTGCATCTATTACGCGAAGGAGAGCCCATTCCTTAAAATTCACATCTTGAAAAACCAACTTCAGACGAACAATTAATTAACTCGAAAATTCCCTTTTCTGTTCAAGCGGAAGCGGTCATGTGAGTTTTTATATAACATACTGAGCTACACAAAAGAAATTTATTTTGTGTTTTCTCTTTAAAAGTAAAACCATAAAAACAGTTTTTGCGATATGTCCCCCCCCCCCCCCTCCTTCCCTCCACAACTCAAATTGTTTGTTTAAATAGCGCTACTAGTTTGATTACGTGAACTTCCAAAATAATTTTAAAATATCACTTTCTTTAAAGGTTACTTAATATCGTTATATTACTTGAAACATAACTAATTTACCATTATATTTTTTAAATGCAGAAAAACATATTTACTGTAGAATATGATACGGTTAGAGTCACTCAAAAAATTTCTGATATCTTTTAGGGTGCAAATGAAAATTGCTCGAAGTGCAATTTAAATTGGATTTTTAATTTTTAAAACAAAATTTAAAAGTTAATGGTTATGAACAGTGTAACGGGTACGTACAGTTGGAATGTGTTTTATTATTTAAGAGACTCGTATGTTTTTCGTTCTTGTTTATTCTTTATCTGTTGTATTTTATCAAAGTTATTATTAACTTTATTATTTTAATTCTTATTATTTCTGAAATGTTTATATTTATTGAATTAAATATTATTTATTTATTTATTGTTAGTAGTATATATTTACTTATTTTAAACCTCTTTGTGATGCATCAATAACTGAGTGTCCAGGCTTAAAAATCACCCACGCAGAAAGGCTCGGGCCAGGCTAAATAAATGTATATCTCTGAGGTACAGGAGACCATGACCATTATTTTGTGAAAGGAATTAACACCAAAATCTATTATTAAAAACACTATTTCCATTTAGTACATTATGTTACTAATACTGTGTAAAAGTATCATAAAGTCATTCCTGCTAATTGCGAAGAAACATGCAAAAAAGCTGTAAAAATAAAGTTGAAAAAAAAAATACATAAATAAAATAAATAATAATAATAAAGTTGCTCTCCTGAAAAAGTAAATTTTTGGACTGGTATCCTTTACGGCCTACAGTCATATAAACACACACTAATGTTTTGTAATGTTTGTAATGCATTTTTATTAATCTTGGAATTTAAGTTTAGTCTCGAAGAAGTTTTAAATGGAGATGAAGGAGAACAGCTCTGAACAACAAGAGATGTTACGGCTAAAATCATAATCAACGATTAATAATGTGATTTCTTTTGATTAATATTTTCTTGCATTCCAAATCAAATTGCTTTAGAGCATAGCATATTTTAATAACTCCTAAGAAATTATCAGAAAACTATTAAGATTTATAATCTTCTTTATAATAAAAGACCAAGTTTTCTGGGTCAACTCTCGAAATTAACGTCATAGCGACAACAGTGTATTGAAATAAAGAAATAAATATTTTATCTAGAGTTCACATGCATACATGATGCATTTCAAATGAATGAAATAATGAAAAGGAATAATTTAACAGAAAAATTACATCTAATTTTTTATTAATTAGTGAAAAACGTTTGTTTCGAATCAGTAAAATCGATGTTTTACTGTATGCTAGGAAAAAAATATAAAAATTTCTAAGTAAAAATATTAATGGGTACGGATAGAAGAATATACATTTAATGATTAAGAGAAATATGTTAAATGATTTTTTCAAAAAATTAAAGTTGGGGGTAAAAGTTCATTTAATTGATGAAACATTAAGAAATATATTTACACATTTTTCCTAGCCTTAAAATGTCTGAAAAAAAAAAAAAAAAAAAATCAGGATTCCTGGATCTTCGAATCTTTGAGAAGAAATCATTTTCATTATCCCCCCCCCCCCTCCCTGCCATCACAGAAAATGCTATAAACCCTCCCAGATTCCAGAATCGAAAGAATTTATTTCCATATGTTTCATGTGTCCACCACATGTCCTCTTTTACCTTTTAGTAGATGAGCCCCGCTTTCAAACAGAACCCAGTTTGGCGATTGGCGAAGCTATGATGCATTATATATGCTTCAACTATATTTACTTGTTGTGCGATACCAGGGAAAGAAAAAGAAATGTCGCCAATATACAAAGAACGACATATGTATCCAGTGTCAAACAAAATTTGGCGTTAATTATACTGCTCGACAGGGTAACCTTTTGAAGCAATTACCTCACCTCACCTTCAAAAAGGAAGCATTTTTACTCGACTACGCTTACTTTTCTTACTACACGTACTAGTATTGTTAAATCGATTTTTTTTTTCTTTTTTTTGCTAATTTAAAGGAAGATTTTTTTAAAAAATTAAATGAGTTAATTTCTACAATGGATCCCAATAAAAGGTAATATATATTATTCTCTAATATTATATGAATGTACTTTGTATTTTAAGCAAAGTTTTTACTTCTCTCTTTCATTGTGGAATTCCCAACAATGCTAACTTTTCTTCATTTTTTTTTTTATTGTTTATAGCGCAAGAGATAAAAAACCTATAGTGACTCCATTTTACTTTCCGAACATTAAGTAATTAACTATAACTACTATTTAAACAAATTAAAACAAAAGAAGTCGTTAAATAAACAAAAAATAAAAGTTTAATAGGCTGTTTGAGTATTGTTCCCTAAATAGTATGCTGTTTAATTTAACACTATTATTCTCTAAATATTTGTTCATGCAGGTCATAATGAAAATAATAAAGAATTTTTCGTTGTGTCCCTGTAAAAATTTACAGGTGCTAGATTCATCAAAACTGGTAACTTATAACGTGTATATAAATTTAAAGTTCAATAAAATGAGGCATGGAGACTCTATTACACTTTTAATAATTTCAGTCCATAGCCATAGTGATAAAGAATTTTTTTTTTTTTTTTCCTGTTATAAAAGAAAAAAAAGAAAAGAAAAAATGACAGTGCCAGATTCACCAAAATCTATACATTCATGCTACGGTGACCTATAACATACTTATCAGCACTTAGCTCACTCGAACAAAGCGTTTACACGCTATCACTTACATGCATTTTCGTAAAAATATAGCAAAAATAAACTCTCGGGGAACTTTAAAACGTATAGATACACCGAAACTTAATGTCAAAGTTTCGTTATAATTACAAACTTTCCTTTTTTATGTATGTTCGGAAAGTAATATATATATATATATAAATGGGGTGTTTTTTATAAAGACGATATTATTTACATACAATGCAGTGAAAGAAATCAATGCAATGCATGCATAAAGTGTGCGTTTAGAATAATTGTTGATTTTAACATGTACAGCCGCCAATACACAGAACTTTATAAAGTCTATAATTATTTATTAACTATTCCATTAATACAAGTCAGCCGCGGAAATTTTTTTTCTAAATTAAAGCTTATAAAAACTAGATTAAGAGCCTGTATGAAAATGATGAGCCTGTATGCCTCTCGAGGCATTTATTTTAATGAGTACAGAGAGAGAGACATTTTAAACTCTATTGAACATGATTTCGTAATCAACAAACTCAGCGAAGGAAGCTCTGAAATGAGGCGACTTCTTGTTTTATAATTGAAGAATCAAAACGTAATATATATTTCTAAATGTAATTACATTTCTAATTATATTTAAAAATATATATTTCATTTTGATTGTATTATTGTACAGTAACATATTTTTTTATACGTAAATAACTTTTTAAAAATTATAAGATGTTCGTTTTAAAATTCTCTATTGACATTTTTGTTCTTCCGATGGTGCTTAAAGTTTAAAAATTAATAATTATATTTTTTCAAAACGTCCATTATGGAAAAAAAGAAAAAAAAAACAAATCTGAATACAATAAGAAAAATCATGTTTTAATTTAACATTTAAAGTCATATGTATCTTCACCTATCTGAATAATACATTCTTAATACCATTTCTCATTTAGTTTTCTTTTCTAAAATTGTGTGAATTTTTGCTTTTCTTCTAAAGTTAATTTTTCTGACTATTTGAATTATTATGAGTGTAAAAATTTTACTTATATTAAAGTTATATGAAATTCGGTTAACGATTTTATAACGAACATACTACCCAACTTTAATGTTCATATCTTCAAAAAGTATACTCAAAAGCAGAAAGCGGGAAAGCAGTTTGTCCTTTTAACTTTCTACGTCAGTAAATAAATAAATTTATGTATGTATGTATTTATAATTTCATTTACTTATTAATAAACATTTTTTTTTTTTTTTTTTTTTTTTTTTTATCGTGTGTTAATTTATAGCATTTCTTTTCAATTTAAAGTTATGAATTCTTTTTTTATATTAAAAAGGAAAAAAAAAATTGAAATTCTTTTAAGAATTATATTTACTTTGTTTTAATATACACATGAAAGTATGATACTTAATTTTATTTAAAATACAGAAACCGTATGGTGTAATTATTCAGTTTGAAATTACATGATTAATCATTACGTAATTAAGAATTTTCTATGAACTTTATTAATTGTATTTATTGGTTTTTCTTTATTTTCTTAAGAACTTTAAGAGTGTTTTTCTGTCTAATTTCGCATCCTCCTTCCTAAGTTAATTCTATTGGATTGTTGTTGCTTCGTTTTCTGTGGTTTTCTCGAGAAATAGAATTTTAAAAAATAAATTCAAAGATGCAATTGCTTAATTTGTCGTTGTTTACGTTAATTTACAAAATAGCTTTCAGTATTCTTTTTTTTTTTTTCCATGATTAAATCTAAGAGTCATTAAACTGTTTCTCAGTTTCATCCAAAAGTGTTATAATATTTTTAATGTGTGTTCTAGAGTAAAAATTGACGAATTTAAATGAAGTTATCCAGAAAATAATCTACCTATCTATGTAAATATATATATACACATGTATTTAATGCTATAATATCAATAAGCGAAGGTGGCTTTATTCTGTTGGATTAAAAGGAGGGATTTAGCGAGAAAAACAGGTGAAAACTGAAACGATCTTGATATGTTTTATTAATTCAAAGTAATGAAATTCATTATTCTAATTTTAAATCAAAAACTAAAATTTGATTGAATATTTTTTCAATCAAATATTTGTTATAAAAGATTAGAGTACGAGAAATAAGAGTAAAATAGCTTGGGAAAAAATTTTAGCATAAAAAAAAAATAATAATAATAATCTTAAATTTTAAAATAGATGACTTTTTTTTTTTTTTTTTTTTTTTTTTTTTTAATTACTGAGCTATTCTAAATAATGTGAAAATATTCATTTTATTACGTAGAACAACACTTCTTACAAAACCAAACATTTTTCCATTTCTATAAAAGAAAACTACCCGCAGCTTCTTATTTAAGTTTCTTAACAAATTATCTAAATAAGATCCTTAAGCATTTCATTCATCCGTGTTTATAATTATTGTTAGCACGAAATTAACTGGGATAAATTTACTTTTGTGTTTTGGCTGTTAATACTATAATAGCATCTAAAGTCGTAACACATTAAATTAAAATTTTAACTAACAATACAAATATCCTGTGTGAAGTTTATACACACCACACCACACTAAAAAATTTTATAAGCTTCGCTGCATCGAACACTTATTTACTAGAGACAGTGGTAAATATCTAAGTAAACACTTTCTTATCTAGCACGTAAGAAATAACCCACCAACATGCATATTTATTTTACAACTGTATTTTAAAAATGTATTAAAAAGAAATGCTTTGCGCAAATTGTTTAATTGTTTTGAAGCATTATTAATTTTTACCAGGTTTTTAATAACTTCGATTCTTGCTTGTTTGACCAAAAAGAAATCTTGCAATCGATTTTTAACTAACTTCTCGACTAGCTAGACATTTGAAACTTTCAGAATAGCTCAGAACACGGGGGCAATGCATGTTTTAAATACTTTTAGCCAACTGTTTCGGCACTCCGCTGCCTTCGGTAGCATTTATATGATTCAACAATCATATAACTTCCCTACTAGCTAAACTTTTGAAATTTTAAGAATAGACCAGATCACGGTGACAATGTGTTTTTTTAATACTTTTAGCCAATTATTTCGGCTCTCCGCTGCCTTCAGTAGCGTTTATATGATTCAGCAGAAAATTTAAAAACATGGTACATAAAACTTTTTTTTTTTTTTAATCTTGTAATTATTATAAACTTTTTCTTTTTTTTCATAAATTATTTTATAAATTTACAACTGGGGTGCGATTTTTAAAAAGCTAGATTAAACTAAGGATATAATTTATTCATACATGGTTCGGCTCAGCACAGATGGCGCCCTCGTGACCCCCTATCCACCGCCCTCTAAGGTACCCAGCACGGGCCTGCTGACAAGCAAACAGTTTCTTTTTTTGTTTGTTTATTTCGTAGCGTTTTTCTTTCTTCAGGTGTTTAATGAGAATTATGGAAAATGAAAGCATGGAATAAATTCCTCGAAATGAAAGATAAATGCAATGAAGCCAGAAAATAGTTTTTATCCAGCTGTTACAAACTATACTCACTTACAAGGCAGGGAAAGCTGACCTTCGGTCAGTTATAAACAGAATTGTCCATTCAGCGAGAAAACATAAATGTCGCAAACTCTGGTGATAAAACAGCAAACTTTTATGTTTACTTTCGCTATCAGTTCTCCACGAACAGAGTGTAGATGGTCTGTTTTCTTTATATTTCCAACTGCCTTAAACCATTCTCATATTTTGAGGACAGCCTGTACCGGTTAAGGGCCCTCTTCACTCACCGCCGCTGCAAGCCGAAGCTAATGTTATTCTATGAGAAATTTTTTTTTACAAATAACTTATTAACTAATACATATTTTTAAATTCTGCTTTCACATTCTGAAAATTCCCAGCTGTTAATTTGACGGACCTTTTTTAAAAAATTATTTTATATATTTTATTTTGAAGCTACAAAATATAAATTTTCAATACGTGAAATTTTTTCATTTTGCAATTTGAAAATAAAATATTAAAAATTAAAAAAAATACATTTTTAAAAAAGGTCCGTCAATTTAACCGTTGGGAATTTTCAGAATGTGAAAACAGAATTTAAAAATATGTATTAGTCAATAAGTTATTTGTAAAGAAAATTTCCCCATAGAATAACATTGGCTCAGGCTTCCGGCGACGGTAAGTGAAAAGGGCCGTTAAGCTAATGAAAGGTTGGTAAGTTTTTTGATTTTGTGTATATACATAGGCTTAAAGAAACATATATTTAAGATTTTATGAAGAAAAAATTATTTTTTCAATGCTTGATACGATATGGGTTACAGGCCCGTAGCCAGATGGGGGCCAGTACGGGCAATGCTCGACCTGGAGAAAATTTTGCCTGGCCTAGCATATGGTTAACTGGACTTTCAATTAAAAAATAAAAAAATAAAAAGAACTTTCAGAAATTAAATCATATTATTTTTAGAACTTTCTTTTTTCTCTTTATATTCTCCCCATTCGCATAGACTGGATGGAAATTATCTTGGTGAACTCAGCTTGGCTTTCCAATTTTGCAAAGTTTTTCCCACACTTTTGGTAGAAAGTGATTAATTGATATCGATGAAATTTGTGTTAAGACAGTGCCATATCACAACAGAACCTGATGCTATCTCTTTAATTGATGACACCAGAATTCTGAAAAAAGAAACAAACGAAATATTTTGTCCACTAAATTGAATAGTTTGTATTTTGTTAAGGGCGCAGACAGGGAGATGTGCATTTGCACTCTTCTTTAGAGGTCTGCACGGACCGAAATTTTGAAGCTTAGGCCGTGCAAACTCTTTCCTTACACAACCTGGCCCAATGTAACAATTAAAATTGCGGCCCGGGCTAGGCCTGTCCCATTTACTCTTTTAAATGTACTACTTTTATCCAATAAAATCAAGTTCGGCCTGATTTGAAAAAGGAAAAATAAATAAATGAATAAAATAAATAATGAATGCATTTCAATGTAAAAAAATTTTAGTATCGTAATTAATCGTAATCTTAAGAGGTTTTATACAGTCAGATAAACAAATATCGATTAATGAAAATAATGGAAGACTGAGATATAAACAGAAATTCATTATAACATGCCGACAGAGGGGCCAGAGAAAATTTAAAAACATTTTTGTGCATAAAATAAGTCTTAAAAATTTGTTTATTTTTTATATAAAATAGTCAAATTCATGAAATGAAAGTAAATTTCCGAATGGAATGCTTGAGCGTCATGTAAATTTCAGAAAGTATATCATTTGTTAATTCTGTTTGTTTTAAGCTGAGATACCATCTTGAGCTATACGTTGTGCTAACAAACAATGTAAAGAAAATGCTGTAATTATGAAAAAAATTGGCTATGAGATTTTGGTGTTTATATTTTTAATTTTCCTGCATCAAATTTTTCTAATTTTTACAGTGTTGTATGCATAAAGGTTATGTTTGTGCGTGAGTCAACATGATAGCGATTAAACGAATTATTCAACTGAGCTAAAAATTTATAAGTATGTTACAGGTATAATTTCTGCTCCTGTTTAATGCATTATTGTGTTTACATATTGAAAGAGCTTATATTAATTTTTTTATTAACGTGTATATGTATAGTGTATGTAAATGGTTTATTATTTCCTTAGTGTATTGTATATTAGTTTAATTAGTATTGTATATTGTATATTAGTAATTAATTTAAATATAATATTTTATCAGAAATTATATAAATTAAACGAGACATTACTATAAATTACGTTATATAAAAACCTTTAAACTTGCCTCATTATCGGGCCGTAAATTTTTCACCTGGACGCCCAGGCCTCTTTGGTGGCTTCATCTGTTGTGAAGTCAGACTTCACAACAGATGAAGCCGCCGAAGAGGCCTGGGTGTCCAGGTGAAAAATTTACGGCCCGATAATGAGGCAAGTTTAAAGGTTTTTATATAACGTAATTTATAATATTGTATGTTGTATATTAGTATTCCTTAGTATATTGTATTATATGAAGGATGTACTATTATCGACAAGTACATCCTTCATTAAAGAAATGTCTTTCATTATTTTTATTTTATGCGACAGATTTAATTAATTTGGAAAATTGATGAAGAAAAAAATAAAAAATTTAAATGTTTTTTAAATAACAAAAGCGCCAATTTCACCCAACTTAATCATGAGAAATAAAATAAATTGTAAAAAATAACTATAAATATGAGTAAAAGTTCAATATATATATTGATGATAATTTTGGAATGTTATATATAAAGTTTTTATTTTTCATTATTTAAAAATTCTTCTTCTCATCTCATACTATCCCTACAATAAAAGTTGTAATTCTTATCTTGACAGAAGGTTCCAATTGATATTTCTCTGAAAAATGGAAAAATTATAATACAATTCTTTTTTCTTTTCTTTTTTTTTTTCCTTTCTTATCTAAAGTATCTCAATTCCTTGAAATTATTAGATGAATGTAAATAAAACTGTCCTTGGATTGACCAGTTCCTTAAGTCTTGTGTCCTGCCCTGTGTAAAGTTGTAAAAACAGAAAACTGGGTGCTGTCCTTTGTTGAAACTTGAATAATTGTTATCTGATTTCGACAATCGACAACAGTACATCTGGAAGTCGGTGAGCTAGTGACCACAATCGCCTTAGGAGAAAATGCATTATTAGAGCCTCATTAGAGCCTAAAAAAATTATTTTTTAATATAATCTTTAAAGAGAGATTAATTAAGCATGTGATTCAGATATAAGATTTGATATTAAAAAAAAGAAATTTACAGGGTGTCCCATAAGTTTGTAGACATTTAAAAAATTCATAGCTATTGAGTGAACTGATAGAATTGAATGGAGTTTGAAAATAAATAAATAATAATAATAATAATAATTCTCGTAAAAGAGATTTATTTTGGGGGGGGGGGGAAGAGGGGGGGATTAAAGAAAAAATAATAATTAAGCTATTTGTCAATAGAGGGCCTGTGCGTGACTAGATCGCACATTTTCGTGAAAACTGTACTTATTTGCATGCAAATGTTTACAGGCATACAAATTTTATTCTATGTATCCGTCATCACCAGTTTGCAAACGAGTTATAACACTGCTAACTGCAGCTTCAGTCGGCAGTTCTTACGTGAGGGAAAACATCTTCACCAATAACGCTTCATCCACCAAGTCAGCATAAATTTTTTTACGAGAATGATTTTTTTTTTTTTTTTTTCAAACCTCGTTTAATTCTATCAATTCATTCAATAGTTATGAATTTTTAAAATGTCTAAAGACTTATGAGACACCCTGTAGATTATTTATTAACGTAATCAAATTATTAAGAACATATATATATATATATTTTTTTTTTCACTTTTTATGAACTTCATACGTAGAATTTCAATGCTTAGAAATTTAAAATGATGTGGCGTATTATTTTCTTACTTATTTTAGCTATAATTTAAGAAAAAAAAAATTCCACATATACTTTTTACTTTTCTATATTTTTAATGAAATTTAACCTATTGTTTATAAGTTAAAAATAACAAAATAAGTTATTTATTATTTAATTTAAAAATAATATAATCTTTCTTATTCTTTTCTTTTTATCCCCTCTGTCCACTGTTTTTATAATATTATTATTAAATCTAAAATCCTATTACTAGAATCCTAATTTCTTTATATTATTTAAATATCTTGAAAGTTAATGAAACATTAGTGTGCTTTATAAATAAAAACGAAAGTTTGTAATTTTTTCTATAAACAGATATTAAAAACAAACTCTTCTTTAGAGCCCAAACTTCTGCTCTCAAACTTAGAAGACGGGGAGGCCGGATTTGACTCATCGACTTAGCTGTTTCCATGTTTTTTTTTATTCAAAAACTCGTGTAAATACGGGCTAGGATCCTAATGCAGTTAATCTGCTTTAACCCACTTAAAAAAAAAAAAAAAAAAGTTTATCATTTATTAATTTATATAAATGTAAAATTATTTTTGCATGTATTTTTTATTTTTCTACTTTTTTCAATAAAATTTCACATATCATTTATAAATAAAAAATGATAGAATATGTAATAGTCTTACATCTTTTAAATATATTCTTCTTTCTTTCATTCTCTTTTTTTGTTGCTATTATTAAATCTTTTAAATCTTACTAATTCCTTTATCAAATTTAAATATCTTTAAAATCAATAAATAAAATAGCCTGCATTATAAATAAAAATAGAAGTTTGTATTTTTCTCTGCAAAGATATTAAAAGCACAACACACTGTTAATTAGAAGCTAAGGTTCTGTTTTAGAAATTTTCAAACATCAATCTTGAAACTCACTTCTGATAATTGAAGTGGAAGGATGATTTTTTACTAACATATGTGAAAAATATGTTGAGTTCGATTCCTGGCTCTGGTATTTTTCACATATGTTGGTAAAAAATCATCCTTCCACTCCAGTTATCAGAAGTAAGGTTCTGTTGTCCGAACTGGAAGACACAAGGTACTGGGTTCGATTCATTTAAAGCATAGTGTTTTACTGGGCGAGACCAAATATTAGAAAATCGAAAATACTTATGTAATATATAAAGTGTTCAAATACTTACTAGTAGTCAGTGTATATTCTATTTTCACTATGTGTTTTCATATTGTGTTTCTATTTTATACTTGGAAAAATTGTTAATGCAAATGAATATGTGTCTGTATAAACAGATCATCATAATAAATATTGTGCAGTAAAAAAGCCAGAAATGTTTATGTCATACAAAATAACAAAATTTATTATTTATTTATGATATATCAGATGCTGCATTCTTTACAAAGAAAAAAAAACTAGCACAAAATTTTCCAGGAAATGTTAAAATATCGAAAATTTCAAAGAAATGTTTTGCCCCCCCCCCCCCCCCCCTAGAAAAAACTTTGCCCCTCCTAGGAACATAGCCTAGGTACGGGCCTGATGGGTTAATAGTGTTTCATTGAACCAAGTTATAGGTAATCATTAAAAATAATTCTGGAAACATGGAAAATTTTTATAAAAATATCATTTTTATAAAACTAAATCTTTTCAAGGGGAGGGGAGCTTATAATCGGAATTTTACGGTATATGTTAGTTAAAATTTTTGCAACTTCTTGTGTTAAAGAAAAAAACATTTAAAGGTATGCAGGTTATTTGATCAAAAATTAATTAAAAATATAATCCACAGCCCATAACTTGGCTAGTTGGTAGAGCATGATATGATTAAACTAGGAAAACTTTCATTCTAACTTAAAATTAGTTCAAAAGACTACACTGGACATTTTTACAACAACAATCACTAAAAAAATAATATTTTTGATATTTCTTGTTCTGGGTTACACTGTAGAACATAATACTGAGAGCAAGTGCCTCTGACCTCTTCTAGGACCAAAACATCGACTACTAAACAGCAGAAACACATTATTCTGAAGATTACATTTTAACTAACATAGCACTAGTGCTGATTCTAGAATAAAAGGGCTGCCGGGGGGGGGGGGGGGAAATTCAATAAAAAAGGGCATTATTTGCGGTCTACTATGTTGTGATGTTTGTACGTGATAAAAGTAAATTACTAATTTTATGTGTATATATGTGGGCTATATGCATTTGTTGTTCCTGGAATTCTGTAAAACTAGTGCTAAAAGGTTACATTTCAGGAAGAAAAGTATCTAAATTCCTCTGAACATTTAAAATGTTTGAAGAGGCCACTTGGTAGTGAAATGTTTTTAAATGGGCCGCCGAGTCTAAAATGTGTTGAAAAAGGGTGAAAAGGGTGCTAAAATATGTTTAAAAGGGCCACCAGGTAGAGCACCCTGCTAAATTAGCCTAGAGTCAGCACTAAGCTCAGAGAGTACATCTGCCCTCTTCTAGAATTAAACATCGACTGACTTGAAGGAAACAAAACAAAAGGCATCTGCCAATCAGAGTCAACAAGAGAGCAATCATTTGCTTCTGATTGGTTTGTTTCTTTTTTTCTATTTTACATAAGCATACATATTTGTATTGATGTTTCTACAAAAATAATTTTAAAAATATTTTGCTTTGTTAAAAAAAAAAAAAAAAAAAAAACATTTTATTTTTTTAGAGTGAAAATTATAAAATAAAAAAAATTATTAGCCTTTTCCAGAATACTTTAGCTATTTACTATAAAAGTTGTGTATACACTTATGTTATTTACAGTATTATTACTTTTAATTGGTTTATAATTTCTTTTTAGTTTGTTGAAAGTGATGTGGATGAAGAGCTATTATTTAATATTCCGTAAGTATTAGTAATTTATATGTTTATGTAATTATATTTTGGTTTATTATCTTTTCTTGTGTTAATACATCAATTAATTGTTAAAATCTATATTACAGATTTACTGGAATAGTGAAATTGAAAGGAATTATCGTTGTTGGGGGTGAAGATGATACACATCCTTCAAAAATGAAACTGTATGTATTTAATTAATGGATTTTCATGTTTCTTAATTGAGAATTTTAATATTATATGCACATTCGTTTCTATTAAAGATCCTTTAAAAAATCTCTAATGAATTTATTCTTACTGAGAATTAGTGTGGTGTTTATTTTATTTCTTATTCTTCATACAATTAAAGTCAGTGGTATTCAAACTATGGGTCGCAACTCCAAATGGGGTCAAAAAAAAAAAAAATTAGTCAAATCTAAATACATAATTGACATTAATAATTATTTATTTTAACTTTTGGGGTGGCATGTGTTCTCAGCATCTTAAGTAGGATCTCACTGCCAAAAAGTTTGAATACCTTCGATCTAGATTTTATTGGCCAAAATAGGAAATGTTTAAAATATAGAATTATAGAGTATTATCAAAATGTACCTATCTAATCAAGAAGTTTTTAAATATTCTGTTCTTTCTTTCCAGAGTTGGCACGGTTTAAACCAACTGGTTTTTTTTTTTTTTTTTTTTTTTTTTCTTTTCCAAAAAATGCAAAATTTTTATTTTGTTGTGCCTTTTTTAATTGGAATTTCTAAAATATTTTTATGTAAATGGCTTTTACTTTTAATTTAGTTTATTTCAATTGTAATTTTGCTACAGTGAAGATTTTAGTTATATGTTTATGTGTGACTGGCTTGTTTTATTAAAAACTATTATATATGAACAAAAGAAAAAATAAATAAATAAATAAAAGATTTAGAAATTGTAGAAGAAAAATGTCTGTAGTAATTATCTTAAAAAAAATTATAAATGAAAGGGTCTAAGTCTAAATGCAGTAAAGTAAAATAAAATAAATAAATAATGGAAAGCATACTCATTTTATATAAGATTGCATAATTAAAGAAATTGCTCTCATCTTTGTTTTATTGAAAACTGAACAAGGTGGTCTTTAAAAAACAGTATTTGTTGTAATATGGTAATTAATAGCAGCACATTTTCTTATCTATTCACTAAATCCAAAATGCTGATTTTGAATTATGAAATAAAAAAGAAGCTGCCCAGGCAGTTAGGGAAAAAAAAATTATAAGATAAAAAACTTTTTATATACCATGTTTTTAAATTTTCTGTTGAATCATAGCTATAGAACTACATTAGCACTTTATCAATGTGTATAAATTTTTTTTAAGTGATAATCAATTTTTGTGTGATGCGTAATTTAACTTTTTACAATTTTTTAACGTTCACGTTTTTTTTAATGTTTTTATTTTTATGTCGAAAGAAAATGAACTCGTAAATATTTTTTGGTAATAATTAAATTATAGCTAATATTTTAATGGCTTATTAGGAGGTTATTATTTTCATATTTTAATTAATTAAAAGAAAACTAATCAAAAGTTCGAAAATCGGGCTTCGAAGTTCATCAGGTTCCAAGTTGTCAGTTTTGTCATCGGATTCCGAATTATTCTGAAAGTTTCAAATGTCTAGCTAGTAGGGAAGTTAGTTAAAAATCGATTGCAAGATTTGTACCAGATCGATTGCAAGATTTGTACCAGACAAACAAGAATAGAACTTAATTAAAACATTGTAAAAAAATACTTTTGATTTTAAAATTTTATGCAAAAAATTCTCCATTCAAGGACATTTTGTGAATAATTTCATTAAAATGTAACAGCACACACACTAGAATTAAGAAAATGACATTATGTAGTGTGTTTTCTTAAAATATAAAATTTAGTTTGAAAAGAGCTATAAAACTTTTTTTTTTTTTTTTTTTGTTCCCTAGTTCATTAAATTAAGAATTTTATTAAGTTAATTTGTTGTCATTAAATTTTAGAAAAAGGCATGTTAGGTTTAACATTTATTATAAAAAAAAAAAAAATTGTGAACTCACAGTAATCCTATTATAATTTACATCATTTTAATGAAAACTCAATACTACAATTATGGAATATTTTTAGAAGTTTTGAATATAAGAGATTTTAGCTATAATAAAATTTAATGCACTTTGATATAACAGTTCTTTATTCAAGGATGAGATCGACAAAAGTATAAAAAAATAAATGAATGAAACTTTATGTAAAAAGATAAGCATTAAAACAAAATATAAGAATTCAGGTGGCAAAAGCCTGTGTTATAGAAATAAAAGATTTGATTGTTTTATCTTTGAACATAAAAATAAATAAATGTTTTATTAAACACTAGCCACCTTCGGCAACCAGCTGGTTCGCGATACTTGAAAAATCCGACTTTATGAAACTCCCACTCAGTGGTGCCTATGGCGCCTTTTTCCCATTTCAGGTCTTACAAGAGCTTATTGACATATAATGAAAATAGCTTTATTTAAAAATTTAATCGCAGTAAATTCCCGCTCGGTAGCGCCTGCGGTTTCAATATCTGAAACAGCCTGTTCGCTCACCATGTTATGATCTTTCAAATTTCTTACTTTAGCAAAGTCCTGCTCGGTGGCGCTGTCATTAGAATTTAAAATATTACAGCACCATCTGGCAGTAAAAATTTCTGTAATCTACTGTTCAATTCTAAATCAACAAAGCTTTCAAATGATGTATTACTTATGACATTATTTTAATTAGTAGCTGAGATACAAAAGAAAACCTAATCAGGAGACCTCAAAACGTGTAAATAAGGTGGAATCTTGAACTCCACTTTCGATAATATAAAAGAACTTTAAAATATCTTTTGAATGATGTATTAATTAAAAATAATTTAATCATAATTAGAATTTGAAATACGCATATTTGAATAAAATTTAATTTGCAATTAAAATGTAAATTTTTGTTTATTCTCCGAAATTGATAAAATTTTAACTACAAATTTGTCTTGTGTTGAAAACTCTGTATAGTTAGTTTTGTGTGCGACAAAGGAAAATTGAAGAATTTTGAAATTTGCAATTTTTTAATCGCAGTCCAAAAACACGTGACCTCAATCAGAAAAAGGTCTTTCTCTTTCACTCTACTTTCGAAGTATCATCTGCAAACTTAAAAGAGAGTTTCCATGGTAACCAAGATGCCAACTGTTTTTCCAATGCAAACGCAAGAATTTCAGAAACGCGGATTCAGAATGTCATAAAAAACTGCAGGCATGCAGAAAATTAAAAAACTTATAATGGATTCAGTTTTTGAAAAAATCTCTCAATCTTTTGAAATATGATTCTTCTAATCGAGGTCTATGTACAAAAAAAAAAATGATTTATCTCTAAAAGATATTGAGTTATAAAATGTTTTGTGAAAAAATCAATGTTTCGTAAAATCTAAAAATATGGATCGCTAATTCGTATTTTGTTAAAATGTTTATATGGTTCGAAAGAGGATTAAATGACCTTTCCAAATATACCAATTGTTAAGAAATGGGACAATTACTCTTTCGTACAGGGAATTCAAAAACGACAATCGAGAAAAAGAGAATTTTTGGACCCTTTTTAAAACTTTTTTTTTTTTTTTTTAAATATAAAAAATCCGTATTTTTCAAAAAATTTTTACCGTAAGAGTCGGTAATAAATGCTCTTTCTCGAAGTACAGTTGTATTTTCAATATCTCCAAGAGTTGAGCAGCGATCGCTTTACAAAAACCTGCAAAATTTTCTCTCTCTGCTTTTTCTTTTGAGGAGCGCGGTTCAGGGTGAAAATTAGTCTCCTGGCTTTTTGAATCATTTTTTGATTTGACATAGGTTGTATATATTTTAATAGGTTGATGTTTTAATAAATATCTCCGAATCTAATTAAAAATTTTTAATTCTTTTTGCACTATGCACTCAGGAAGGCTTCTGAGCACCCGGATGTCAAATTTTGTACTTCTGCATTCAGTAGAGGCTGAACGTATAGATGCACAGACAGACAGACATCTTCTTTTATTATTATAGATAGATGACTATGTGAAAACTTATTTAATTAGATGAGGTATAAGAGAATTTCATGTCTGAAAGTACAAACTTTGATTTACAAAGTACAAGCTTTGTTTCTTGTATACATCATTGCAGAAAGAAAATCACAACCTACAATAAAAGGCTGAAAAATTGCATCCCTGTATATTATTACAGTCCGTTAAGAAATTATAAGACCACTTTAATTTTGTAAATTATAAGAAAAATAAAGATTCTAATCGTAATTTAAATACATAAAATAACATATTGCTCTATATTTTTTTATAATTAGTTTGCAATAACTTGGTATAATGCAATAAATGTTTAATTAAATATATATTAGAAATAAGTGAAAAATAACCTGTTAAGAAAATATAAGACCACTTTTCAAAAAACAAAATTGTATAAAAAATTAATATGATATTGGTCCTCCATTTTTCCTGATGACTTCAAACACTCTGTTTTTCATTGAAGTAACCAGGTGATTAAGTTCAGTTATAGAAATATTGTACCATTCTTTTACAATGGCTACTTTCAGTTCATTGGCAGATGAAAATTGTTTATTATTAGCATAAACTTTGCGAGTTAATATACCCCATAGGTTTTCCATGGAGTTCAAGTCAGGACTTCGACTTGGCCATGGCAAAACATTATTTTTTTCTTTTTCAAACCACTCCTGTGTGGATTTAGATGTATGACAAGCAGCATTGCTCTGTTGAAACATCCAGATAGCACCTCCTAATAAAGGTCCAAACGGTATCATATGATCATATAGCATAAGATAGCATAAGACTGATATTGTGTAGAGTTCATATGACCCAAAATCCGCTGTAAATCATACAACCCCTCATAACTGAAAACTCCCCAAATCATTATTGATCCTCCGCCCATTTGTCGACTGAAGCATTCTTTTGGTTCCTTCCTTAAGTCATGCCAATAGTCATGCCTTAAGTCATGCAGTGTTTGTAACCATCGGGACCATCAAGGTTAAATTTCTTTTCATCAGAAAATATAATTTGTTTCCACTCATCATTCCATGACATGATATTTTTAGCCCATTTTAATCTTTCTTCTCGGTGGCAATTCAATAACTTTGTTTTTTTCTTCAATTTCGTAAATTTTGTATTAATATTTAATTTAAGACTCTTCCAGACTGGTACATGTGAAGTTTTCTTGCTTGAACGTTTCGAAATTTCACGAGTTGAAAGACCTTTTTTAGTTGACAGTCGAAAAATTTGTCTATTATCACGTGCTGTCAAAATATTTTTTCTACCAGATCGTTTTATTTTGTTTGAATAATCTTTTCTAATTATGGCATTATGAATGGCAGTTTTAGAACGGTTCATTAACCCCGCAATATCTCTTTCAGATTTACCAGAACCTTTATAAAATAAAATTTTTCTCACTTCGCACTCCGATAATTCTTTACCTCGAGGCATCGTCAAATTAATAGTAGATAACACATTCAAAACCTAAGCCTTTGCTTCTTAGGTAATGCTTTTAAGAAATACTGACGCATGCGCTTTATATTGAGTTCGACGTCATGTATAATATGCTAATTTCCTCAGGTGGTCTTATAATTTCTTAACAGTCACAGTCTTTAATTTTTAGAAAAATGAATAAGTTTTAATGAAATTTAATTTAATTTTAAAAGTTGGAATTAGTATAGGATGCGTTTTCTTATCAATTTTAAATACGCAACTAAAAATTTGCATATTATGCTCTCTTCTTCAGAAATTTACCAATACGCTTGTGGTCTTATAATTTCTTAACGCACTGTAATTTAAATCATTTTTAGATAAAGTAATAATTAATATTGTAGTATTAATTACTTTTTAAAGCGGCAATTTTATTTATAAATATATATAATGTGACTGGGAAACATACACTAATAAAAACTTGGTTTAAACCAAAAAAAAAAAAAAAAAATTGGGTTTTTTGGTTTAAACCAGGTTTTAAAAAAAAAAAGAAAAAAAAAACTTTTTTTTTTTTTGCCAACCCTTATTCTTTTCTACTGCTGATCTTTTCCCTATTTCCTCCTTTTGCTTAAATTTTGATAAAGCTTTTTAAATCTTTCAAAAACGCCAAAGATCTTGTTGATGATATTTCTTCAATGTATTTCTAATACCCAGAAATTACTCAAATCACCTTTTCTCTTCCTTATTAACATTTATTTATTACAGAGCTGCCAACATCATGACTAAAAAAGTAGGAGTAAACAACAACAACAACAACAACAAAATAATAATAATAATAATAATGAGAAATTATTATTGCATAGTTTTAAATCGAATGAGAAGAAGGGAGGGGAAGGGGGGAAGCATTTTTTATTCAATTTGCTAAACACGACATTTGTTCTTTTACTTCAAAATTTCACTGTGAAACTATTCAATTTGAATAGTTCCTTTTAGTTTGGTGTAACATTTATATCAAGAAATCCTTTTATAGTAAGTAATTTGTAAAATTGCTCATGCCTTAAATATATTTCAGAAGCAAAAAAATAAATAAATAAATACAGTGAAACCCTGATCTATCGTTCCCACATCCATCATTTTCCCACATTGATCGTTTTATTTCTATGGTCCCTGCACAAATTGTATTTATATAATGTTAACGAAACCCATATGTATTGTGCTTCAAAAAGTCATTTTCCCGCATTCATCGTTGTAAAATTTTCTCCTGAAGGTCAAGCTGTTCCATGTGGCATACAAACTAGAATTATTTTTTTCATCCTAAAATAACTCTTTTCCCCATTTCCATGGAGGTTCAAAATTGTGATGCCATGTCTCCAGACCATAAATATTCATTTTGCAATTTAAGCATGGCAGGAAGTAAACTCTTCAGTTATTCAAAAAATTGTTTCGTAAAATGTGGAAAAATGATGAACAATACCAAACAGAAGGACAAGAAAATGATGATGATAATGCAGATGAAGAGTGACTGCATGTAGCAGAGGATGTGTCTGGTACAAAATGAGTCATAATATTTGCATTAATCAAGACGTTGCAACAGTAGTATCCTAAAGCATAGAAGAAATGTGTGATTTCAAAAAATTAAAATAATGATGAAGAAACTGAGGATAACTTTCGTGTCAATGACGTAATTATGGCATTTAAAAATGCACAAACTCTTATGTAAACACATGAAATTACAGAAAAGGACCAGAAATAATGTTGTAAATCTGAAAAATTCCAGTTTATTTTATAAAATGAACGAAAAACCTAATATAAAATTACTGATTTTTAAAAATAAGTTTTACTTTTACTGTTTAGAGGCCGAATTTAGATCCAGGTATATTTTCCATTAGTTTTTTGCATATTTTACCTTATAATGCTTTAGTTAAGGGATATTAATCATTTAAATAGAAAAAAAAAATTATACATAAATATTAATTATCATAAATAATGATTATTAAGATTAATATTACGGATTATTAATATCATCCGTTCAATATTATCAAATTTGATGTCCTTTTTGATAATAAGAGTTTTTAAAATATACCAACTGATTTTCAGAAGCATCAAATACTTTCAAACTTTTATGCATTTCTTTTAGTTGTACTCTGTAGAAAAAAATATGAAAATGATCATTTTTAAGATTTTTTGTACAGTTACCAACAAATGATAGGAATGTTGTTTCTATTCTAAAAAATTAAGTGATCTTTTAAAATATGTCTGCTAGTTTTTTCCAGTCAATATTGGTGAAATTTAATTTTTTAAATAAGTTTTAATTTTTGATGTTCCCAATTGGGAACATTGGCCTCTAAACGGTTAATGTTCTAGAACAGGGGTGGCCAACCCACGGCCCGCGGGCCGCATGTGGCCCTCCGTGTAATTTTGTGCGGCCCGCGAGGAGTCTAACGATATTTAAATTTTGGCACATTTGGTTAAAAGTTTAAAAAATAATAAATCCTTTCTCACTTTTCGCAGTAAAAATACCTTTCAGTGATCATGGTAGCTAAATCACACTGTTGTAATGAAATTGTAATTAGATCCAGTATTTGTTCTTTTTATTATACTTCTTAATGTATAGTCATAAATTTTTCCTGATTATGTTGTTAATTTATGAAGGAAAAAATAAAAATGTATTCTGCTCCGAATCTTCACCCTGCCCTTCTCCCGAAAAAAGTATATACTTTCACTGCCATAAAAATTTGTGCTCCAAGAAAGAGTGTCAGAATGAAACAAAATTTTACATACGTAAGTTTAATGTTGATATAAGTAAATGATTACAAAATCAAAGTGAAATGATCATTTATTACAGGAAAAATTACGAAAGAAGGGAGGTTTTAGTACCTTGTTGGGCCACCTCTAGCGTGAATAAACGATGCGATATGGGCAAGCATTGTGGCATACAAGTCCCGTATGATGTCCTGCGGCATATCGTTCCACATTTGTTGTAAATATGCCTTTAATTCGTCCAAACTCGTAGGCTGCCAAATTTGCCGTCCCAGGTGATCCCAGATATGCTCAATTGGTAACAAATCTGATATTGAGCAGGCCAGAGAAGGGTGGTATTATGACGGAGGCAGTCTTGTGACACCCTTGCTGTGTGTGGCTGTGCATTGTCTTGTTGAAAAATGGCTCCTGGGAACCCTGTCATAAGTGACAACCCTTATGGCTGAAGGATGTTATGAACGTACCGCTGGTCTGTCATGGTGCCGTGGATCAATATTAGGGATGACCGTGTATCATATGCAATGTCCTCCTATACCAATACCATCACATCAGCTGTGGGTGAAGTGTGCAGCTGTAAAGCAAAGGCAGGATTGAGGCATTTACCATGATGCCTCAACACACTTGCATGTTTGTCATCACTGCCCAAATTGAATCTGGATTCGTCGGTGAAGACGACTTGGCTCCATTCGGTTGCAATCCAAACCCGTCGAGCGCGACTTGACACTACTCCAAACGGAGGATAGAGGGGTATTATTGGCAACATACGTAATGGGCGTCACGATAGTAAATGCCTTTCAGCCAAGGATCTAGGGATGGTACGTACAAACACAGGAACAGATCATATAGGAATAGGTGTTGCATATGTCCGGATATCGGACAACGAGACAGTTGACGCTATGTGTATGTTTCGTATGATATGACGGTTTTTTCGATTATTGATCTGTCGAGCACGTCCTGAGCCTAGTCGCCGTATAAGCGACCTCACTTTTGTCCACTGGTCACAACACCTCGTCACGGTAAAATCAAAACGGCCTGGGTGGCTGGCTACTCACCAAGCTGATCACCCGTATTCCATCACACCGTTGATTCTTCCCCTCTCGGACTCTGACAGCTGTTCGTATTGTCTTCGATGGCGGCGTGATGGCATCTCTATTTAAAAAGCGTCCCTCTGCAACAGATTATGCACATCAAGCAAGCTCTGATTATCTGTTTTATACTCCAAGAAAAACGAAATTCAACGCCCTCTGGTTGCATTACACAATGCGCCATCATGCTGCATTTATAATCATTTGCATATCTGCCTGGCACGTACCTTCATGCCAAGTTTTGTTACGGTCCAATAATTATTTCTTGGTGTGCAAATTTTTATGGCAATGAGTGTACATGCATGATTCATACACTTACGAACATATTAACACATACATATATATATACATACGATGCAGCCTGCCTGAATAAAAAAGATTTCCAATGCGGCCCACCAAGTGTTTTGGGTTGGACAGGCCTGTTCTAGAACATTGATTTATTTCTTTTACAGTTTGGAAAGTAACAAATTAGTTTTTATTAGTAGTATACTGTATAGTTTGTGTGTATTAATTTATAAACATTGTTTTCTTCGTGTTGTGACTTTAACTCACATTCGTTCTTTTCCCACATTCATCCTTTTTTTTTTTTTTTTCATTCATCCCATGAAAAATGATGGATCAAGGTTCTACTGTATATAAAAGGAGATTTATACACTCAAACAATTGGGATTTGGTTAAAAAAAAGTTACCTGGAATATTTGATAGTCACACAAGACTTTTAAAGTCAGCTATGTTATGTCCATCTGAACTGAATATACAAAATTCCTAACATTATTTTACTTAATGTTATATATGAGTTCACCAAGAGGTCTCACTTCTTTTGCCATCAGTGCTCACTGCTCATCAATTCCTTCTAATTCTAATATTTTCTGTGGTTTATCATCCATTTGGTACCTTAAAAATTCAGCTTCAATTTTATCCTCAGAATTATAAGCAGTTTTTGAATTTTCTTGTATCAAAACACATGGAAAATTATCAATGAAGTATTTTACTGTATAAAAATAAAAAGTTCCCTTTTAGCAATATAGGCAATAAGGTAATTTCAGCATTCGGTAGCGGCTCAAAATGTATTGGAAAGCTTAATATCACATAATCATACAAAATATATTTCTTTATGTAATCAAAAAATAGTTTTATTTCTTTTATAGACAACTCCTTTATATATTCTGCAGTTAGAGAATTAATTGTAGAGATGCCAATTTTCAAAAACCGAAAAGCAGAAGATTTTGCACAACAATTTTTCACCATATGACTTTTATTAACACATTTTACATAATTATTTTCAAAATGAAAATAACATAGAAAATAACATATATGTTTACCATACCTAAATTATGATGGCAGGAGTGAAAAATGGTCAGTAAAAGTCAGCATTTTTCAGCTTGATCATTATTTCTCATTATTTTAGCAATTCAGCTAGTAAAGTCAGTATTTTTGACCTAATTATATTTAAACTCCCCTTTTTTACAAACTTAATATCTTTTTTTTTTCCTTACACATTAAAATGTGTAAGTATTGTATAAATTATGTTAAAAGGAGTACTAAAAACCTTTAAAAAATGAGTCTGAATCATAGACACAAGCTGATGCTGTTAAAAAAGAAATTCAAAATCGTTGATACCATCATTTTGCTAAAAGAAACCTAAAGTTAACTGAATTGGATTTTATTAAATGCTTTTGATTTTATTCATATACATAAACTTGTAGTATCTCCCCCTTCTTTAAATATAACAATCGCATTATGTTAGTTTTGTCTTCCTAAAAATTTGTATTCAGAGAAATGTTTAAGTTCATCTCTATTTTTTTAAAGGATTTTCATATTTTGAGATGTCCTAATCGTGATTTGACCATTTTTAGAAAATGTCTATTTCTGGCTTACCAAAATTTTGTGCATGCTGTATATCAGAAACTAACAAACATAATTCAATAATACTTTTTATTTGGTTATACTTTGACTTTAATAGGTGTTGATTAGTTTTGGGATATAATTGCTTAATAGACTGCAGTGCTAGGCTGCAATTTTACTCATTTAAGGATTAATTCTAGGCTATACAGGGGTAGAAATTAGGAAAATTAAGTCATTAGTCCTGCAGATCAGTGATTTTTAGATTTCATTGGTCCATACACATTTTCACTAGTGTGTTTACCCATTCTATTAGATTTTTAAAAATACTTACAAATTTGTAAAATAAAATTAGTTAATTTGTATAAAAAATATGAATTTTAAATTTTAATAAATTAATTTAAAAATACATTTATTCTTTTATAATAAATCTTTACTGCTAATTAGAGAAAAGTAAAAACATAAAATAAATTTTATAGCTTTACTGATCCAGTGGACCCACTATAATTCATATTTTGTTGGTCCATTGAATATTTTTGTGGTCCCGGACTAATGGACCACTGTTAATTTCTAACTCTACTGTATCTCAGCTTCTATGGTATATAAGTGTGCAAAATTTTATATGTATGATCTCTCTGGCAGAATATTTCTATACTTTACAAAGATGTTGAAGAAAGGATTATTAATATAATTTACAATAATATTTTTACCTTACGTAAATCCTTACTAAGTCCGAGCTTCATATATATTTCGACTACCTAACGGTGCCATCTTCAGATACACTCGGTAAAAAATGATTTGAAGGTGCTATTTGGATGACTTGTTTATCTTTTGTAGTTTCCTCTTCCATTTCTTCACTTCTCTTGTTTTTCTTATATAGTTGTTGCCACTCGGTAGGAATAATGCTATGTTCGATATCATTGATAGTGTTATTATTGGTTAGTATTTCGATAGCTTCTCTTTTGAGAGCGTAATGGTGAGAGTTGTATGGGGCTATTTTTTGAAAGTTAATGGAATCAATGTTAATTGGGTTAGTATTGTTAGTTCTTGAGAAAGCTGTGGAATGTCTATTGTATTTTAAGTCGGTTATGTGTTCTGAAATACGTTCTTTTATTTTCCTTTTAGTCATTCCTATGTATGAGGCTTTATTTTTATTTTTATTTTGATATTGGAAATCGATTTTATAAATGCCGGCTGTGTGTTTAAAGTCTATGGGGTCTTTTTCATTGCGAATTCGTTGGTATATATTTTTATTTGGTTTTATTGGGATGTTTATATTGTGTTTGGTGGCTTCATTTTTAATTTTTACGGCGGCACCTTTGCAGTACGGGATCGCGGGGGTAAAGAGTTGTTTAGATTTTTGAGCATTCGGAATATTGTTTAGGGTTTTTATACGTTTGTTATAAAATTTATCAACTATGGAGGGATTCAGGCGCGGTTTCAAGGGGGGGGTCACGGGGGTCATGACCCCCCCCCCCCCCCAAACTGTCTTACTTTCAGGAAAATTTTTAGTTGTGTTAAAAAAACTATCGTCTGCCGGAGACACGATTTTTAATTTTTAAAAAATTTTAACATTAGAGCTCAAAAGTCTGAATGAGCGCTGTTCCAAAATATAATAAAGGGCAATTCTTATTCTTAACTTTTTTTAAAACCCTATTTGATATACTCTCATCTAGTAATTAATAAGTTATTGTAAGAAGCACATGCGCATGCATTATTTTGGATATTTGTTACATTTTGTTTAAAGTTTCATTTTTTGCAAAACTCTATTGTCTCCTTTATGAGTGGATTTGTTTTCCTTAGGCATGCCAGTCAACAAATTCTAGTCCTGTCAAACGGGGGGGGGGGGGGGAGAAAATCGAATGATAGATAGTTTTTTTCAAAAGAAACAAAGAATTGCTCAAAATGATGAAAAAGAACACATTAGGGCATCACCAGATTCTGTAGTATCCTCGTCTGAAAATCAAGTGATGCTCATGGAGGAAAAGTCAAGTACCAACACTGAATCTGTTTCCAAGACTGCTTCGGATTTTGGGTCCGATATAGGACATTACATAGATAATACTGAAATAGATGATCTTACCAAAGCAAATCTATTAGAACATCATTGGATTCCTCCAGCAGACTACATATTCCCACATTGCATAGTTACTAAAAGAGGAAAACAGATGAAGAAATATGCCCAACCAAAGGTCATTTTTGGAGAAGTTTCACTGGCTTGTGCTCTCTCATAAAGACCAAGGGTTATACTGTAAGTTGTGTTCTCTTCAGCCGAGGTTATAAAAAAAACACTCATTGTTTAAAACGTTTGGTTAAAGAACCACTGAAAGCCTTTGATGATCTCTTAGGCAAAAATGGAGCACTCACAATTCATGAAAACAACCAGTATCACAAAGCTGCTGTAGAGTCGGGGAAAAACTTTTTGAAAACGTACCATAAACCGGCTCTTGAAGTCATAAATCTGGTATCGAAGCGTAGACAAATCCAAATAGAGGAAAATCGTCAACGTCTGCGACCTATCATCAGCACAATCATTCTTTGTGGCCGTCAAAACTTTGCTCTGCGTGGTCATAGGGACTATGGCCCTCTTTGCACAGAAACAAACGAAAAAGAAAATACTGAGGATGAGAACGAAAGCATAGTGGCTACAAATGACGGCAATTTTAGAGCTCTGTTAAGATTCAGAATCGAAGCAGGTGATATAATATTAAAAAATCATATGGATACTGCTAAATCAAACGCAACATACATTAGTAATACTACCCAAAATCAATTAATTAATGCCTGTAAAGACAAAATACAAAAATCTATCTTAGAGAGAGTGAAAGAAGCTAAACGTTTTTTCACTCATTTTTGATGAAACCACCGATTTATCACATACATCACAATTAAGTCTATGTTTAAGATACATTTTTAATGGTTCTATAAGAGAAGATTTTGAAACATTTTGCGATGGATATGCCAATATGCGCGAAGAAGATAAAAGTAATAAAGAGTGCCGATTAACTGGAGCAGCAATAGCCCATATTGTTGCTGATCTTATGAAAAAATTCGATATGGATATGAAGTATTGTGTTGGAATAGGTGTAGATAGCTGCTCAAAGCTAGCATCAGACGCCAAAGGAGCTGCAAAAGAGTTAATGAAGACAGCTGTATATGCAAAAAGATGTCCTTGTAGCAACCATGCATTGAATAATTCGTTAGCTAAGTCTTCGAAAGTTACATCATGCATGAATGCGACTGCAACAATGAAAAAAGTTATTTCCTTCGCTAATGCATCAGCAAAAAGGCAGGTAGTTTTCAAGGAGGAATTGACAGATTCTCTCCAGGGATTAAGTGAAACTCGTTGGGCAGAGCGACATGATGGACATCTTCAATTTCAAGGAGATTCTCTTATTGAAATTTGCAATGCCTTACAGAAGATTGCTGAATGGGACAGTAGTTCTGCATCAGAGTCTGCCTGTTTATATCAAGCTCTACGTAGCTCTGACTTCATTGTTGCTGCAATGTGCCTCTGTGATGTTCTAGGTAATTAAAGAATTTTCGTATTTTTTGATGTAATTTATTTAATCTGTATAGAATATCCACTTTTTATCTAATCGTCTATCATTTATTTTAGGTGTCACTGTTTCTCTAAGAAGATTCCTCCAATCGCCGTCGATTGATTTACAAAAAACCACACAAAATCTTACGGATACATTAAATGTCTTAAACAACAGGAGACTCAATGCGACGACTGTTTTCAATCGAATTTTCTCAGAGATTTTTGAACTAGCTGCAAAATTAGATACAGAGATAAAGATGCCTAGAATAACGTCACGGCAAACGCAGCGAGCAAATATACCTGGAGAAACTCCTGAAGAATATTTTAGAAGGGTGGTTTACATCCCACTTCTAGAAAATATAATCTCTGACATGAAAGACCGATTTCCGTTAGATGTAATGAGTCTTTTTAATTTAAACGTGTTTTTGCCTTGAAAATCTTATACAGATGATGACATCAAAATTGTACGGGAAGTTGCAGAAAATTATGAAGGACTTCTTAATAATGTTCCAGTTCCATCAGTCGTTTCAGAATATGAATTATGGATTGCGAAGTGGCAAAGAAAATCCGAAGAAACACATGGAACAGATACTTCTCATTGTCTTCTTAATACAATAGAAAAATGTGACAAAGATACGTACCCATCAATTAACATTTTGCTTCGTATCCTTGCCGCTTTACCAGTAAGCGTCGCTTCAAGTGAACGAAGCTTTTCAACTTTACGGCGGTTAAAAAATTGGCTTCGAGCATCCATGGGAGAAGAACGCCTCATAGGACTCGCCCTTTTAAATATTCATAGAGATATTGATGTTGATGTTGAAGCAGTAATAGACAGATTTTCAAAATATTCAAAGAGAAGCTTGGAATTTGTATTTATAATGTCGAAAAAGGCTATTTAATAAATGATTCATGTAAATAGTATCTTATATTTGATTTATTTCTTATAATATGGATTTGCTGGTTTTCAGTCAGGAAAATTTACCTATAGAAAGTTCTGATCACAGAACTTTCTTTTCTTTCTTTCTTTCTTTTTTTTTTTTTTTTTTAAGTCGTGACCCCCCCCCAAACTGAGGAGCTGAAACCGCGCCTGGAGGGATTATAATTAGCTTTCTTGGCGATATCTTTTATTATTTTTATTTCTGATTTTAGATATTTTTTATTTGAGCATATGAGTATAGCGCGGTTGACGTAGGAGCGAATAGCGGCGTATTTATAAGAGAGGGGTGTGTGACATTTATTATTTATGATTTCGTTGTTACTAGTAGGTTTACGGAAGACGGTGGTGTCTATGGAATTATTTTTGTTTTTGATAATAGTGACGTCAAGGAAATTCAAAGAATGGTTATTTTCTATTTCATGGGTTAATTTGATATTCGGATCGGTGTTATTAAGTTTTTCAAGAATGTTGTCGGGATTAATCATGGGTGGGATGACAGAAAAAATATCGTCTACATAGCGTATCCAAATTTTACATTGGTTGATTAAGTTGCTAACAGAATTTTCGAATATTCGCATTTTGAGCTCGGCGATGATCCCCGATATGGGGGACCCCATGGGCACGCCTTGTGTTTGTTGGTAATAGCATCCGTTGAAAAAGAAATAAGAGTGGTTGAGTAGAAGATTATTTACGCGAATTAAGGTATCACTAATATTGTTGTTTCCGAAATGATTTATTATAAGTGAGTTGATTTTGGGGTTAATTTCAGAAATATTGATTGAGGGATATAAGTCTTTAACGTCAAAACTGCAGAGTGTGTCGTATGAGATATTGATATCGCGGATTTTTTGAATGAAGGTTTCAGTTGAGTTTATTGATAAGTTAGAGGGGGGAAGGAGAGCTTTATAGATATCTTTCATGTATGTCATATCTTTTTCTAGACAGTATGTCGGGCCTTCGGATTTATTAACGATAGGGCGCATTGTTGGAGGGTTTTTATGGTCTTTGTATTTGCCAAATAGACGGGGAATAATTGGAGCATGGTTATTATAAATAGGGGGGGTGTTATTAGGCCATGTTCCAGTTTTTATAATGGATTTAGTTTTATCAATGAGTTTATTGAGGGGTGAATGTGTGAGTTTAACAGTGTTGAGTTTTTTGATAGAGTCTTGCATCATTTGAATGTATTGCGTTCGGTCCATAATTGTGAGAAGGTTTGTTTTATCGGACATTAAGCAGGTTATGTTTTTATTGTTTTTAAGATCTTGAAGGCATTTAATATCTAAGTAGTCGGAAGTTTTATTGGTATTTTTAAGTGAATTTATAGCGGTATTACGAATGTTGGGGCGTTTTTGTGGCGGAATATGTTCAATCGCGGTTTCAAAGTGGGCAATAGTGTCATTAATATTTATATTGTCGTTTAAAATAAATTTAGGTCCAAGTTTTAATATTTCATCTTGATGGCTATTGAGTTTGGTGTTAGATATATTTAAATATGGGTACGTTTTGGGAGGATGTATATTTTTTATTGACGGTTTATCTCTTGATATCCAGTAATTTAATTTTTTCTTATGCCGTTGAATTAGTTTTGAGGTGTCTATGTTTACAAATAAGTTAACTTTACTTATAAAGATTTCACATTTAGCTTGGGGGTATTTGATGATTGATGTACTTTGATTTAATTTTGATGAATTTTGGAGTTAACTTAAAATAAAGACAGTCGTTAAGGAAATCCCTATGAAGTGTTTCACGAGAAACAAGAAACCAAGAATTTTGAAATGAATATTCTAAAGAAATGCATTAAACAAAAATCAATCTATATCTATAGACTTAAACAATCCTACAACACAATGTTAGAAAAAATCAAATGCAAATACCCCCAAGCTAAATGTGAAATCTTTATAAGTAAAGTTAACTTATTTGTAAACATAGACACCTCAAAACTAATTCAACGGCATAAGAAAAAATTAAATTACTGGATATCAAGAGATAAACCGTCAATAAAAAATATACATCCTCCCAAAACGTACCCATATTTAAATATATCTAACACCAAACTCAATAGCCATCAAGATGAAATATTAAAACTTGGACCTAAATTTATTTTAAACGACAATATAAATATTAATGACACTATTGCCCACTTTGAAACCGCGATTGAACATATTCCGCCACAAAAACGCCCCAACATTCGTAATACCGCTATAAATTCATTTAAAAATACCAATAAAACTTCCGACTACTTAGATATTAAATGCCTTCAAGATCTTAAAAACAATAAAAACATAACCTGCTTAATGTCCGATAAAACAAACCTTCTCACAATTATGGACCGAACGCAATACATTCAAATGATGCAAGACTCTATCAAAAAACTCAACGCTGTTAAACTCACACACTCACCCCTCAATAAACTCATTGATAAAACTAAATCCATTATAAAAACTGGAATATGGCCTAATAACACCCCCCCCCCCTATTTATAATAACCATGCTCCAATTATTCCCCGTCTATTTGGCAAATACAAAGACCATAAAAACCCTCCAACAATGCGCCCTATCGTTAATAAATCCGAAGGCCCGACATACTGTCTAGAACGTTACATGAAAGATATCTATAAAGCTCTCCTTCCCCCCTCTAACTTATCAATAAACTCAACTGAAACCTTCATTCAAAATATCCGCGATATCAATATCTCATACAACGACACACTCTGCAGTTTTGACGTTAAAGACTTATATCCCTCAATCAATATTTCTGAAATTAACCCCAAAATCAACTCACTTATAATAAATCATTTCGGAAACAACAATATTAGTGATACCTTAATTCGCGTAAATAATCTTCTACTCAACCACTCTTATTTCTTTTTCAACGGATGCTATTACCAACAAACTCAAGGCGTGCCCATGGGGTCCCCCATATCGGGGATCATCGCCGAGCTCAAAATGCAAATATTCGAAAATTCTGTTAGCAACTTAATCAACCAATGTAAAATTTGGATACGCTATGTAGACGATATTTTTTCTGTCATCCCACCCATGATTAATCCCGACAACATTCTTGAAAAACTTAATAACACCGATCCGAATATCAAATTAACCCATGAAATAGAAAATAACCATTCTTTGAATTTCCTTGACGTCACTATTATCAAAAACAAAAATAATTCCATAGACACCACCGTCTTCCGTAAACCTACTAGTAACAACGAAATCATAAATAATAAATGTCACACACCCCTCTCTTATAAATACGCCGCTATTCGCTCCTACGTCAACCGCGCTATACTCATATGCTCAAATAAAAAATATCTAAAATCAGAAATAAAAATAATAAAAGATATCGCCAAGAAAGCTAATTATAATCCCTCCATAGTTGATAAATTTTATAAAAAACGTATAAAAACCCTAAACAATATTCCGAATGCTCAAAAATCTAAACAACTCTTTACCCCCGCGATCCCATACTGCAAAGGTGCCGCCGTAAAAATTAAAAATGAAGCCACCAAACACAATATAAACATCCCAATAAAACCAAATAAAAATATATACCAACGAATTCGCAATGAAAAAGACCCCATAGACTTTAAACACACAGCCGGCATTTATAAAATCGATTTCCAATATCAAAATAAAAATAAAGCCTCATACATAGGAATGACTAAAAGGAAAATAAAAGAACGTATTTCAGAACACATAACCAACTTAAAATACAATAGACATTCCACAGCTTTCTCAAGAACTAACAATACTAACCCAATTAACATTGATTCCATTAACTTTCAAAAAATAGCCCCATACAACTCTCACCATTACGCTCTCAAAAGAGAAGCTATCGAAATACTAACCAATAATAACACTATCAATGATATCGAACATAGCATTATTCCTACCGAGTGGCAACAACTATATAAGAAAAACAAGAGAAGTGAAGAAATGGAAGAGGAAACTACAAAAGATAAACAAGTCATCCAAATAGCACCTTCAAATCATTTTTTACCGAGTGTATCTGAAGATGGCACCATTAGGTAGCCGAAATATATATGAAGCTCAGACTTAGTAAGGATTTATGTAAGGTAAAAATATTATTGTAAATTATATTTCTATACTTTCTGTGACAAACCTCGTTCACACAAACTTTTTTCAGCAAGACAATGTTATTTAATAACACATTTTCTAATTTATACATATGTATATTTAATTATAAAAATATCAATATTTCTAATGTATTGTAGAAAAATTCTAAATATAAAGTATGTGTTTCTGTTCTCAATTGAAATCTGGGAATATCTTTAATTTTTATGAGCAAATTTTTCTGCAAGCAACAATTTCTTTTCTGCAACAATGTCGTCATGTCACCTAAATTCTGCCACAGGGTGTATGATGGCCATGATGAAAAACTATATTGATTTCACTTGGATGCATATCAGCCGACAGGTTGTGTTGCTGCTACCAGCCACTTGCATTATTATAAACACACACAGAACTGTCCGAGAAACCACACTCATCATTTGATGCCACTTAGTGTATTGACTCAGGAGACTTTTCCCATAGAGCTTTAGTGGCAGAACCTCGTACTGCAAATATACAATGGGCCAGAATACAGCTGTGGTTATATTTGGGTCACCCTCGTTCATTAACATTTCAGAAGAAATTGATTAATTGTGCCTTTTTTTTTTTCATTATTTATTCTTGAGAAATGTGATTATTTTGTCAAACAATAAACAAAATTCATGCTTTTTTTTTTTTATGATTTTTGATAGACACAGGTTCTCTTTGTCTGCTAATGAAGTTATGCTTTCAAAAATCAGAAAAAATTAGAGATAAAAAATAAATTGCTTAAAAATTGGGATAAAAAGAACAATTATATCATTAATTTGAAATTTTTTTTTCCTATTCTGATCAAAAATCCGAATTTTAAATTTTCTGAACAGTTTATTTTTTGTATTCTTTACACATTTTATTAGCCAATTAATTTAAAGTACTACAACATTTAATTAACACTTTCTAACAAAGATGAAAAGTGTTTGACTTCAGTTTGTGTGTCCATCTGCCCATCTGTTTTAACTCCCATAAAAATAAATATTAATGTAATTCCTTGAAACTGATATATATGTTATTCAAGTTCACTATAGGATATTGCCTATTGAAAATGGGATAAATACTACCAACAGTTTGTGTTAGGGATACCCAATGGAATTTCAAAGCATTACTTTCTATGAAAGGTATTTTTGTAAACTGCACTTTACCTTTATTTTGCACTAATCATGAAGAAATTTACATTTATTATTTAAGAAAGGGGGGTTATAATCAGGATTTTACAGTACATTAAGGGCTACAATTGTGCTGGAATTGCATTTCACTTTCCAACAATGTTTAAGAGTAATTATTAATCCAATTAGTATCTCAGGCTGTTTTTCTGCCTGTTGTAGGATCATATAAGCAAACTTCATTGAAGGTTAAACGATGCAACAAGTTTAAACAGTTGGAAAGTGTTAATAATAATTGTAACCCACTTGATTTTTCTTTCTTGTTTTTATTAGTTTTATTTTCTAAAGTTGGTTAGTATTTTTAAAAGATTAGTCAGTATTTTTCCAGTTTGTCAGTGAAATCAGTATTTTGAACACTCTGACTGACTTTCACCTCTGTGATGGGGAACTAATAGATTTTCTTTTATGAAATAAATATATGTTTCGGAAATTTTCTTAAAAAATAATAATAATAATAATATATGTATATTTATACATATATTCATCTTAAATTTCTTCTGATATATATTTTTTTTTTAATCCTTTTAATATTAAAAAACTTTCATGTAACTGAATTACAAGAGTCTTTATTCTATTATTTTTTTTTAAGCTTTAAAAATCGTCCAAATATTAATTTTGATGATGTCAATACTGAAGCTGATGAAGAATTTGAAATGCAGCCAGATACAACAGGAACATTGGAATATCCTATAAAGTATTTTCTTACTTAAAATTTATATTTTTCTTATTAAAATATTGTATTTGGATTGAAAACAAATATTATTTAAAATACCAAAGTTATTCAGGGATAATAAGTGGTAACATCTGTGACGAGTAATTATGTTTTAATGAAACAAAATAATAATGAATAAAAAGCTATTATATATTAAAGATATTCATACAGTGCAGTAGAATTTATGGAACTTAGTATTGATAAGTAAAAAATAGAAACAATTCAGGGGTTGATCCAGGCAAAAATTGGGACCCTTTTGCCCTTCACAAAGTTCTGTTTCTTAAAATGGGCCTCTTCACAAAATTTAAATCCGTAAAATAGGCCCCTTCAACAAAAATCAAAATAATAAAACCCTTCTACAAAATTTTTCTATGTTTTTCAGTATTGCTTCAAATATAGATTTACCTATACTTGGTTCAAAGAAACATGATTAACTTTATAATATTTAGTATTATGTAGAGTGACTCCTAAAATTTTACAGATTTTACATAATTTTTTCACAAAAATAAATAAAAAAAACCTCAGAAAAATATTTTGATCTTCACAAAAATAGGCCTAAAAAATAAAAACCTAGATTGACCTCCACAAATCTATTCTTAGCTTTTTATGCATTATTATTATTTATTTATTTTTAAACACAGAATGATCCTTTAACCTTCAAAATGTGTCTTTAATGCAACCATAATTCTGCCTTTTCTCATCCAAAATATCGCTAAGTATTTTCTTATGAATAAGAAAATGGATTTAATTCAATTATTCAGTAATGTAAAGCTGTCCCTTCTCAAAAAAAGGAGATTGTCATTGTTTAAATTTATATTAAAAAATGATACTATTAAAATTAAATTATGTTTAAATTTATATTAAAAAATGATACTATTAAAATTAAATTATGTTTAAATTTATATTAAAAAATGATACTATTAAAATTAAATTATATATGTATTCAGCTGTCTCCTCTCAAACCACTGAATGCAAAAAGATGTGGAAGGTACCAAATGATGCAAAATAACCCAAGGATTCTGAGTTGATCATTTAAATTAAATTATTTAATTGATTAAAAAGATATCAACCTAAAATATAAGGTGAGTTTAATATAAGCAGCACAATGCACTGTTAAAAAAATGCTTACCTGAAGCAGCTGAGTGGAGAAATACAAACAATGCAGCAGGATAGGTTAGAGACAACTTGAAAGTTCAAAATAATATGTAATCACCTGAAAGAAGGTCTTGAACGATGTTACTGGAATTTTTTTAGTTTTTATTTATAAAATGCTATAAAAAAACTGTAATCTGATTTGATTTTTTTTTTTTTTTTTTTTTAAATTCGTTTTAATTCAGTGACCACCAAAATGGGCAAAGCCTGCTAGTTGATTATAAAAAAAGAAGTGTGTTCAAAAAACCATTAGTTCCTTAAATATTAATCCTAAAACAAAATTGCATAAAAAAGGTACAAAATTTAATTTATACAATCCAATACAAAAGAATTCCCCATACGTGTAAAGTGTTCCATGAACTAATAAGGTGATTTACAAAACTTCAGCACTGCATCAAAAAGCTTCAGAGATATGGACAACACAAAAACAAAGCTAACCTAAATCACTTTCCAGTGTATTAACGTAATGTTTTTTTAAATTTAAAATACCGTACCTTCAGATTGAGTTTTGGGGGTCATACACAAATTATGAGTGAAAACAATCATAAGTAAATAGACACATTTACATTTTAATTTGTGACTAATTCTTCAACAACGTTGTGGAAACATATCTCTAGGATATTTTATGATACAATGCCAAAATTTTGTACACCATTTGATTAATTTATGAGGTAGATTTTACTAAATTGAATGGAATATATGTATATATATTGTAATTTTTTTTAAATGCATTTTTTGTATTTTATTACGCATGTCTAAGATCAATATTTGAGAAATGGAAGCTAAGGTAAAAGGTTTTTTTTTTTTTTTTTTTTTTTTTTTTAATACCCTGTATTATGTTTATTAATCATGACAGCAGTTCATCATTTTTATAAAAAAAATTTTTTTGTATTTAATTCCCATAGCTTTTTACATATTGCAGCTTTACTTATACATTTTTACTTAATTTTCTTATACATTTTTTAAATATGCTTTCTTGTTGTTTAAGGACATTGATAAAGATTTTTTTTTTTTTTTTTTTGGTAATCTTAGAGAAGCAAGATGAGTTTGAATTATATGTGTATGTGTTCAGAACAATATCCATCTGTATAAGATACATGTTGTGATACAAAAATTTGTTCTTAATACTTTAGCATTAAATTTGTTTATATAGTGATAGATACATAAATCAAAGTGTTATAATTTGTTATATTTATTTAGTATATGTTTATCATCTTTTGATAAAATGCTCAAATTATTTTGATAGAAAAATGATAAATTTATAATATCTTTGCTGTTTATTCATTTATATCACATCAAGTTTCTAGCTCAAACTGTTTTCAGATTACATATCATATCCATTCTTTATCTCCATTTAAAGTGCTGAGTTAATAGCATAGTCAATATGAATTTAAATAAAGAATTTTCATTACAAGCGTCAAATTTCTAGCTCACAATCTGTTTTCAAATTGCACAGTATACCCTCTTTCTTAGCCCGATTTCATACCCTTTATGGGAATTGAGCAAATTTTTAAGAATATAGTGTAATGATCTTGAATGAAGAATTTTCATACCAAATATCAAATTTGTAGCTCAGGTGTTTTCCAAATTGCACAGCACACTCTATCACCTTATTTCACAACCCCCTTTTTATAGCATAGTGAATGCACTTCAATGAAGAATTTTCATACCAAATATCAAGTTTCTAGTACAAGCAGTTCCTAAATTGCATAATAACTCATTTCAGGTATTAAAATACATGCACTAATTTTCTTTTGAACCTGTCAAAGAGTGTAGATTTTTAAATTAAATGAACAAACATAATTTTATATAAACAATATATGTGTATCTCATGTTTCATAGATTTTTGTGTGCAATAGTTATTTATTTTACTTTACCGAGAGTAACAATGCAGCATATTTGAAAAAAAAAAGCAATGTGCTCAATTTTTTCTGATTTTTCTTTTTAAATTAACAATATGAGTTGTCTTACTTTTAAATATTAAAATATAGTTTTTTTTTTTTTTTTTTTTTTTTTTTTTTAATACAGAGTTTGTTAATATTTGAATATGTATAATTTTAGAAAAAGGGCAGAATTATAGTTTTTGTAACAGTTAGTTTGAAAGTATATACATGGAGAGGGAGACTATCAAGATCAAACAACAAACAATAACTTAAACTGTTACAATTTTACTGCTAGAAAACAAAGTTGTTTCACAGCATATGTTTATCTTCACAGTTATTTAAATAACCTGTTATATAGTGGTATATGTATGCTCTACTTAAAAGATTTTGAGTATTATGAAATAAATTCTTTAGAGTTCTATTAAGATTAATTTTGTAGTTCATTCTGTATATAATTTAAAGGGTGAACCTATTCGCTTTTAAAATGAGAAAGTTTTTACCTATAGAAAACATTTTTACTTTTGTAAATAAGTACTAATAAAAAGATTTTACAAATATATAATTATTATCTGTGTCGGTTTACAGTGTTATTACTATTAATTATTTTTTATTGTTTTAATTTAGAGTTGTGAAATTTCCAAATGTACATCACCTCACTATATATTTCCCCAAAAACTTTGGAGCTGAATCAACTAAAGTTTATTATATAGGCTTAAAAGGAGAATTTATAAAGGTAATTTATTCTTTTCTTAAACCTTTTATTCATGGAAATCTAGTTTTTGCTTTACCAAAATAAAATATTATAAATAAATAAATAAATGTTAAGGTTACTGTATAAGATTGATTATTTAGAAAGCTTGGGACTAGATATATTTCAAATTTTATTACATAAGTATTGAATTCGTAAGAATTTTCGACTTCTGGTTTTCAATGGATTGACACATTTAAGAAGTCTAGAACGCAAATTGATCATTTTTAGAAAAATCTGTCTACCTGAGTGTCTCTGTGTATGTGACAAAAATTTTGTGATGACTGTATCTCGGGAACTACTGCACAAAAGTGCATATAAATGTATTTGTAGATGCATTTTGACATAAATTAGTGTCAATCAACTTTTGGTGACATCACTCAACAGCGACGCTGCTATATACTGATTTCCGCAATTTAAGAGAAGACTATACTGTGATATCGAAAATCACATATTCTAAATTATATATTCGAGTTCAAAATTTAATTATTTTCCAATTCATTTTATATCTTTATAAAAATCAAGCTAATATGTGCGGTTTCTCTTCTTACAAAGGATCAAAGTCAGTCTCTCTCTATTTCTTTCAATAAATAATAAAAGCAAGAGATGTGGTTTCAATCGTACAATGTTCTGTGGAGGGCAAATCTTTTCATCTCAGTAAAATAAAATGGAATAAAATATTTCCTGATGTGTCATTTTTTAACATAGAACAGAACTTGCATCCGCTTTTTAAATAGAAATAATATATTACTTTGTATTGGCTAAACACTGAGAATTAGGATTTAACATAAATTTTTGTGGTTGAGTTTTAACGTACTTTTTCAATCTTCTCACGAATTGATAACGTTTTTTTTTGGCTAAGAAAAGAATCGCCAATATATTTTTAAAAGATATACTGATTTATTCGCAACTGAAAAAAGTGGGTGTCGTTCTTTTTCTCTATCAGAATGAAGTTGGCGACATATCTTGTGGTTTTGATGTGAAGTTAAGGAGCTAATCTTTTATCACTTTTGCCGCTGCTCTTGGATAAGAAGCACTGTGCTTTTTCTCTAATACTCCCCGTGTCCATCCATTCATTCATCTATCTGTCCTGTCATCCATTTATTCGTAATAATAAACCTTTTTCTTGATGTTTTCGAGAAAGTATTTGTACTGTGAATTAATTCAGAATTTCTTTGTTATTGAATTTGCAAAAAAAAACGATGATATTGGACTCCAATAAATAATTCAATGAAAGATTTCACACTCCTGAGTTATCTGCATGTCATAAGGCTTCTTGTATTCATCTTCACGGCTGTTACAGAAAATTATTATGTACTGCCAACTAAAAAAATAACAAATATGTGGGACCATGATCGTATAGCAGTTAGTACATTGCGTTGTGTCCGCAATAACCCATGTTCATATTGGGAGAAATATGTGATATCGAAAATCACATATTAGAGTTCAAAATTTAATTATTTTCCAATTCATTTTATATCTTTGTAAAAAGAGAGCTAATATGTGCGGTTTCTCTTCTTGCAAAGGATCAAAGTCAGTCTCTCTCTATTTCTTTCAATAAATAAAAAATAAAAGCAAGAGATGTGGTTTCAATCATACAATGTTCTGTGGAGGGCAAATCTTTTCATCTCAGTAAAATAAAATAGAATAAAATATTTCCTGATGTGTCATTTTTGAACATAGAACAGAACTTGCATCCGCCCTTTAAATAGAAATAATGTATTACTTTGTATCGACTAAACACTGAGAATAAGGATTTAACCGTAAATTTTTGTGGTTGAGTTTTAAAGTACTTTTTTCAATCTTCTCACAAATTGATAAAGTTTTTTTGGCTAAGAAAAGAATCGCCAATATATTTTTAAAAGATATACTGATTTATCCGCAACTGAAAAAAATGGGTGTTGTTCTTTTTCTCTGTCAGAATGAAGTTGGCGACATATTTTGTGGTTTTGATGTGAAGTTAAGGAGCCAAACTTTTATCACTTTTGCCGCTGCTCTTGGATAAGAAGGACTGTGCTTTTTCTCTAATACTCCCTGTGTCCATGCATTCATTCATCCATCTATCTGTCCTGTCATCCATTTATTCGTAATAATAAACCTTTTTCTTGATGTTTTCGAGAAAGTATTTGTACTGTGAATTAATTCAGAATTTCTTTGTTATTGAATTTGCAAGAAAAACGATGATATTGGACTCCAATAAATAATTCAATGAAAGATTTCACACTCCTGAGTTATCTGCATGTCATAACGCTTCTTGTATTTGTCTTCACGGCTGTTACAGAAAATTATTATACATTACCAACTAAAAAACATAACATATACCTCAGGTTCTATTGTGTATAATCAAACAAAACTTGATATATGAGAAAGCTATTGTGAGACATCATGCTTATTTAATTCGGATGCATATCAGCCAATAGATGGTGCTGCTATACTGCAGTTTTTCTTGAGAATGGGAAGGCTATATTTTAGATTTTATTGTAATTGCATAAAATTTGATATATGAGAAAACCATTATGAAACACTACTGATTTAGTTTGGGTGCATATTTGCCAATAGGTAGCACTACTGTACTGCAATTTACCCTGTGAATAGAAAGGCTAAATCTCAGCTTTTAGGACATATAACTGCACTGTGAAATAACCATTATGTAAACAACGTTAACTTAATTAAGGTGTATATCGGCCATTAAAATAGAAAACTTCATGTGGGAAATCTCAATCACTAGTGCCCAGTAGCAGAAACAGTGCAGCACAGAAACGAGTGCTGCTGATTGTTTAAAGTTCTGTTGATTAACTTAACAATTAAAAAAGAAATTGCTAAATTTAAAAATATTTAAATATGATTTGCATCATGTCTCTAGATTATTGTACTTATTGCATATTCTTATTATTTTTTCTTTTTCAAATATAAATTTTGCATAATTTATTAATTGCTATACTTTTTTTCTGATATCTGACTTGATAAGGCATTTCTGGATTGCAGATAAATTTTGCTTTGCTGCAGGTAGATACTGAAATTTCTACTACTGGGACTAATGCTTAATTATTTCAACACAGAACAGTTATTGCATGTTTATGCATATTGAGATTTTTTTACAAAGCTTTGAAGAGTTAATCGTTAATTTTCTTGAAAAAATTACTGGCATAAGACTTAATCAAAAATAGTACTATCCAGAAGTATTAGGTACTGAAAAAAAGCTATGAAAAATGAGTTCATGTTTGCAATATCACAAAAAAGCACCATATTTGACAGTTCTGTGATTGAATTTTCATCTATGATTACCAAGATCTATTTTGATTTATTTATTTGTTCAATGTTAATATCAAATATTCTAAATGTGATTTCATTTTATCATCTACAAACTACTCCAAATGTACATATTCACTATTCAGTAAACTTATCATAATGTAACGGAAAAGGTAATCTTAAATTTATTTTGTATTATTTTAAACCTGTGCAACACAGGATTTGTATAAAATAAATAAAAGTTTTAGATATAATAAAAACACACAATATTGCATTTTAAGAATGAAAACTGCTTGATATTTTAATTTGTTTGGCATTAGTGAACATGAGTTAATGTAAACTGTCTATGACTTTTTAATATTTGGTATTCAAAACATGATTTTTTTTTTTTTTTTTTTTTCTGTTGTGAGTTAGCAGCTAAAAAATTTATTAGTGAGTTAAGTACCATCTATATTATACATTATGTTAACATAAGTTGCACGAAAATCAACAATATTTTTACACTGTGAATAGCAGCAACTGAATTGTGAGTCAGTTTAAATACGCACCAGGCTATCGGACCACCAGCAACAACTGAATGTAAATAAATTTTATAAATAGAAGAAAATATTTATACATGTGAAATGGATGGATCAGGACCATTTGTTGCATAATGAATAATTATGCCAAATATAAGCTACTGCTGAAAAGAAAATAATATGAAATTCGAATATTTCTTTTATTGTATTATATGCTAAATTTTGGCCAAAATATAGCTGTTTGCCAATTTCCCAAAAAGTAAAGTATGTGAGGATAAAAAATAATATTTAATACATGGACAAAGCTCATTCGTCATTTGTCTGATTAAATCATTTTTTAGAAAAATATTAACAGTTGTATCTTTGCAAGCATCATTTTAAAAATATAAACAGAACAGGAACTTTTGTTATAAATTGACTAAAAAATGCAAGAAAAAAAAATATAATCAAAATAGTACTAAGTTTTTTTAAAATAAAAAATTATGCTGAAATAAATAAATAGAAATGGATCTCCAACATGGCGGCAAAAATAGTCACCATGAGAGTCCTATACTAAAGCTGTGCTGCCTGGGGAAATGTGTAAACTGAGTCACCAACATTAATTTTATTTTGAAACTTTTCTTCGAATACCTTTCTACATTGAGGGCCACTCGTACAGTTGATTGGGGTATGGAGAGCTGTTACCATGGTTGATGTCTGTTTACATATAGCTGTGTAGCTTTTGTTAAATTATTTAAACCCCATTTTTAAAAATAAGATTTATAGATAATTATTAAACAAAGTAATTTAATAATTACAACGTGTAAAAAGCATTTAACATTTATACTACTTTTTAGTGGGCCGCAAGTTAACCTCTTGAGGGCCATATATGGCCCACATGTGCAGGAAATAGGTTGTGCACCACTAGTGAGTGATTTTGGTATAATTATCACTAGTGTTTCATCCCACAATATTAATTTGGTTATAATAATAACTTGGCTTCTGATGAATTAAAATATAAATTGGGTGGAGAAATTGATTTAAGATTTATGAGTTTCAACATGTAAATAAGAAAAAAATAAATTGTAAAAATTTTGCATAAGTTTTCTAGTATAAGCTAATTTCTGTAATTTTTTTCAAGCCAATAAAAAATTAGCATTTGAAAAAAATTTCGCAGTTAGTCTTCATAATTCAACATCAGTTACTCTTGATTACAACTTACCAAATCTAGATCTGCTCAAGAAGATGTGTTTTGTGTTGCTCTTGAAATATTTTTATGAAACTTTCACTGTAGTTTATAGTAAATAATATCTTAAATGTATATATATATATATTTTAATAAATAAATAGCTTTATTCGTATTAAAATTATAATTAAAAGTAGTAAAATTTATTGAATATAAATTATATATACATTTTTTGTATCAAGAACACACAGGAGTTCAACATACATGAATTATTCTGCAAGAAAAGAATTTAGCAAAAATTAGAAAATACATTTATTTAATAATAAAAGTATAATTATGATTAATATCGTAAGATAAAGCTTTAGAAGTAAAATAAAAGGAGAAAATAAATGCTTACACATTATAAAATATCACATAGTAAACTAATTTGTCATTAATAATAATTTAAATCAATATATATATTGGATTGTTCGGAAACTAATTTCGTTTTTTTCTTTGAAAATGAAAGATGATTTTCTTATATTGTATAAATATTTTATTGAATTATATATTCTCCACTTTGATCGGTTTCTTAGCGATCTCGCGAGTTATTATTTGGCAGTTTTCATAAATCAATACTTTATTTTGTCTTCATTAGCATAAACTGGTTTTCCAGAACATAATGCATCATCGTCAAAATTGCCAGAAATTACCAAATTTTGGACCAGTTTTGACACTGGCGTTTTTTACATAAATTTTCTGTATACACATCGTATACTTTTTTCCTTGTTTGAACTGTATTTTCGCCTTTTTGATAGCAAAAACAAAATATGCCGAAAATGTCGCTTCTGATTTTCTTTACTTGATAGGGCACCAATCAAAATCTATTGAGCAGAATAAAATGAACTTTTCACAAGCAAGCCTTGCTATATATAATGGCAATGCAGCTTAATTGTGAAGATGGTGTGAAAAAAATACAATTAAGTCCTCTGCTGAGAAAAACAAAATTACTTTCCGAACAACCCAATATATATACATAATTTTAAATTGGATCTCACATGGTTATAAAATTTAAGAAATTGAATGCTATTAGTTCTTAACTATTGATTTATTTAAATTTTAGATATAATGTGCTAGATTTATATAAATTTTATAAAAGGACAAAAGAAGCAGGCTCATTTAGAAAAGACTCAGAGCATCAAGTAAACAATGACAAAAATGCTTTATATCATAATTTTCAGTTTTCTTAAGCAAATTACCTTTTCAAAATTGCTCCCCCCCCCCCCTTTTTTTTCTCTCTCTCTCTCTCTCTTTGCCAGAGAAAATTCATTTTACATAGAATCTTTTGGAATAATGAGTTAAGTTCAAGCAACAGAAAATTAAAATCTCAGATGTTTTGCTTGCCATATAAATTAAAACTGTTTGCTATTGCATAACAAATAAAGATGAAGAGAATCATAAATATTGATTTTGTAAATTGCCTTCTCTGACATTAAAGTAATATATAAACTTGTATTTCATAACAAAATTTAATCAATTGTGTTTCTGTCTTTTGAATTTTTATAACATATGAGTTTGGCATTGGCATATAACTATATATGCCATACTCATTTATTTTAAAGAGACAGATGTTATTTAAGTATAGTAATAATATTGAAGGAATTAAAATTATTTAGAGGGGGGGGGGAGAAATTTGAAATACCTTCATGATTTTTTAAAAGGGAAAATTTACAGATTATTATTAAAAATAGCATTTATATGACTTTACCATCCATTTGAAAGTATTGAAAAACAGAAATTGAAGTAGAATTTATACACAAAATAAATAGAATGGTGTTTTTAAAATAAGCAAACTTTTAAATTTTGTCTATAGATATATAAAGCAAAATATTTTATTGCCTTGGAACTTGAAATTCTAAAATTATTAGAGTGCATTAAATTTTAATTACAAATTCTGTTTTTCAAAACAATTTAAAAAAATATATGAATCAGAGGATAATGTTAAATCCAAATAGATATGATTTTAAAACAAGCATTTTGTTTTAGTTTTTGTTGAAATTATTTCATATTATTTTATTGTTTGCTAAATCATTAGAGCTTCATCCATAAACAGGATTTATTTTATCCCTTTGTGGCTTTTCTATAGATTGAAGTCAACATAAATAAATTTTCTTTGTAAAAAAGCAGCATATTTTGTTTGATTTTACTGAATAAAACATAAATTAACATTTTAAATGGGAAAATTCAGTTTCTTTAATTATTGCAGTGAGAGGAGAAAAGCCATTATTATTGTGAAAATATTTTAGATAAGGCCAAAAAAATGACTAGGTTAGAGATCAGATCATTTCAATGTATAATTTAAGAATATGCCAAGATGCTTACTTAAAACACCTTAATACTAAATATTTTCAAGAAGAGATTTACCAAACCTATGTGTTTAACTGAATAAGCAGATTTCTTTAGAATTACAAATTTTAAAAATATTCAGACGTTAATAATGCAATTATATGTGGTTGATAGCCAACAAATTTAGTTATATTATACCACAGTATGTATATATATATATATATATATATATATATATATATATATATATAAACTTTTGCAATACAAATTTATTTTCTTTATTTTTCCTAGCTCCCAAGACAAGAAATTACAATTTGTTCATATGAAGCTGCCCCAAATCCATGTGATCATAAAACAAAAGTTTATGACCCTATGTCATATGAAATACGATAGATGCCATAAGGAACTAACATATTTGTACAGTATTTTTATGAATAATTCTTTTTTGTATTATTTGTTGATAAATAAATATCTTAGATATATGTATTCTATATATATATATATATATATATACACACCTTAAAGAAAAGAAAAGCCACCATAAAAATACATTCTTCTCCTCTTACCTTCATAAATATATAATTTTTAAAGCCTCAAAAGCAACTGTGTATTTTTATAGCACATTTTGATTCAGCATGCAAAATATGTGAGAATGTTAAATTTTAAACTATTTTGAATGAATAGTTATGGACATAAAAATCGTTGAAAAATAAACCAAACAGTGTTAGAGCTTTTAGACATAACTCAAAAGTATATATTTATTAATTTTATAATGGCATAAAATAATTAAAAAGTTATATTTAAACATGCACAAAGTCATTAGAATTAACATGACTGAAAAAGGCCTCCAAAGCACTTTATTTTGATAGTTTGTTCAATTACAGGCAGTTAAATCAACATTTAGAAACTAAGATTAAAAGTTGAAATTGTTTTCTATCAATTCAGATATGTCAAACAACGAATATTTATTTAATTTAAAACTAAATTTATTGATGCTAAAAAGTAAAAGGTGAACAATTTTGTTCACTTATTTTTAAAATTTTTCTTTTAAAGTTTTTACTCCCCACATGTTAGGTTATATTTGTAAAGACAGAATTATAGAAATTTATATTTACCATATTTTCCAGTGTATAAGTTGACTTTTTAAAACCCAAAGAATCTCGAAAATTGAGAGTCAACTTATACGCCAGATACAGTTGAACCTCGCTAATGTGAATTACTTTTAGCATTAATTGTTTCCACAATCCCCATCAAAATGAAGATAAGTTTAGTTATATGAAGATTAGTTACTGATAGCATGAATTACTGATAACATGAAAGAATTTTTTATCCCCCTTGAGATTCACGTTAAAGAGGTTCGACTGTATAAAAATTGGTGGCTGTTTAGCATCGATATTTCAGTTATAGAAATCGAAGATAGAATGAAAATCAGATCATATTTTCGATCCATCACAAATCCAGTTGGACTTTCAAACTTTATATTAAGTATTGTCATAACATGAAACTACAATTTTTAAAACATAGCAAAGTAACAATAAAAAGAAAATACATTATTCAAAAAGACATAGTATTTTATCTATGTATATATCATAGGTACCAATTTTTCCATTTTTGACGGAAGCTTTCTAATTTTTAAGTTAATCTTCTAGTTTCTGATTATTAATTAATTTCTTCCGATGTAAAAAAATCGCAAATATTGTTCGGTAATAAAAAAAATCTCATTAACGATTCGCTGATTAAGTGCTCCATGTATGACTTCTGATCCCTAATCTTCCTCCGTCCACAACATAAATGTCATTATTCATTTTGTACTTACTGTATGAGATTCTAGAGCCTATAAAGAAATACAGGGTAATTATAATTATGGACTCATTAAACACAGGAATGTTGTTAGCAACACAATGGAATAGCAGGAAACAATAGACTCCAAGGGTTTACTACAATTTTTTGTAACAAACAGACAAGAATACGTGTTTACAGGGGAAACAGTCTTAGTGAAAAGAGAAAAAGAGGAGCTTCATGAAACAAATACTTTATGGATAATTAATGGCACATTTTGGAACTTTTTTTTTTTCTTTTGCCAAACAAAATTTCATTGCCTCACGATTGCTCTGGTTAAATATCAAATCACTTTGATGGGTAGTTTTAAAATTATAGCTTTTTGAAATTGTAACTTTAATTATAATCACCCTGTATAATTCTTTATTATTTCATGCTCATGTAATTATTCCCCTCCCCCCTCCTGTTTTTTTTTTTTCTTATCTCCAACTAGTGATCAGCGATTAAATGCTCTGTGGAAGACATTTGTTTCACAATCTGTCTCCACCCACAACATATAAGTCAATATTCATTTTAAACTTGCTTTATTAGATTTAAAAACCTATAAAAGAAGTAGAATATATTTAATATTTCTCACTCATGTAATTATTATTTTTTATTTTTTTAATCACTCCCCCTTTCCTCATCTCCAGCTAGCAATCAACGATTGAATATCCTTCCCGATGCTCAAGCTTTCTCAGTCTACAATGAAAGGATCAATGTTTATAATAAGATTCTTTTATTAGATCCTAGAATCAATAAAGCTATTATAGATAGGCACAATATTTCTCATATATGTAATGATTTTTAGATTTTAATATTGAACTTTTTGAATCTGTTTTTCCTCAATAAGTTTAAAACACATACTATATCACCAAACATATATCTTATGCAAGACCTACGTGGATTTTCAATACATTATTGTTATTTGTTTCTCATTTTGTTACAAACCTACCAAGGAATTTTTCCAGGGCTTTATTAAAACATTAAAGTTTAAACTTGCTATAAGATATTAGATATTTTGTATTCAAAATCAAATTTATCTTGAAATCGTTTTAAAATATAGTTGTTTATAAATTTTCCTATTTTGGAGTAGAAATCTTCCTTCTCTCTTCCTATTTCCAAGTAGAAATTTTCCAATTTTTAAAGCTGGAAAGTTGGCAGCTATGATGTATACATATGTAGTAGCCTTAAATTAATTTAAAAAAAAAAAAAAAAAAAATTTAATCCCTTCATTTCATTTGACAAAACTCTAATGTTATTAATATTTACTAAACTTTGCAATGAGAATTTGTACCCAGGAAGTAGCTGCTATTCCAAACAGATTTATGGATGATTGCTGTCATTTTTATGGAATCTTTTTGATTTTGTAAAACAAATTGTATAAAATTTTCCATTTTAATCATTACTCAATATCCCATACAATACACTGAGTTCCAGGGATGTCATACGTAAATTACAACATCTTTATTGCATTTTAGTGCATCCTAGAACATCTTTGAGATATCATGGTTGATTTTTATAGATATGTACTTCCTGAGACATTTTGAGTATGCAAACTTTTATTTCATGCATGTGCAGAGATCTGTGTGATCTATCAGATGTTGCAATACAATGTCTATGAGCTGAGATATTTCTACGTCCCAAGAATTTTTCCAAGATGTTCAGTAAATGAACAGAATATCTGTGGGACATCACATTGTGATATTCTTGCTACATTTTAGAGGTTAAGCGTGCTGTATGGGATAACGTTTAATATCAAGTTATAGCATTTCATTGAACAAGTAAAGGCAATCATTTGAAATAATACTGAAACCATGGAAAATTCTATATATAAAAGGTTCATTTTTATAAAACAAAATCTTGTGAAAAGGCTTTTTTTTTTTTTTTTTTAAGAATTTCAATTTTGTGAAGAGGCCCATTTTATAGATTTGAATTTTGTAAAAGGGCAGAAAAAAAAATTTGCCTGGATTGACCCATTACTTACCATAATTTTGGGGAGATAAGCCATAGCTTATATGATTTTAAAAGTCTAATTTTGGTACATGCGGTGTATCTGGCTTTTTTTTTTTTTTTTTTTAGTAGCTCTTGAATAACCACTGACGATCGAAGTTTTTCTTTGGACAATTTATTTCTCGAACGCAATGTCAGCACAAACGGCTTATAAAAATAAAGTAGTAAAAGTGCCGTGGAGCCCAATCTATACGAGGCCAAGCGCATATGCATGCCGTGGAGTTTGTTCTCGAGCAATCTCTGCAGAAATTGTTCTCAGGCTATAATAATCCGTAGCGCACATGCAAACTGTCAGATCTTGTTAATTATAAAGACAAAAAATCCAGGTCTGGAAACATCTCCGGTGTCGTATAAACAAAACCGCTTTGTATTTCATATCATAAACACTTGTTAAAAACTCTTCTGAGCATGTTAAAATGAGGAATAATGCTATTCTTAATTTCCACAGCTTCATTAGGGCTATGTGAAAGAGAAAGAATGTCAATGTGATAACTATCAAACTAGGGTAAATAAAGTAGTAGGCACCCTATACCGTTCTAGGTACCCTAGGTGGATGGTTCTGTTCGAAATGGAATCTCTTCTAAGGATGATTCTCTTCGAAAATCACAGAAATTTATGTTAAATTATTCCGAAAAATTAAAAAAAATCTGCTATCAGTTCCACATTTTAACTCCCCACTCCCACTTCCACTCACACACATACAAAAAAAAAAAAAAAAAATGCAAAGGTAAGAGAAAAAAAAAATTTTTCTTTTTGTGAAAAATAAAAGAGAGCAAGGCCAGAAATTGAAAGGAATTTTCAGCCCTTTAAACTCTCTTTTGCCGTGTATATAATTTATTCTAACAAATAACAAAGTTATCTATCAGTTGATGTGTTACTCAAGGTCAAGGGTGAAAGTTGACTGACAATCTGCTGTATGAAATAATAAAGTTTGTTTTTGTGGATAAATAATTGGTATATCTGTACTGATAAGTATAAAGGATTTAAGTCCAAAAATGTCGATTTTGAGTTAAGTACATAGTCAGACTCAGAAAAAAATTCTCTATCGATTGGTATAAAGGATTTAAATCCATGTCATCTAGTCTTTGAGAAAATCCATTGGTAAAAAATGATTCAAGTCAGAAATTTAGCATTAATCTTTGGTATAAAATATTTAATTCAATTTTTTCCCTTTATTAATGAAGGTTGACAATCACTGAATGGTATAAAGCGTATAAACCTTTTTCCTAATCGGTTCTTCTGATTAGATTTTAGTTAGTTTAACTTTATTTTTCGTCTCCTGAAAAATCAAGAATATGGACTTAAATCCTTTATACTTATCAGTACAGATATATTTTCAAAAAAAAAAAAAAGTCCAAAAGAATTGTGGGGAAACTAATTCAAAGGAGAACAAAAAAATGTGTATAGTTCAGAAATCGAAAATATTAAAAGCTATTCAATTATCCTTAAATTTTGAAAAAAAAAAAAAAAAAAAAAAAAGGATAACATTGAGTAAATAATTCTTTAACAATGATAAAAGGTATTATTTTATAATTTTATTAAGAGGGTTATGAAAGTTTATGATTGTGAATTTAAATTAAGATTGTTTTTGTATTATCTTTATTGAATAACTTAAATAATTATTTTAAATTATATTGCTTTTTTTACCGTTATATTTATTACTTTTTTATCATTTACTTTTTGCATGCTTAAAATTATTTCAAATTAAAATGAATAGAAACATATTACGTCGGTGAATATGTGCAGTGTATCTGATGGTGCCGCGTATCCGAAGACTTTTTGTTTTTTTTAATCAACTTTTGCCGATGCGGCGTATATGCGGGGGCAGCTTATCTCTCCGAAATTACAGTAATATATTCAGGTCACCGATTGTCTAAGTATAAATATGTAAAAATGATATTGTTAGATTAACCCTCAAATGCAGCGTGTTGCTTTTTAATTTAATTTAATCTTATAAAATACTTCTAAAATAATATTGAAGCTTTAATGCATGTTATTGCTAATTAATAGATACACTGTTAAAAAAATGCAGAAAAAATACAGAAATTCTCTGTAATTTCAGAAAAAAAGTCGTAAAATACGTTTTGTCTTTGTAATTTTTCCGTAATTTACGACTTTTTTTCTGAAATTACAGAGAATTTCTGTATTTTTTCTGCATTTTTTTTAACAGTGTACACTTTTAAAATGTCATTAAATCAATTTTCAACTTATGGATTGCATCATTAGAGGTGGTAGGGAACAAAAACAAGTTTATTACATTACAAAAAAAATAAGCATTTAAAGATCAAAATTGAAAAATCTTTTCCTGCTATCTTTCATGAACATGACTTTCAAAGTAAATAAATTTACTAGTGCTAAAAATCATATATCTTATTGTTGTTTCTTTTCTTTTCTTTTTTAATTCTGACATAATTTTCAAGCATATTTGAACTTTTTTTTTTTTTTTTAATTATTATGTGCTTTTTCAGATAGAGTAGTAAAAGTTTCTATTTTGGATAACTGAATTATCATCACATTCAATGACAAACAACACAGATGTAAATATTGTATAATGATTTTTAAAACTTAGAAGGTTTTTTGTTTTTTTTTTCTGTACAATGAAATTATAAACAGAGAATGCAACAAAACAGTCAATATTAATTTCATTGTGCACTTATATTTGAATAAGACACAAAACACTGACTTCATGCAGAAATATTTATTACTTTTAAGAATAAAGTAAAAATTTTAATTTATAAGGTAATTTAAAAGCTAAAATTTATATGATATCATATACTTTGTAAAAGGTTGGGCTTGCGCTTTAAATCTGATGGCTTGCCATACAGTTTCTCAGCTCTGATTAAGAAGGCATTAACCATTTGTCTAACAACTTCATTAAAAAATACATGAGCTAACTGAGAGTGTAGAAGAGAACGGAATTCGAAAGATACCTGTAAAGAAAATTGTATTCAGCAACATATATTTGTGAGGGGGAAAAAAAAAAAAAGATTTTAAGTTTATTATTTAATTATGGTCTATGTATCAACATTTATTCCTTGTAAAATTTTAAACTTAAAAAAAAGTTTATATTGACACAAGCAAAATACTTTTAAAAAATATTAAATATAATTTGTATTTAAAAAATTAGAATCAAAATACATTTCCATTAACAAAAATCTTGTTACATAATTGCAGTAATCTGCAAAGCTGATATGGATCTTTTGATAAGTTATATTTCTATTCACTAGAGTTTATGTTTCAAACAAAACCCTAATAAGGGTTTAAGGTGTCACTTTACAGTCATTTTTTGCACTTATTAGACAGGGATATAATGCTGAAAATAAACTAAAAAACCATTACAAATATCCATACTTGAACCAGAATTCAAACCTAACAACTGAAAGCCAATCTACTACTAGATGGATATTGCATCTGGGAATCAGGAGCAAGATATTCTCTCTCAATTTAATTGCTGTATTATATTGAATTGCTGAAGCACTAAGTTGTTAGCTATATTCTCTTATACAAGGTGATCAATTTAAAAAAGAGTACTAATTTCTTTTTTGTGTCATCCACACCTCTGATGTATAACAGCAAGAACTTTAAATAATATCTATTTAATGTGCGGGAATAACAGTATTAATATTTTTTTTAATCAGCTTCTGCTCATATGATTTAAGTGTTATTGCTTTTTCCCCCCCAACATTTAGAATTTTATTTTATATTTAAAATTGGAGAATTAGATTGAAAATTAATAATGATGTTCATATGTTTAAAAATGAGTTTACATATTTAGAAAATAAAACTAACAATACTCATGCATTAAATATAGACATATAAGTTACTGTGTTAAAAGACTTGCTGCAAAGAGATGTGAATAACATAAAAAACAGATACTCTTAAATTGATCACCCTGTAGATGTTGTATGATTTTCACATAGTTATATCTCTTTCTAACATTGTTAAATCTTAAAAATCAATTGTTACAATACATCAATACATGTAATGCATATGCATAAGTAAATTTATTTGCAAAAACCTCAAAACTTCTTAATTACATAGAATGATTAAAAACTTTTTTTTTTTTTAGAATTTTACATTAAAAACTAAATTATGAAAATTTATTTTAAAGATACTTTAATGGAAAATCCGCTAATTATAAATTTCTTTAGCATAAACCAATGTCTTTTTGACAGGATTGGTCAACATAATAAAAATGCAATTTAAGTAATTACTGCTTGTTGATCATAATATATCCAAATTCTTTTGTATGCATGTCTGAGAAGTTTTTTTAAGCATATTTATGGAAATAAGAGTGTAGATAGATATGCCTTTTTAACAATACTAGAAAATGTTAGAAACAGGAGGCTATATCACACATCTATTTTTCACACTAAGTATACTGTTTAATGATCTATTTAACAGAAGTCTCTGCAAAGAAATACATATAATTTCTTGCAATATGAAAATATTTATTAGAAGAATGAACATTCTGCATATTTATATGCTTTAAAGAAATCAAATTTCACATACGAACTATTCATTAAAACATCTTTGATGTGTAGTAATTACTACTGCAATTAACAATATGAATACAGACTCTGAAGTAGAGGTTTGTACGGGCCTGAAATTTCAGTTCTGGACCCTCGCCTGTGGGATGACAATCTTGGCCTAGTCTGAAGTAAAAATAAAAATCTATGCTCATGCATAGCCTGGCCCGAAGCAAAAGTAAAAACCGGCATGATAGTGATCTAGACCTGTATCCACATAAAAATAAAATTAAAGCAATTTTAAAGAAAAAGAGCGATATTTGTCTCCGACAGATTTTAAGCAGTTTTGATCACAATATCTATATCTTTCCTTAGAAATAAGGGATACGCTCATATAGGTCATAATTTACAAGTAATGCAAGATTTTATTATGTGCATGAGTGTATGCAGGCATGTGTGAATGTGTGTGCACATTTAAATGCAATTAAATAAGTCCATATTACTATTCTGTAATTTAAGGAAATATTTTATCCTATGTTACTCCAGATTACAGGTGATAATGCTTTTATCACAGATTGAGAGCACTAACCTTTGACGGTAACACAGTCTCAGGCCAGCCTGATAAGAAATAAAAAAATAAGACAAGGACTTGGCTAACTCAGGTTTAAGTGATTTCAAGACAGGCTTTGTCTGCTTGCTCTGTTCAATAGTATAATATGTACATCACAGACATATCACTATTAAATTATTTTAACTTATTTCAGCATGAATTTACTGAGAAATAAGGCAAAGACTCAGCTCACTCAGATTTCAGCGATCTCAAAACAGGCCATGTCTGCTCTGTTCAATAGTATGGACATCACAAACCTATTACCATTAAATTATTTTAGTTTATTTCAAAATGAATTTACTGATAATAGAGTCTTATTTTTAGTAGCTTGTGAAAAATATGATGTACAGCAATTGCAAGAGATAATTCTTTAATTTTTCCAACTTAAAGTGTTTTTTTTTTTTTTTTTTACATTAGATACAAAATTCTCAATTTTTACTTCTTGAAAAAAAAAAAAAAAAATCTGATTTACTTTCACAAACTTAGAAATAGAAAAGTCATTTGTGTTTTGCCGGTCCAGACTCTACTCTGAAGCATATTTCATTTACCTACACATTTAGAATATGCTGTCACCAAAAAAAAAATTGCATTTCAGTTAAATTTTTAGTCATTAAGCCTAAAATGCAATCTACATAGATTAATAATAGATTACAAATCTGTTCATGATACTAGCTCACAGAAAACACAAAAATCATTACTCTCAAAAAATATTTTGTTGCTTTCTATAAATTTGTTTCTTTTGTCTTCTTAAATATGCTTTTTTCTTCTTCTTTAATAAAAAATATTTATCTCAGGGTGCAAGTCACCAAAATGTAATGAGTGATAACCAGGGTTGGGAAGAAACCAGTTTCGTCCAGGACAGTGGAAGAAACCGGGAAGAAATGGAAGAAACCAACCAGAAGACAAAACAGATGTTCAAAATTAAAATTTATGGACTATATACACTCAAAGCATAAATATAATGTCAAATCTAAACTATAATCCAATTAATATTAAAAATATTTTTAGAAAAATAAGTTATTTGATAACAAACACTAAATATATACAGGTGATGGGTTTTTACTTTTCAATGCTAATATTTTTAGAATTTTTTGCATAGATACTATCTCATATTACTATACCTTCAAACAGTACAAGTGATAATTACGGAATTAGCCATAATACTTGCACTTTTTTCTTTTTTTTAAGGATACAATTTTTTATATAAACTTGTAGCTGGTACCCAATAAACTGTATCGATAAGTACTAAGATACTTAATTTAAAACTCTCCTGCAGGTTCTCTAGGATAAAAAAAAAAAAAAAAATCCGTAGTTTGTATTTATCTATTTTAAATTGAAAAATAAAGTGCAGTATTGAACTACTAAAAAACTTTTCATTTGTTTTACAACCAACTCCCTCTAACTCTCAAAAGTTTTGTCCAGAGATTGTGCGGATTACAGGAATTTGCAGATTAGAGATCATTGCCTTTGTTTACAGTTTTCTTTTGCAGATACAGAGTCAGTTATTATTAATTCATAAATAGATATAAAAATGGAAAGACGATTTCTAATAATTTTAGAATAAAATATTTCTTCAATATTAATAAAACTAATCTATCACAATTCATATATGATGGTAAATAATTTAAGCATATTCAAATAATAGGCACATATAAAATGTAAACAAACAAATTTAAAAAATATGAAACAAAATATTTTTGAAAGTTCAGATATAATATTCATCATTGATTAATTTTGTTAAACGTTGATGCAATAGTGATTTGTTTTAAGCACTAGTCTGTATGAATTGCAGGATAATAAATACAAGAATGTTACTCCCCCTCCTCCCCAATTATGTTTCAAAGTAAAGATTAAGCTAAAAATTTGTTTAAAAAAAGTAAAAATGTGAATTTTTTTTAAATATGAGATGTAAATTTCTTTTTCATTAAAAAATCAATTATGGATTAGAAGGATTTGCAGATTATAAATCTGCAGATTAGAGGGCGATGACTGTACTGTATATGACTATAAGGAAAATAAAATTTTTGATGACATTTCGTAATACAGTAATTATTGAATATTAGTACTCTTAATTAACTGGATGTTTGTTAAGAGCTGTTTTATCAGAAAGTATAAGCAAGTGATCCAAACTATTATTTATTACCATTTAAAGAAATAAAATTGTCTAGATTATAAAACTTTACACTGTTTAAATTGAAATTGATTTTTTTTTACTGGATTTTGAGTATTTTGGAACGTGATCATCAGATACCGAAGATCACTTTGGTAAAAATCTCATAATTATTAATTAAATATGTAATTAAATTTTTATAGGTATAATTAAAGTTACTTAAAGTTGTTTATAAGATAAATGAATCCACTGTATTTTACAAATCTGCAATTTATAGGATAAATTTTTAAGAAAAACAGTTTCTTCCATTTCTTCCAGCTGGTTTTTTCCACCTTGGAAGAAACTTGCCACTCCTGCCAAATTACACACATTAATTTTTCTACTATAATTTTCTAAAGAATATTAAAATAGAAAAACTTTAAATGAAAAAAACCTTTTATCACAATAGTACTTACATGAAAATATAATGTGCAGGACTGAGGATTATTTGGTATTCCAGGTTTAAAATTCCAAACAGTTTCTAAGTGATTAAATAGTTGACCTTCAGTGCAACAAGCCTAAAATGAATAGTGCATTGATAAATAACAAAGCATATTAAAATATTTCTAAAATCTATATATCTATAAAACAATTTGAATATGAGGTTATGAGAAAACTATGAAACTTAGAAACATTAATTATTTTAAAATACTTATTAATTTATAATGAATTTATATTTTTGAGCTTAAGTTAAAATATTAATTTTTTATAAATAAAAAAATGTGTTAATGCATACAGAAAGGTAAAATATTCTTAAATTTGCATAAAATTCTATACTTTCACTAAATGTGGTTTTGCAAGTGTCACTGATGATGTGTATCTTTCAACGAGTGGTGGAAAACCAATTTCCAGATCTGCTTTTACGTGTCCAGGACGTCTTTTCTTAACAACTGACCGAGTACACCACGGTAAGAATTCTTGATATTGTTCAACTCCAGAGACCACTTCATATAACTGTTCCATAGAATATCTTAAATATAAAGAAGGTGAAATATAATGGATCTCCCAAGTTGGCAAGTTTAAATTTAATAAGTACATTTTTTACACATAACAGTGGAAAAAGTTACAGTATTCTGTAAACTACAAACAAACTCAGCACAGAGTTTGAAATCACAAGGTTTAAATTTTGAACCAAGTTCTTTTTCTGAAATAACACAATCTTGTTTGTGTGTGTGTGTGGGGGGAAGATTTTAAATTATCCCTACTTAATGTAGAAAAAATTTACCAGTAACTAATCTTTATATAAACTAATTTTCATTTTGATAGGGATTGTGGAAACAGTTCACGTTAACGAGGTTCGACTGTATTAGTTTTGTTCAATAAAATATATATTCGGGCAACAGTTCTTATGATTTTTAATGTATATTTTACAGACTTGAAATCTTAAAATTGTGTTTTCTCAATTTCCATTTTTATTCATGAATTTATGAACTTCTAAATTATTAAACTTCTAAAAATAATTAATAATGAACTTTATTTATTTACGACTGGTCTGAACGATTTGACAATAGGAAATGCGATAAGTCAAGCACTGAACGAGAGGAATATGGTGAGAAATTCCAGTGTTGGCGCAAAAGGAAAATACCAGACATCCCTCAAATTAAGTTGAGAGATCAGATGCCCTGGCAACTGGACAGTGACTTCGTCAGTTCCAAAGTTGTTCTTATCTTGGTCAGTCAGTACAGAGATATCCAAGATAAATCAAATACATTGCATCTATATGTGAAATTTCTAGTAGGTACAGTTTAATGCCTTTAGACTTCGCTAAACTAAATGAAATAAACATATCTTTCTTATTTGCATAAAAACATGTTTAATATAGGATATAGTGTGAAAATCATTCACCATTCATTTATAGTGCTACACAAAAAGAATTTGGGAATATTAGTACTGTAAATGCATTTCCAGCAATTTCCAAGTAAAACTGTGTTAGGTATTTGTCATACTGTGTTAAATTTAAGTAGATAATGGTGTGTATAGAATTTATACACAATACACAAAGTTAACTAATGTTAAGTAAATCATTCTTCTCTACTGAATTCAATTGATGTGAAAGTTCTTTTACTAAATTCCAGAAAAACTGCATAGGATGATAATTATCATCTCATACACATACGGTACAAAACTTACTAATAGAGATTGCAAATTTCAACTTTTTTTTTTTTTTTTTTTGGAGGGGGGGGGGGGGCATTTATGTATTTTGAGGTTTCCTGAATAAGAAAATCAGGTTTTTAGCTGTCAGGGTTAGAAAAAACCTAGCCCAATGTGTTTTTACGGGTTTTATCAGTTTTTGGGGGGTTTTGAAGAATATTTTCTTTCTTTCTTATTAATAAATATATTATTAAGACAATTTAAAAAACATGCGGAATCCAGGTTAAAAAAGGAAGAAGTGCAAAATAAATTTAAAATGTTAACCCTATTGTTACAAATTCGGTACCAAATGAAAGAAGTTAAACAAATTGTGATAATTTGAAAAGGATAAAACAAATTGTGATAATTTGAAAACAAAGAAAAAATTAAAATGTTTTTTACAATATCTCTTAGAAGTTAAATTTAGCCAAAAATTACATTAAATATATATAGGCAGAAGAAAAATAAATAAAATGTTTGACATTTTAAAACATTTAAATACCTTTAAAAATCCTTTTACTTGAGCAGCGTAGATGATATATTTCGACTCGCAAGTTCGCGGTCATCTTCAGATGTTTGTTTTGCCGCTCTGTTGACCATCGTCTTCATCCGTTTCCACATCATCTTCTTCAGTTCTTACGTCATTCTGTCGTCGATATTTATCTATCACGTGTTGCCAGTCCTTTGGTATAATGCTATGCTCTCTTTCGTTAATGGCAGTGTTAGAGGCTAATATTTCCAGGGCTTCTAACACTGCCATTAACGAAAGAAAGCATAGCAATGACATAAGAACTGAAGAAGATGATGTGGAAACGGATGAAGACGATGGTCAACAGAGCGGCAAAACAAACATCTGAAGATGACCGCGAACTTGCGAGTCGAAATATATCATCTACGCTGCTCAAGTAAAAGGATTTTTAAAGGTATTTAAATGTTTTAAAATGTTAATACGTCCTTTTATGCCTTTGCATATATGTAAAATGTTTGATTTTCAAATTTCTTTTAAATGTCCTCATTAATTACTTTCAAAAGAAGATTTTTCTGAAAAAATCCATTATTTTTTCTTGAAAAATGTGAAAAACCCCAAATAAAACTGGGTTTTTTTTAGGTTTCATTTGAAAAAATACAAAAAACCTTTTCTAAAAAACCCAGGGTTTTGTCAACCCTGATAACCAATAATTTAAAATGACGAACTTATGAATTAAATGATAAATTTTGAAAAATTAATACAAAGATGCATTTAAAGCTGATATTAAATGCATTAATATCTTCTGCAAAATTGAACAAATTATCACGGAAAACAAGCATAATAAAAAGTTGAAACTCTGGTTAAGAAATAAAGATCACTTACAAAACTATGACAGCAAATGTGAAATACAATATATTAACCTATCAAAATTTAAACCGAATACACACCAAGACACAATTCTAAAATTGGGACCTAAGTAGATACTGGATAATAAGGTAAATTTAAATGATACTATTGCTAAAATAAAAGCTGCAATTCAACCTCTACAGAATTCACAGAAAGAAGAAATAAGACACTTTGCACAAAAAACTATCTCTAAAAAAAAAAAATAAAAAAATAATAAAAAAATAATGATGCAGCTGATCGTAAATGCTTACTAGAAATTAAAAATAACCCAGATATTACTTGCTTGTCTTGTCATCTGATAAAATGGAGAAAATTGTAATTATGAACCGTAACGACTTTAACGCGAAAATGTCTGAAACAATTAACAAAATACAAGTTATCAAAATACAACATGATCCTAATGAGAAAATCTTTAGAAAGGTAAAAACACTTTGTACAGAAGGACATTTTCCTGCAAATATCAAACTAAAATTAATAATCATGCTCCTATAAATACTACATTCTTACCATAACAACAATTTCATGATACATTTCTGTATAATTCATGCAGATTACCATAAAATAACTTACAAGGGAACTCTTTCAAGTGATAATCACCGATTTCCTTCAAAAAATTACAGAATATAGTTTATGTTGCACTTAATTCACTGGTAAAAAAATTAGCTGCTGAATCGCAACAGGAAAGCCACAAAAAATTATTACAAATTACGTTTTGAACGCCAAATATGAAAAAAGTCATCACCAAATCACATTAACCTTTTTTCAATGATTCCAAAGGACTTAAGTATAGGAGGGTGGTATTTTCTATCGCTCTAGGGGTTACTAAAGGAAGGAAGCCATCCCCTCCGCGGAGGATCAAAATTAAGATGTCATGTCTCTGGAACATCCCTAAGTGTGAATATAAGGCCGTCTTTAATTTCCCACTGCGTATCTATAGTGCAACGTTAAAACCCACTCAACACTTTTCAAGGTATTTTCTGAAATCTAGAAATTTCTATTTCGAAAAAGTGAGGTAATGTTTTATGTTAGATCCAACATTTTCAATTATTTTATGTAATGTTTCAATATTGCATTTATTTAAAATAACGCAATTTCAATTTCAGAGTTACTTTTACATTACTCCAGCTTATATAAAATCTGGAGTAATTTAATGTCTGAAGCTCTCGGCATGTGAATTTATATAAATTTGCAGACGATTTAAAAACTAATCTGATTTATTGATTGGTTGGCTGGGTTTTATGTCGCACTAGTACTGCGGAATGGGCAATTGGCGACCAATATAAATTATAATATTTGATTGAACATTTGATTGTTAGAATAGTTGATTGAAATTAATGCTCAAATAAATAAATCAAAATTAAAATATTTAAGATATTTGAAGTTGAGTAGGTTTTATTTTAAGTTTTAATTCGCACTACAGATATGCAATGGCGACAGTCTATGATACATTCCTAGAGATGGTCCGTAGACGTGCTATTACAACTTTGATCCTTTACGGAGGGGATTATTTAAAATTGGAAAAACACGTGCATAACCCTTATGGCTTCTTACATTTCTGGTAATTTATTTTGTAAAAATATGCATTAGAATTTCATAAGGTTGGTTGGGTTTTACGTCGCACTAGTGCTGCGCAGTGATTTTTTCATAAGCAATTTTCTTAGAATTATTAAGTGCGAAATCTTGTTGTTTTAAAAATAATTGTTATGCTGAATGCAGACCCTCCGTAGTCGAGTGAGTATGTCACCCTCGCTAATCGCCTTCAAGTGTAAAAGAATGGGTTCGATTCCCCAGCTGACCCAGGGTGTTTTTTTAATTTTTTGTATTTTAATCTGGTTATGAGAGGCATACTATTGTAACAATCGCAGCTATCGTAGATCACAAATCGGATCATACAGTCGGCAGCAAAAGTATCCGAACACTAGAAATAATCCCCGTCAGAAAAAAGTACTCTTAATACTGCTTTGTTAAATAAATCCTTGTTGAATCATGTTCTTAGACTGACTAAGAACATGATTCGACAAGGATTTATTTAACAAAGCAGTATTAAGTGTACTTTTTTTGACAGGAATTACTGCTAGTGCTCGGCTACTTTTGCTGCCGAGTGTACGATCCGACTTGTGATCTAAGATACAGTCGGTAACAAAAGTGTCCGAACACTAGCGAAAATTCCTATCTAAAAAAGTAGAGTTAATACTGTTTTGTTAAATAAATCCTTGTCGAATCCTGTTCTTAGTCAGTCTAAGAACATAATTCGACAAGGATTTATTAAATAAAACAGTATTAACGCTACCCATTTTACATAGGAATTTTTGCTAGTGTTCGGACACTTTTGTTACCGACTGTAGCTGCAATTGTTACAATAGTGTACCTCCCTATGTTATATCTGTCCTCATCTCGACGAAATTTACAGGAGGGGGGATGTCGAGTCAAACATACAAATCAGATGTATATATTAAAAATAAATAACATACACAGAATGCAACCATTTATCACCTGCCGATGTACCGGACCCTCCTGAGGAGTGCATCGCAAACCGTCGCCAATTGCCCATAGTGCAGTACTAGTGAGACGTTAAACCCAACCAACAAACAGGACGAAATTTAGGGTAGAATCATAGATCGTCTCCAATTGCTCATTGCGTAGCTCTAATGAGATATTGGATCCACTCATTTTCTGTGGAGTTGCTTGTTCGTCGAAGGTTCGTACTGCCCAATAAAATGATCAGACTTAAAAGAAAAATGTGTTTGGATATGAAATGCTTTCATTTTAGTTTAAAAAAAAAACAGCTTTGTGTTTTAATATATAATGTTTTGTTTTATTTAAATTTATATAAAAGTCTTGATCATATACAGTCGGTAACAAAAGTCTCCAAACACTAGCAAAAATTCCTATATAAAAAAGGTGCACTTAATATAGTTTTGTTAAATAAATCCTTGTCGAATTTTGTTTTCAGTCAGTCTAAAAACAGGATTCGATAAGGATTAAAAAAAAAAAAAAAAACAGTATTAAGTGTACTTTTTTTTACCTAGGAATTTTTCCTAGTGTTTGGAGACTTTTGTTACCGACTGTATTTTTTTAATGTCGTTATTAAAAACGACGTTAATGCTCTTGCAATTGTTATTGACACAGCTTATTTAACTGAAATATTAAATGTTATTTAGAATTTCGACTAAATAAATCTCAATCTGGTAGTTATCTGGTTTTTGTTAATCTATTCTGAATTCTCATGTGCTCGACAGCGTATTGAGTTCGTTTGGCTATCAAAAAGAAAGAAGAACATCTACATCTATTAAATCTTCATTGCAATAAAATTTCGAAGAATGCAGTTGCCAAACAGGCGCTTTTTTGGAAATATTGCAAACATGCTTCCATTTTTAATAATTTTTTATAGCTTATCTATTGCGACTCAGCAGCTAATATTTTAGTAAGATACTATTCATGATTAAAACTTATGCCAGAATTTTTTTCAATAAAATCGGCGATTAGCGCTTCAAAGAATTTCCTTGTTAGTCTATTTTATTTTCAATTTAAAGTATCGATACAATTGACACACCATTACAAACTGCACTCCATATATGCTCGCTGAAAAAATATTACTAAACATCTTTTCTTCTGATCTATTCTTCAACCCCCATGAACTTACTGCAATCTATTTACAATATGTCACCAAGTGGCACAAAGAAGAGCTTAATTTTTGAGTAGCCCTTGTACATGTATAACATATACACAATCCACATTTTACAAAATTTGTAATTAATGAATAATAATACCGTAAAATCCCGATTATAAGCCCCCCGTTTTTCAGAAGCAAAATCAGTAAAAAATAGGAAGGGGCTTATAATCGATATTAGAAATTTCTTTTTTACAAAGTTGTGGTGGTGCCATCTATCACCAGAGAATGAAACTATTACTTATTATCTAATCGAGAAATTGAATATAACTTACAGAAATAAATTTTAAATCATTAATTAAAAAATATTTTGGTATTAATTTCAATTACTTTTTTCATATAATTAATAAGATAAAAGGTAAAGTAAATGTATAAATTAATATTTGGTACAGTAAAGGTATAAAATAATAAGAGTATATATTTAGGTATATATGAAATGCATAAAACTCATTTTATATATTGTTATTAAACATAACATTTTACAAAAATTATGACAATATTTTTAAGTGAAATAATTAAAAGAAAAGTTAGTAATTTTTTTAAAAATGCAACCTTTTTTTAGATAAATAAATAATATAACTATTTATTATTTAGTATAGGAAAGATAAATAAAAAAAAGTTTCCTTATACCTTCAATTATTATATTTAATTATTATTTTAATGAATATTGAAGAAGCCTATAAGAAAATTATATGGAATTAAGGCTGGTGCTGCCATCTATCAGAAAATAGATTTACAATATCGATTTCATATAGAGCTATAGTTATTTTATACTTCTCATTTTCACACAAACCTCATTATTATTTTGTTAAAACAGAAGCAGAAGAGGGAGTTAATAATTTTTGCATTATGAACAAAAGGATTATGAACAAAATATTCAGGATTATGAACAAAATATTCAGGATTATGAACAAAATCAGAAATTGCCTAAAAGTGAGGAGGGGGCTTATAATCGGGATTTTACGGTAATTTTGAAAATTAAACACAGGGTAAAATATTAGTAATTCATTTACAAACAATTCTGTAAAATGCTTGAAGTAATAACTCAAATTTATTCAAAAGGTAAAAAATATAAAAGAGGAAAACAGTTTTTATTTTAAATTACATCAAAGTGTAACTTACCCAAGAATTCTTTTTTCTGAATATTCTTTACGTTTGCTTCCAAGTGGACCTGGCAAATTAATAAAGTATCTGCATCCATTAAAATTCACACCTCCTGGAGTGATGTTTATTTTCTTGACAAAAACAAAATTTGAATAATTCGCACTATGTTCTGATTCACTGCAATAAATTTTTTTAAAAATATTATTGAAAAAGAGAAATTTAATTTATTACTTCTACATTTTTTTTAAATAAATTTACTACACTTAAAATATGAAAAACTTTTATTAAAAAAAAAAAAAAAACACCATAAAATTAATAAAACGCAAAATACTGGATTGACTCCAGTTGACTTTCCAAACATAAGACTATAAATAGTAAGCAAGCAATATCAAATATTTATCTGTTTTAACAATTTAACATTATTAAAATGAAAATTAAATAGTTTGAACTCATAGATTGCAATGTATAAAAATTCTACTTTCTATACTGATTTAAAAAAAAAAAAAAGTGTTCATGTTATGCATTTTTTAAAGGACACCATGCTCTGCTCTATTTTGTTTTAGCACCAATGCACCATGTCTTATAGAAGATAACTTAAACATAACTTGAAAACGAGAAAAAAATAATAATAAATTTTGTTTACATTCTTTGTACACAGAATTTAATTTAGTACAACAGGACTTATTTTAATCTATTTTTCCATATAAAAGGCAAAGGCACACAGTAACTGTATTTCATTCCCTAGCATTGGTTACTATATTCATTTCTTACAATTACTTTGGTACAACTTTAGCTTAGGAGCCCCTTGATGACTTTTAAATATTTATCATGATTTTGGTTATGAATTAAAATGGCTATCACAATTGTGTAAGCAAAGGCCTTGGTGAGAAATGTCTGAGCTAATTTGGTGCCAAATTAAAAATTTTGCAAAAGGGTTCTATACTGAAGCTGTTCTATTTTTTTCTGCACATTCTTTTTCTTTTGACATAATATATATATATATATATATTTATTTTTGGCATACATTTGTTTTTTATCTTTTAAATAATTAAAAGTTAAAATGAGATTTTTACTTAATATTTTTCAATCAATTATCCAATTGAACTAAAAAATACAGTGTTAGCTAGGTTTTGGTCATTATTAATAAGTGTACCAATTTTTGATAAAATCTAATAATCTGGTCAGATACAATAACAAATTTTCAGCTTTATATACACTCATGTCCATAAATTAAGGATAATGCTAGCTGAGGCAAATAAAGGTTCAGAAGCAAAACAAACATGACTTATTCATAAAGTCCATTTATTAAACAAAAGATCAAGAACAAATAAGGTAGTTTATGTAGGGTACCATTTATAAAAACTACGATTTTTGCTCCCTGAAGCAATTACAAAAAATATCTCCCTTACAAAATCTTAACATTACATGGTTGGTATGATGGTTAATACATTGTATGTCTCTCAGATGATGAAATACAGTCCTTACAACACCTAGGAATGCTGAGTATTAAATTATTGATCTGATCTTGGGGAAAATTACTCTACCCAGTAAGCAACGCTCTCCGAAGTTCTGGTACACATGTAGAAGGTGGTTGATGGACTACAACTCGTCGGAAAAGCATGTCCTACACATGCTCTATCGGATTCTAGTCAGGTGAGAATGCTGGCCATTTCATGTGGGTGATAGCTTCAGATTGTAGGCATCTATGTACAATGTTTGCACAGTGAGGACGTGCATTATCATCCATAAACACAAATTCTGGGCTCACTGCACCTCTAAATAAATGTACATGTTGTTCCCGAGTGATGTCCCAATAAATGTGGCCTATCATTCGTCTGATTTGAACATGAAGATCTGTTCTGGTGCCCAATATGATCCCCTCCCCCCCCCCCCAAACAAGCACTCCTGACCCACAACGGTGTCGTTCAATTAAGTTGTTTTGGTGGTAACGAGTTCCTGACGTTCTACATATGAAAGCCTGGCATGAATCACACTGCAAGCTAAACCTGGACTCGTCCGGAAAACATCACACAAGCTCACTGTGCCGCTGTACACATTGCATGTTCTCTACTCCAAATTAACCGCTGGGGCAATGCATTGCCATGAGTGGAACACATCTAACAGGCCTGCGAGCATATAGACCAATATCTTCCAAATGTCTATACGCGGTTTGTCTTGAAACTGTGGCACTCGTGGCTGCAGAGAGCTGATGAGACAGGTCTGATGCTATGCTTTATCTGCTTATTTTGGCAGTTACTGCCAAATATCGGTGGTCATTCGGCATTCTAACTCGGGGCCAACCAGTACTGTAACGTTGACTGGTATTTCCATCATTTTGGAATCATTGACAAAGCCTAGGGATGACACTTTGGGCGATTCATAAGTTCCCCCGATACTTCTATCTGAGTACGCCCACATTCTAGTCAGCCAATAATTCTACCACGGAAAAAATTATCTTCATGCGTCCTCTGTGTTATAACCATTCGGTTGTGGCACTGAGCGGCACACAGAACGCTTGTGAACAATTTTCCTTCTTTGCTCCCATTCCTTATCTACCCCCTTCTTACACATTCGTCATTGTAACATCATAACGGCATCATCTGATGGCTTCCTATAATTTGCATATTATTCTTAAAGATATGTGTGGTACAGTACACTCTCAAAAATCCGCACAGCTTAAAACGAAGTGTTTTGCGGATTTCTGAATTTTGCAGATTTTAGAGTAATTTCTTTTATTTACATCTTAGAACCTCATTTGAGTAGCAAATCTTTAAGATACAATTTATATGTTATATATACAATGCTGAAATATAGTGTGTCTAATAAAAGTACAAATATTCATGAAATTTTAATTTAAAGAACAATTTTTATATATCACATTATAGTTACAAATTACCTAGATTTTTGAAAAGTCTGATCAATACTAGTATAAGTAAGAATATTCATACATATTTATTTTCGTATAACCTGCAAAAAAGTCAGCAATTCTTGGTCAATCACATAAGTTTGTGCTATGAGAAAATTTGAGTATTTATCTGCATGAGAGAAAATCTTTCATGAAAACTGTCTTTTTCCTTTTCCTCTAAATGATTATCATTTATTTTTTAATAATTATGTATAATTACACTTATCATTTCCTCCTCTGCAATATGTTGAGTGATTGGTGATTCATCAGCATCAGTTAAAAACTGATTTGTCTCTTAATACAGCTGAATTTTTGCAATCCACTAATCAACAAATCAATTGTGACAATGTTTGTTTACATTGCAAATGATATGCGGATTTTAGAGAATTGCGGATTTTAGGGTTGCGGATTTTTGAGAGTTGACTGTATTTCTACAGGTGAAATTTTTGTATTAAAGTTCGATTTCAGTGTAAATCTGAATTATCCTTAATTCAGATGAGTGTATTTTAAATAAAAACAACAATGTTTGTATGTTCATATACAAGATGTAATACAATAAATGGCAACAACACAAAATCATTGTCTGAAAGAAATAGTCCAGATTAATCCGACAATAGATTTCAAGCTAAATTTTACTCCATATCAAGATCTTTTTTAAATGCTTTCTAAAATAAACTAGTATCTTGTGGCCATCACATGACTTTCTTCTATATTTTCCTATGCAAATTCACTCAGTAAAAATAATTTATTAAAATTATTATTAAAAAAAATTATCTCCCATTATAATGCAGACGATTTCCATATTAGAGAAGTAGTATAACACTAAATATCCAAACAATTTTTTTTTTTTTTTTTCTCAATATTACATTAAAAAAAAAAAAAAAAAAAAAAAAAATCTATAACTTCATTTTAAATTATCGCAGATCGATGGTTCAACCATTCATTTTAAAAGTATTGGTGAGCTCTTTTGAAAGATACCTATCATGAAAATTTACTCCCCTCGAGGGGGGGGGGGAAGCATGGCTCCTACATACACAATTTTTTTTCTCCCAGTTGACTATTTCTATTACAAATATTTCTTTTAAGTTTCATATTGATTATTAAAAAATAATTCTCTTTATGCACATTGATACAAAATTTTGTCCTATACCACCATGTTAAAAATTTAGAAAAAGCGGGATGGCAACGCAACCTGTTAGACAATTTTTACCAAAAGTTTTAAGCACTAATTTATGTCAAGGCGTAATTTACCAATTTGTATGAAATTCTGTGCAGTTATTCCTGAGATACAGTTGCCACAAAATTTTGTTACACACACAGTCAGACATTTTCTAAAAATGGTCAAATCACGTTCTACAGCTCTCAAAACGTGTAAATCCATCAAAAACCCAAGGTCGGAAATTTTTACGAATCCAATACTTTAACTTTCTTCTATTGAATATAGAAGAAAGTAAAAAGTAAATATCCATTACTGGTTGCGAACTTAATGAAAATTCCGATTCAATTTACAACAGCATATTTGTGCAAAAAGATATTTTTTATTTCTGATATCAATTTTTTTTAAAAGTACTGTTCTTGATTTTAAATAAGTATGTTTTCCATCTTGTAGAAACATCAGTAAAGACAAAAGTTGATGAACTCATTATAAACAAGCAGGAACAATCATAACAATAAAGATGTCTAATATTTAAATGATCTTAAAATATTTTGTAATATTTGAGCTAATTTCAGTTATTTTGCTATAAAAACAATAATCTTTTTTTATATTAAAATAAGCATTTTTTTATTTTCTTATAATAAAATAAGCATTTGTAAAAATTTACAATAAATAGGTTATTTATGTATTTATGAATTGGTGTTCTTTCATCATTATTCTTCTATATATTTCAAATGTACTTATGTTCCTAAATATATTTGTATTTCTTAATAAGTCATATTTAGTAGTCCACAGGATTTAAATTATGAATTCTGTAAAGCCAAAAAGGTTGGTGAACACTGTATTACACTAAAATTTTAAATCCTCTCCTAAAGACTTTTCGGTACAACTTTGGTATAGGACCCCACACCACTCTTGGTGATTTAAATTTCTGTTAGCATTTGGCAATAAATGTTCAAGCTATTTTAGTCAGGTTGCCTAGATTTTGTCCGACCCTCTTTTCAATAAAACCCACTTGAAAAAACCCAAGTGAGTTTCTTTAACATCCTTGTTTAAAATTGTACTTTTATCTAACAGAAACATACAAACATAAAACAAATATTATATACATAATACATTATTACAACATCAAAAAGAATTTTCAGAAATATTGGAGATGCTCAAAACTGCTCTATAGAAAAAAATTCTGAAATATTTCCTATGAAAAAAACATGTATCTTATTAAAACATATTAAAAAATAAAAGCAAGAAAAAAGACTTGTTTGTCAATATAAAGAAAACTGTAGAACTCGAGGAATGTGAAATATAAATAAATAAAAATAAATATTTCTGAAAACTTTAAGAGTGAACACTTATGTAATACTAGCAGGCGAGGCTCGCTTCGCTGGTCACTATTTTTAAATGAATTCTCAAAATTGCATTAATTTTTATCATGTGGAAAAAAAAAAAAAAAAAAAAGAGAGAGAAAAAGTTCTAATCGAAGAAAATGTAGCACCGGGTCCCCACTGCCTTTGGCAGCGCAGGCCATTGTGCGCTGCGCATTTATATTTGACACTCTTAATGAATCACTATATTATCGTAAGGGAAAAACATAAACATAAAATACAAAAATATATATATATATATATTCTCTCATCGGGGGAATAATCGGTCCGGGTCCCCACTGCCTGCGGCAGCGTATACAGGCCCGCATGTTCCTTCACCTACCGTTCCTGCCCATCCTAATTATTTTAGACTTTAAAAATATTCACAATTGTTCTCTCAGGCTTTTAAACTAAATAATACTAATTTCCAACATTCTATCTGAATGTCTTTATTTTTACCCCTGCACCTGCCCCCTTCCCACCCCTCGTAATAAATCTGTACTTTTGAAAATATTCGCAATCAATTTATCAGGCCTCAAAACCTAACAACACTAACTTTCAGCACTCTAACACTTATTTATATATTTTTGCCCCTCCACCCCACTTCCCACCCCTCCTATTAACTTTACAAATTCGAAAATATCCGCAATCAATTTGTAAGTATCAAAAACCTCTATGTACCAATTTTGAACGACCTAACTATTTTTATTATATTGTTTTGCTCCTCTGCCCTCCCCCCACCCCACCCTTCTTACCCTCCTGATAACTTTACACTTTCCAAAATATCCTCATTCGACTTGCAGGCCTCTAAAACCTATCTGTATCAATTTTGAACGGTGTAACTGTATTTCTATTTTTTTCCCCCATAGCCCCCACTTTCCCGCACCATCTGGGACGAATTTCTAAAATTAAGGAAATTAATTACATATTAAAATATAAAGACCTAACTTTACTTCGTGGTCGTTTAAGATCTTTCGGTACCGGGCACCCAGTCCTCATCAGAAACGCTGCTTCTGTGGTGGAAAACTTGAATCTGTTCACTCCTCTGCTGATTTCTCATCAGATGGCTCCAGGAATCTATTTGGGGCCACTGCGCCGCTATCGTTGCATACATCGCTATTGGTTGAGATTTCAATTGACTCGCGATACATGGCGTAGTTGTAATTATCGTAATCGGCTAATTTTACTGTTTTATCAAAGTCTATTGAGATTTCAATTGACTTGCGATACATGGCATAGTTGTAATTATCGTAATCGGCTAATTTTACGGTTTTATCAAAGTCTATGGACAGCAGAGGAGTGAACAGATTCAAGTTTTCCACCACAGAAGCAGCGTTTCTGATGAGGACCGGGTGCCCGGTACCGAAAGATCTTAAATGACCACGAAGTAAAGTTAGGTCTTTATATTTTAATATGTAATTATTAATATACTTCGTTTTTCTTTTTATTTAAATTTAAGGAAATTAGTTTTTATATATTTGTGAACCATCAGCAGAGACGACCACGAAGTAAAGTTAGGTCTTTATATTTTAATATGTAATTATTAATATACTTCATTTTTCTTTTTATCTAAATTTAAGGAAATTAGTTTTTATGTATTTGTGGGAGCTATATTTTAGAGCAAAAATCTCACATGTATCTTTTTTTTTTCTGTTTACGATATAAAGGATTATTTCAAATCACGTTTTGCCGCCCCCCTCCTCTTGGGGGCTGAATTTCTAAAATTCCAAAAATTGATTTTTAGGTATTTGTATTAGCTATATATTAGAGCAGAAATTTCATCTATATCTGTTTTTTTGTTTGAGATATATAGGAGTATGTAAAACCACGTTTTGCGCACATAAAATCACGTTTTGCCCCCTTTCCCCCCTTGGGGGCTGAATTTCTAAAATTCCAGAAGTTGGTTTTTAGATATTTGTTTTAGCTATATTTTAAAGCAAAAATTTTACGGATACCTGTTTTTTTTTCTTTGAGATATGAAGGTTTTTGTGAAATCACATTTTGCCCCCTACTCCCCCTTAGAGGGCCAATTTCGAAAAATTGCTTCTTAGGGGGTGCTTACAATATATGTTCTATAATCTGACCCAGTTTCGAGTTAGTAGCTCCAGTAGATTTTGCTGTGTGTTGACAATGAGTCAGTGAGTGAGTGGAAGTACTCTTATATGTATAGATAGAGTTACAATAATTAAAAATGTTTTATGAAAATCTATTGACAACAAAAAGTTTAATAAAGCAACATGAAATAATTATTAAAATCCAATTTTCTGTTGTAAAGGGCAGATAAAAAGAATTTTAGAATATTTAAAGTACAATTATTTAATTTTTAAAATTTCTATATAACTTAATCATAAAAAGACTTCAGAAATTTTAGAATTAAATTTTTAAGATTTTAATTTTCTATGCATATGATAAAATAAGATGTTTGTGTGTGTGTCAGTGTGTATGCATGTCCGGAGCTTTTTAAGAAAACGGCTTATCACATATCTACACAAATTTGCAAGGAGGTTTCGTAATGACCTCTCCTGATGCACCTTGAAGCCTGATTTTCGAATTTTGGATTAGTTTTCTTTTAATTAGAAGTTTTTGTTTTATTGAAATTGGATTTTGCCACAGTGTTTCTGTGTCACACAAAAATACAAGGCATTTATATTTTGAAGTTAATGTGAGGATTCCGTTATGTCGGTGAATGGCTTAGTCGCAGTCGGTTAAAGTGTCAAGTTGTTAGTGCGATGGTCGTGGGTTCAATACTTGGTGGCAGATGTGTTACTTCTCTTGCAGATAATTAATAGATAAGATGTCAATTGTAAAAGAAAACATTTCATTGTCTAAACAGTATCCTAAGAAATTCTGATTAGTTTTTTTTTTAGTTACTAAAATGCACAAAATAAAAATTTAAGTGAAAGAAAAAAAAAAAAAAAACACTGGAGCCCTAAAAATCATAAAGTAAATAGTATTTATTCTTGAAGAGACATAGATATAAAAATATAAACGTTTCATCAATAATTTTAAAGAAAAATACACATGTTTCACTTTTGCAAGAGATTAAATATTTTAAGTAATCAAAATATTTTAAAAAGTATTCGAGATTCTTTTTATATTTGTTAGATTTTCGATTTTTTTAAAAATTAATTAAAATATGAAAATAATTTCTTTGTAATAGCTTTAAATTTAGCCATTTAAATATTAAATTTAATTCTTGCCAGAAAAAATTTTCAGTTAATTTTTCTTGACAAAAAAATAAATAAAAATAAAATAAATAAATAAAATAAATATATTTTCATGCCAATAATAAAAATTACTACTGAAAAATGAAACTTAAATATTTAATAGATGCTGAGATACAGTAATCTTTGAAATTGTAGTTTCTGAATAATAACAAATCTACCTGCCGTCCATAAATACCCAAATTGAAGTACCACCAGAAAAGACCTTTCTGCAGGCAGTGTTAACCTGGAAAAAGGACCTGCTGTAGGCTGCAGGTACCCGAAGCAAGGTTTAAGGCGATTTCAGTGTAGGTTTTTTTTTTTTTTTTTTTTATAATGCAATATAAAAAATAAATAATTATTCTATTGAAAAATCATTTAAATATAGTGACTAGCGAAGCGGGCGTAGCCTGCTAGTAATAAATAAATAATAATTTAGTTTTTTTAATTATCTTATTATGAATGTACTTAATGTTTAATAAAAGGAAGTTGAAAGAAAATATTCCTGAAAACTCTGATAAAACCTGAAAATACTCTGAAAAAAACCCCTAATAAAACCCAAAAAATCCTGATTAAACTCGATAAAAACCACTGGGCTGGGTTTTTTCCAACCCTGATTTCGGTGCTAAATTTCAAAATTCAACAAACGGGGTCTGTGGAGAGGTTTCCACACATGCTTTCACTTTTTAGCCTTTTTCCTTTAAAATCTGAATAATTAAATTATTTCATTTTCATGAGAAAATTTCATTTTAAAATTAATTTTATTTCATATTTTATTTCATGTTAGTTTTCCAAATCCTAATGCATGTTACTTTTTAATTCATAAAATAAAATGAATTAATTGTATTACATATTTAATTACGTAAACCAGATTAAAATAAAACTTTATTAAATCAAAACTTCATTCATTTTGGAATTATCAATAGAACTCATAAATTAAAGATTTCGTTTTTATTTAGATTATAAATGTAATACTTTATTAATAACTTATCATTTGAGAGATATAAATTAGCTTAATATTCTTATAAAAAGTGTTCTCAAATATTCCTAAACAAGAAGACTCATTGTCAGATTAAATGTATTTCAACACCGGATGTAATAATTTATTTGAAATTACGCAAGATTAATCTTTTCAGTCCATAACGGTCGGTCTGTAGTCAGCATGACGCTTGGCGTAAAGCTGGCGCAGCTTAAGGGTTAATACATTTTAAAACTGTCGTTGTAAATTCAAAAATTAACATTAGTTTCAATTCACGAACAAAGAATCACACTTGGCGGCAGCTTGGTCATGTGATGTGCAGGCTTACCAGATTCGGCTGGGCAAGTCGTGCGCTCGGTTTGCTCTCCCCACTCATTCCACGATAATATCTGGTCTTGAATAGACGTTAAAAGTTACCTCTCTCTCACCTCCCTTTTTAAGGTACATTCCTAAGATTTATTATGTACAATCTCAAGTACTTAAATATTTACTTTTGTATTTAATTGGAATTTTATATCTTTCAAATGAATGTTTTAATTTAAAATAAATACTTGTCTTCAGCGCCTCAATATCTCTGCTATTATTTGTTTATACGATTGTTGATTGTGCATTTGTGAACCTGTAGCACTATTGATCACGCGCCTATGTTAAAATAACTAGAAACAATATTACAGGGTCCTATACTAAAGCTGTTCCAATTTTTCTGGATACAGCCTAGGTGACTGTTCATGATTAGGTAAAATTTATATTACTTTACCCAAGACTAAGTTACGTAAGGCTAATGTAAACAAAAGTAACAAATTTCTAGCAAAATAAGATGTGGTGCCTTTGGCATGCTATAGTGCATAAAAGATAAGGAATACACAAAAAGGACTCGACATTTGAAATTTGAAACATAGTGCATCTTAACCATTGCTTTCCCAAGATGGGGTCATTTTGACCCTATTTTGAAGTTGAAATTTAGTTAAGCTCGCCTCATTCAAAAAGTGTGCTAATTCGTCAGAGATAGCACACAAAACTTAACCAGTGGAATGTTGCAACTTCAAAAGATACAAAAAGGCGTGGTGCTGGTGATTTTCGCCAAACGTACCAAGTGGCACCTGAAAGCAATTTATCGGCAGTAACGCCTTGATCTTGAGAAAGTGAGGGTTAAAGGATATACTACTTCATCCTTGATTTTCCTTTATAAATTTCTTAAAAATATGAGCAACCTTAATTTTTGAGTTTAAATTGAACTTTGTTTGCTGTTTCAACATACCCAGTGATAAATCTGCAAAGTCCTTCAATTTGTTGAAATCAATGCAGAAGCGGCAAATTAAGCCTACGCAGGGAATTGAAACTGTAGCAGCAACTTAAGCATACACAGGGAATCGACATGACAGTGGCAAATGAAGGAGAATCATAGAGCAGAATAATTTATTTTCTTAGTAAAATGTTGTGAAGATATAATCTTTTTGTCTTTTTTTAAAAATTTTGGTGGATCTAAATTTCTGATAAGCTTAAATGTTATAAACGAATTTATTTATTCCAATTAAGCACTAATTAAGTTATTACGTTATCAATGCATATATTCATTTTTCCAAATAATATTTAAAAGCAAATATGTATCTCAGTGCGGGACATTTTCAAAATGAATGAAATTTTTTCGTTTTGCGATACCCGAGCTACCTAAAATAATATCACAGGTAATACATGATTTAAACTGATATTCAATAGGGTTAAAACAATATAAAATATGCTTGTGCAGAATTAATTTTACAATTTTAAACTAAATTAATGGACGACCTTTAAAACAAATGACAAAGTCATTGAAATTTTTTTTCTTATTTGTAAATGAACAAAATGAGAAAAAGAAAAATTATCAAAAACACTTCAAATTACAATATAAAAATCAAGTTATTCGTTGATTAATTTTACATAACTTCGAGAAAAATTTTTCAAGATTTTATTATGGAGAAAAATGAATTACCATCGTGTAAACAAGGCTTTCGAAGAATTTATACGAAAATCAGAAAAAAGTTTGCTAAATGAAAAATATGTAAGTTTTCTTGCCATTACATTGATATTTCAATTTAAATATTCATCTAAACGTTCATAAACTGGTAGTTTTCCACATTTGTTTATTTGTCAGCTGAACAGCTGACATGCTGACAGAAATTGGAATAAAACAAAGTTGTAGTTAATATTATACCCGGTGAACACTCGAGAAATCTCTCGTGCCTTTGTCTCGTAGTAAAATCATTATCAAATCTGAAAATTAACAAATAAAAAAGTATTTTTTGAAAAAAAAAGTCTGTCATTTTATTTTTTTATTTTACAAATCTCCTCGACCAAACATAATAATAATAAAATCTGTATTCGATTATTCGATATTCGTAAATTCGATATAATGAAAAAATGTTATTTGAGATTTCTTCAATTTGTGTTTATGATTTTAAAAAATAAAAATAAGTTTTTAAAGTTAACATGTAATCTTGAGTTCGCTGACCGCATGCGTTTGCATGTGTAATTGTATTTTTTAATATATCAGTGATTTAAAATTTTACATCAACTATCAGAGATTTAATTAATTTGGTTAGCAATATTTTTTAGATTACTTTTATTTAGTTATACATTAGATATATCTATTTGTCGAGGAATAATTATTTCTTGTTGTAATTTTATTATATTAATTTTTGTTGTTGACTCAGTTATTTTAAATATGTATTTTTAAAAAGGTATTTTGTTGTGGTATGTTGTATTGTATGGATTCTATAATTTAAAAAGGAAACTTGCTACAAGGAAAAATGGTGACTTGAAATGAAATTGGAGATATTAAACAATATTTGAAGAATTCATAATTAATTCTGCTCTTAAAGGAAAGTTAAATTTGTTTTAGTAAAAAGCTTTTCTTCAGTGCACAATTCAGAACCTTTTATAAAAAAAATCTGGAGTGACTCCACTCGACTTTCAGAACATTGAGTAATTAACAGTTTTGTAGATAAAGTAAAGAAAGAGGAGTTGTTTAACAAACAAGAGAGAGAAAATCATAATAGAGTGTTTGAGTATTTTTCTCCATATATTACACAATGTTTTATTTAACTCTACTGAACTTTGAGCCCTTAGATCATAATGATAAAGAATTTTTCGTTGTGTCCCTGTAAAAACCTATAAATGCTAGATTCACCAAAATGCTTATAGCTAGTGCAACAATGATTTATAATATTCATATAAATTTTCAGCGCAATTGAATAAGGCATTTAGATGCTATAACACTTTTAAAAATTTGGTCCTATAGGCCATAATGACAAAGAATTTTTCTTTGTGTCCCTGTAATAAAACTGTAAGTGCTAGATTCACCAAAATCTATACAGGTTGTGCAACTGTGACCTATAACATGTGTACAAATTTTTTGCTCAGATTAATAAGGCGTTTAGACGGTATCACACTTCTAAAAATTTGGCCCCATAGGTTATAATGATAAAGAATTTTTCTTTGTGTCCCTGTAAAAAATTATAAGTGTTAGATTCTCCAAAATGTATACAGATTGAGTATCTGTGACCTATAATAACTGTATAAATTTTTTGCTCAATTGAATAAGGCGTTTAGATGCTATCGCACTTTTAAAATTTTGGTCACATAGGCCATAATGATAAAGAATTTTTCTTTGTGTCCCTGTAAAAAAACTATAAGTGCTAGATTCATCAAAATCAATAAGGTTCGTACTATGGTGACTTACAATATACGCACCAACTTTCAACTTATTCGAACAAAGCATTTAGACGCTAGCGTGTTCACTCACAGACATACACACATACATACATCATCGAAAAAATAGTGAAAACAGACTCAGGGAACCGCAAAACGTATAGAAACATCAAAATCTCAAATTCGGATTTTTGACATGATTACAATACTTTCCTCAGTATAGTGTTCGGAAAGTAAGAATTTATTAGGAAAGCATAAGTTTCATTTCCTCTCTTTACGTTCATAAATCCCAATTGTAATGTTCTCTTAATACCCCCCCCCTCTCTTTTTTATATATATATATATAAACAACTAACGTTTTATTTATTAGTCAGTTATAAAAAGTGCTCTAAGTAATAGTATTCCCGTATTAAAAAAATATTCACAAAATCTAATTAAGATATATTTATAATCTGGTATGGTTTCACTAGTATTGAATATTTTAGATTCCTCCCTTATAATGTATAATATTAGTCATGAAAATGATCACTAATTATTTTATTATTTTTATTTTATAACTAAATTATAATGCCAAAAATAGCAATGTAGTTGACACATTTCTTTTTTAACAGTAACAATTTGCAAAATTATTTTGCTTTTTTACGACTCAAGTAATTTGTCCACTATTACATTTACCTCCCTACTAGTAAAAGTAACAAACAATACTTAAAAAAGGTAGTAAAAGTATATATTTGTTGTGTAAGATAAAAAATATACAGTAGATATATGCTATTCATAAAAACATTTAAATATGCATTATATTACTCATTTAATAATTTATTAAACATATAAAATATAATTAATATGCAAGAAATATTTGAATAAGTTTTGTAGTCTGAAAACCAGACTGGTAATTTAACTGTTCTGCCAGTGCAAGATTATCTTAAGAAAGACAGGTGTAGAATATTTAGGTTTATATTCAGTTTCAATATGTTGATTAAGAATACTTGTGAAGATGTATGCTGATTTGAAAGTTTTTTTTTTTTTTCTTTCTCTTCTTTAATTTTTCTTCTTTGAGGCAAATGCGAATAGTACCGGTTTGGCTTGCAGATCCTCTTACATTTAGATTTTAATCTCCTAATATTTTATTTATTTTTCAATAATAATAATTTACATTTAGTAATTTTTTTCTTTTTTTTTAATTGTGAAAATTTTTTGTAAAAAACTAGCTGGCTGCGTCTCTTCTCTGGTCACTATATTTGAATGAATTTTCAAAAGAACTGAATCACTATTTTTTATATCACTTCACAAATAAAAACTTTAAAAAAATTTCAGTGAAATCACTAAATCTAGCTTAGGGTATTATTATTTTATTAATTATCCCTTTAAAAGTAGTTTTAAGGCACAAGTAAATGTTTGTGTATGACTACCAATGACATAGTGTATGGGGGCAGTTTAAAAAAATGTATATATTACTTACATATAATAAAAGCTGATATATTGACATGTGTCTTAAAATAAGCATTAAACTTTACAAAAAAAAAAATCCCTTAAAAAAGAAGAAAAAGAAAAAAACATATTAACTAGGGATGAAACGGATAGTGATTTTGCCGGATATCGGATATCTGGAGCGCTTGTGCCTGCCGGATACGGATATCCGGCATTAGTTTTGTTTTTTGTATATTTCTTTTCTTTTCTTTCTTTCTTTCTTTTTTTTTTTAACAATAAAATATAAACAGATTTCATGTACTATTCTTTTAAAAACATTTTAAATATAATTTACTTAAACATATTTAATATTTTATTTATTTGTGCAATATCACCATGAAGATTAAAACTTTAAGCCTAACATACTCATTCCTATACTTGCAGCTTGTCATGAAAAGTATTGTCACAAAAAGATAGGTTTTGTTCAGAATTCAGAATTACAAAACTAAAACTTATTATTTACATACTTTTTACATTACTAGTATTAAAAAAGTGAAATAAAATATTTTACTAAAATATAATCATAGTTGAAGGGTTATTTTCATAGGAAAACTAATATATTGTGACAATCACAAAACTTTCTGTTATATCATTCTGTATAACAGTGCCACTTGCTGCTTACGTTTTACAAAAGTTTAACCATAGCTTCTCACAATAAATATTTTGCATATGGAGTTCGGTGCAATTTTAGTAAACAGATGCTGAGATATAGGCTTTTAAAAAATCATAATAGCAGCTCCACCTATCAGCTGATATGTACCTAAATAAGGTTCATATTCATTTTCATAATGGTTATCTTACATATCAAGTTTTATGCACTTATGTCATAAAAGTTGAGACTTAGCCCATTTATGATGTAAACTGCAGCGCAGTATTGCCACCTGTTGACCGATATACACCAAAAATAAATCACAATAGTGTTTCATAATGGCTGTCTCACTCACATACCAAGTTTTGTGCAATTATACACAATAGAATCTGAGGTATAATAGCCTTCACGTTTTTGAGAGAAATTTCCATATAGCAGCATTACCTATTGGCCAACATGCACCCAGATTGAATCAGCATAATTTCTCATAATTCCCTTCTAACATAAAGTTTCATGTAATTATATGCAATAGAACCTAAGATATGGCCTTTTCTGAAATTGCAAAAAGTGCTGTATAACAGCACCACCTGCTGAATGATTGGCACCAAAATTCGATAGGCACATTATATGCCAAGGTGCATGTACATATATATTTCTATGAAATTCTGTGCAGTAGTTCCTAAGATATAGCCTTTCTTTAAGTTGCATAAATTACAGTACGGTAGCATCACCTGTTGAGCCATATGCACCAAAAGTTGATAGGCAGTGATTTATGTCATGGTTTAACTACATATAAATTCATATATAATTATATGCAGTAATTTCAGAGGTATAGTTAATTTTTGTCACATATACATAAACAGATATTTTTTTTAATTGATCAAACCAGGTTCTGGACTTCTTACAATGTGTAAATCCATCGAAAACCAGAAGTTGAAAATTTTTATGAATTCAATAATTTCTTATGAGACATTTATGAGAAAACATAAAAGAAATAAGCAAAAAAAAAAAAAAAAGCTTTAAACTAGTATGTTATGGCCATCACAAAACTTTCTTCTATATCACTATATATAACAATGCTACATGCTGTTTAACGTGCACAAAAAAAAATTTAATCATAGCTTCTCACAATAAAGATTTTAGATATAGAGTTTAGTGTGATTTTAATCAAAAGATTTTTAGATGTAGCTCTGTGGAGAATCATAGAAGGTGAGGAACAGCTGTGCCACCTGTTGGTCAATATACACCAAAATTAAGCCAGCTTTCGGTCTAATATTATTTATCTTGCATATCAAGTTAAGTGCAGTTAAATATTATATATGTTGAAATTTAGCCTTCCTATTCAGAGTAAATTGCAGCATAGTATAGCCACCTATTGATCGGTATGCACCAAATTTTGTGCAATTATACACAAATGAATCTGAGATATAACTTCCCCAATCACGGGAAAACTGAAGCATAGCAGCACCACCTATTGGCCGATATGCGCAGAAATTAAATAAACGTGTTTCATAATAGCCCTGTGACATAGTTTTTTTATTATTATTATACACAGTAGAAGCTGAGATATAGTCTTCCTTTAAATAGAAGAAATCACAGTATAGCAGCACCACCTGTTGAGTGATTTGCACCAAAAGTTCATGAACACTTTTTTTTTTTTGTTGTTAAGGTGTAACTATGTATAAATTTATATGAAATTCTGTGCATTAACTCTTGAGCTAGAGCTACTACACAACATTTTTGTCACACAGACATTTTCTAAAAATCGTCAAATTGTGTTCTGGTTCCCCCAAAATGCGTAAGTCCACTGAAAACTGGAAGTTGAAAATTTTTAGGAATCTAATACTTCTATTTAAAATAGAAGAAAATAATAATTCAAAATGAATTTATGTTTTTTTCTTTGTATAAATTTTACATATTTTATATTTTTATAATCTGTACAGATAAGAAGGAAAAGTTTAGATTATTTATTAAAATTCTTTAATTAAAAGTTAAGTTTTTGTAATGTACAAAATCAAAAACTTTAAATAATTGAACATTTAAAAAAACATTTAATTCTTCTCCTTTAACAATCTGAAAGTCAAAGTACAGACTTTCTGAAAATTTAAATATGTACTTTTATTTGAAGTAATTTTAATTTTGGGGAATATATCTATGCAATGTAATGGGAATTCTTAATTTAGGTGCTTTAGCAAGATATTCTATTAAAAGCAAAAATTTATATATAATATATTTATAATACAAATTGAATAGGTAGATGGCGCAGGCAATGTAGATGCTCTGCTAGTATAAATATATGGTCACAAAAACAAGAACTTTCTTATGTATCAAAAAGTGGATTGTAAATAAACAAGCAGGTTCTAGTCAATAAATGCACATTATTTGACTCATTTTCAAAACAATCTAACAACTTTCCAATACTAACAATATTACTAAACAATCTAACAACATGTTAAACAAAAGTCATAAAAACAGAGTTATATGCACTGCACAGATTGACTATCATTTGTATAGGAATAGCTCTTTTTATTGTTATGGGGAAGATTAGGGGGAATGATATAGATCACTCTGGAAAAACCTAGCGATCTCTGTATAAAATTAAAGTAGGGCTTCTATATTTCTTAGACCTGAAGCTATTTTTGACTAAATTTGTTTGCTAAAGACGCTAATTTCAAATTTCACAAAGGCTTACTTTAAAAAAAAAAAACTTTATGCTACAACCGATTTAAAAAAAAATAATTGTCGCAAAATTTTCATTTCATGGGAGTTTAAGCCTAAATTTTCTGCTTCGGATATCCGTATCCGGAGTGCTGATATCAGGTACCCCGTCGGATATTTAAAACTCAGCCGGATACCGGATAGTTACCGGATATCCATTTCATCCCTAATATTAACAATATAAAGAGTGCTTCCTTCCCCTCCAGTCATATTAAATTTTACTCTGTGCATGAAAGAAACTCACACCCTACTGACATATTTTGATTAAACAAATAAATACTGGAACCAATTTCTAACGGAAAATAAACAGCTATAAACTCAGCAATATCACTGAAAGCAAAGAGCTGATAAGAGGCAATGACACATAAAAGAAAGATATAAAATATTACGCACAATTCAACTAAAATAGAACCTCCCAGAAAAGTCTCTGATTATATTGTTTCATTCCATTTCTCATTACATATTTATACTGTATGAGCTTAGTATAATTGTAGGACATAGGGGCTATTATAGTAAGAAAATACAACATTTTCTATTAATTTATTTGATTTTCTCGAGTCTTTAAACTATTGCTGACCTATTAAAAAAGTAAAACATTTCAATAGGTTTACTTTAATTTTATAATTTCAATAGGTGTTATATTAATCAAAATTATAGTCTTTGAATCCTTTTATTTAATATATATTTTGCATATTATAAGCTTTTGAAGCATAATTTATTTTTAATAATCACAGAATAAAATTTGTTTCAATTAAAGAATTAAATAATAAAGTAATAAAAGAATATTAAATTAATTAAGATTAAACTTTACATTCATAAAAATATGTAAATAAGTGTAATGGATAAATTACTTAACTTCAGTCGTTAAAGATAAAATAATTTTGTAAACTGTTTTTATTAAAAAAATCTGGCAATTGTGTTGTTACTTTTGGTGGTCAAACTTACTTTGAGAAAAAAAAAAAAATGAATAAATAAAAATTGAAGATTTTCAAGCTTTATATTTTATGTTTAAAGGGATTTAAAATATCCAACAAAAACTGGTGTAGTGGCCCACAATTGCATTCAAAAATGGATAATAATTATCTAACTGATAACAATTCTCTCTAAGACTAGGGTACAGAATATTCAGTATATATTCGGTATTTGACCATAGTACTGAATATTAAGCTTGGCTGAATATCAAATTATTCGACTAGCTAAATGGATAAAAATTCATTTTTTTTAAATTTAAAATTATTTGAAAAAATTCTTACATAATTGCTATATTTAAATATTATTAAAAGAAGATTATTCAGAATAATTAAGAAATATATTATATTAAAATGAAAATAATTGTTTTATGTAGCTTCTAAATCAATATTAACGAAAACCGAAAACTAATTACATTAATCATAACAATTAGTGATATCTAACAAAAGTTGCCTTTAGTAATAAATATCAATATAAAGATGTATATATCTTTAAAGTCAAGTTAACAAGGTGCAACTTGATAATTCACATGATGTTACTAGCTAGGAAATTTTAAGAGATCAAACAAAGATCACATCATAACCTGGTAAAAAAAATTATCCAAGTCATACAATAACAAATTCAAGTTTATCATTGTATTCAAGTATATCCAGTATAAACTTGTAGTAGAGTTCTTTATAAGAAGTGTCCCAACATGCACAAAAAGCATCACATCTCTATTGCACAATTTATCCATGTGAGAAGCATTTTTGTCAGTTTTAATGTAAGCTAGTTGATGTTTTGTTGTTATCATTAAGTTGATTTTTCTGAAATGATGCATTTTTTTTTTTTTTTTTTTTTTTTTTTTTTTTTGGGGGGGGGGGGGGGGGCATGATACAACAAAATGCTGTCATTTAAGAAATTTTATGTGCTTATTAAGAAGCCTATTAGGTAATAGTTTTGTTTGCTGTGAACTCAGTATTACATCACTATTTATGTTTAGTAATATTTTAAAATAATTTTTTACATTTAAATAAATTCTCATTGTTTCTGAATAGTAATCTATATTAATATAAGAAAAGTTTGTATGTGGAGGGTAATCTTTGGAACTACTAAACCAATTTAATTTAATCAATAAACAAAAAAACCTTACTTTAGCTTTACCGATGTAACTCTTTTGGCGAAGTACTTTCTTATTAGGGCCCCCCCCCCTCATCATAATCGTCGGTCACTCCATTCTGTGCGCTTCTGAAGATTTTCTGTAGGTGTTTTAACTTCTTTCTTCTTTTTCAGGATATAGCGCCAGGTGGTGTCTATACCTGTTGCTGGTTGGTCCAGGTTGCATGCGTTCGGTTGGGTGATAATTTCAATGGTTTCTCGAAAAAGTGCATAGTTGTGACTGTTATAGTTCGCGATTTTTTCGGTATTTTTAAAATCTATTTCGATATTTTCATTTTTATATGTTTGTGCTAGCGCGGTGCCGTATTTGCCAAATTTTATGTCATTAGTATGTTCCTTAATTCTTGTGTTAATTTTTCTCTTAGTCATTCCTACATAGCAACCGTTATTATTGTCTTGATATTTAAAAGGGATCTTGTAAACGCCGGCGGATTCGAGGGGGGGAATGTTATCTTTATCGTTTCTGATTATTTGATAGATATTTGGGTTTGGTTTAATTGGAATGTTTACATCTAGTTTGCTTGCGATATTTTTAATTTTCACTGCGGCTCCACGATCGTAAGGTATTGCACTAGTGTATTTTTTATTTGGTTTTTGGTAGCTAGGGATATTATCGATTTTCTTTATGCATTTTTTATAAAGTTTATCTACAAGGTTTTTAGGGTAGTTTGCTTTTATTGTTAAGTTTCTGATGTAACTGATTTCGTTTTTAAGGTCTTCTGGTTCTGTACATATAAGTATTGCGCGATTAATATATGACCGAATGGCGTTTAATTTATATTTATAGGGTGTTTTACTATTGTAATTGATAATTTCTTTACTGGAGGTAGGTTTTCTGTAGACAGTTGTGTTGATTGTATTGTTCATTCTTTTGATTTTGACATGGAGGAAATTAATTTCATTGTTTAATTCTATTTCGTTAGTGAATTGTATATTTTTATCTAAGCTGTTTAAATCATTTAGGAGTTCGGTTGTGTTTTGTTGTTCATGAATTATGGCAAAAATATCATCTACATATCTGTTCCAGTATATTATTTTCTGTTTTAATTTTTCTAAAATTGTATCCTCTAATTTTCTTCGGAACCCCTTTGACTTGTTGGTATACCTTTTGATTAAATTTGAAAAAACTTTCTTTTAAAATTAAATTGGTTGTAGACTTTAAAGTTTGGGCTATTAGTGGACTATAATTTCTTTCTATTTCGTCGTTAATTGTATTAATTATTTCATCGGTGTTTGTAGAACAAGAGAAAATATTTTTTTAAAATATAGTTTCCAAAAGTAAAGGAAATTGAAATATATATGCATGCAACCTTTATGAAGTTCTTCATCAGCTTCAACCACAGAGTTTATAAAATTTAATAGTCCAGGTTTTCGACTAATTTCTTTACTGGAGGTAGGTTTTCTGTAGACAGTTGTGTTGATTGTATTGTTCATTCTTTTGATTTTGACATCGAGGAAATTAATTTCATTGTTTAATTCTATTTCGTTAGTGAATTGTATATTTTTATCTAAGCTGTTTAAATCATTTAGGATGTAGACAGTTGTGTTGATTGTATTGTTCATTCTTTTGATTTTGACATCGAGGAAATTAATTTCATTGTTTAATTCTATTTCGTTAGTGAATTGTATGTTTTTATCTAAGCTGTTTAAATCATTTAGGAAGTGAATTGTATATTTTTCCTAAATGATTTAAACAGCTTAGATAAAAATATACAATTCACTAACGAAATAGAATTAAACAATGAAATTAATTTCCTCAATGTCAAAATCAAAAGAATGAACAATACAATCAACACAACTGTCTACAGAAAACCTACCTCCAGTAAAGAAATTAGTCGAAAACCTGGACTATTAAATTTTATAAACTCTGTGGTTGAAGCTGATAAAGAACTTCATAAAGGTTGCATGCATATATATTTCAATTTCCTTTACTTTTGGAAACTATATTTTTAAAAAATATTTTCTCTTGTTCTACAAACACCGATGAAATAATTAATACAATTAATGACGAAATAGAAAGAAATTATAGTCCACTAATAGCCCAAACTTTAAAGTCTACAACCAATTTAATTTTAAAAGAAAGTTTTTTCAAATTTAATCAAAAGGTATACCAACAAGTCAAAGGGGTTCCGAAGAAAATTAGAGGATACAATTTTAGAAAAATTAAAACAGAAAATAATATACTGGAACAGATATGTAGATGATATTTTTGCCATAATTCATGAACAACAAAACACAACCGAACTCCTAAATGATTTAAACAGCTTAGATAAAAATATACAATTCACTAACGAAATAGAATTAAACAATGAAATTAATTTCCTCCATGTCAAAATCAAAAGAATGAACAATACAATCAACACAACTGTCTACAGAAAACCTACCTCCAGTAAAGAAATTATCAATTACAATAGTAAAACACCCTATAAATATAAATTAAACGCCATTCGGTCATATATTAATCGCGCAATACTTATATGTACAGAACAAGAAGACCTTAAAAACGAAATCAATTACATCAGAAACTTAACAATAAAAGCAAACTACCCTAAAAACCTTGTAGATAAACTTTATAAAAAACGCAAAAAGAAAATCGATAATATCCCTAGCTACCAAAAACCAAATAAAAAATACACTAGTGCAATACCTTACGATCGTGGAGCCGCAGTGAAAATTAAAAATATCGCAAGCAAACTAGATGTAAACATTCCAATTAAACCAAACCCAAATATCTATCAAATAATCAGAAACGATAAAGATAACATTCCCCCCCTCGAATCCGCCGGCGTTTACAAGATCCCTTTTAAATATCAAGACAATAATAACGGTTGCTATGTAGGAATGACTAAGAGAAAAATTAACACAAGAATTAAGGAACATACTAATGACATAAAATTTGGCAAATACGGCACCGCGCTAGCTCAAACATATAAAAATGAAAATATCGAAATAGATTTTAAAAATATCGAAAAAATCGCGAACTATAACAGTCACAACTATGCACTTTTTCGAGAAACCATTGAAATTATCACCCAACCGAACGCATGCAACCTGGACCAACCAGCAACAGGTATAGACACCACCTGGCGCTATATCCTGAAAAAGAAGAAAGAAGTTAAAACACCTACAGAAAATCTTCAGAAGCGCACAGAATGGAGTGACCGACGATGACGATGAGGGGGGGCCCCCTAATAAGAAAGTACTTCGCCAAAAGAGTCACATCGGTAAAGCTAAAGTAAGGTTTTTTTGTTTATTGATTAAATTAAATTGGTTTAGTAGTTCCAAAGATTACCCTCCACATACAAACTTTTCTTATATTAATATAGATTACTATTCAGAAACAATGTCGCAGAACGGCATTGAGTCCTTGCAGAAAGGTTTTTCTTTAAAAAAAAAAAATTTTCAAAGAAAAAAAAATTCAATGCAGTAAATTGGTTAAAACTGTTCTACAGTACAAGTTTAGTTTCTGCAGAAAGATACTAAAGGATTACATAGCTACAGCAATGCAACAAGGGCAGAAAAACATTGAACGCTGTGTGCTCTGTGTGTTGTCTGATGCGATTTGTCTTCTGTTTCTGTTTCAAACTATCCATGCGATCTTTGGAGGAAGCTGCCTTTCGTTTTTAAATAAATTTCTAATTTTCATTCCTATAATTAACCATCCCCCTTTTTTTTTTTTTTTCTTGTTTCACACAATTAAAAGGATATCACAGTCCGATCATTATGAACTTTCGATTTTATCTTTCTTAGAAATGCTGCAAAAAAACATATTCCTGGATTTTTTTTTTTTTTTTTTTTTTCTATCTATAAAATTGCCTCAACGTCTCTTGAAAATAGGAAAAATAACAAATTTAATTACTTTTATAATCCAACTGAAAACCACAAAAATCATTGCACAATACGCATAACTAAATGGGGGAAGAAAATCATGTTCAATGCATTGCATAATCAAAATGTACTGAGTCAGGATGGAGAGAAATACTTGTTTACATTAACTGAAACTCAGTTTAACTAAAATCAAAACTGAAAGTGGTGCAGAAAGAAAGGGAATGCTACGATTATGCAATGTTTTGATTTGTATTTAAAAAAATTTTAAAGGTTCAGTTATACAGCTGAAGAAACTTTAAAAAATAAAACTTAAAATAACTGTCTTTTAAATTATTAGAAATTAGGGATGGACCGGATATGGATTTTACTGGATACGGATATATGACATTCAGGATATTATTTTTCTTTGCCGGATCCGGATATCCGGTAGTCTTTCTAATCCTTTTGGAATATACAATATATACATGTGTCTTGCATAATGAATGCGATTCATGTTTTTGAGTCCCAATGCTTTCTTCATTTTATTTAACATTAAAATTTTTGCAATAATAAAAAAAAAGTTGATATGAAATTCTGGTAGTGTCAAAGTTTTACACAAATGCTCGTTCCAATCGTGTAAGCATAAGATTCTGTTAAATCAATTCATTTAAACACAAAAACAGAATATTTCAAATAATATCAAGTAACATAGGTTTTCTGTAAAAAAGAATCCTCATATTATAAGCCATGTAATTAAGAAATAATTAAATGATAATAACACATCTTTAAAAAACATTTTTAAGACATCCTAAATTTTAAACTACCGAGTAATTGTCTCTTTTGATTTTCCAAAGAATTTAACATTCCAGATTGACAAGAAAATTAATATTTTTCAATCATGCTTAGCAAACAGCCGGAAGACCCGGGCTTGATTCTTGGCTCCGGTGTTTTTCACATAGTTAGTATAAAAAAATCAGCCTTCCACTCCAAAATTTTCTGAAATGAACTTTCATGGTTGATTAATAAATTTCTAAATTAAATTAAAATTTTGTGGTCTGTTGGAGTTGTGCCATGAATATTAATGTCACTTGATATAGCTGTGTGTGTGTTTACAGACTTGGTGACTTTGCTAATGAATGTTATGTGAGAAATGCCTATCTGGTAATCAGCCAGGGTAGCTCAATGGTTTGAGCATCCACACATAAAGTGGAAGGCCCGGGTTCGTTTCCTGGCTCTGGTATTTTTCACATAATTGGTTTAAAAAATCAGCCTTCCACTCCAAAATTTTTTTAAATGAACTTTCATGGTTGATGAATGAATTTCTAAATTAAATTGTAATAATTGTTTCAAGTCGAAAGAATACACAACCCTTTGTCAGGCGAACAAAGTAGGCACAAGTGCTGCTGTCAAAGCGACAATGCCCAAAACTATTTTAAGTAAAGAACAAAAATGTATAAAGATGAATGTAAACATAAAAACTAGTGTGAGCAGAATTATGAAATAAAAGAAGAAAATAAATAAGATTAAAAAATGTAACAAAATCTAAAAATTTCAAAAATATCAAAATTAAACGAAAATCGAACTTATGTGAGTAATTTTCTAGCATCAGACAAGAACGGAGTGGAACACGTATAATATGTAAATTATAATGTTGAATATATATTGTGCATTTAATTCAAATTGGTAGTATCATTTCTATCATGGAAATTGTATGGAAAATAACACCTAAATTTCATGTATTTCTATGTTGCATAAGTTATCATAACTTCTAATTGTGAAACAGTTATTGTCATTGTATTATTATAAAAATTGTATTAAATACTGTAATATTTTAATATAATTTATTTATGATAATTTGACTTTTATTTTCTGCAATTTATAAAATAGAGAAATACAGTAGTTAATACACTCTTACAATAAACAGTAACAGTTGATACATATTAGCTAGATTAAAAGAAAGAAAGTTTATTATTATTATTTTTTTTTAATGAAAAATTACGTTCTTTCATTTGTTTTTTTGACCTACTTATTTATTCATGTGAGTTTTTATGACCTGAAGATCTCAAAATATGAAGATTATTTTCTTATCTTATTTTATGGAAACTTATTGCTTTGTTTGTCTTTTTCTCTTTTAGAAAACTCATGGATTCTGAGGAAAAGCTTGATGAAACTGACTTAAAGAATTCCGAAGATATTGAATTTCCATTAAAGAAGAAAACTTCTGATGGTATTATTATTTTCTTTTTAAATACTGAGTTTATAATGTTATCTTCAAATTTACGTACATTTTAATTTTATTTTTTGCCTTTATTTGTTTATTTATTTATTTATTTAATATAATTTTATTTGTTTAAGTAAATGATACAGTCTTCATATTAGAGTGCATGAATCCCACCATATTTAACAAAATTCACTCAAAAAGCAAAAGAGTGCTTTTCCCACAATTTTCCTCTAGTGTTTATCCGTCGTCCTCTAGTGTTTCTGTCGTCTTCTTTTTCTTGTGTTTTTGTTCAAGGGCAGCTACTTAATCCAGGAAATGTGGGAAGTGAAAAATACTAAAAATTGAGTAATTTCAAAAATTTTCATAATTCTGAAGAAAGAAAATATGAAGATGTATGTGTACGTTTAACAAATAGCTATAAAGTCTGAAGTTTAAAGAGTGTTATGTTTTTTCAAATATATTTATTGATGTATATAAAAATAATATTTCCAGAACAATATAAATAACTTTGTTATTGCAACTAGCTTTAATTCCAGGATTTTAAAAAACCAGTTTTTTTTTTTTTTTTTAATTATTTTTTTCTTGCCCTGCAACGAAAGATCTCACATGGAACTTCAAGCAGGCCATTTTAGTCATTTTATTTTAATGTTGAATTTTTGATGTTTTATTTTAAAAGAAAACTTATTATAAAATAATAGTAATTAATTAAAAATTAAATGAACTTCATCTTCTTAATGTTTGTTTTGGTCTAAACTGAGGAATAAAAGTAAAATGAACTATTAAGTTATTTTGCATAAAATTAAAACTAGTAATAAAAGCAAGATATTTTAACCCTTCCATGTACAATTGATACTGACATATTGTATTCATATTTGAAAACTTATTTAATAAAGGAATACATAACAAAGTTATTGTTATCACTGCCTGCATTTTACACTTACATTTCAAGAGTCAGTTCAGGTTTTAATTTTTGGGGCCCATTTTTGTGAAAAACAAAATACTTTCGCGACATTTATTTTTGTAGAGAAGAAAAAAAGTAATGCCTTTCATTTTGTCAGTCCTTCTGTGTAAATGTTTATTTTAATTTATTTTTGTCAATTCATATTGATGTAAAGATGCTATTTCTCATTGCTTGTGATGAAAAATTGTAACTTTAATTCATGAAAGCTGTTTTTCATGAAAGTGCATGAAAAACAGCACTTTCATGCAGGCATAACAGTGCTGTTTTTGGCCATGTGTTGGAGTGTTTTCACGATGTTGGGCAAGAAATCTGATGAAATTGTGAACTGTTGATTTTTGTTGTTTTCACTCAAAGTTCACTTCACCCAAGTGAAAGGTTCTGAAAATTGCCCATTAAGTAAAGATGGTCCACCACAACTTTCTACGTACAATACATCTGCTCCACCAATTCTTTTATTATTTGACATGGATTTTTATGTGGTAGTTGATTCAATTGCTCTTCATTGAATTCAGTTTTTCGTCCTGTCAAAAAATTATACAATGGTCAAAATTTACATTTTTGAAGCACTAAAGCCAGCAGCATGCAGTACTTCAAGGCGTTGCTCCTTCTCCATACACAGCATAAATCTCATAAGTTTTAGTGGCCTTTACATCTCAATTAAATGCAAAAAGCATTAAAAGTGTTGATTTTTGTCCACTTAATGATCCATATGACATTCCTGTGTCTTTCTCATCACACATTCTTATGTGCAATTAAGCCAGAGAACATATGTTTGATGCTGGAAGAAAAAATAAAAATGAGTAAAATGTGAAGCTACTTATGTTAATATAATATATATATAAGCAGGCTTTGCCCACTTCACCGAGCACTATATTTAAATGATTTCTTTTTAATTGAATAATTGAAACGTTTAAATAAATATATTTTGATTGGTGACTATATTTTCGTCACAGCTTTAGTATGGGACCTCCTTGGCAATATCAAAAATTTTTTGAACTTCTCGAATCTGTACAACAAAACTATTATTAAAATGAATAGTCTCAAAAACAGTCAAATAGAAATGTTAATTCTTCGAATATTCTGGAAACAGTTGAAGCTGTTACTCGTACAGTAAAAGTCATTATTTGATGAATGTTCTGAAACAGTCCAAAAAGAGTCACTTGTTCCACAGGAGTCAAACAAATAACATCAAATACTCCAGAGCAGAAATTTTCGCTAGCTCACGAAAAATGTCCAGTCACTTAGAGTTCAATCCCTAAAGTGCAATCACTCAGAATAGGTCTCTGAATAACTCTGAATCGCAATGACTACATACTGTTTCGCAGAAATCAACTCACTCCTATTTATAACTTTTGGCAATGATTCCATTGAGAATCCCATGGAAAGCTTAAGATCTATGTTTCTGTGTGACGGAGAGCTTTGAAACTTCAGGAGCCCTAAACTACCATTTTTCATCAAATTTGGTCGCCCACTTGCCAAGTTTGTCGCCAAGGCTGACCCCACTGGAAGTGAATGAACTGCCCTTTTATTTTCACTTTGCCTGTAAAACTACTTTCATTGCAACAGTACAATTGATGCAGGAAAAAGACTTGTTCCCTTGTAACAATATGCTATGAGCACTAATTCTGTAGTATTTTAGACTACTAATGTTTCTGTGGTTATATATATTTTCCATTAAACATATTTTTATTTTTATTTAATTATTTAAATATTAATTTGAATTAATGAAATATTTCTGCAAGTAAAGTCACACACAGAAGCTCATTTATTTGTATGTTAAATTAGTGTAGTGATAGGTATATAAAATAAATAAATAAATAAGTAAACATTATCGTGCTACACAACTATATTATATCTCTTCTGTAGTGGCTTTTGAATTTTTGCTGCCTTATTAGTGATGGATTTCTTTCTTTCTTTCTTTCTTTTTTTTTTTTTTTTTTGTATAATTTCTTGTATAAAAAGGGGATGCCTATTTTGCTAATACTTTTATCGGGCACCTTTTCATTAATAAATAAGAATCCTTTATATTCTGTTTAAATTGTTTAAAATAGTGCTTGCTGAAGTAAATTTTCTATTTTTAGAACTACATTTTATCCTATAAAATTGTCTACTGAGATAAAAATTGATCATTTAGGTGACTGCTATTTCAGTGTATTTTTTTTTTTTTTTTCTGTAATTATTTATAATTTTATAATTTTGAAATGCTACCTAGATTAAAATGGTTTGTTGCTAATTTAAACTTCTTGGTGAAAAATGTTCGGTGTACTTCAACGCCAAAATTAAAAATATCGCCTTGGAGGATCTATAAGTAAAACTGATAAAATAAATTTATGGTTCATAGAGTTTAGAGTCGTAAAGAATTGCTAGGCAGTTGAATGTGACGTTATGGGCAGTTTTTTTTAATAACGACAGTAAAAATATAAAAAATAGTAGTTAAAAAAATATATATATTAAAAAAAGAACATTTTAGTATAACATATATTAGCATTGTAAACTAAGGTAAAAGCACTGGTAGTGATCACTTTAAGGTTATTTTCTGGCTATTTTTTGTGTAATTTTCTAAATTTTAGAGATTCAAAAAATAATTAATATTTCACACCTTTACTCACTCTTTCTTAACATGACTGTGTTACGAAAATTGCTGATTGTAGCATTTATATATGCAAAAAATTAAAAATCCGGAGAGCTTAAAAGGAGCCAGTAGTGGATCCTTTTTTGTTCCAGTAGTGGATCCTTTTAAATTTGTGCTTTAAAATTAAGGTGACTAAGCGTCCTCGTGGCTTGAGGACAGACCCGTTTTAGCAGTTTATCCTCATATGCATGAATCCCCATTGGGAACCACATTTAGTGTTCACATTTGAGTGGATTTTACATCACACTAGTGCTACACTATAGGTAATTGGTGATGTCTAGGAATCACCAATAAGGCTAGTCAGAAGCCCAGTAGCAGAAATTTTTCTGTCAATCTGCAACAACTATTTATACATTAGAAAATAATCTGCAGCATAATTTCACAGTGAGTTGCGGGAAAAAAAGTTACCGGATTCAGTAAGCATATTTTTATCACAAGTTTGCATTTATTTAATGTTATTAATCTGTTAGATATGTCAAAGCATTGTAGTTATAGAATTTTAATTACATATAGGTAGGTTAAGAGTAGGTTAAGAGTTGGCATTAGCAATTAGCTTTCGTATTGTATAAGAACTAATATTTTGTTTATGATTTTGTTCGTACTGACACTAGTAAAATACTGGCCGGCTGGAAGAAACTAAAACCGGCTGGAAGAAACTGTTTTTCTTAAAAATTTATCCTATAAATTGCAGATTTGTAAAATACAGTGGATTCATTTATCTTATAAACAACTTTAAGTAACTTTAATTACCGTATTTTATGGTAGAAACGCCGCGGCGTTTACGAGTAAAAAAGTATAAAAAAAATAAGTGCGGCGTTTACGATATTTTTTTAATTTTAAATAGACGAAGTCGTTAAGAAATACGCTGTAAACATTCAAGAAAAATGCATTTGTTTTTAATTCCGTGAAATTACGCCAATGTTTACTTTTTGTAACGTGCTTTTGAACATTTCTCGTTCTCAGACTAAGAGAGAAAGCCAACCCACCTCCTCAGAAAAATGGTTCGATCCCGTTTTGGCAAAATCAGTGCAGTGTTGCCAAACTGCGCTACAAGCAGCGAATCACGCTTTTTTCTGACAACACTCAGTCTATGCCATGGAGGTGCTCCATGGTCTATGCATACGTGCGCATTTACAATAAGAGAAAACTAAAGCTCCGATTGGCTGATAGCATGATATGAACGATTCGGACTCTTGAACGAGTCACATTTACACCAGCGTTAACTATATTTTTTTAGTCTTTGGAATGGCAATAACATCTTTCAATCTGACTTCACTGAGCAAGCGGTTTATTTACATTCGTATTTCTGCTTAGCGTACTATTTGCCTTGTGTGAATTTTCATTTATGAATTTTTGCTTTAGTAATTTTTTTTAAACACTTTAAAATTTAATTAAGGTTTATTTATTATTATTTTAATGAATGATTACTTATTTATTTAAAATCGCGGCGTTTACAATGTTTGTTTTTGTTGATTAAGCTCATTATCGGCCGTGCGGCGTTTACCCCGGGTGCGGCGTTTATGATGATTTTCCGGTTTATTAAGCTCACTTTTGAGAATGCGGCGTTTCTTCCATAAAATACGGTATACCTATAAAAACTTAATTACATATTTAATTAATAATTATGAGATTTTTACCGAAGTGATCTTTGGTATCTGATGATCATGTTCCAAAATACTCAAAATCCAGTAAAAATAAATAGATTTCAACTTAAACAGTGTAAAGTTTTATAATCAAGACGATTTTATTTCTTTAACTGGTAATAAATAATAGTTTGGATCACTTGCTTATACTTTCTGATAAAACAGCTCTTAACAAACATCCAGTTAATTAAGAGTACTAATATTCAATAATTACTGTATTACAAAATGTCATCAAAAACTTTATTTTCCTTATAGTCATATACAGTACAGTCAACTTCCTCTAATCCGCAGATTTATAATCTGCAAATCCTTCTAATCCGACTTTGCTTTTTGAATGAAAAATAAATTTACATCTCATATTTCAAAAAAATTCACATTATTTCTTTTTTAAAACAAATTTTTAGCTTAAACCTTATTTTGAAACATAATTGGGGAGAAGGGGGAATAACAATCTTGTATTTATTATCCTGCAATTCATACAGACTAGTGCTTAAAACAAATCACTATTGCATCAACGTTTAACAAAATTAAACAGTGATGAATATTATTTCCGAACTTTCAAAAATATTTTGTTTCGGATTTTTTAAATTTGTTTGTTTGCATTTTATATGTGCCTATTATTTTAATATGCTTAAATTATTTACCATCATATATGAATTATGATAGATTACCAATACTAAATGCAAAATTGGTGTATAAACGATAAATAGACAATAAGACTTCTTCACACACCATAAAGTTTAAGCCAGCGCAACCGGTTTCGATAGTACATAGCCTTCCTTCATCAGATGCAAAAATCACTTCAGTCTTGTTTTTGCCTCCAAGGCAGTAGCACATGTTTTTTTGCACCTGATGAAGAAAGGCTACGTCCTTTCGAAACCGGTTGTGCTGGCTTAAACTTTATGATGTGTGAAGAAGTCTTATTGTCTATTTATGATAGATTAGTTTTATTAATACTGAAGAAATATTGTATTCTAAAATTATTAAAAATCGTTTTTCCATTCTGATGTCTATTTATGAATTAATAATAACTGACTCTGTATCTGCAAGAGAAAACTGTAAACAAAAGCAATAATCTCTAATCTGCAAATTCCTGTAATCCGCACAACCTCTGGACAAAACTTTTGAGAGTTAAAGGGAGTTGACTGTAAAACAAATGAAAAGTTTTTTAGTAGTTCAATACTGCACTTTATTTTTCAATTTAAAATAGATAAATACAAACTACAGATTTTTTTTTTTTTAAATCCTAGAGAACCTGCAGGAGAGTTTAAAAATAGGTAACTTAGTACTTATCAGGGTTCGCACTAGAGTGCGGGATCGCGGGAATCGCGCAATATTAAAAAAAATCCCACTTAAAAATTTTTCATATGCGCGATTTTCCCGCACTTATTTTCCCGTGATTTTTTTTTTTTTTTTTTTTTTTTTTTTATCTAATTCATTGAATTCCGCGAATTTACTTTTCCGTTTTTAAAAAAATCACGGATATCGTTCGTTAAAAAATAAATAAATAAAAATGGAACAATCGGCGATCAAATGGTCTACAAAAGCTTCTGATTCCTAATCTTTCTCCATCCACAACATAAATATCAATATCCATTTCAAACTTGCTTTATGAGATTCTAGAACCTGTAAATAAATACAATTGTTAAATATTTTTTGCTCATGTAATTATTTTTTGCCCACCTCCCCCTTCATTTATCTCCATCTAGCGATCAGCAATCAAATGTTCTGCAAAAGTCTTGTTTCCCAATATTTACCCATCTGAAACATAAATTATATTTATAATATTCATTTTAAACTTGCTTTATTAGATTCTAGAAGTAGAATTGAAAGAGTTTAATATTCTTACTCTGTAATTATTTTTTTAATCCCCTTTCCCCCTCTTTCCCATCTCCGAAATACGGATTGTGGTCAAAGATCAATTCTAGAAACAATTAAGCGATAGAAGTGCTCAATATTTCTGACATATGTAATTATTTTTAGACCTTTAGTGCTGAACTTAATGAATCTATTTATTTTTTCTCAGTTAAATTAAATCTTTATTTGGGTGTCATATCTATACCAAATTTGTAAACATGGGGGAAATGAAGAATAGTTTTTTCAGGTAAGAAAATTTTTTCCAAATCAATATAAGAAAATTAATACTCAGGCTAATTTCTAATTTCAGCAATCCCATGTCTGTAATTTGCATATTTCTTGAAAATACTTTTTTTCTGTAAAATGTAATTACTGACTTAAATTTCAAAAATCTCACTTAAATTTTCAAAATCCCACTTAATTTTTTTGTTAGAGTGGGAGAATCCCACTCATTTTTTTTCCTTAGTGCGAACCCTGACTTATTGATACAGTTCGTTGGGTACTAGCTTCGAGTTTATACAAATAATTGTATCCTTAACAAAAAAAAAAAAAAAAAAGTGCAAATATTATGGCTAATTCCGTAATTATCACTTGTACTGTTTGGAGGTATAATAATATGAGATAGTATCTATGCAAAAAATTCTAAAAATATTAGCATTGAAAAGTAAAAACCCATCACCTGTATATATTTAGTGTTTGTTATAAAATAACTTATTTAACATATTTTTAATATTAATAAGATTATAGTTTAGATTTGACATTATATGTATGCTTTCAGTGTATATAGTTCATAAATTTTAATTTTGAACATCTGTTTTGTCTTCTGGTTGGTTTCATCCATTTCTTCCATTTCTTAAAGTTTCTTCCGGAAGAAACCCAACCCTGCTTGTAGGAGACGCTAAACATTGAAATTAATGCAACTTTCTAAAATTTTCTGGTTACTATGTAACCAGATGGAGGAACATTAAGACGTATAATAAACTTTCTTTTATCAACAATTACAGTTTGTTCGTCATTGCCATCTGTACATCATAATTGCATTTTGCTCACCTTCTCAATGTCCGAGCCCCAACTTACACAGAAAACTTGTGATACTGGAGGCGACAAAGCTCCCGCTGCGGGAACATTTTTTCTCTGCAATAATTACGATAAATATTTTTTAATTTTTTATATTGAACGTTAAATACCTAGCTTCGCTGGTAACAGAGGTCGACATGTAAAATTTTGATTTCATAATTTTGGCTGGTGTTTATGTATTTGGTGTGTTGAAACCGAAAATGAAGCCAGTTTTTCTCTATCACGTACAGATTTTTATCAATACAGGGTGCCTACCTATACAATTTCTTCCATTACTCTTCCACCAGTATAAATATATGGCGAGTTTTATAGTATGTTTCCATGATTAATTAATCATGGATACCTGTTGTTGTATTGTAATAGTGCAGCACTAATGTGACGTAAAACCATACCAACCAACCAACCTATTGTTAGGATGGTATATCTAAGAAATTGTGTCGATAAACACCCTGTATTGAGACAAAAATCCATACAGGATAGAGAAAAATGGGCTGCATTTTCGGTTTCAGCACATCGGAAAACATAAAGATCAGCTAAAATCATCAAATCAAATTTTCTTAAATTATAACAAACAGGGATCAAGAAAATTAATTTAAAAGGGTTATGCAGTTTATCAACATCTATTCTACCTCCATTAGGTGCCAAGTCTCCCATTTTGGAACTATATAATACCTTCTAACAAAATAATTGATTTTTTAAATTATTTAAACTACATGTGATTAGGGATGCATTTTGTAACCTAAAGTGTACGAAAATACAAAATTTTTCAGTGAGGTTCATATTGCGGCGTTCAATGGGTTAAGGAACTTAATAAGTACAGGTATTTTCTTTGACAGCTCAATAAAAGACTATCCGAATAAAACCTGTGATCCTTTCACATCCGATTTTTTCTTCTATAGTGCTAGCAATCCATTTATAAAAATACTGGTATTCAAACAAAAGTGTGTCAAGATCATTAAATTTTGAAATCATTACAAAATCTGGTAGATATTCAAAGATGCAATAACAAAAATTACATGAGTAGTGAGTGACATTGAACAATTATACCTCTAAATAGGTTCTGTGATATTTAAAGAAGCAAATTTAAACAGAATATTGACAGTTGTGCTGCATATGGAGAAAGAATGGGAATCTCAACACTTCTGCAGGGAGTTTCATTACTGATCGGTAGCAAATGGTAAAGGGGGTAGGGGGGGGGGGTCTCAAAAAATTATATGAATGGAAAATATTGAACATTTCTGTTTCTTTATAGGTTTCAGAATCTAATAAAGTAAGTTTAAAATGAACATTGACATTTATGCTCTGGATCAAAAAAGATTAGAAATCACAAAGCTTCTATGAAGCGTTTGCTTGCCGACCGTTAGTTGAGGGGAGGGAGGGAAGCAAATATACAAGTGAGAGGTAGTAAGCAATTCTATTTTTTTATAGGTTTTGGAATCTATGTAAGTAAGTTTAAAAAGAACATTGAGATTTATGTTGAAGATGGAAAAATATTTGAAATCGCAAAAATTCCACAAGCTGTTTGATTGTCGATCGTTAGTGGGGGGGAAGAGGAGGGCACAAGAAATTGCATGAGTGAGAGATATTGAACAATTTTACTTCTTTATAGGTTCTAGAATCTAATAAAGCATGTTTCAAATGAATATTGACATTTATGCTGTGGATGGAGAAAGCTTAACTATTACAACACTTTTGTGGAACGTTCAATCACCGATTGTTAGCAAAAGGGGGTTGGGGTTGAGTAACACAAATATAAGTGATATATTGAACGATTCTACTTCTTTGTAAGTTCTAGAATCTAAGTAAGTTTTAAAAATTTGGCATTTATGTTGCTGATGTGAAAAAAAAAATGGAAATCTCAAAAATTCTGCGATCTGTTTGATAGCCGATCGTTAACTTGGGGGTGGGGGGCACAAAAAAATTACATGAGTGAGAAATATTGAACGGTTCTACTTCTTTATAGGTTCTAGAATTTAATAAAGCGTGTTTAAAATGAATATTGACATTTATGTTGTGGATGGGAAAAGATTGAAAATCGCTATCTTTCCTGCCAAAATCGGGAGATTTGGAATTGCTGCATAATGCTGATTTGGAAATAATCTGCAGACTAAAAAAAAAAAAGAATCTGCGACGTAAGTCGCGCGTCTCAAATTTTCTGCTATGGGGGTCAGAAGACATGCCATCACAATTTTCTCCACGGAAGGAATGGCTTCCCTGCTTCGGCGACTTCTAGAGGTATAATTTGGGTAAGAATATGGAGGATATTCTCGAATATAGAACTCACAATCTTCCAATAACGAGCACTCTATCGACCAAGACCAGGATACCACAACTCGGACCACATTCAGAAAAATTTGTCCCCAACTCTCCCCATTTTTTCACACTTCTTTATAGAAATTAAAATCATATATTATATTTTTTTTTAATTAAATTATTGACGAAATCTATGAACTTTTCATTTTAAATATCTTTCTTTACTTTAAATTATCTACTTAGTTGTTCATATGCAAATTTCATATATTAATCCTGTATCTATAACATTTTTTACATATCTATATTTTAAATCATTCATAATTTATATGATAAGAACTACAGCTGTCTATGATATTCTTTAAATTTATTTGAAACATTGTTATATAAATTATTTCAGCATTAGTAAAATAAAATGTTTTAAAAACTCTAAAATATTGTTTTCTTTTTATGTGAAATATTTTTATAACAAACTTTAGTTCAATCTCTTTTTCTGAAATTGCAGACATCACACAATTTGTCCCCACTTTGCCACTAGGAAATTTGGTCATTTTAGTATTCACATATTTATTATTCAAAATCATAAAGCGATCATAATTACTGAAACTATGGGTTAAAATATCTTAGAGTGTCCATGATTCCAATCTCAGCTATTTAGAGACATTGAGATTGAGGGAGTTTGACGTCACACTAAAGTTACGTAGTTGTCTAATTGTCGTAGATTTGGGAGTCCTCCCTAAGTGTTCTTCGGAGACAAACCATCATGTTTTGATCCTATATAGAGGGATTGGCTCCCCTTTTTGCACCACAATGTTTTTCATGCAAAATTAATAACTTGATGGAGAATAACTAATTAACGAGAACACGATCACTCCAATAACTTGGAACCTACGTTAAAGACATAGCTGCCAAGTTTTACTCCCCGGGAGTAAATTTTACTCTTTTTTGACATTTTTTACACTTTTACTCCTAGATCACTATTTTTACTCTTTTTCTATTATTTCAACATTTTTCTACCGATTTTTACTTTCTTCTATATGTAATATAGAGAAAGTATTGGATTCATGAAAATTTTCGACCTCCGTTTTTTGATGGATTTACACATTTTGGGATGTCCAGAACATGAATTGATAGTTTTTAGAAAATGTCTGTCTGTCTGTATCACTTTTTTGTGGGCGCGGTATCTCACGAACCAATGAATGAAATTTAACGAAACTTGGTATTTAGTTGCACCCTGACATAAACTGGTGCTGAATAGATTTGGGGATCAATCGCTCAACAGGTGGCACTGTGATTGCATTTTATGCAAACTTTTAACATGGCAGTATAGGACAAAATTTCGTATAAATGTGCATAATGAGAGTTATTTTAAACTTGTGATTGTAAAATTAATAGGAATTATTGATAATAGTAGTAGTTAACTAAGAAAATATTTTGTGCATGTGGGGGCATTGGTTGCCTTCCTGGGGGGGAGTAAATTTTCAAGATGGGTATCTTTCGAAAGGTTTCATTGATAATAGTAGTAGTTAACTAGGAAAAAAATTTTGTGCATGTGGGGGCATCATTTCAAGATGGGTATCTTTCGAAAGGTCTCATCAATACCTTTAAAATGAATGGTTGAACTATACATCTGTGATAATTTAAAACAAAGTTATAGATTTTTTTTTTTACTTTTAACGAAAAAAAAAACTAGGGAGGGGGGTGTCTGCATTTTTTTTTTTTTTTTTTTTTTTTGGTGCGCTGTTTTACTCCTTGGAATTCTTGCAGGTTGGCAAGTATGTAAACAATGCAAGAGGGATATAACCATCTAAATACCAATGCCCTCCCTGTTCCCATTCAAATTAAACCAATGGGGGTCACCAAATGTCTCCAGACTGTCCTTAGGGGGGAGTTCAAGACCGTCGTTAACTGCCCATGACTTATGTCTTATTAAGGAGGGCAGCCCTCAGCAGGGCATTGAGAGCTAGGACACATTGACCAGAGGTCTATTGTACCCAGACCCAAACACATCCTTAAGAGAAAAGCCTCGTAGCTGAAGCAAAGCTCAGCAGACACCTGACAGGAATATCCTGCAGCTCCCATAGTGTAGCACTAGTGCAACATAAAATCCACTCATCCGCAACCTAGGTCGGGCTGGGTCTGGACGGACAACCCAGATTTTTTTCTACTTTCCACGTTAATTAATGAGAAAAAGAAATGATGAAATATCTCTCCAGTCATTTATTTTACATAATATTATAAGCTAGTATGTCACATAAAATTTTATTTTGTTAAAAAATGTTCATAACTCCAACTTAATTGTCTATCAGTCTGTCCCTATGATATGATTTTCTGCTAATATTTTAAGTAATATTAGATGGTTTCCTATTCAAAATAGTATGCATGTCACTACTAGTTTGCACACATGTACAAACAAAAGAAATTAGATATTTTACTGTCTATGAGGCTTTGTATCTTAGTATCTGTAGAATCTAGGTCGCATGAAGGATATAAAAATCCTTCCGCTTTAACTTTTTCCCTACTTTCCAGAGTACAGGATGCAATAAGCATCATTTTTACAAATGTGCAAAAGCATCTTTTCTATTGAAAAGGGTTAGATTAGCATTAAAATTTTGTTTACTGGATCAGATGAAAGAATTTGGATACATTACGATATATAAGTGGAAATGGTTGAAAGTGCATTTTTAGTATTTTTTACCCTCCTTTTTAATACCTTCCTATATTGTTGGTTGAATGCTAATATTTTCAATTTGACTTTCTGTCTGTCTTTGTGCCTTCTGTACATCTGTAATAATGAATTTCTGTGTATATATAAATGTCTTTCAAAAGATCAGTAGTTTTGTTAAAGAACATTCTATTGCTTGGCTATATAAAACATCTGCAAAACACATATTAAAAAAGTTTTTCATAGGAAGGCATGCTATTTTTTTTTTTTTTTCTTTTTGTTTAATCGGATCAAGCCGATTCAGGTCTGATTTTATCACTTTTTGTCCGGATTGCACCTTACACTTGTAAAAATTAAATGGGACGGGTCGGGTTCGGGGAGGCTTTTTAGATTTCATACCAGACCGGGAAAGCAAAGCTTTCGTGTGGCATGTGCCGAAACCGGGCCTCAAAATTTCAGCCTGTGCAGACCTGTACCTTAGCCCTCTAAATAATGACCACAGTTATGCTATTTCAATGTCGATGTTTCAATGAGAATCAAACTTAACCAACTATTCCTATATGGAACCCAGAAAAAAAAAAATCTCAAATGAACAAACTTAAAATATCTCGAGATTATCTCCTGATTCAAATGAATTCCCATTTTCAGGGGTGTTTGTGTTCAGGGTTTACCCCTGATTTCAGGGTTTTTACTCTAACCCATGTGTATATTTTATTTCCTATAAAGTTATTTCTTGTTTTCATTGGTTGTTCATTTGTCATCCAGGTGATATGTGAATGAAATGTAAAAAGATTAAGGGCTTCTGCCCTAAATAGTTTGAGTATTATTTGATATTTTGGGTTTTTTCTAATTTGAAGCTCTAAATTTCAGGGTTTTTACCTTTGAATCACAATCACCCCTGCGATTTTGTTCTGCTTTCTAAATTTGGGAAAGCATGAGAGCCATCTTCTCCGCTAAAGATCAAAATTGTGATGACAAGTCTCCTTACCCTCCCAGGAATGAGTCGAAAAACAATGCCAACTGATTAATGCGTAGCTTTTGTGCGACGTTTGAAAACACTGAACTCAACTCTAAATTTGGGAGATTACAGAGCTGTGTCCACTACTGGTCATGATGACATTTTTTGGTACCAGTAGTGGACACCCATAAAAATACTATATGTTAATAGAATATTTAAAAAATAGCAAAATAAATGAATTCTGCATACTTATTTTAGTCATATGAAAGTAAAAGGTAGAAGAAATCAGTTAAAAATAAGCAAAGGCAAAGCAATTTTATTTCCTTATTCAAAACGATAAGAAAAAAACGACAAAATCACAAAAAGTGCATATTTTTTTTAATTAAACTAACGTTATTTCAAAACTGATGGACGGAATTATTTGTAGGTATAGACTTTAATAGTAGAGGACTATAACTTCCTTCCTGAACATTGCTCGAACCTTCAGAATATTAGGAACCCTATTTTCTGAGTTTAAATTTAAAAGTGTCTACTACTGATACAGGGTCCACTATTGGTGTGTTTACCTTATATTAACACTTTTATCAATTTGTATAATTTTTTTTAAATGATAATGACGTCAGTTTTTGTGAGATACGTAATTTATTTTTTTATAATTTTTTATTTTTCACGTTTAAGTAAATGTGTTTATTTTCCCGTAAAAAAAAAATAATAATGAACTCATAAATGTTTTTAGCAACAATTAAATTATGGATAAATTTTAAATGGCTAATTTTATAGCTATTAGGAGGTTATTATGTTCATATTTTAATTAATTAAAAGAAAACTAGTCAAAATTTTGAAAATCGGGCTTTTAGGTGCACAAGGACCCCTCGGGGGTCACCTTTAGAAAGAATCACGTGACTTTCCGAGCTACCGTTTTCAAAAACAGTGAAATATACATACATACGTATATATATATATATATATACAGGGCCCGAAATTTCAACTTAGATTACACTCGCTGAAAAAAAGTTACTCTCCACAAAATGTGATTAACTTACTCTATTTTTTACATATAAGGTGACCACCGTTACGTATAAGGTGTTCACTGTTCGATATAGCCAACAGCCGATTGAGCTTCCCAGTTCTGCGAAATTTTTTTAATTAAGGACTAATTCTTTTTCATTTGAAAAAGAGGACAGAGGACTAAAAACATAAAAAAGAGGACTTTTTAGTCCTGTAATGTTTTTTTCATTTAAGAGGGCAGGGGCAGAGCGCTGAAAAAGAAGACTGTCTTCTTAAAAAGAGGATGTCTGGTCACCTTACCTAAGATTAGCATGATTTTACGTTTTTAGATCGATATTTTTTTTCTTTTGGTAGCACCATATACTGTAAGAATTCTATTTCCATTTAGACCGAAATTTTACTCGCCATAGTAAAATTTCCACTCGCCAATGGCGAGCTGGCGAGTGGAAATTTCGCACCCTGTATGTATATATATATATATATATATATATATACACACACAAATCTTGCTCTCTTAATAGTATAATATATATACACTTCTTAATTTTGAAAATATTCATAAAAATGTTATTTTTGATATTGGTCTTAATCTATGCTTATGCTGTAACCTTATTTGTATTTTTCCCCCCCTCTTCTCTAGGAAGTATTTACCACAGTGCAGAAAATGTTGTTCATTTAGACGATAAAAAGTCTACTTTTACAATATACCCCTCTTTGTCAGAAGAAAAAATTGATCATTCATCTCCTAAAGAAGAGAATAATATTACTTCCAATCATGTAGATAATGCCTCTCACCCAGTTGATACTTTAGTGCTTCGTAGTGTTGGGAAATATAGAAATCCACATGAAACTATAAAGCTGGATAGCTATATGACTGCGAAAATTGATGGCTTGGATAGTGTTTCTCTTTTATCAGTAGTATGACTTTTTCATTTATCTTTTATTAGCTTAAGTATTATCAAGTATTAATGTTAATTTTTTTTTTTTACTTAAGTATCATATAAAAATCTGTTAATATTTATAAATGAGTATTTTCTTTAAATTTATGTATAAATCAAGGGGCAATTCTATTTAAAAAATTTCTTGCTTTAATTATATTTATTTGTATTAATTGGCACTCTTAAAATTAGACAAAATTTTGTTTAAAATTTTACAATTATGAAATTATAATATATCAGGAAGCATTAATGTATGAGTAGAATCATGTAGAATATAAAATTATTTTTTTTTCAAAACACTTTTGCAGGTTGATAGAAATTCCAAATCACTCTCATTTTGTGCAGGACATATACTGACTTTAAATTAATCAGAAAGTTTAGTTCTGTACTGTCATATAAAAAGTTATTTTTTGGATGGAGAAAAATGTATCATATTTATTAATTAGGAGAGGCTGTAATCATTTGTTTCATAAAGACCAGGCTCTTTTCTTAAATATATATAAAAAAAAAAATTCTCTAGAAACACTTTCTTGAAATAGAGTTGTAGAAAAACAATAAAATAAAAATAACACAGGGACAAAATTTGGTAAAGAATTTTAATAGAATAGAAACTTTACTGGAATAAGATGGAAAATGGTGCAAAGAGATAGAGAATTTGATTGCTATCTGGAGTTTGAATGTAATTTTATTGTACATTTCTATAATCAGAAGAGCAGGAGTTGTGATTGTTTTGTTTTAAGTAATTCCTTTGAATGAATAGATGATTTTGCAAAAGTTGATGATCCTTACAAAAAAAAAAAAAAAAAAAAAAAAAAGGTTGATTGGATTTTTTTTTTTTTTTTTTTTTTTTACAATCTGCAATTTGGGATATGAACAATTTACAAACTTAAATATTTTATAATTTTGCAGAAAAACATTATTTTTGATGTGCTCACTAAGCAAAGACTTTTGTAATTTAGAAATACATCTTATTGGAATGAGTGATGAGGTAAGCCTGAAATTTTGTCGCAGCTTTTCGAGCAATTATTCAAACCATTAATACGTCATAGTATCAGCTGAGCCAATCAAAATGTAGGTGAAATTAAACAGACAAGTGTTCAAATTATATATATGACATAAAATTTAGCGACTATTGCCAAATTGTTCAACAATAATTTAAAACTGGATTAAATTGGAATAATAATAAACTAAAAATAAGAAAATTATTAAATTCTCCTTTTGAAGAGAAATGCTTAAAATGGAGGCAAAAAGACTAAAAAATAACAACAAATTATGTTGTTTTGCCCAAGATGGCGATCACAAGACGATGTGACACAAATAAAAAAAAAAATAAAAAATGATGAAATATCATAATTAAATGAAAAAGACCTTGATTTTAAAATAATTTAATAGAAAGAAATTAATAATGTCTAGACCATTTTGCATTACAGCTTTAGTATATGACCCTTTTTTTTTTTCTTTTTTACAACCTTAGATCCGGACCGCGCTACCCCAGTTGGTAGAGTGCTGAGCTCGTAATTGGAAGATTGTGAGTTCGGTTCTCAAGCCAGCCAAAGACCGCCGTATACACTGATGGTGGCTAGTGCATGTAAAATATGTCATAGCCCCAATATACTCCATGATGCTCCCATCAAAATTATACCTCTGGGGGGCCACCGAAATGGGGGAGCCATCTCCTTCATGCGGGATCAAAATTGTGGTGGCCTGTCTCCGGAACATCTGTAGAGGTGCGTCCCCGACCGTCGCCAATTATCCATAGCATAGTAATGGTGCGACGTCAAACACAACCTACCTAATTATCTACCTACCTACAACCATGGATCATATTTTAATTTTCCCTTGTAAGAAAATTAATTTTCTAAAAGTAGAGAAAAAAAGTTGATATTTATTTTCTTTCTTTTTTACATCCATGGTTTTGGGCTGTGGAACCCTAGTCGGTAAAGCGCCGAGCACGTAATTGGAAGATTGCCAATTCGATACTTGAGTTGGACAAAAACCGTCATGTACACTAATGGTGGCTGGTGCTTATAAAATCTGTCATGGCTGCAAAGTCCTCCATGTTCCCATCCACACTATACCTCTGCGGATCACCAAAGCAAAGGGAGGGGGATCCCGCCCGTGAAGGATCAAAATTGGAATGGCTGCTGTAAAATTTGTACCCTTTCCGTGTTGATTCTCAAATTTAAATTTAAATTCATTTACTACTTAAATATAATTTAAATGATTTGTTTTATAATCTTTAAAGTTTAAATTATTAATTAAATGAAATATAGCGTTTAGTGCTATTGTCTATTTGATACTGCCATTGAGTTAAAGATAATTAAAATTAAAAACAAAAAGCTTAATGATAACTATTTTAGTTAAAAGTTATATTTTTTATTAGTATAATTTTATTTAAGTCATTTGAAATAACTTTAATGTACTTACCTCTTATTTAAAAGCATGTTTTGTCAAAATTAACTTTAAAGAAAATATGTTTGTCCTTTCACGGATTGTTTATTGTTTTATCGCTACCGAACACGTAGACGTTATAATTTTCAACTGCAGAGTCTTCTAGCTTCGCCCATAGATGGCGGCAGGCTCGTAGCATCATGTTGCTATGGTTACTTGTCATGTGTGGTAGGCGTTGCCGAATGTACAGCATCGACTCCGTCGTTCAGACCGGAGTGGTTGTCACTTGAATCTGTTCACTTGTATAAAAGGAGGTAAGGAATATGTAATCGCTCTCTAATGTTTTAATGCAGTTGATGGTTTCATCGACTAGTGTTTGCTAGCCAGTTTTTTTCTGTTATGTTTAAGCTCAGCTCAAAGTCATGAGCTGTTATTTTAATTAAGTTATAAAGTATTTTATTTTATAATGTTTGTAAATTACGTTTTGTGACTTGAAGTTTTCGACTATACGTTTCGAGTATCTAGTTACGTCACAAAGTAAACATAGTTTTCACCTTCAACTATATTTATCTTCATGGCAGTATTTTAGTCTTTAACCTTTCGTCAGCAAGTTTTCTATTTTACTTTCGTTTATATTTATTTAATGTTACTCATTATGTTATTTCAAGTTTAATAAACAGTTTTGTTTAAACTTTTTGTCTTCAGTGAATGCCACATACATTTATCATTTTATAAGTTATTAGAGCTGAGCAACTATCGCATATTTCACTGCTAATTAATATATGTGACAGTTAATTTTTTCACATCAATGGCATGTCTCCGGAACATCTCTAGGGGTTTGTCCCAGACCATCGCCTATTACCCATAGCGCAGTATTGGTGCGATGTTAAATCCAACCTACTTACCTACCAATGTACTACCATGGATCATATTTTAATTTTTCTGTGTAAATGACTTCATGACAGAAGAACAACGTCACCAGGAGAAACTTTTTTCAAAATGACAAATAGAGTACCTTCATAAACTTGTCATTTTTAGTTAATAACTTCTTTAATTGAAATGATAGAAATTTCTAAGCAGCTGAAATGTCTTCCTGGGCGTATTCAGAACACATTGATACCTCTCATGACACAAAGGACCCTGCACTCCGATAGAAGATGCTGTCGCAGACAAAAAAAAAAAATTGATGCCAATGACAGCAACTTTTTTTTAATATATAAATAAATTTGAAATAATTATTTTAGAAATAAATAAATTTGAAGAAATGTCATGACTTCATGACATGTGCTACTTTGGCTAAAATAACATAAAAGAACTAATATATATATATATATATATATATATAAATAATTTATATACTTAAATCTGTACTGATAAGTATAAAGGATTTAAGTCCGATTTTTCAGGAGACGAAAAATAAAGTTAAACTAACTAAAAACTAATCAGAAGAATCGATTAGGAAAAAGGGATTAGGTTGATTTATACCCTTTATACTATTCAGTGATTGTCAATCTTCATTTAACAAAGGAAAAAAATCGAATTAAATATTTTATACTAAAGATTAATGCTAAATTTCTGACTTGAATCTTTTTTTTACCAATTGATTTTCTCAGACTAAATGACATGGATTTAAATCCTTTATACCAATCGGTAGAGAATTTTTTTCTGAGTTTGACTATGTACTTAACTCAAAATCGACATTTTTGGACTTAAATCCTTTATACTTATCAGTACAGAAATATATATACTTAAATTTGAATGGACTCTCAACCTGCTTTTTTTAATAGAAAATTTAAAATAAGCAAATTAATGTGACATTAATCATTTTCTCAGAAATGTTCATCTTTAAAATATCAATAATCAAAAAGGTTATTTTTACAATCTATAAGATTTTTTTTTTTTTTTTTTTTACTAGAACATTGTATAACAACCAAACTATAATTTCATCTAATATTAAGCTAATAACTCTCACTATTAGGAATGATTGTTTTCTAATCCAATAAATCATGCTGTTTCATATTTCAATTATTATAAAAATGCTTTTGTATATAAATTTATAAATAAATCATGTCTTCCAGGGTTGCTACAGTACTGGGAATTCAGAAAATTCTGGAGAAATCAGGGAATTTAAATAATTATTGTAAAAAACAGGAAAACTCAGTAAATTTAGAAATATTTTGAACAAACATAAGAAAATAAATTTCATAAAGTTTTAATTTTAAATTGTTTAATTTTATAATTTGAGTTTTTTTTTTTTTTTTTTTTTTTTTTTTTTTTTTAATTAGTGATTTATAATGAAGTAAAAAGTCAATTATAGGATTTTCTCCAACAATAATAAGTTAATAAAACTAATGTATCCTTGATATGTTCAATTTACTTGTAAATGTGTTAGATTCTAATACTGCATAATTGTATGTTGTCTATTTTATTTTAAAAAGAAACCATGTAAAATCAGGGAACTTTTTCACAGATTTGTGTTGGAACCCTGTCTCCTTATCTTTGAAAATGTTGTATTTTAACCATGTTCAGTTTGACTGAAGCATGAAGGGAAAATTACTTTAACCCGTTAGTAGTCACTAGTTGGTCGATTTGCCGCCCATCCCTTCAGTGTTGCCACTGCCAGATTTTTTATTCAATAGCCACCAAAAAATTTTAGAAGTGGCATTTTTTATACATAAAAGGCGAATAGAATTGAAGAAACATCGATTATATATTATATATCACTTCATAAAATTATTGGTGACAGTTGAATAAAAAGGGCACAATCTGTACCAGGTTGGCACTGTCTATAGCTACTACTGACGGGTTAAAATACATCGTTCACTTTTAATTCAGTGAATAAATTACTTTAACAATTTCTTTTATTATTATTATTTCCCCTGGACTTTTTATGGAAAGCAAAATACTGGCTATTGGCTACTAATATCCCACTTTTGTTCTTTAATAAAAACATTAAAAGAGAAATTCAAAAGCGGGAAATGCCTGTACTGTGATCTGCTTATCTACATCTTTGATCTACTTCTATTGTGAAACTCAAATGTTAAAATTATTATTCTTTATTATAATAGGAATCTGCTGTTTTCTTTGATGATAAAAAACGAAGAATAGATTTTGTTTTGGTTTATTCAATTGATCCCCATGAGCTATTTGATGAGTATGAAACTGCAAGATCTATTTTTGAAAACAACTTAAAAGATGAGGGTTTGGAGTTGGAGCATGTGTGCCAGGTAATTAAGTATAATTAAAAAATTTATACATTTATTTATATATTTATTTATTTTTTAAAGTATTTTGTTAAAAAATAAGTATTTTAGTTTTCTCTAATTTATCATTCTTCTATAATGTATTGTTTATCTTAAGAGAAAGAATAGAGGAAGTCTAACAATAAATTCAAATAAAAAATGAAATACCTAAAGTTTCATAAAAATAATTACCAGTGGCGAAGCTTAGAAAATTTTCTTGGGTAGGCTGAAAAATAATATGAAATGAAAAAGAAAATGTTTTCACGCTTTCATAATATAATGTTTAACATATATACAGTAAAAGTTTATAAGTATTTCATTTATCTTTTTTTTTGTGTGTGTGTGTGTGTGTGTGTGTGTGTGTGTGTGTGTGTGTGTCTTTATATGTCAATTTAGTATAGTCCCAATTCATTCATATTCATTTTAATACAAAAATGTTTCATTTATACAATGCAAACATCAGTAGTACATCTGTTCTTCATTTTTCTAAAATTTGCAAAGACTTATTGATCATGTATGCATCATATTGCTCTTAAAAAATGTATGAACCTGGGATTTACTGTAATTGAAAAATAAATGTTGTGGATTGCATGTTACCTAATGAAAAATATCCAAGAAACTTAATTCAATTTATAAGGATGTATTAACAGGATGCTGAATTGACAGGCAATCAACACTTCAGGCACAAATTCTTTCTACATGTCTGCCTTAAAACTTTTTGTAATCAAAGGGCAAAAACAGGCAATCAACACTTCAGGTGCAAATTCTTCCAGCGTGTCTGCCTTAAAACTTTTGTAATCGAAGGGTTTGTACATATGCTTTATTAATCAATTTCACTAACAGCATGAATCATTTGATTCATCTGAAAAAGTTAAAAAAAAAAAAAAAAAAATGGTTAGATTAAAGGCACCTTTGTAACAGCAACCTTGAAGGCAGATGAAATTACTTTTCAATTTTAAACACATTTAAAGCAAACTGTAAAATTCTCATAATACATCCAAAAGCATATATATATAGCTAATTAAAAATATAAAATTCATATTTGATAGTGTTTATATTATTAAGAAATTTGACAAACATTTTGAAATTAAATAAATTTTAAGAAAACCGAGAAAAGAAGCATTCAAGACACGGAAGCATGGTGTTGAGGTATGGTCTTTGATTCATGTTCCTGAGTTACTGGGTTCAAACTCCGACAGAGTACTGACATTTTTTTCCCTAAAATATATATATCTTTTTTTTTTCTCTCTAACTAAAATGATTGAATAATTTAAGTAGGGATAATTATTAAATTTATTTTGAAAAAAGTATATTGAAATATTTAATTAAATTTTTAAAATATTTTAATTCAATTGAAAAGGAATATTTTTAATTTTTCTTGATTTATATAAATGAATAATTTAAGGGAAACTAACTTTTTTTATTGCATGTTTTTCTCTTTCCTAAATTTTTATTTAATATTTTACACCAAAGCCACCAGTACCAAATGTTGATAGTCTGCTTTTAATTTATTATTATTATTATTCATGCATAAAAACAAATATTCTCTTAAGTTATTTAAACATTTTATTTAAAGTTTTTTTTTTCCTTTATAAATTAAATAAATAAATAATACAACTGAAAATAGTATTCATATTGCTTTTTTTTTATGCTGTATATAAATGTTTAATTATCATTTTTATGCCAACGATTGATCGTCTGCTTTTAATTTAGCACTATTCATATGCGAAAGGAAAGAACTTTTACTTGTATAGTTGTTATTGCTTTATTTACCTTTGCATAGGTAATTATGGTTCTTTTCATGCAAAAAAAAAAAAAAAAAGAAAAAATTATTCGTCATCCATGTAAATTTTATTAATTTAATAAGTTGAATGCAAACATTTATTTTGAAAATATAAATAAATAAATAAGTAAATGATTCATGCAGGATCGGTTCTAAAGTATTTGGAAGAACTGTATGAGGAAAAACTTCGTGCAAATTTGAAAATACGATTTTTTTTTTTCTTTATAATAAAAAGCTACTTTTACTCTTCATTCCTTAACAATATCTTTGTATAAAGTGTTTTATTTATTTATTTTTAATTTTCTAATTAAATTTAATAATTATTTTTTTCCAATTCATTCATTTATTTTAATATTTTGTTTTATTTCATTAATAATAATAATAAGAGTACTTCGTTGGGGCTAGAACGTGGTAACAAATTCACACAAATCCAAGTCCTTACCTCAACACCATGCTTCCTACACTTATTTTTTCTATTTTGATAAAAGCACACCTAAAAGTTTAAAGGTCATATCTTGTACCATGGGGTGGGGGGGGGGGGAGGTTGCACAAAATTTGCACTTTATCCTATGTTTTTGACCATCATTTTAATTTAAGCTTGGTTTAGGTTTTAATTTAAGCTTGGTTATTTTTTCCTCCACTTATTTTTTCTATTTTGATAAAAGCACACCTAAAAGTTTAAAGGTCATATCTTGTACCATGGGGTGGGGGGGGAGGTTGCACAAAATTTGCACTTTATCCTATGTTTTTGAACATCATTTTAATTTAAGCTTGGTTTAGTTTCAGTAGAAATTTTACTGATTCATACTTCCCTTGTAAATTTAACATAGGTATCTAAGATCTTCTGTCTATATATGTCCATACTTGCCAACTTTTCCGGTTTTCCCGGAAGACTTCCGGTTTTTTAACGTATCATCCGGTCTTCCGGACAGATGATGAAATGTTGTTGAAGACCATTAGAAGTGGTCTGTCTATTAAAATTTAATATTAAGCAAAGTTTTTGCACAATAGAAACGTTTGAACTTTAAGTTTTGAAAGTGTAAAATGACTAGTGACTAGAAAACTTGATCTCAGTAAAAACAAGGAAAATTTAAAAAAACTTAACAAATTTATTTATATCAAAAAAAAACATATGTAAATATATATATATAACAAACTTTTAATTAAATACATTAACATAAAGCATTAACATAAAGTAGCAATATAAGCTGGATAGTTACCTTGAAAAACATTAGCTTGAAGAAAGTACAAAAACATTCAGCTCTTTACACAATATTTCTGAAGAAAAAAACATCTTGTCCCACAGTCCCCTTTTAAACACAACACTATTTAACACAAATCAAGGTCGCCAAGTTGACCATTGATAAACGTAAGATGATATCAAAAAAAGATAATGCAACTTAGAACAAACGAAGATTGCAGATAGATGGTCGCCAAGTTGACCATCGGGGGAATAATCATGAATTAACATCCCTTAGGGTCGCCCTGTTGACCACTAAGCAAATAAACGTTACTCCAAGAAAAACATTATCACTGTAGATAACGATCGAACAAAAGAAGATATAATTTAAAGCAGACGAAGATTGTAGATAGATGGTCGCCAAGTTGACCATCGGGGAAATAACTATGAAGATAGATTAACATCCCTAGGGTCGCCTTGTTGACCACTAGGATATAACAACGAAAAGTCTTTAAAGTTTATAACAGAAGAAATTTATCATCTTTAAAAAAACGATAAGGAACAAGGACAAGAGTTCAAAAAAACTTTAACTTCATTCAGAATTTAATTATTAATTATTTTTAACTTCATGGTAAACCAGCATCAACTTTTAACATATTAAAACTTAACTTCGTATAAAAAATTCATATGCTTAAACTTTTAATTAAATAAAACTTTTAACTCCAAACCAGCAAACATCTTAGCTAAACAGGAGACCAGCTCACTGGAAAACACACTAATGCATCTCGTTGCTGCACTGCTGCTACTGCACCGTACTACGATCGAATCGAACTTTTATATCATTAAAGAATACAATATTTGCATAAAACGATCAGAAAAACATCGATAATAACGCCACCGTGTGGTCAAAACCAAAACAGTAAAAATAACGATGACGCCACCTTATGGCCAAAGTTGAAACATTTCATAATTAATTTAATGAATTAAGATACGATGGCAACAAGGAGAAAAAGTTATTTTAACAGTGCAGAGAATGGCAACAGCTAAAAAGTAAACAAACCGCGATGTTTGCCGCGAAATAGCACGGAGTAAGTAAAAGATTTAAAAGGATAAATTAAACTTGAAAAAAAGTAAGTAAAAGATATTTTAAGTTATAAGATATTTAAGTATACGTATATAAAGATAAATTAAGGAATGTTTTTACATTAGATGTGAGGACCAAAAGATAACCAAAGTTATCAAATCTTCCGTTTTTAAAAAAGTCGCGGATATCGTTCGTTTTAAAAAGAAAACCGAAATGTTCTATGAAAACTCCTGATTCCCAATCTTTCTCCATCCATAACACAGATGTCAATATTCATTTCAAACTTGCTTTATGAGATTCTAGAACATGTAAAGAAATAGGATTGTTAAATATTTCTTGCTGATGTAATTATTTTTTGCCCCCCCCCCCTTTCATTTATCTCCAACTAGTGATCAGCAATCAAATGTTTTGCAGAAGTCTTTTGTTTCCTAATCTTTATCCATCTGCAACATAAATGATAATATTAATTTAAAACTTCTTTCATTAGATTCTAGAAGTAGAGTTGAAAGAGTTTAATATTTTTACTCTGTAATTATTTTTGTATCCATCCCCCCCCCCCCTTCCCCGGATTGTGATCAATGATCAATTCTAGAAACAATAAAGCAATGGAAGTGCTCAATATTTCTCACGTATGAAATTATTTTTAGATCTTTATTGCTGAATTTAATGAATCTGTTTATTTTTCCTCAATTAAATATTTGTATGTCATATATTTATACCAAATGTGTAAACATGGGAAAAAATGAAGAATAATTTTTTCAGGTAGGAAATTTTTTTTCTGAATCAATTTAAGAAAATTAATACTCAGTTGGTTTTATGCCCGTTTGAAACTAATAATTAGCTACTGCTACTTTTTTTTATATGTATGATTAATGTACATACACAAAAATCATATTCTATTTATTTAAAAAATTAGTTACACTTTAACTTAACTAAGTTTTTTGTCTATTGTTAAATAAATTTCTTACAGATTCTGTTTTGTAGATATTTATATGTTGAAGAGGAATAATTTCATTTAAAACTTTTATATATTTAGTATAATCAATCTATAGTGAAACGTTTCTATAGATTGCTTCTAAATATTTAAATTGTAAAACTGTATTGTTTATTACGTCAAAGAGAAAAAAAAGAAAAAATCTTCCCTTTTTTTATGAAATCTTCTGGTTTTTCAACAGAAATCTTCCCTTTTTTTATTAAAATTGGTTGGCAAGTATGTATGTCTTATAGCAATCAAGCAAATTCTGTCAAATACGTTGAAAGATGTGCAGCTATTCAATATTGCCTATTCAAACTACGACAAACCCACCTTCATAACAATTCATCCTCTCTAAATGAGGATATATTGTAAATCAGAGTCTAAACTGAATCTCAACTCATCTGTGAAGAACATGATACTCTGCTATTCCAAGGCTAATGTTATCTGCCCCATCCTAATAGAAATCATGTGCTGCAGTGAGCAGGATGAAAAGAGTGAGACTTGTGGCATAAAGGCTTCTCTAAAATAGCCTTTGGGCAACATTAAATTGAGACACCCTATTTTAGATAGCAATATGGACTTTACAGGTGAGCTATAAAGCTGTAGCAGTCCTGTGGCACTGTCCTGTAAATGTCAAATAATGGTCCTCATTAGTCATCCTTAGACTTGAAAAATATACACAAATGCCATTTGCAGAATTTTTTTTAGCATTATTCATTAAAAAAAAAGAAAAATCCCCCCCTCCCCTCCTCACAGTTTGTCTTTATTTATTTAGAACACTTTTACAGTTTGTTTAAATAACATCTTAATCAAAACATAACAAACCAAACTCCTTTGTATATTTAAGTTGCCAATTCTAAAAGAGAAACATTGCACTAATTCAAACTAAAATTGTATTAGTTGTCGATGAATGATGTCATAGGAAATGCTATGATGTTGTAAGAGGAGCAAGAGATGCTGTGAATGGTGAATCACAAATGAACTGTGAAAATATAATCACTGTTACAGAGAGTGGTATAATCACGTGTTTTCATGCCAAAATCAGCAGCAGTTCGTCTTGAGGATTAGGAAAGGTTCCTGAATTGTATACTTTAGCAGTACATGCTACTGTCCGGCTTTTTAGAAAATATTCAGAGAGTACCAATTCTTACTCATTTGCTTTTCTATATTTTTCATTAATTTATCAGTACCAAATAAAACTTTTAAATGTTATTTTTTTTTAAAAAAAAGTTTTTTTTTTTTTTTTTAATGCTATTATTACATTTATGTGAATTTTCAATTTCTGTTTTAGTTGGAAAAGAAAATTTATTATTTTTTCTTATAATTTGTGAATTTTTGTGTTGCATTTATACCAGGAAGAAACTGGTTTGGTTTATGTGAAAATTCACTGTCCTTGGGAAGTACTTAGTCGCTATGGAGAAATTTTAAAATTCAAGATGCCTATGAAAGAGGTATGTATTATTTCTTTGTTTCTTATTAAAGTCCATTTTATTTCTATTTTAATTCACTCCTTTGCTGGCCTTATTTATTTATTCAGCTGTGGTCAATGAAATTTTATTCAGTGCAGGAAACAAACATAATGAAATGAAAAAGAATGAAGAATAAATTTATTGCATTCTTGTTTTTTTTTTTTCTATATATATAAGAAGAGTGTTGGATTTGCGAAAGTTTTAACCTCCAGTTTTTGTCCTGAACATCATTTGACCATTTTCAGCAAATATGGCACAGTCATCCTATTGGCTTCATCAAAATTTTTATGGCATTAGAGGACAAAATTTTGTCTAAATGTACCCACTGAGGATTATTTTTAACCAATCATTGTGAAATAAATAAATAAATAAATAAAATATTTCAAAATAGTTATTGTCAACCAGGATAAAGTTTTTGTATATGTAGGGGCATTGCCTCTGTCCCCCACCCTTCTCCCCTTGTGGTGAAAATTTTCAATAGGAGTATTCTCAACAACGAAAAACAACTTGTCAATTCCTTTAAAACAAATTACTGAACCATACATCTATATTAATAAGAACCAAAGTTATCAATGTTTTTTTCATTTAAAAAAAAAAAAAAAAAAAAAATCACTTTTAGGGCACAAGATTGATTTTCCTTCAACATTTAGTATTGAATTCCTATGAGAAGAAAATTGTCTGCATTCATCAAGAAAAATAATTTAAATCATTAATTTTAATGAATAATTCACACTGCATGATTTTGTATAGGAAAATATAGAAAGTTTTGTGATGGCTACAACATGCAAGTTCTTTCAGGGTGGCGACAATCATGGAAAAATCAGGGTAGTTCCTCAATATGGAAATATCAGGGGAAAATGAGGAAATTTTGTAAAAACACCCAAAAATCATGCAAGCTTTCATTTTTCCCTTGAAGAAAAATCACTAAACAGATGTAATCTTAGCCATGATTGCACAGGATTGGCTGCTTTCTAGTTAAATCTCACCAAGCTAACTTTTTTTTTTTTTTTTTTTTTTTTTTTTTATTAAATATTTTTAGTGTAGCAACTTAAAAAATAATTTTATGTTCTGATATTAATATGTTGTGCAATTAGAAAAAAAAATGAAAAGATTGAGATACTTTTGCCTATTAGTACAGTTTTTTTTTCAATTGCAGTGGTTTGGCAAACATGTTACACAAAATTATGGCATGTACGGAAATCATGGAAATCTGTCAAAATTAGTCAAGGAAAAATCAGGGAACTTTTTTTTCTAAATTTATGTAGCCATCCTAAAGTTCTATGAAGCATGCATGATGTTGAACACATCATTGATACTGTTATGCTATTGTAATGTAGTCTTTGTTTTAAATTAGAAATCACTGGAAAAAAAAATAATAATAATAAAATAAATAAAATAAATCATTATGTAAGCCTCCCCCCCCCCTCCCCCTTGAATGTTTCAATCACATAAAATTTATTTATTTTCTTTTGGATCAAAATCTTATTAATTTTGAATCAAGACTTTTGAAATATTGAATGCTGTAAGACTTAATAATATATACAGTGGTGAAACTCTTCAGGGGCCTAGCTCTGAATTCAAGGATTTTGAAAATTTTGCTATCTCTGAATTTCATTTTCAATAATTATATTTTTGTAGAATTTCTCATTTTGAATGTTTAATTTGCCTTATACTGTATTAAAAATTCTCCAAATATCATGTATTACAGGTATACATAAATACTTTTAATAATAAGTACTCTTCTCCTATTTACTTTGCACATAAAGTAGCTGTTTTCAGGGTTTTTGCATGTTAGATAGTTTCACCCCTGTATATGTATTTGGTCATAATTAGTGTAACTTAGACTAATTTGACTGGGCATAGCACCCATAACTGCCTTTTTTAACACATTTTAGTACCCAGCTGCCCCTTTAAAATTATTTTAGCACCTGGAGGCTTTTTTCAACAGTTTAAGTATCCAGAGGCCTTTAAATGATTTTCCTCCTGACAGGCAACTGTCTGGAGATAGTTTCAAACATTCCAGCAGCAACTAATTTGTATAGTTTATGTGATACAAGTAAAACTAGTAATTTATTTCCTCAGCGTATATGGATAGAAAGTTTGGAAAGGGGGGGGGGGAAATAAATAAAGGCAGATCTGAAAGGGGTAGGCAAATAATGCATTTTGTGAAAATAAGTTGCCTTTTTTCTTTAAGTCACCTGCCCCCTCCCCATTTTGTTCACTAGTTGTGTGTATCTTGCCTGTCCAACCCAAATCACTTAGTGCGCTGCATTTGAAATCTGTTTTATTCAGGCAAACCACATACGTACATGCATATATTATATTTTTGGGGGGCTATAAATTTAAAGCAGAATACATGTTAGAGTTATTTTTATTCATAAAATAACAATAGAACAATAAAGAACTATATAATTATAATAACAAAAATCAATAATTAATTTGGTAATACTTTATTAACAATAACTGCAATATTTATTTCTATAGCTACCATAACCAGTATTTTCAGTCTGAAAAGTCAGAACAAATTTCTTAATTTATTAAACAAAGATATTAAATATGATAAATTTCATTATTCCCATTGTGGAGCACAAAATATTACACTGTGGGTTGCATGTGGCCCAAGGGTCGCAAGTTCGGAACCCTTAGTAACTTCTCTGTATCAAAATCAAAGTATGTATGTCTATATCTAAACATAGATATACATATGTAATTACAAGGGCTCAAAATATGCACATCTGTAAGTAAAATTATCTGTTTTTTGAAAATATATGTTTATATTTTATTTTTATACATATTCGTGTTAATTATGCTGATGCAAATTTGATATAATAAATATATTTTTCTTTTTCTGTTATTTCGTTATTCATTTATGCAGTTTTCATGCCCAAAGAAAAGTATTATTTAGTGAGTTGCAATATGTAATTTTCTTTTACTTCAATTTTTTTTTTTTTTTTTTTTTTTTTTAATTAATTCACTTTAAGCAAAAACTGTTCTATAAAAAAATTCCGAAATATTGTTTGTAGTTTATTTATATTAGTGATACTGGAACTTTTTATAAATTTTATTGACTACAATCATTTAAAAAAAAAAAAAATTACAATTTTACCCTTTTCTTTTCTTTTTTTTTTTTTTAATGTAATTTCCGAATTTTTAAAGTAGAGTCACAATCAGACCTGTTTCTTTGTAATATTGCATGTTTAAAATGTCATTGATTTATATTTTATTAATAGAATGTGTTTATATCTAATATGATTAATTATTTTTCTTTTCCTAGAGTTTGTTTGAAATGCCTGAAAGATCCTCTCCTAGTGTAAGCATGGTGTTTTAACTAATTTTTACTAATGATCTCATATACTAATAATCCTATTCCTTTTATAATTTACTTAATTATGCATTGTTTCATGTGCACTTTGTGTTTACAAAGTAATATTAAAATTAAATCTAAAGTTGCCACTCCATGATTTGTGTTATTGATTTGAACAATTTCAAGTACTTAAAATAACTTTTTCTTTTTCTTCTAAATCTCAAAAATATATAATTTGAAGAAAAAATTACAGTGTAATATGGCAGAAACTTAGCTTGGGTTGACAATGTCTTCCCAACCTGCTCTATGCCAGGTTCAGATCAATCAGTTTTTCTTTGAAACAATTACATTGAAATTGAGCAAAATCTCTAGGCAGACATGTGTTTCATAATGACCATGAAAATAACTTAAAAGTAAATATTCAAATTGTTAAATCTACAATTTTTAATTCATAAAGTTGATTTTCACTGCATTTTGTAAGATCATATAGTTACACATTCCCAAATTAGAAAAAAAAAAAAAAAAAAGAGCAACACTTTATTTTTTACCGCTTTCTTAATTGTAGGCAAATACCTGAAAAACAAAATTTATTGTTATGAATTATTTGTCCTTACTGTCAAGAGGTCTGATATATAGTCTGGAAAATGGAGGAAAAGCATATGATTTCCAGAAAAACAATCAGTCAGAAAAATAAATATAAAATTTTCAAAAATTCTTAATTTTAAGCCAATTCTGAAGATTTTCAGACTGGTAACTAATAATAGCTATTATTGCCAAATTCCAATTTTTGTTAAAATTGGTCTAAAATTCATTTATTTATGAAAGAGCAAGTTTTATCCTACTTAAGTAGATAATCAACTGACTTGCAAAGGTTGAAAAGTAGTTAACTGTTATCACTCATAAGACACACATTTAGAATGGCAAAACACTAAAACATTGAATATTTAAATTGTAAAATGTACATTTTTCAGTTTAAAAAACTGACAGGGTTGCTACGGTACCTGGAAAACCTGGAAAACTCAGGAAATTTGAAAATCTATTAAAAAACTGGGAAAACTCAGGGATTTTGAAAATTTATGCAAAAACAAGGAAAATTCAGGGAATTTTGAAATTTTTTTGAAAAACATTGGAAATTTTTTTCATAATCAAATATTTTTTAAAGTTTTAGTGCTTTATAATGAATCAATTATGTTTTTTCCCCCAACTATAGTAAGTTAATAAAATTAATATATCCTAGTTATGTTCAATTGACATGTAAATGTGTTAAATTCCAATGCTGCATGATTGCGTGTCATCTATTTTACTTCTAAAAGAGACAGGGAAAACTCAGGGAATTTTTTTCTCCTGTTTTGTGTAGCAACCCCAGCTTTTTGTAAGGCCATACTATCAGATAGTGAACCCCCGCGAATTATTGGAAAGGAGGTTCGCTGAAAAGAAGAAAATGGCACAAGGACGCCATCTTGAAAATTTTGGGAGATGCACCTATTAAACATGAAATTAATTTATTGCATCTATAAGTCATTGTTCCATTTGCAATTATATGATTAAATATAAAAATTCGAAGCTCTATTTTTGATGTTACAATAATTACATTCCTTCAACGTGATCGTTCTTCAACAAAACAACTCAGAATTAACAATTTCACTAGAATGTGGCTTTTGCAATGAGAATTAAATTTCCAATGGAGACACTGTCTATAAAGTCATGCAAATAAAAAAAAACAGAACCATCTCACCAAAGAATAGAAGAGACTCCGTTCTAGTGAATCCACCTTTATTTCAGATAATCCAAAGAAAAATGATGACTGCTGGCATGGATGGCTGAGTGCTCCTCGTGTCGTAATCCATTTAGATCCGCCGATCTGTTGACACACATTTAAAAATATATATTAATTAGACGATATATAATGTTATTAAATATAATTATTAGAGTATTTTAGGCTCGCGACAACGTATTATAACTTTTAAGCTACCCATCGGATAGCACACATTGTTTTACGGCTAACACACGACCGTCAAAAATTCCGCGGCAAGCCCTACGCAGACGCTTCAGTTACTGACTGGAAATCGCGATCGATCTCCGGTCCGAAGGGAGAAAACGACGTCACAGCCCTCCAAGCCAATTGGCGATGAGCAATCGCGCCGGCGCGCGCCGAGAGAGGAAGAGGGGGTGAGACCTCGATTGAAGTTCCACGGAGGGAAAAATCAGCGTGCAGCTGGTAAGCAAATGTACAGGGGCGAAACGGGAAGATACCAAAGCAGAGGAAATTTAAATTAAATGCTGGTAATTTGGTAGGTATTGTTATTAATGCAGAAAAATAATTATAAACAAATAAAAACGCTGTCGTGTTTCACGACACATACATTTAGCCTCAGTCCTAAAAAAAAAATAAATAAATAAATAAAAAATCAGAGCAATATTTCCTAGTTTACAATCATGTTAATTTTTATTTCAATACCTAAAAAAAGAAAGAAAAAAAAAGAAAAAACTTGTTATCTGTTGTCCTTGCTAATGTCAGGTGTACCATGATCTTCAAAGGTTGTGGCAATACACTGTCTCTGGAGTTTACCCTTATCAAAAAAGATGTTTGTAGATGTGTTATGGTTCTTTACCAAAAAATCTTCTGGTTTATTATAATTAGAAATAGCTGTATTGAAGAATTCTTCGAGAATTGATCTCAAAACACTAAAAATTATTTTCAAAAACAACTTTGAGTGAAATAAGTAAAAAGAATAATTCTGTAAAATTCAAGCTTATAAATGATGTTCTTAAAACTTTCTATTAACACCTAGTAACTCTCTATTAACTACTAACCACCTGACAAAAGTTGAAATGATGTTTATAAAAATATATGTATTTTTAAATAATCATGTAACATTAATTTTTTATATTAAATCGTTAATGTTAGTTAAAGATTTTTATAATAGTTTTAAAATCTATTGCAATATTGTTATTATATATTGGTATGGAAGGAACATATACTAGAATCAGTTTGAAATATGTATTGTTAATATTAACAATTCTTTTAAAAGCAGATTCAACTGAACAGTTTCAGAATTTTGGAACTAATAAGTAGGCAAAAGAAAATAGCTATCTATTGAAATAGGCGGAAGACATTTGCAGTCTATAACATTAAGCTTTTAAAGTTAGAAAATCAAAGCAGCATGGCCAACTTTACAAGAAATAATATGCTATACAAAGTCAGATAGCACAGAGTTAAAGAAAATGAAAGTTTATAAATAAAATTATTTTTAACTTTTTATTATTTTCTTAAATATAATAAATAACATTTTTTGTTCAAATTTTTGAGCATATAAAAGAGCAATATTTAAACAGTAATTTATAAAATTTTGAAAAATTTAGCTACTGGGTCATGATTTTCAGAGACTCTTCAAAAAGCAGTGAACACAATTTCTCAAAACTTAATCGATCTTATTAAAATTTTGCCCATTTCTTCAAAATAGAATTAACTAGTGTTTGAATGAAGGATTTCTTTTTTTTTTAATTGAAATTTAAATTTTTGGCTAAGTCGTATGCAAAAGCAGTACAATTTTAGATACATTTTACCCCCATGTATAGGCTAGTAAAATTAGTTGTAATAATAAAAAAATAAAATATTCAAGAACTAGTCAATTCTACTTTGAAGAAGTGCGCAAAATCTGAATAAGATTGGTGTGTAAGTTTTTGAGAAATTTTGGCCACATCTTTCCTGAAGGGTTTTTGGAAATCAGGACCCACTCGTTGAGTTTTCCAAAATTTTCAATGAAAATTTTGCAAAATATTGTTTAAATGTTCTTATATATGGTCAAAATTTTGAATATAGTTTTTTCAAATATATGATAGTTATAACAGCATTCCTTTTCTTATTTATATATATATATATATATAATGAATTATTAAACATAGTAAAAGCCGAGCAATAGATACAAGATCACTGAAACCACACATAGACCATTTCTTGTGGCATTTCAAATGTTCTCTTTCATATTTTATTTAAAATAGAATCTCTATTGTACAAAAAAATCCATTCTAGAATTAAATATATATATATATATACCTTTGCTGCATTTAATGTTATTTTTAATATTTTATTTGAAATAGAACTGAATTTTTATTGTATACCAAAATCAGTTCTAGCATTTAAAAAAAAAATATTTAAAAAAATATTCTTTCTTTATTCAACCTAATAAATGATGAGCTTTATAGATAGATCTGAAAATTCAATTTTTGTTTCTCGCCAGTGACTGTTAGATCCTTTAAATTTACTCGCCACTTTTTTGCAAGTTTTCTTTCAGTTACAGAAACTGTTTGACTTTTTAAAAGATTTATTATTATTATTATTCAATTTTTTGTGAGGTGCTATTGTAAATTCACCATTTCTTACTTGTTGAAATTTTGCTAATTCTCTAAACAGCCATTTTAATATAGCCAATTCTTGAAAAAGGTCAGTTTTCAAAACTGAATATTTATTAGATAGAGGTTATAAAAGGCCATTTTTCCATAGTAATTGATGAAATTTATGCTTTTTTTTTTTATCTCTTGATAAAATGCATTATATTTGCAGCTGATTGTTAAAATGTGGAGCTGGTTCGCTGCAGAATTAGAAGAATAATAATTAATTATAATTAATTAATACAATGAATTGCTGAAATACGTAATTTTTTTTGCCTGTACCCATACAGCTACTGATATCCATTAGACATCTAAATTACATCCAATGATCTATAAAAGGTACAAAATAGCTAAAGAATGTCGATTAAAAGTCCTGGATATCCTGTACTAATTATAGATATCTATTGGATGCTTAAATATAGACGAAATTTAGACGCACCTTTTTCGATATCTAATACATGTAACATGTTAGATTAAAACAAGATTTAGATATTTTCAATATCTATTAGATCTAACAAGTCCAATTATTGGATATTTGGAGATTTATTGGATATGTAACAGACATCGAATGGATGTAAAAAATCTGATGTGGGCACCACATGACTTCCTTATACCCTTTTAGAAATATACATAATGTTAAAAAACATTGTCACTGGACCCGAAACAGTTGGCTAAAAATATTTTTAAAAAATGCATGCATACGTAAAAAAATAATAATAAAAAAAAAAAAAAATTGTGCCTTGAGGGGACTCATGTCAAAGTTGTGCCTTGGGGGGGATCATGTCAAAATTGTGCCTTGGGGAGGGGACTCATGTCAAAGTTGTGCCTTGGGGAGGGGACTCATGTCAAAGTTGTGCCTTGGGGGGGACTCATGTCAAAGTTGTGCCTTGGGGGGACTCATGTCAAAGTTGTACCTTGGGGGGGGGACATGTCAAAGTTGTGCCTTTGGGGGGACTCATGTCAAAGTTGGGCCTGGGGGAGGACTCATGTCAATGTTGTGCCTTGGGGGGCAACTCATGTCAAAGTTGGGCCTTGGGGAGACTCATGGTAAAGTTGGGCCTGGGGAGGACTCATGTCAAAGTTGTGCCTTGGGGGGGGGATCATGTCAAAGTTGTGCCTTGGGGGGGACTCATGTCAAAATTGTGGGCCTGGGGGGGGACTCATGTCAAAGTTGTGCCTTTGGGAGGACTCATGTCAAAGTTGTGCCTTGGGGGGGACTCATGTCAAAGTTGGGCCTTGGGGAGACTCATGGTAAAGTTGGGTCTGGGGAGGACTCATGTCAAAGTTGTGCCTTGGGGGGGGGATCATGTCAAAGTTGTGCCTTGGAGGGGACTCATGTCAAAATTGTGGGCCTGGGGGGGACTCATGTCAAAGTTGTGGCTTTGGGAGGACTCATGTCAAAGTTGGGCCTTGGGGGGGACTCATGTCAAAGTTGTGCCTTGGGAGGGACTCATGTGCCTTGGGGGTGAATCACGTCAAAGTTGTGCCTTGGGGGGGACTCATGTCAAAGTTGTGCCTTGGGAAGGGGACTCATGTCAAAGTTGAGCCTTGGGGGGAATTCATGTGCCTTGGGGGGGACTCATGTCAAAGTTTCGCTTTGGGGGGACTCATGTCAAAGTTGTGTCTTGGGGAGGGAACTCATGTCAAAGTTATGCCTTGGGGAGGGGACTCATGTCAAAGTTGTGCCTTGGGGGGGAACTCATGTCAAAGTTGTACCTTGGGGGGACATGTCAAAGTTGTGCCTTGGGGGGACTCATGTCAAAGTTGGGCCTGGGGGAGGACTCATGTCAAAGTTGTGCCTTGGGGGGCAACTCATGTCAAAGTTGTGTCTTGGGGGGGACTCATGTCATAGTTGTTCCTTGGAGGAGACTCATGTCATAGTTGTTCCTTGGGAGAGACTCATGTCATAGTTGTGCCTTGGGGGGACTCATGTCAATGTCATTTTGAAATCGATTGCAAGATTTGTACAGGTAACGCTGCCTAAGGAAGCAGGGACCCTAAACAGTTGGCTAAAAGTATTAAAAAAACGCATTTTCACCATGTTCTGATCTAGTCTGAAAGTTTCAAATGTCTAGCTAGTCGAGAAGTCAGTTAAATAAATTTTCTGTTGAATCACATAAACGCTGCAGAAAGCAGCGGGTATTAGAAACAGTTGGCTAAAAATATTTTAAAAAATGCATTGTAAATGTGTTCTGAAATTTTCTGAAAGTTTCAAATGTCTAGCTAGTCGGGAAGTCAGTTAAATTGCAAGATTTGTCCAAACTGTTTTTAAGTTATTACCGTTTTTTGATGCATTTTGGCCATTATGAACCTAATTTTCCTAAATATCTCCAAAACGGAAAATCTTACAAAGTCCAAAAAGGGAGGTGCACAACTAGATGTTATAACAAACCTATGTACCAATTCGCAACTTTCTACGTCCAACCGTTTTTGAGTTATGCGACATACACACACACACACACATACATACAGACGTCACGAAAAATCGTGTAAAATCCCTTATATCTCTAAAACGAGAGCTCGTGTTAAGACGACACTTGCAGGTGTGGAACTAGACATCATGACAGTCACACGTATAAATTGGCAACATTCAGCGATCATTCGTTTTCGAGCAATGTGAAATACAAAATCCATTTCGCAAATCGGGATTACTATACTTCCTTATACTTTGTATAAGGAAGTAAAAAGAGTGGCATTTGTTGTGCTAATAGATATCTGTAGGATATTTATAGAAATTTAATAGATCATTTTTTAACTTTTATGTGTGTTTATAGATGTCTTGTAGATGTAAGTGACTGTGTGGGTAGTTGCTTAAATAGGTAATTATTTTACCACTTATTGGCAAAATTCACATTATTTCAAAGCTTTCTCAAAATAATTGATTATTTTCTATAAATGAATGAGCTTTCTGCCTTTTAGATATCTATTCTATGAAATATATCTTTTTTTTTTTTTTTTCAGGCTTTTTCAAAACACTGGGTCATTTTACCACCATTTGACTTAAATTACATTAAATTGCAGAAATATGCAATTTTTACATGATGAATTAGTGATATTCATTCTTTTAATGGTCATGGGAGAAAAAAAAAGTGGCGAGCTGTGTAATTATTTATTATTTTATTTATTTATTTTGAAGTTTCCTTTTTATTTTATTTAGTTGCCACGTGACGAGTGGATTTTTTCTGGTCTATTTATAGGTTTAAACTTTTGCATGATTATTGCTTGTAATTGCTGCATGCATTTCTGTCATTTCTAGTCTTAGATTTATGTTCAATTATTTCTTATTAATTATGATCAAGGCTTAGAAAACCAAATTAAATGCATGTTTTTTAAATATTGCGATAAGGAGAGAAAAAAACTAGGAAAAAGGTTTCATATCCATCATCAATTATTTCCTGATGGTAAATAACTTAGGTATCTGAACTTAAAGCCTGACTTAATAAGTATAAAACTTTGAATAAACACCATAAAATGCAATAGCTCTCAACAGTTTTTTCGTGTTGAAAGAAAACATGACCCTTCGTCAGGCAAACAAAGTAAGCACGAGTGCTGCAAACAAAGCAACAATGAAGGAGCAACTAAAGCTGGCAAAGGGGGATAAACTATTCTGAATAAATTGGATTATGTTTTCCAAGCTGAGTCCATGCTTAATTCAGGTCCCTATTCGAAATGGAGATGATCGTTCTAATGATCATCTTGATCAAGTTAAATACTTCATTAAAAATCCTGTTATTCTTAATGATCATACTAAATGTATGTTTATTCCTTCCATTGCTGACTGTGCTTATTTCTATGCTGTTTCAAAAATTCATGAGCCCATTGTTGTATATTTGTATTTAATTTAAAATCTAATGGCAACATGTCATTAAGAAATGCAGATTGGCAACAACTAAGATTGTACGATGCTTGTAATTTGTTATGTGTGCACTGCTGAAGCAGTATTTGAAGTTACCATAATTAATGATTATAAATGGTGTTATTAATAAAGTAATTACACTAGAGATTGTCTTTCAAGATATTTTCTTAAAAATACTACATGGCGTAGTCGTAATGAACCAGCGGAACTAAATGGCAAATGATTACTGTAGACTGCCAGTAGGCCTAAGCCTCGAAGGGAACGTGGCGGATCATTGGAAAAAATTTAAACAAAACTTTGAAATTTATTTGAAAGCATCGGGAAGTAGTAAAAAGGACTCTGATGTTAAAGTTGCTATATTACTCAATGCTGTTGGTGAGGAAGCTATAGAACTATATAATACGTTCGATCTCGCCGAAGGAGATAAAGAAGATTATGACAAAGTTATAGATGCCTTTGAAAACTATTTCAGTCCCAAAACTAATGTCGTTGTTGAACGATTTATATTTAATAACCGTGTTCAAGATGAAAATGAAAGCTTCGACTCATTTTACACAGATCTAAGAAAACTTGTAAAGTCTTGCGATTTTGGGATTCAAGCTGACAGCGTTGTCAGAGACAGAATTGTCTTGGGAATTTCCGACGGTGGACTTCAGGAAAGATTGTTACGTGAAGGAGACTTAAGTCTAGCTAGAGCTGCCGAGATTTGTCGGGCAGCAGAACTCAGCAAAAAGCAAGTCCAGACTGTGCAGAACAAAAATGTGGATGCTATTCTACAGAAAGTACCCAATAGATTTTTTAAGAATTCTTCAGGTGAATGTGTGTCTCATCGTTCCTCAAATAGTGTTTTACGACCTAATATGTCCGTCAAGAAATTTAGCGGTGATGGTAGAACTCAAGGTGTTCAAAGTGTTATTTATCAATGCAAAAAATGCAATAAGAAACACAAGCGTTCAGAATGTCCAGCTTTCGGTAAACAGTGTTTTAAGTGTTCGAAATTTAATCATTTCTCATCTGTATGCACAATGCGTACTGTACGAGACATAAACTATTATGAAAATACAGAAGAACCACATTTCTCTCAGTCTGTACATAATGATTTTTTTATTGAATCTGTAAGTATTCTTCAGATAGGTAAAGTGACTGTACAAAATGAATGGACCAAAGACATACAAATATATGGTCTTAATCTGGATACTGGGACACAGATTAGTGTTTTACCTTTACATGTCTTTCTCAGTTTAGTCCATGATCTTAAACTTGAACATACAAATATAATATTAGAAGCCTATGGTGGCTCTAAAATTAAGCCTACAGGTATGATTAATTTAATGTGTAATATTGGTAATAAGCAGGCTTATGTAAAGTTTGTTGTTGTTAATAATACTAAATCTAGACCTCTACTTGGATTAGAAGGGTGTATTAAGCTAAATCTTATAAAATGTATTGATAATGTATCTGCAGATATGAATTTAACTAAGTTTATTGAAAGTAACAGGGAAATATTTACAGGTGTGGGGAAATTTGAAGGAAAATATGCTATTAAAGTGGACAAAAATTCTGTACCTATTGCTCGTCCACCTAGATGCATACCAGTAAGTTTACGTCCTAAAGTGGAGGAAAAATTAAAACAGTTAGAAAATCAGGGAATTATTTCCAAAGTTGATAATCCACTGGGTTGGGTGAGTAATTTAGTTGTTGTAGAGAAGCCTGACGGCTCAATTAGACTCTGTTTAGATCCTCAAGATCTCAATAAAGCAATAAAAAGAGATCTTGTTCTGATACCTAAAATTGAGGAACTTGTTCCTAAACTGTGTAATAAAACAGTATTTACTGTGCTTGATCTAAAAGATGGGTTTTTTCAAATCGAATTGAACGAGGAAAGTAGCGATTTGTGTACATTTAGTACACCATTTGGATGTTTCAAATTTTTGCGTCTACCAATGGGATTATCATGTGCCCCTGAAATTTTTCAAAAAAGGAATGAAGCAAACTTTAGTGATATTGATGGGGTTTTAATTTATTTTGATGATCTTCTTATTGCTGCAGAAACTCTGGAACAACATGATGAAATTTTGGCTAAGGTTGTCCAGAGAGCTAAGAAGTTAAATATAAAATTTAATCAAAGTAAGATACAATTTAGAGTACCATAGGTTAAATATTTGGGATATGTATTCAATTCTAAGGGTATGAAACCTGATCCTGACTATGCCCAAGATATAATTGACATGCCTGAACCAACAAATAAAACTGAGCTTCAAAGAATATTGGGCATGGTTAATTATTTAAGACAGTTTATACCCCAAGCTTCGACAGTATCTGCTCCTTTAAGAGAGCTTCTTAAGAAAAACATAACTTGGCATTGGTTACCTGTCCATGCAAATGCCCTTAAAGCTTTAAAAAATAAAGTTGCAAATGCCCCAGTGCTAGGAGTATTTAATAGCTCAAAACCAATTGTAATACAGGCAGATAGTTCCAAAGATGGGTTGGGTTGCTGTATGTTGCAAAATGGGAAACCCAGACATGCCAAGTCTCCTGCTTTTGGCAGGAGTCTCCTGCTTTTTGCTTGTTTTTCTATGCTCCTGCTTTTCCACTCATTTCTCCTGCTTTTCTAATGTAATTTTTATCTATCCCTCTTAGCATAATTTATGCTTAAAATTTGTGGGATTGGGTAAAAAATTTTGAAAGAAAATTGAAGTTTATGCCCTGCAATTTATCAAAATCAGTTTGAATGTGAATTACTATACAATGCTTTGAAACTAATTTTTGCTAAGAATAAATTTTTCACTTTCATTTTTGCATAATGAAAAATGTCTTATTATCAAAAGATTTTTTTTTTTTTAATACCATAACTATTGAAAACTTAAAGAATTCAAATTTCATTAGAATGTAGCTGATATTTTCATTTCTTTATTACCTTTTCTTTTACAAAGATAATTAAGATTCTTATTGTTTTATATTAGGAACAGAATGATCAAATCTGTCTATTTTGACTTAAATTTTAAACAACTGTATGTCTGAGGTTTTTTTTTTTTTTTTTTTTTTACTGCAAGAAACATATATTATTCATTTAATTTTAATACTGATGCTTTGTCTTATAAAGCTTTACTTAAAATTAAATTTGCATTATTTTATTCATTTTTCTTACAAACTTTCTTGTTGGAAAAAGTCTTGTGATTTCTGTTAAAAAATCTCCTGCTTTTTTGTCATTTGAAGTTGGCATCTCTGGAAACCAATTGCATTTGCTTCCCGCAGCTTGACAGAAACAGAAAAAAACTATGCTCAAATTGAGAAAGAGTTTTTAAGTATTGTTTTTGCTACAACTAAATTTCATTATTTTATTTATGGAAGACCTGTTGAAGTGTTAACTGATCATAAACCATTAGTTTCTGTCATGAATAAAAATGTAGGCAATGTTATGTCCCCTAGATTGCAGTGAATGAAAATAAAGCTTTTAAAATATCAATTAAATCTTAAATACTTACCAGGGAAATATATGTATATAGCTGATTTGTTATCAAGATCATTTGTTGTAAAGTCCTTGAAAGATGATATAGAAATGACAGAATTGGTTCATAGTTTAACTAAGCATTTGCAAATTAGTGAGTTTAAGAAAAAAGAATTTAGAGAGGCAACATTTGCTGATGTTGGTCTTTTACACGTGTTGAAATTTTGGGATGAAGGTTGGCCTTCTAATGTCAAAAATGTTCCATCTGAAGCTCAGAAATATTTTAAATTAAGAGATAACATATATGTCGAAGAGGGACTTGTATTTTTAAATGACAGAGTCATTGTGCCAGTAAGTTTAAGAGCCGAAATGCTAAAAATACTTCATAAAGCTCATTGTGGAATGGAAAAGGCTAAGGCTAGGGCTAGGCAGGTTTTATTTTGGCCGGGGATAACAAAAGACATTGAAAATATGATATCTAAATGTAAAGCTTGTGAGAGATTCAGACCTAGAAATATAAAAGAACCTCTGATTCATCATGAATTACCAAATTTACCTTATGAGAAAATAGGAGTGGATATTTGTGTGTATGGGGGTAATAGTTATCTCATTATTGCTTGTTATTTATCCAAATGGTTGGATATAATAAAACTATCTAATAAAACATCTGAGGAGATAATATCAAAATTAAAAACAATTTTTTCTAATCATGGAATCCCCAAAGTAATGGTTTGTGATAATATGCCATTTGCTAGCATCAAATTAAATGAATTTTCTAATAACTGGGGAAATGAAATAATAAACAGTAGTCCCAGGTATCCGAAATCTAATGGATTTGCAGAAAAAATGGTGGGTGTTGCGAAAAATATTCTTCGTAAATCTAGCACTGATAATGATAGTATAAATGAAGCCTTGCTTGAATATAGAAATACACCTATTAGTGGAATGAATGTTTCCCCTGCTCAAATACTTATGAGCAGATGTCTTCGTACCAAAATACCTGTAACATTTTCAGTTTTACAGCCAAAAATAATACAAAATTTCAAGAACAATTTGGAATTAAAGAGAGAGAAAAGTAAAATTTATTATGATAAACAAGCTAGACAAAGATTAGAATTTAAGGAGGGGGAAAGTGTTCTTTTGAGAGTCAATAATAAATGGGAACCAGCTCAGATTATAAAAAAATATAAGACTCCTAGATCTTATTTAGTAAAAACAAAACAGGGTAGTATATTAAGGCGAAATTCAATTCATTTAAGGCAGCGGAAGAATTCGTTTCAATATCTGTACAATGATGGTGATCTTGAAAATAGTGAGGTTCAAGGGGGAGATAGTGCAGATTTAAATAATGCAAACATGCATAGCCATGGTACAGGGAATATTACATCAAATGATTATGTTACTAGAAGTGGTCATATTATAAGAAAACCTTCTCGTTTAAGGGATTATGTTACATGAGAGGGTAAGAGGGGAGATGTTGTATATTTGTATTTAATTTAAAATGTAATGGCAACATGTCATTAAGAAAGGCAGATTGGCAACAACTAAGATTGTATGATGCTTGTAATTTGTTATGTGTGCGCTGCTGAAGCAGTATTTGAAGTTACCATAATTAATGATTATAAATGGTGTTATTAATAAAGTAATTACACTAGAGATTGTCTTTCAAGATCTTTTCTTAAAAATACTACACCCATTCTCTGCTTCCGGCCTATTGTGTCTAATATTGGTACAGCTTCTTATAATCTTGCTCATTTTCTTTCAAAATCTCTGGTGTGTTGCCGCTTTGTTTGCAGCACTCGTGCCTACTTTGTTCGCCTGACAAAGGGTTGTGTTTTCTTTCAACTCAAAACAATTGTTGTGAGTTCTTGCATTTTATGCTGTTTATTCAAATTTTTATATTTATTACTTATAAATAACAGTTCTGTGGTGCTTTTTTATAGTTTTTACTTTCCGAACATACATATGTAAGGACAGTATTGTAATCATGCCAAAAATCTGAGTGTGAGATTTTGGTGTTTCTACATGTTTTGAGGTCCACTTAATTCATATTTACTATTTTCACAATGATGTATGTATGTGAGTAAACACAGTAATGTCTAAATGCTTTGTTCGAATCAGATGAACGTTGGTACTTATGTTATAAATCACCATAGCATGAACCCTATTGATTTTGGTGAATTTAACACTTGTAGTTTTTTTTTACAGGGACACAAAGAAAAATTCTTTATGGCCTATAGGCCGAAATTTTTTAAAGTACGATAGCTTGTAAATGCCTTATTTGACTCTAGTCTCATCTCTGGTCCAGGCTCCAACCTTTGATTTTGTTTGTCCACATTTAAAATAAATTGAAATGTTTTCCAGCAAATTTGGAAATGTTTTTCATGATTTCATTGTTAAGTACTAATATTGATATTGGTAAATAATTGATAATATATATATATATATATATATATATATATATATATAATTTAGCTTTTAGCCAGTACTTTATACTATTGATAGAAAAATTTTGGTTTCTTTGGATATTAAACTATTTTAAAAAGTTCCTTTTCTACCTTTTCTCATTCAACCTTGCATTTGCTTTTTGCTCTTTCAATTTAATGAATTATTGATATTTTATCTTCATTATATATTCTTTAACATTAATAATTTTAAATATGCATAGATACTTTCTCTGATGACGAATAAGAATAATTCAATATTTTTTTTTAATCACACATTGTGAAAAGTTTACGTGAGGTGACGAGTGATCTTATTGAGTTAGAGGAAAGAAGAAAAACATCATCTCTATCTCTTTGTTGGGAACAGAAGTACTACGAAATATTTGTTTTGAAAATATTATTTTACAACAAAATATATATTCACAATTATACAAAAACAGAAAGATCTAACAGGCCCATGTAGATGTATTTTTAAAAAGAAAAATTATGATATTTGTAAAATTACATAAAATGTTGCCAAGAAATTGTTACAAACAATTAATAACTGAAAGATGTATTTCATGTATGTATGTCAATGTCTTTTTTATTTGTTTAATTTATGTGTAGGTACCAGATTTTGACTTTTCAAGATATTATTTTGATAATTTGTTTAATCGTATGTCTGGATTGGCAAGAAGTATATCAGATCTTATTCATCAAGACGCACATGGATTTCGTTTCAAAGATTGTCGCTTTTCAACTGTGTATACTAGAGACAAAGAATATTTGTAAGCATACTTTTGATTGCTTTGTTACCGTATGCTTCTTTCTGTTATGCATTTCTTTTCTTTCCCCTCAAAATCATGATATAATGATTTTTGAATGTCTTCCTCAGATTTTAATCTTTTTAGGTTATTAATATACTAGCAGGCAACGCCCGCTTCGCTGGTCTCTATTTTTAAATGAATCACTATAATGAATTCTCAAAATTGCATTAATTTTTATTACGTGAAAAAAAAAAAGAGAAACAAAATCTGATTAGGAAAAATGTCGCACCAGGTTCCCACTGCCTTCGGAAAAAATTCCCAATGCTCTAACTCTTATTTCTATTATTTTTCCACTTCGCCCCCCCCCCTCCCGTCTATTCCAATAATTTTACAAATTCGAAAATATCCGCAAACGATTTGTAAATATCAAAAAACCTAAGAACCAGTTTTGAACAATCTATCTCTATTCTTATTATTTGCCCCACCGCTCTCCCCCTTCCGGCCCCTCCCAATAATTTTAAAATTTCGAAAATATCCGCAATCGATTTGTAGGTATCGAAAACCCCTATGTACTGATTTTGAATGATCTAACTCTATTTTTTTTTTTTTTGCCCCTCCGCCCCCTCCCTTCCCGGCCCTCCTAAAAACTTTACACTTTCGAAAATATCCCCATTCGACTTGCATGCCTCTAAAACCTATCTGTACCAATTTTGAACGGCCTAACTGTATTTCTATTAGTTTTTGCCCCGTAGCCCTCCCCCTTTCCGCCCCTCCTAATAATTTTACATATTCGAAAATATCCGCAATCGATTTGTAAGTATCTGTCATAGGGTGAACCCCGGAGAAGTATTGAAAACGGAGTTCACCGCTAGAACGAAATGGCGCAAGGGAGCCATTTTGAAAATTTGGTAACACATCCATATTGACTAAAATGATTCAAATTTGATATATCAAGTTCATCCCTTTGGGACAGAATATATACACTAGACATCGATGTTAATGTCATTCTGGATATGCTACTTCAACGGTGATCGTATAAATAAAAAAAACGGAAACCCAGCGTAACTCACTGAGATGGCGGCTTTCAAAGAATGTTAGTTCACAGTGGAGATATTGACAAATAAAATTATATTAAATCTATAATAATAAATGGAAAGGTTTGTCTGTCTGTCTGTCTGTCTGTCTGTCTGTCTGTCTGTCTGTCTGTTCTTTTATACGTTCAGCCCCTATTGAACGCAGAAGTACAAGAATTGACATACGGATGCTCTGGAGCCTTTCCGATGTTTTCCTCGAAACAGAATTTAAAAATCTTAATTAGTTTCGGAGATATTAATTAAAATGCTGACCCATATAGATCGCGAAAATGACCAAAAATCCTTATTGCTTAAAAAGAGGCATTCTATCAGCATTCAGCAGACGATTTAAACGGCTGTCTCTAACGGAAAAAAAACATGTGCAAGTCATTAATGTCACATGATCTTTAACTGGGGTTAAAAATTGCAAATTTCAAAGTGCTTCAAATTTTCTTTTTCGTACACAACACTTAATATACAACCTATTCAGCACAAAACCAACCTGCAGTTAAAATTTCATCAAATTTCATTAATAAACAAAGCAGTTACATTTTAATTGCTAATTAAATTTTATTCTAACACGTAATCTATCTTTCAATAGACGATAGGAGTTTCCATAGCAACAAAATACATTTGAAGGAACTAAAAAATACTTTTTCTTTTTCTTTTTACTTCCATTACCCGACTAGCGTGGTATATATATAGGTTTTGGCGAAATAAAAAAATATTTATTTTTCTTTTTACTTCCATTAATAAAACTACCGTAGATAATGGAATTAGAGATTTCACGTGATTTACATATTTTAGAATGTGCTGATTAGGTTTTCTTTTGTATCACAGCTACTAATTAAAATAATTTCATAAGTAACACATTATTTGAAAGCTTTGTTGATTTGGAATTGAACAGTAGATCTTTTAAATTATCGAAAGTTTTCACCAGATTTACACGCTTTGAGGTCTCCTGAATCAGTTTTCTTTTGTATCTCAGCTACTAATTAAAATAATTTCATGAGTAATGCATCATTAGAAAGCTTTTTTAGATTTGGAATCGAACAGTGGAATACAGAAATTTGTACCGCCAGATGGCGCTGTACTATTTTAAAATTTCAAAATTTCAATTTCTAATTATGATTAAATTATTTTTAATACATCATTCGAAAGATATTTTTAAGTTCTTTTATATTATCGACAGTTTTCACCAGATTTACACGTTTTGAGGTCTCCTGAATCAGTTTTTTTTTTTTTTGTATCTCAGTTATTAATTAAAAAAAGTTCATAAGTAATACATCATTTGAAAGCTTATTTTAGTTGATACACATTTTAAAGTACTTTTACATTATCGAAAATGGAATTCGAGATTTCACCCGATTTACACGTTTTGAGGTGTCCTGATTAGGTTTTCTTTTGTATCTCAGCTACTAATTAAAATAATTTTATAAGTAATACATCATTAGAAAGCTTTTTTGATTTGGAATCGAACAGTGGATTACAGAAATTTCTACCGCCAGATGGCGCTGTAATATTTTCAAATTTCAATATTTCAATTTCTAATTATGATTAAATTATTTTTAATGCATCATTCGAAAGATATTTTAAAGTTCTTTTATATTATCGACAGTTTTCACCAGATTTACACGTTTTGAGGTCTCCTGAATTAGTTTTCTTTTGTATCTCAGCTACTAATTAAAATAATTTCGTAAGTAGTACATCATTAGAAAGCTTTTTTGATTAGGAATCGAACAGTGGAATATAGAAATTTGTACCACCAGATGGCGCTGTAATATTTTAAAATTTCAAAATTTCAATTTCTAATTATGATTAAATTATTTTTAATACATCATTCGAAAGATATTTTAAAGTTCTTTTAAATTATCGAAAGTTTTCCCCAGATTTACACGTTCTGAGGTGTCCTTAATCAGTTTTCTTTTGTATCTCAGCTACTAATTAAAATAATTTCATAAGTAATACATCATTAGAAAGCTTTTTTGATTTGGAATCGAACAGTGGAATACAGAAATTTGTACCGCCAGATGGCGCTGAAATATTTTAAAATTTCAATATTTCAATTTCTAATTATGATTAAATTATTTGTAATACATCATTCGAAAGATATTTTAAAGTTATTTTAAATTATCGAAAGTTTTCAACAGATTTACACGTTTTGAGGTGTCCTGAATCAGTTTTTTTTTTGTATCTCAGTTATTAATTAAAAAAAGTTCATAAGTAATACATCATTTGAAAGCTTATTTTAGTTGATACACATTTTAAAGTACTTTTACATTATCGAAAAATGGAATTTGAGATTTCACCCGATTTAAACGTTTTGAGGTGTCCTGATTAGGTTTTCTTTTGTATCTCATCTACTAATTAAAATAATTTCATGAGTAATACATCATTTGAAAGCTTTGTTAATCTGGAATGGAACAATAGATTACAGAAATTGCTACCGCCTGATGGCGCTGTAATATTTTTAAATTTCAATATTTCTTATTCTAATTATGATTAAATTATTTCTAATACATCATTCGAAAGATATTTTAAAGTTCTTTTACATTATCGAAAGTGGAATTCGAGATTTCACCTGATTTACAATTTAAAGTGTCCTGATCAGGTTTTCTTATCTCAGCTAATTGAGTAAGAATAAGTAACTGGAATGGAACAATAGATTACAGAAATTTCTACCGCCAGATGGCGCTGTAATATTGATCTAATATTCTAATTATGATTAAATTATTTCTAATACATCATTCGAAAGATATTTTAAAGTTTTTTTACATTATCGAAAGTGGAATTCGAGATTTCACCTGATTTACAATTTAAAGTGTCCTGATCAGGTTTTCTTTTGCATCTCAGCTAATTGAGTAAGAATAAGTAACTGGAATGGAACAATAGATTACAGAAATTTCTACCGCCAGATGGCGCTGTAATATTTTAAATTTCAATATTTCATATTCTAATTATGATTAAATTATTTCTAATACATCATTCGAAAGATATTTTAAAGTTATTTTACATTATCGAAAGTGGAATTCGAGATTTCACCTGATTTACAATTTAAAGTGTCCTGATCAGGTTTTCTTTTGCATATCAGCTAATTGAGTAAGACCGTTCAAAATTGGTATATGCAAGTTAATTAGGAGGGGCTGGAACGGTGGGGAAGGAATAGGCGCGCAGCGCGCATGGGTTTGGAACTCGGTGCAAGTTTTTACCCGATGATAAAAGATTTTTTTTTTTTTTTTTTTTTTTTTTTTTTTCTTAATAATAAAAGTTTGAGTTGAGAAGGAATATGCGTGTACAGCGCACGTATAACCTCAAGCGTGCGCGCGCAGCGCGCATGGGTCTGCGCTGCCGAAGGCAGTGGCGTCCCGGTGTGAGTTTTTACCCGATGCTAAATGATATATTTTTTAATTCCTTTTCTTGAGAATGAAAGTTTATGAGTAATAACATTGAATTTTGAAAAGTCATAAGGATAGTGAAGGAATACGTGCGCGCAGCGCACGGGTCTACGCTGCCGAAGGCAGTGGGGACCCGGTGCGACATTTTTCCCGATCAGAATTTTTTTTCTCTTTTTTTATCACATGATACAAATTAATGCAATTTTGAGAATTCATTAATTATTGTGATTCATTTAAAAATAGTGACCAGCGAAGCGGGCGTAGCCTGCTAGTAGGGAATAAATGGACAGAGCTCACCAATTAAGAGATGACACATCGTTGGTTGAAGATCCAAAATCCTTTTTATTGAATTATCCAAAAATAGATGTGCTGCTGACATGGCGTCGGTTGCTACCTCGTGCGATCATCCGAGAACATCTAAGCACACATCACTATATATCTAAATATGCATGTAAACATCGGTCAAATATGGAGTTATCACAAGAAATATTATTATATTTAGCATGATAGCTAAGCAGTTACACTTCAAAAAAAAATCCAGCACGCGATACCCGTTCTGTGATTTCAAAACGCAAGAGCGTTCAAATTCCGCGGCAACTCATGCCCAAACCCTACAGCTACTGCCTGGAAATCGCGATCGATCTCCGGTCGGCGGTAGAAAAATGACATCACGGCACTCCGAGCCAATCGGCAACGATCAAGCGCAGAGGCGCGTGTCAAGAGAAAGGGGGGAAGGAGAACCTCGATTGAAGTTCCACTGAGAGAAAAATCTACGTGTAGCCGGCGAGCAAACATACAGGGGCGGAACGTGAAGTGACTGGAGAAGAGGTAAATTGAATTACATGATGGTTACGATGTAGATTCTGTAATTAATTTAGAAAAACTATTAAAACCAAATAAACATATTGTCGTGCTTCACGACACTCTCCCGGAAAACACAGTGAAAAAAAAACAAAAAGACCGGGGAGCGAGGTCAAACAAGGAATGACGAGCAGCAAGGAGCACGCACAACAACCTGTCAAGCAGCACCAAGTTACATATATATACAGACATATTATGCATACATAGATACTTGATGATAATGTATTCATATAAGAAACAGTTTCTTGTACATATCTGTGGACACGTTAGAAAAACAATTGTACCAAAAAAAACAACCAATGCATGTGGTGATACCATCTTCAGCTACATAAAAACAATACAAAAACAAAAAATGACTATATTTCTTTGTTGACATACACACATGAGTATAGAAAAGGTATGTATTATATGAATGTGTGACACACAACTTCTGAGTTATCATACTATAACAACAAATATATAAAAAAAAAACATGTATACACAAAAAGAAAATGTTCGGCCGAACAAAAAAAAAATAACAAAACAAAAAAAAAATAGGAAAAACATATAAATACACACTTGAAAGCAACAATAGGTATGTAAAAATCACAGAGTATATGACACTTTTATCACACTGTAATATTCTTGATTAACATTATTTATAGAAACATATTTATTATTAGGTATATAAAAAATATAATATACTACTGGAACAATGGAATACTGTAATTGTACCACCTACAAGCTGTTATATATACCTTAGTACCATTTTTTTTACATCAGACCAAACTCTGTAAGGGAATTAAATGTTAAGAGGTTTGAAAAGGAAATATTACCTTCAGGCAATACAAAAATTCTATACACAAATTACCCGAAAGAGGACCATCCGGTTACATTAGGCATTACTGAAATAAATAAACAAATATTAGTTAAGTTATGATATGTTACATTAGTAAGAATTGGTAGATACGTTAAACTTTTTTTTTTTTTTTTTTTTTTTTTTTTAAATATTGTTATGGTTTTACAACAAGTTGAAAATCACGAAGATTGTTCAAAGGCAAGAAAGTTCTGTATTACGATTAAAAGTTCTGAATTAAGATTAAAAGTTCGTATATACTATTATCAGTTCTTTTATAAACACAATTGATGAGATTAGAAGATTAATTTAAAACACAATGTCTCATGAAGCTGAAGCACAGTTCGCAACAGTCACTAGACGATTCTGCCAGCAGATTAGACTAGCAACTGCACAAACACTACACGAATGATGGACGTCTACACCATCCGTGCAGTTACCACAGTTCAACGAGGACGTAGATTATATCTGTGATGACTATTGGAAGAAGTAGGTTTATTGTTGATAGAATCATTATTGTGTATGGAAGGCTGTGAATTGCACTGTATAGAAACATTTAACGAAGAATTTGAATCTTGACAAGGTTCAGGTGAGTTATTTCTTGAAGATAGAGGGGTAGAATTATCTTGTGTATTTACTTGTGTATTTCTTAGGTTATTCGGAACAATAGAAGATGAAGTTGTTCTCAAATTAGGATTTCTTGTAGGTGCAAGAAGAAGACGATTTATATGTATATTTTTAATAGGTGCATGAGATTCATCTATTCTCTGAATTTTATATATTACATCAGAAATTTTTCCAACTATTTTAAAAGGAGATGAAGAGAACCATTTTTTGAATCCATTATTATACTGAATAAAAACTGTATCATTAACTCTAAATTTTCTTAATCTTGCCTGTGAATGTTGCCTCTGATTTTGTAGATGTTGGTATTCCAATAAATTTTTATGTACTTGGTTGTATAATTTCTGTAGATTTTCAGCTAAAATAAAATAATCGTGATGTACATCTAAACGACTCTGGTAGTGATGCGATTGAAATGTGTCAATGACACTGGCCATGGCAAGGCCAAAATGGACAAAATTTGGTGAGTATTTTATAGTGCTATGGTAAGTATTATTATATAAATTTTCATGAAATTTGATGGCATATTCAAAACTATACCCTCCTTGTACAAGAGCCTTAATGGTGGACTTAATAGATGTATTTATACGTTCAGAAACTGAATTTGCAGCAGGATTGGCTACGGTGGTGTGTGTTAATTTTATTCCTAACATTCTAGAAAATTCATCAAAAATTTCTGCTGTAAACAGTTTACCGTTATCTGTTAGAATGAGCTCGGGTCTACCAAATGTGACGATATAATCGAAAATTGCATGAACAGTATTCATGGCAGTAATTTTTCTTAGAGGATATAATTTTAAGTGCTTACTGAAATGATCAATTGCTGTAAGAATGAATTGGTTGTTAGGAAAAGGCCCAACAAAATCTAGACTGATGAATTGACCTGGTCTGGTAGGTATATAGGTATTTTGGAAAGGTGCTGCTTTAATACGTTGAGGTTTAGAAGTGAGACACACCCTACAGGATTTAATGTAACTTGAGATATCTGCATACATGCCCCTCCAATAATATTTCTGTGAGATGATGTTGTAGGTCTTGCTTATGCCGAAATGAGAGACATGATGCACTTGGATACACTTTTCTTGCAGGTATTTTGGGAGAACAATACGAAAACAATTCTGTTGAGGATTAGATTTAGATGAAGGGTCATGAAGTAAAAGATGTGTTTGATTACATATTATATAATTCTTGTGTCGAGAGATCCTTTGATTCTTTAAATCTTTAATTATTTTGTTAATTTCCTTGTCTTTATTTTGATGGTATAAAATTGTAGGTATACTTATATCTAAACGAGAATCAGGTAGAGGCTGATGAATGTGATGGTTTGTATTAGAATTTTGCATATTAATATTATGTACTTGAGCATTAGTTTGCAAATTTATACTAGGATCATTTTCAAAAATAGTTTCCGGGAGAATTTGATTAGACTTTAAAATATCAGGGTTAGTGTTAATGTCCTCTTGGTTGGTTGGAGTACGTGAAAGGAAATCAGCAAGGATGTTATTTTTACCCGGAATGTGCTCAAATGTAAAGGTATATTCATCTATTTCCAAAAGCCAACGGGTTATTATGTCAGCTGGGGACTTAGCCTTTTTATACTTTTGTAATGATTTGCAATCCGATAAGATGACAAACTTCCTACCGTAGAGGAGGTAACGAAAAGCTGACAATGCTTTGGCGATGGCCATGAGCTCAAGCTGTAAAGGAGGATATTTGGTTTGTGCTCCTCTGAGCGCTTTAGAAAAATAAGCCACAGGCAATAGATCCTTGCCATGTTTTTGCAAGATTACAGCTCCGATCGCAAACTTGGAAGCGTCCGTGTTGAGGTAGAAAAGTTCATTAAAATTAGGTTGCTGCAAAAATGGATGTTTAAAGAAAATCTGCTGCAATTTTTGAAACGCTTCTTCTTCACTCTGTGTCCATTTAAAAGGAACCTTAGGTGATGTCAGAGCGATAAGTGGCTCAGAAACCAGAGCAAAGGAAGGAATGAGGTGGCGATAAAAGCCACATAAACCAAGAAACTTCTTCACTTGTCTTTTTGTCTGTGGGGCAGGAAACGAGTTGATTTTTTTAATATTAGAAGAAACTGGGTAAACTCTGTTATTATTGATATGAAATCCCAAGAAGTCAACAGAAGTATGGTGAAATTTACATTTATCTAAATTAAGGGTAAGATTATATTTTTGGAATGACTGTAAGAAGGCTTTTAATTTACGTGTAGTTTCATCAAAGGAGTTACTGCAGATGATTATATCATCTTGATAGGAGAAAATGCCAGGTAAGTTGATTTCTTCAATAATCTCATCTATCATGGCTTGAAAGATGCTGGCGGCTGTTTTTAACCCAAATGGAAGACGTTTGAAACGGTAAGTACCCCATTGAGTTGTAAAAGAAATTTTGTCCTGATATTGTTTAGGTAAATGAATCTGGTGATATGCACTAGGCATATCAAGTGTGGTGAAGAATTTGAAATCAGCAATGTTATTAATGAGTGTTTGAATTTTAGGAAGGGGGTAACTCGAGAACTCTATGATAGAGTTAAGTAGACGAAGATCAAGAGCTGCCCGATACTTCTGGGGACCTGAATCTTGAGATTTTTTTTTAACTAAAATCATGGGACATGCCCATGCTGACACATTTTTTTCAATAATCCCTGCTTCGATCATCTGGTCAAGTTGCTTCCTTGCCTCATGTTGGAGAGCTTGAGGCACAGGAAAAGGAAGTGTACGTATGGGAAAATCATTAGTGAAATTGATTACAGGCTTTGCCTTATCAGAGTGACCGATGGACGACAGAGAAGCTGAAAATGCCTGAAAATGCTCCTTTAAAATGTTACGTAATTGATTCTCTTGAAATTGATTTAAATGCTTTAAGTTAATTTTATTTTTATTAAATTCCTGTCTGCGTTTCTCGATTACTTCTTGTGATGGTACAATCAAATTAATTACCTCTTGCATAGATGAAGGAGAGGATCTGATGTCATCTGATTTTTCATCAGGATACTTAATGTGATCAATCTGTTCGATAGTTCCTATACACATATTTTTATTGAAGTGTATGGGAGTTGATGACAAATTTTTAATGCACACAAAAAACTTAAAAGGATAACCTGAGTTGGTCTGACAGTCATTATTTACAATAGGAGCAGCTTGCTCCGCTGAAGATGTGAGTAACTGAGAGTCTGCGCAAGATTTGCGGCTAAGAAGATAAACAGCCTGCATTGCCTGATGTGTTTTGCTCTGTTTAGGAACGAAGAGGATATCACAGTCAGTAAGTTCATTGGGTAAAAATGCGTGAACCTCGATGTATGACGTGTCTTGTGCGTCAATTAGTGTTTTCTTATTGACATGGACTTTATGTTCTTTATTTTTGTTATAACTTTTAAGACGTTTGATGTTATTAGTGTCCTGAGGAATGAACGGTGGGACATCTACGAGAGTTTTAAGATTTACAGAAGGCTTACATTTATTATTATTGATATAGTTTAAACCCTCTTGGAAACTTTCAGTAATTGCGGCCAATTGTGTAGACTTGGAAGATTTAAAATGGACAAATTGGTTATTTATTTTGCACAACTCCTTTTCTGGGAACATAAGGACATTAAACTTTCGAATGAAATCGAAACCGAGAATGCCCAAGAAAGAAGAAGAAGGATTAACATCAATTAAATATAGAGGATGTCTGAAATGTGCAGTACCAACTTTAAAAGAAATGTCGACACACCCCTTAAACTGGACTTGTGAGTTGATCGTGGTCATCTTTACTGACCTAGCCAAAAACTTATATTTTAAGTTACTTTTATTCATATCGAAAAAGTTCTTGTCAATCAATGAAATGGAACTCCCAGTGTCAAATAAAAATGCGACATCCTGATTAGCAAAAGTGATGTCTACAATCGGGATATTCGGCTCTTGGCCTTGGACATTGGCTATAATTTCATCCTGAGAAGTTAAATTGGAAAAAGAAGTGTAAGATTTTTCATCCTGAATGTTATCGTTATTATGAAGTAAAGATTTATGCTGGTTAATATGTACCTCATTATTATTATCTTGGAGTGTTGAATGATTAGGATCTAAATTATTATTATTGTTTTTAACATTACACAGATCTGGAGCTGAAGAAAAGCACGAGGACATGCCTCCAGTTACATGAACCTCGTCATTTAGTTTAAATGATTATTGTTATCTTGATTTTGGTTAGTATAATTAAGAATAGGTGCAATGACACATTGACGGGCATCATGCCCATCACACAAACATAGTTGACACTTAACACTGGAATTTTGTTGTCTGGAAGACCTGTGGTAATTGTTATTGTTATACACTTGTTTGTTAGGAAAACGCCTACGCTGGAATTTATTTCTATTTTTATCGTTGTTATGCCTCTTAAAATTAAATCGTTGTCTGTTATGATGTTGAGGACTACGTTGTTGGGTTTGTTTGTAAAACTTCTTGTTTTTGAATGGGAATCTCTTATTCTTGTGTTCATTATTGTGTTTATCCTCACTAATTTTTTTCATGGCGATTTGTAGAGCATTAACCTGATGTGTAAGTTGATCTATTTCTTTATTACCTGACGTTGACACTGAGTCATTTGAGGCGACTGTCAGCAATTCATTGTTAATTTCACAGTCCTGAGCAAGGGTTGCTCTTTTAATAGCAGCATCATAATTAGTTATATTGTCCTGCATGATCAGGAGCCTGATGTTAGGCGGTAGTACCTTTAAAAATTTGTTAAGTTTGATTTCGTTTATAGCTACAGGATCAGTTATTTTAGAATATACTCTACTGACGAGTAAGTTAAGTCTGTGGGAAAGGTTGGTAATGGATTCGCCCGGAAGAATGTTGAAATTTTCAAATTCTAATAAATTAGTAGCAGATGACTGTTTGTGAAAGAAACTTCTAAGTTTATCAAATAGATCTTCGGAATTATTAAATTTCCTTATCTCTTGTGTCTGTGACACGAATTTGAGAGCAGGTCCTAGTAGCTTTGATTTTGTATACGCAAGTGTGTACTGATCCGTCCATTTATGAACAATGGCCAGATCTTGTATCTGAGAGATAAAAAAATTCAGATTTTCAGAAGATCCGTCAAAGGGTTGTACATGTACAATTGGGAAGAATGTCCGCTGCGAATGGTCATCATCCGACATGGTAGGGGTCACCATAGGTGTTAAATTGGGCATGTTACTTGAGTCAACAGAGGCCTTCTTTCTACGTTTAGACATTCTTGCAATTAAATTATTGTATATGAGATGAAAGAAGATTATATATATCTACACAAATTTATATTATTATACTGCTCTTGTGTAGACTGGGTAAATTATTTCATTAATTAAGGCACTTTATACCATAGATGTGCAATAAAATAATATCTTGCAACAGAAAATATCTGATCATTTAATGTGAAATACCTCTATATATTTTATTATTATTATTATTTTTTTTTTTTTTAAATCTCTATATATATAATTGACTATTAGGATAAAATTACACATAGCACTTATAGACTTTTCCGTAAAACATACCAGTTTCATAAATATGTAGCATCAAGGAATTTTTATATGTTATATTGATACTTCACTTAAATTAAATGCCATAAATAAAAACCACCATTATACTGTATGTAAATATTATATATGTAAATAAACCAAGAGAAGAAGTAAATAGCACATACTCTATATTAGCATATATTATAATGGCACAAAAAAAAACTTTTTAATTATACACACCACCAATCCTACTGCCATTACTTTATAAAGAAGCTATGAACTACATATATATATCTGCCATTGAAAAATGAAAAAAATTGTATATGTGGCGTTATTATACCACTCAAATTCATATAGATATTAAATAAATATTTCTTGTCCGTATCATATCCAAACATGATACACTGAGGATTATATTATAAAAAAATACAAGGCTATATTGCAGATATTAAAAGAATTTTCGATCATGTTTACGATTCTTCTTCTTATTTTTTTTTATCTTAAATATATATATACATTACACTTAAAAATCGCGTCATGCACTCAAAATATGAATCACTTTTCTATTTTCATATATTTATTTCAATCTCCACTGTTATAGAACGATGTAATTTTTCATATTACATATTTATTTAACTAAAAAGCCAGCCTGTGAAAAAGTCATGGCACCATATGTCATAGGGTGAACCCCGGAGAAGTATTGAAAACGGAGTTCACCGCTAGAACGAAATGGCGCAAGGGAGCCATTTTGAAAATTTGGTAACACATCCATATTGACTAAAATGATTCAAATTTGATATATCAAGTTCATCCCTTTGGGACAGAATATATACACTAGACATCGATGTTAATGTCATTCTGGATATGCTACTTCAACGGTGATCGTATAAATAAAAAAAACGGAAACCCAGCGTAACTCACTGAGATGGCGGCTTTCAAAGAATGTTAGTTCACAGTGGAGATATTGACAAATAAAATTATATTAAATAGGGAATAAATGGACAGAGCTCACCAATTAAGAGATGACACATCGTTGGTTGAAGATCCAAAATCCTTTTTATTGAATTATCCAAAAATAGATGTGCTGCTGACATGGCGTTGGTTGCTACCTCGTGCGATCATCCGAGAACATCTAAGCACACATCACTATATATCTAAATATGCATGTAAACATCGGTCAAATATGGAGTTATCACAAGAAATATTATTATATTTAGCATGATAGCTAAGCAGTTACACTTCAAAAAAAAATCCAGCACGCGATACCCGTTCTGTGATTTCAAAACGCAAGAGCGTTCAAATTCCGCGGCAACTCATGCCCAAACCCTACAGCTACTGCCTGGAAATCACGATCGATCTCCGGTCGGCGGTAGAAAAATGACATCACGGCACTCCGAGCCAATCGGCAACGATCAAGCGCAGAGGCGCGTGCCAAGAGAAAGGGGGGAAGGAGAACCTCGATTGAAGTTCCACTGAGAGAAAAATCTACGTGTAGCCGGCGAGCAAACATACAGGGGCGGAACGTGAAGTGACTGGAGAAGAGGTAAATTGAATTACATGATGGTTACGATGTAGATTCTGTAATTAATTTAGAAAAACTATTAAAACCAAATAAACATCTTGTCGTGCTTCACGACAGTATCGAAAACCTCTATATACCAATTTTGAACGATCTAACTCTATTTTTGTTTTTTTGCCCCCCCCCTCTCCCTCCACCCTTCACGCCCCTCCTAATAACTTAACACTTTCGAAAATATCCCCATTCGACTTGCAGGCCTTTAAAACCTATCTGTACCAATTTTGAACGGCCTAACTGTATTTCTATTTGTTTTTGCCCATAGCCCCACCCTTACCGCCTCACCATCCTTCCCGCCCCTCCTAATAATTTTCAAAATTCGAAAATATCCGCAATCGATTTGTAAGTATCGATAACCTCTATATACCAATTTTGAATGATAACACTATTTTTATTTTTTTGCCCCCCCCCCCTCTCCCCTCCCCCTTCACGCCCCTCCTAATAACTTAACACTTTTTAAAATATCCCCATTCGACTTGCAGGCCTTTAAAACCTGTCTGTACCAATTTTGAACGGCCTAACTGTATTTCCATTTGTTTTTGCCCCATAGCCCCCCCCCTTGTTGCCCCACCTGGGGGCTGAATTTCTAAAATTCCAGAAATTGGTTTTTAGATATTTTTATTAGCTATATTTTCGAGCAAAAATTTCACGTGTATCTATTTTTTTGTTTGAGATATATAGGATTATGCAAAATCACGTTTTATGCATGTGAAATCACGTTTTGCCCCCCCCGTCCCCCTTGGGGACCGAATTTTGAAAATTCCAGAAATTGGTTTTTAGACATTTGTGTTAGCTCTATTTTAAAGCAAAAATTTTACGGATATCTGTTTTTTTGTTTGAGATATATAGGATTATGCGAAATCACGTTTTACGCGTGTAAAATCGCGTTTTGCCCCCCCGCCCCCCTCGGGGACCGAATTTTGAAAATTCCAGAAATTGGTTTTTAGACATTTGTGTTAGCTATATTTTAGAGCAAAAATTTCACGTGTATCTATTTTTTTGTTCGAGATATATAGGATTATGCAAAATCACGTTTTACGCATGTGAAATCACGTTTTGCCCCCCCGTCCCCCTTGGGGACCGAATTTTGAAAATTCCAGAAATTGATTTTTAGACATTTCTATTAGCGATATTTTAAAGTAAAAATTTTACGGATATCTGTTTTTTTGTTTGAGATTATGTAGGATTATGCAAAATCGCGTTTTACGCATGTGAAATCACGTTTTGCCCCCCCGTCCCCCTTGGGGGCCGAATTTTGAAAATTCCAGAAATTGATTTTTAGACATTTGTGTTAGCTATATTTTAAAGCAAAAATTTTACGGATATCTGTTTTTTTGTTTGAGATATGAAGGATTTTGTGAAATCACGTTTTACCCCCCCTCCCCCCCTTGGGGGGCGAATTTTGTAAAATCGCTTCTTAGTGGATGCCTATGTCATAGAACGAACATTGTCACAAAATTTCATGCTTCTAGGTCCAGGGGTTTGGTCTGGGCGTTGATAGATCACCCCCTCACTCAGGAAGTCTTCTTTTATATATATAGATATATATAAGCATGTTGTAGATATCAGAAAATATTCCTTATAATTTTCCAAATTTCTAGAAAAAAATCTTTTTTTTTTTTTTTTTTTTTTTTTTAAGAGAAATATTTTTCTTTTTCTTGACCTTCAAAATTTAAGTTTTGGAAAATATAATTTAATGGTGTCTGTATTATGAAGTTAGTAGTATTCATACTGTATGTTTATTTGCTACAATCAGTAGTTGCTCTAAAACAAGTAATAGATAAATGTATAATAGATCAACAAATTATATCGTAAATCACATTTGACTAATTTTCTTCTCTTAAAATATCAGTTTAATATTTAATTGTATAACTTGTGCTTTTTTAACTGCTTTGTTCAAAATTGAAGTGCATACTTTCAGGATTGATAATTTAATTTCATTGGTATATGGTAAACTATTCATCTTGCTAAAATAACATGATTCATCTCAAATAAAACAATTTTTCTTTTTAAAAAATGTTTTGAAATATTTAAAATGCACCTTTAATTATAAATTTGCTTATAGATTTGACATTCCTCATCGTAAAGAAGACTTCTTTTCACCTGCTCAAAGATCAAGAATATGTCAGTTTATTTTAAAACGTAAAAGTTTTACAAATGATAACACAGATGTGTTTGGATTTGGTAAGTTAATTTCATATGTTATACTCTTAAAAATTATTGCAAGTTGATAATAATTTTTATTGTTATCAAATTTTAATTTAAGTAGATGAATTAAAATAAAATAAAATAAAACAATATTCAGACACTTACGTGTGTACAATGATAGAATTGGAAATATTTTTATTGAATAGACACGCTTTTTTACCCCTTAGTATTTTACAAATCTTGAACGATGACATGTCTTTAAAAAATATATATGTTTAAATCAAAGTTTTATTTAATATTTTATTTATCAAGCAGAAACGGTCGTTTTGCCAAGCCAAGCTCAGCAAAACAAACAAACTACCACTAACGCAAAGCAGAACGCGCCAATAATAAAATCGACAGAAATAACCCAAGATCGTTAAATGCTTATTATACAGAAACCAACTTTCCCATGTTAAATCGGCAAATTTTTTTTCCGTAAAGTTTTAAATATTGGACGAACCAAATATCGCAGTAAAATGAGACAAAAAGTAAAATATTCGTATCAACGAGATCTTTAATTTGAGATAAAAACGAACTTTCTAAGTTAATAAGTAAAAAAATGAGAGCATTTTCAATTTAGCGTAAAATTAGATGTTTTGACAACTTTTTGAAAAAATTTCTTCTTCAAGAATTTTTTTTTAAAACAAGCTAGAGAATTCATAAATGTGCAGAATTCTTTGAAAACTGGTTTTTCAGATAGACAATTACTTAATCTAGGAACTTTTATAAAATTTAGCTTTTAAAAATCAAAATTTCCTATCTTAATTGCTGAAAAACTGTTAAATATCGCCAAAGAGACATAAATCGCCAAATATGAAATTGCTTCATCTCAGTTTACCCGAAAAATATTAATTTCAAATTGAGCTGATTTTTCTTTTTATAAGTTATTTTTTTAACCAAAGAATTTTTGCTTTTATTATTTTGTACAATTTTAAATTTTATATCCCTGAAAACAGAAATGAATACATTTTTGAATAACATTTGTTTCAAATCTATAGCATGAATTGCTGATTTTTTAATATTTTTCATACCTTAGAATAAGAAAGTCAGTACACGATATAGTATCCAATTTTAATATCCTTCAATTCAATCTGGCAATGATAATTATGATGCATAAAGATTTCTACTTCCTTCTATATAGTATACTAGCAGGCTTTACCCGCTTCGCTTGTCATTTTATTGAAATGAATTTCGACTTTCGGTTTTTAGTAAGTTTAGTACGTTGTAAGAGCTCCTGAAAACAATTTGACTATTTTTAGAAAATTTCTATTTGCGTGTGTGTGTTCTATGTGTGTGGCGAAAGTTTTGTTCCAACTAGATATCAGGAGCTACTGCTCAGAATTACATATAAATTTATATGCAATTGAACCTTGATGTATAATAGCGTTTATCAATATTTGGTGTCAATTGCTCAACATGGTGCTGCTATACAGTGATTGCCGCAATTTCAGAGAAGGCTATATTTGAGTTAATATTACATGGAATTGCATAAATTTACAAATAAATTTACATTGTTACAAATTATAGTGCTTATCAACTTTTGTACCAATATCTCAACATGTGGCGCTGCTATACAGCGATTTTCGCAATTTAAGGAAAGGTTCTGTTGCATATAATGAAACAAAACTTAATATGTGAAAAGGCCATTATGAGACATTATGCTGATTCAATCTCAATGCCTATCGGCCGATAAGTGGAGCTCATATACTACAATTTTTTTTTAGAACTGAAAGGATGCCATCTGCATGGTGAAAATTTACTTCCGTTGGACATTTTGTGCAACAATATCTCTCTGAGTTGATAATATTCAGCATTCATAATGCAAAAAATAATAAATAATTTGTGCTGAGTTAATATGTATAGGAAAATGTAGAAGAAAGTTTTGTGATGGACACGACATACTAGTCTGCATAGAAAACCCATGGATAATGTCTAGCAACCAGAATTATGGAAAGTTTAACGCAAAGAAAACTTTGTAATACAGTTTAACGCAAAGAACAACATCGCACGAAAGCTGAGTTGAAATCCAGGACATATCTGATGTAAAGTATCAGGTTAATTCCAGTAAATATAAAAACTATTTAAAAAAAATAAATGATATCTACAAAAAAGACACTTAAAATGTACAAAAAAGCCAAGCTCAAAGAAAGAGAATGGATTAAAGTTGTGTCTGAAAAGGGTGTGATATCAAATTCCCAAGCTTACATTCAAATACTTATTTAATATTCCCTTTTAACTAAATTTTCACATGTGAATCAAGTGCCTTATGATATGTTGATAGAAATCCTTCTTTCCTGTACTAAATACATCATAGCGTGTTTCTGAAAAATATTATTATTTTTATTTATGTATGATGGGCTTGGCGGCCATCTTTCAAGTAATGAATAAACATTCACACAATTTGAAAGAAGTTTCTTAAAATATATCTCATATAAAATTAATTTTGCTATTCCATTCAGCAGAGACGGAAATATTTCGATAACATGATTTCTTATAATTATTTAGTATTAAGTGCACTTCCATCCTATAAATGCCGGGAATAAAGAATATAAAAATTTAAATTAACGTAAAAATATGAAGGAGAGGGGGGAGCATAAAAGCTTCCATCCCCCGTTATATTTACCCAATTTGAATTTAGCTTCTTGGAATAAATATCTCGTAAAAATAATATGGTTATTCCATTCAACAGGGGTTGAAATATTCAGATTAAAAAAGAAAAAAAATCATTAAAAACATCGCAAAAGCCCCGTTAAGCACACAAGTTGAATCAATTTAAGTTTTAACAGTGTTAAGTTTGGCGCACTCCCATCCTCCCATCGTATAATTATTTCTCATTGCGCAGCACTAGTGCGATATAAAACTCAATTAACCAACTCATCCTAGAATTGATGAGATTTATAGAATTCAAACTAACGCAAAACTTTGAAAGATGGCCGCCAAGCCCATCATACATAAATAAAAATAATAATATTTTTTAGAAACACGCTATGATGTATTTAGTACAGGAAAGAAGGATTTCTATCAACATATCATAAGGCACTTGATTCACATGTGAAAATTTAGTTAAAAGGGAATATTAAATAAGTATTTGAATGTAAGCTTGGAAATTTGATATCACACCCTTTTTAGACACAACTTTAATCCATTCTCTTTCTTTGAGCTTGGCTTTTTTGTACATTTTAAGTGTCTTTTTTGTAGATTTCTTCTACAAGGCCATAGCCAAAGTGGGGAGGCTGGGGGTTCAGGCCCCCACCAAAATTTGCAGATTTGATGAAAGTATTTAAGTTATGTTTCATTTTTAACACTCAACTTTATGTAGTAAAGTTTGAATCCCCCTATGAAAAAAAATTCTCGCTATGGCCTTGAAGAATTTATATTTTAGAATATCCTGAACACAATTTGATTATTTTTAGAAAATTAATTACTGTGATGACGCAAATTTTATAAATGCTGTAACTGAGGAATTAAAACTAAATTAATACTCATTGGGTTTTGCTCATACTTTGGATGTTAGCTATATCTTAAACTTTTATTTTTATTTATTTATTTGAATGCCCAATAGAACAATTTTTCAAAGTTTATAAAATACTCATGTATTGAAAAAAACCTATCAAAGCTATTGAAGTCTATTAGAATGATATAAAAGAATGTGGTAGCCACACCAGTTTTTTGTCTGGAAAGAGATAAAACTACTCAAATTCAATTATTGTTAAAGCACTTTTATCATTGTAAAAAAAATTTTAGTCAATGAGAAATTTTATATTAAGTAATATAGATATTTTTTGAACTAATGTAATTAACTTTTACATGCATAATTTGAAATATTAGACATGGATTATTAGAGTCTCTTATTCATCTATATTGTGTTTGTTTTGCTTATTAAAATCAAAATTATTTTGATATCATTCATTTTTCAGGTATAAAAAAACTATTAGCTGATGGTATTTATGCTGCTGCATATCCTTTGCATGAAGTATGTATGTATGCATAGTTTATGTTCTAAGCTATCCTTTCAAAAAACTTTATTATAATATTAAAATTAAATTTTTTAGGGTGATCTAAATGATACTTCTATTACTAATCCTCGTTGGTATTTGCTGAAACATTGGGCTGCATATTCTTGCATGTTCAAAAAACAGCCATTAGATGAAATAAAGTAAGTTTCCCTTTAATAATTTCAGTGCTAAGTTATTTTCTGTATGTATCCAAATGTATTTGTAAAAAAAAAAAAAAAAAAAAAAACTTAAAATATTTAATTTTTAGTTGGTTAACATTGTATTTTCTTTGTAATTCTAATTTTATTTTATTATAATACTTATTTATATAATGTACTGTATCATAATTATCAAAATAATAGTAATACATGTTGGCCATAATTAAACTGACAGTGTTTACAATGTTTTGTAGCATGATCTAATTGCAAGAATAACCCCAAACTGTAACTTAAAGCAACTTAAAATTCCTTTTATCATTATTTAAGTCAGCATTTGCTGCTGTTAAGTATCAAGAAATAGATTTCTGAAAAACACCATGAAGCTTAAGAGGTTTCTAAAACCTACAATTTCTAATATTGTGTTCTCCAGGGGTGCAGAAAATGTTCAAACCTCGGAAATTTCCCCCAAACACAGTATAAATTTCCCTCAATAATGCAAAAATCTACTTTGCTATACAAAGTCATTTGTTCTATGTAATAAATCTTTAAGAGAATAAGTATACAGTGTAACATAAAAATATCACTGTTAGTGTATAAGCATTTCAAAGTAGCAAATTGTTATTTTTGATTTACATTTTTATTTTCTCTTAAAAAAAATATTCAAAATTTCCCCAGTCAGTTTAAATTTCCCCCGAACTTCGGACATATTCTGCACCCCTGGTGTTCTCTATTACTAAAATGTTTCCTGGTTGTTAGAGAAATATACAAATTATCTGTTTGTACATTTTTTGAATTAATACTTAAAATTACTATTTTAATTAACTTCTAAAAATTTATATTCATGTTATTATTTATTACAAATATGTTACTATTTAAAAACTTTTTTTTTTTTTTTTCTTATCTTTTCTTTTTTATATGATGTATTACAGTGGAGCACCTTTTATACGTTTCTCATTTATACGTTTTTCTCATTTATACGTTTTTCGACTTCAGTCTCAAATCATTCCATTGAATTCTAATGTTAAAATATTTTGTTTATACGACACAAGTGAATTCTTTATTTCACTTATACGTTTTTGTTTTGTTTTTTCTCCTTGTAGAATTTCAAGTTTGAGTTTCATTCCAGGTTTAAGAAAAAAAAAAAAAAAGATGAATGCTCTTTATGTTTTATTCTTATTTTTTTATTTTTTCCGATTATTTTTTCTTAGAACTACGGCAACAAAGTGCGACTTGCATCGATAGAATTTTTCAGAGATAAGCAATTGGCGACTGGGTTGAATAGTAGGTATACAAGTAGCCAGTGACCAATTGAAGACCTCCCACTTACTCTTTTAATTGATTCCAGGAATAGAGTATGAAAGGAAAAAAGCCCACAACTTTATAGGCATTTTATAAATTTGAAGATTTATTACTCACTTCCGTTGGGTGACTTGGAAAATTTTCGTTTATTTGACATCACGGTTGGAGAAACAATTTTTTTTTTCTTTCCTTCCTTTTAATCGTTTGCAAAAATGTCATCTTCGTTTAGAGAATACAAAAGGCTTTGTCTTTAAAGGTTAAAATGAAATCGAAATCTTGAAAAAAAATTCTGAATTTCTATATTTTTAATTATCATTTAGTTTTTATTCAACTTTTTAAAAATATTTTAAATATAATTAAAAATATATCTTATTCGAATAAATGTAAAGGAAATCATGAAAATTGGTTAGACTTTTATTATTAATATGACACTTTATTGTGTATTAATGTTAAAACGAACTTTCAGTTGATTCCACTTAGGAAAATTTTCATTACGAATTTGACAACTGAATCAATGATGCAGTTTCTGTCCCCTCTGCTTCAGAAATAAAGAAAATAATGAGTATCTGCAGTTATTTAGATGCGCATTCGAATTCAGAGATGAATAAAACAATGTATTATAATCTTGATAAATTTTTAAACAATATGTTGCTGAAAAAGACAGTAAAATATATCTGACTTTTTCCCCCCAAAAAACAATCATATTTGTACTTGATTTTTATCCTAATGGATGTAAGTTAGTAGTATTTTTACAGGAAATAGAATTAATAATTGACGACAGGGGAAACATTGGCCAATTTTGTACTTTTTTTTACGAATCTTTTTTACACGAAATTCTTTTAACATGAAAAAATAATTCGGTCCCCTCAGTTTCGTGTTAAACGTTTTTCACTGTGTATATATATACTAGCTGGCTTCGCCCGCTAGCGGGTCAGTATTTTCAAATGAATCACTAAAATTAATGAATCACTAACAGTAATTTTTAGTGTTAAGAAAAGAAATTAAAAAAAAAAAATCATTTCTGACTGGGTAAAAAGTCGGCCTGGGTCCCCACTGCCTTCGGCAGCGCAGTCCCGTGCGCGCTGCGCGCGCGTATACCTTCCCTGACCTTTTGTGCCCCCTAAAAAAATCATTTCTGATCGGGTAAAAACTCGCACCGGGTCCCCACTGCCTTCGGCAGCGCAGACCCATGCGCGCGCACGTGTGAAGGTATACGTGCGCTGCGCGCACATATTCCTTCTGACGTCATATTTTTATTCTTAAGAAAAGAAAACTAACAGTAACAGAAACAAAAAGTAACTTTTAGTGTTAAGAAAAGAAATTTAAAAAATCATTTCTGATTGGGTAAAAAGTCGGCCCGGGTCCCCACTGCCTTTGGCAGCGTAGTCCCGTGCGCGCTGCGCGCGCACAACTTAAGGGATATACGCGCTGCGCGCGCGTATACCTTCCCTGACCTTTCGTGCCCCCTAAAAAAATCATTTCTGATCGGGTAAAAACTCGCACCGGGTCCCCACTGCCTTCGGCAGCGCAGACCCATGCGCCCGCACGTGTGAAGGTATACGTGCGCTGCGCGCACATATTCCTCCTGCATTCATATTTTTATTCTTAAGAAAAGAAAATTTAAAAAATCATTTCTCATCGGGTACAAAGTCGGACCGGGTCCCCCAGCGCAGTCACGTGCGCGCTGCGCACGCACAAGTTTGTTGTCAAAATTTGGGAAATTTATTTGATTTATTCTTGCTTCCATGTTGTTTTCTTTGTAAACTATAAATGAATTAGGTTGTTTTTATTACATCGTTTATGAAAAGAATTTGATTCAATAGGATAGCTGATAAGTTTTAAAAGGTTTAAATAGGTTTTGTTTACATTATAGGAAAACGTTTTTATCTTGAATAAAGTTAATGTAATTTTTACATGGAAGTAATTATGGATATAAATTAAATTAAATTAAAGTAAATGTGAAATATTGCCACTTACTGTTTATTCTGAAAGATATACTTTTGTTGTTTTGTATAACATCTGGAAATTTAAACGATGTTTATCATCGGCATTTTTGTTCACGCGTTCTTTCAGCGATTGCTAAATTAAACTAATAAGTTTAAAGTTCAATAGATGGCGTCGTGATTATTTCCGAAAGGAAAAATGCAAATTAAGTGTGACGTTACTTGAAATCGCTACTTATTGGATGCATGTTAGAATCCTTTGAATAGTATATAAGAGCTAACTTCATTGCATTCGGCAGTCAGTTTTTAGTTTGCTGCATTAGCGATAGCTCTGTTTGCTAGTCGTAATGAAGGTGTTATATTAAGTTTAAACATGAAAGTTGTTTTATTAAATTATTTTTCCTTCATTTAAAATAATTTCTTCAGATATAAGTAATTAAAATACAATGTGGCTTTAGTTTTCAAGTTTGTTTACCTTTTCCTCCCGTTTCCCTTCCGTGTAGTGTTGCCGTTCATTATAAAAGTTTGAACCATGGAGTCAGGTATTTGAGTCTGTTGTTCGTTGGCCTTTAGGGTTAACGTCGTATGCCTGCCATGTTCTTTGAGAAATGTTGTTTGTTAACTTTAAGAGTTGACATCGTTTTTTCCATTTTATATAAGGTTTAAGATTAACTATTTTTGAATATAAAGTTTTAAATTGAGTTAGTGCTGGACGCTAATTTTTATCACTTGCCTGAGATGAATTTAAATGATTGTTTCAACTTTTATTAAATATTTCAATTGTTAAGTTTTAATTTTTCTTGTTAAGTTTGTTCAATAAAATTGTTAGTTTGTTTTACAATGATTTTGTCATTCTTTTTGAACTGCCTTATACACATTAACTTAAGTCTTTTGAGCTAACTAATGGAGTTGTTTCCACTGCATGATATTATGCTTTGCTAAATGTTACATTAAGCCATATTGGCGACAACAAAGGTTATGGGCTACTTGGTATAGTATTACAGCCCATTGGTTGGTATTTTTTTTAAAGTTAATTTTTTTTGGCAGTTCTAATTTTTTTTTGAGGATGGCAGTCAATATTTTACCTAGTATTGAAAAATTAGGAACAAACAATTATCATACTTGGAAAAAGGATATTCGTTTTGTGTTAATTGAGAAAAATTGTTGGAATATAGTGAATGGGAGTGAAACACTACCGGAGGAGAAGGACTGAGCAGTAACAGGGAAAGGTCACATAAATGACTTTAAGCAAAGAGCTAGGGTAGCACTTTCAACTATTTATTTAAATGTGTCTCCACAGTACAGATGTTTGATAGACAGTTGCGAGTGTCCTGTTGCGGCCTGGAAAATTTTAAAGCAAAATTTCATTAGCGATTCAAGAGCGCAACACATGCAGCTTGTAAATGAGTTGTTCCATTGTGTAATGAAGCCTGGTGAGGGCATAAATATGTATGCATCACGAATCTCCAAAATTGCTGACGAGTTGAAGGAGTCTGGACATGAGATGGAAGATATATATCTTTGCTTCCAGCTGCTGAGGAATGTTCCTGACAAATTTGAGTCGGCCACCCAGTACATCTTGCGTTGGTCTGAAAATTTTGAGTTCAAGAAAATAGTCGTGGAACTAGTAGCTGAAGAAACGAGGCTGAAACTCAGGGATACAGATCGAGGAGCCAATAGAGTCGAAGTCCAGAATGTTCACCATCAGCAAAATGGTAAGAAATCATTTCCTAAATCTATCACCTGCCATCGCTGTGGTCGTCGGGGACATATTAAAAGAAACTGTTTTGTTAATTTAAATAAACAGGACAATAGTACTTCTGAGAACTCTAAATTTAATTATAGTAAATCTAATGTTAAAAGAGCTGACTCTGTCACCCGTAACAAATCTAAACAAAATTCCCCCATGTCTTATATTGCTCAATCTTGCATAAGTAATTCTGATGATGAGTGCTGTTGGGCTTTCGATACCGCAGCCTCTCATCACTTCTGCAAGAATTTAGACTACTTTTCTGAATATAATCCTATTGAAGGTGAAAGTTTATTTGTTGCCGTTGACGGAGTTAGTTTTCCTATTATTGGTAAAGGTTCTGTTCATTTGATTTTTGATGATAATTCTTGTATTTTGCAAAATGTTTTATATTCCCCCAGACTAAGAAAAAATTTAATATCTGGTCCAAAAATGGACATTAATGGCGCCAGTTTCTCTGGTAGAGGAGGAAAAATTGATGTTATTGGTAGAGATAACGTAAAAATCTTTTCTGCTGTGCTTGACAATGGTATTTACAATGTTTACCCTAAGGTTTATAAAAATGTTGATTTTAAAGATAATGGGGGGCACGTTTCAACTATTACTTCAACTGTTAATGTACCCAGTAATAAAAGTATTGAATTTTGGCATGGCCGTTTTGGACATGTTAGTCCAGAACTTATAGTTCATACTAGCAAGTGTAATGGGGTAAAAGGTTTACCAAAGTTGAAACGTGGAAATTTTTTTTGTGAACCTTGTCGTCTAAGCAAGCAGAAAAGGATTTCTTTTAAATTAAATGAGAACTTTCAATGTAAATCTCCTTTAGAGAGAATTTTATGGATGTCTGGGGACCGATAAAAATTTCTGGTAACAATGGGGAGAGGTTTTTTCTATCTATAATAGACATGTTCTCAAGAAAAACTGCTTTATATCCTATGTCTGAAAAATCGCAGGTGTTTTCAATTTTTGAAAAACACATAGCTAGAGCTGAAAGGCAGTTAGGGAAGAAGCTTAAGTTTTTGAGAACAGACAATGGTTCTGAGTTTGTTAATGACAGTTTTCGAAATTATTGTGAAAAGAATGGTGTCACACATGAATTAACCAATACCTTCTCTCCTGAGCAGAATGGTTTGTGTGAACGCGTAAATCAAACTGTCTTAAATTGTGCCAGAGCCATGTTAATAGATAGTGGACTGCCCCTCACTTTTTGGCCAGAGGCTATACTTTATTTTGCATATACATGGAACAGAGTAATACACAAAGGTCAAAGTAAAACCCCCCTTGAATTGTATAGTGGACATAAACCATCAGTTAGGCACCTTAAGCCGTTTGGGTTGATCACATATGTAGGTATCCCTAAACAGAAGCGGTCTCATAAGCTTGACCCTAAAGCTCAAAAGGGTGTTCTTGTAGGTTATGCGTTGCGAACCAAAGGTTACAGAGTCTGGTTAGAGGAGGAAAATAGAATTATAGAAACTTTGAATGTTACGTTTGGTAATTCCCTCTTCAGCAAAAACAGTGGAGCCGTGCTGGGCACCTCTTCAATTGATTTGGATCTGTTCGGGGATAATCCAGTAGATCGTTCTGGATCCGATCCTGTTGATGTAATCCTTCAGGACGGATCTGATGAGGTTGTTGAGGATGACCCAATAGCAAGTCCTGTTGATCCTGAACCAGATGTTGTATGGGTTCGTAAACCTGTCCCAAGGCCCACAGGAAAACGTGTGGATATTTACTATTATCCTGAGGGGTCAAGTACAAGGCTGAGGTCAATGAATGATGTCCAAAAATATTGTTCAAATCATAATTTAAATTTTGTGCCAGAACTTTTTGATTTTTCTGGTAGTAATCTTTTTGAAGGGGTGGTAAAACAAGAACCTGTTACTTCTGTTTCTCAGACTGAATGTAAGAAACTTATCTGACTAGATTTAACTGTTCCAAAAACTTTTAATCAAGCCTTAAAATCTGAACAACATCTAAACTGGAAAACAGCTATGGATGAAGAAATAGACAGCATGCGGAGTCGCAAAGTCTGGCACCTGGTTGAGTTACCAAAAGGCAAAACCCCGTTGGGAAATAGATGGGTTTTTGCAGTAAAACGAGATGAGCATGGAAACATTGCTCGTTTCAAAGCAAGATTAGTTGCCCAAGGGTTTAATCAGGTGAAAGGCGACACGTTTGATGAAACATTTTCTCCAGTTGTTAACTTTTCAGTTGTTAGATTTTTCTTTTCTCTTTTGGTGTCCCATTTAAATTGGTTTAATTCCCAGTGTGATGTGAAATGTGCTTATCTGTATGCTCCCTTAGATGAAGAGATATACATGTATCAACCACCTGGGTATGTTGTCAAGGGCAAGGAACATCTTGTATGTAAACTTGACCGAGCATTATATGGGTTACATCAAAGTGGACGTTTATGGTTTTATGAGTTAAATCGTGTCCTTTTAGATTTGGGTTTTGAAAAATTTAATTGGTGCAATTGCACATACAGGTTTAAAGATTTTATCGTTCTACTTGTTTACGTAGACGATATTGTAGTTTTTGGTAAAACTCAATCACAAATTGACAATGTGATTAGTTTATTGGGACAGAAATTTGATTTGAAAGTTTTAGGAAAGACTAAGAAACTATTGGGAGTGGAATTTGAGTACAATAATGGAGACGTTCAATTGTCCCAGTGTACTTATATAGAAGAGATTTGCGAAAGATTCAAATCTTTTCATATCCCTGTTTCTTCTCTTCCAATTGTCAAAGGCTTGAAATATTCAAAAAAGGACTGTCCGACAAATCAACTTGAAATTGATGAAGCATCCAGGTACCCATATAGGAGTTTGCTAGGTTGCTTATCTTTCGTTGCTGGTCGTACACGTCCTGATATTGCTTATGCCACTAATATTTTTAGCCAATTTCAGAGCTGTCCTGGTCTAACTCATTGGAATGGTTTGGTCAAATTATTAGGATATGTTTCTTACACTAAATATTATAAACTTAATTTAAAATGTAATAAACCAGATTTAATAGCCTTTTCAGATGCAGATTTTGCAATGAACCGTGATGATTTTGTGTCAATGGGAGGGCAAATAGTTTTTTTGGATGATAGTCCTATTTCATGGAGGACGTTTAAGGAGAGGGGTGTAAGTTTATCCACCATGGAGAGTGAATTTATCTCCATGTGTGAAGGTGTAAAGGAATTAAAGTGGTTTGACCATATACTGGAAGATAGCTACAAATTTAATTTAATTTCTGGTAAACATAACTCTCCTGTTCTATATGCTGACAATCAATCCGCTATAGATTTTACAAAATCTCCCATTGAAAATAACAGGTCAAAACATATAAATGTTAAATTGTTTTTCATTAGGGAATGGCTTTTCGAGGGGCAGTTCAGTCTTAAATATATTCGTAGTAAATTAAATTTGGCAGATCCTTTTACAAAGTCGTTAACTAAATCTGATTTATCAAAATTTATTAATAAAGTTTTCTTAAAGTAAATATAAATTTTTTTTGGAACTATGTTTTTCTATAAAGTTTTTTTTGGAGCTATGTCTCATATAAATTTTTTGGGAACTATGTTTCTCTATAAAGTGTTTTTGGAGCTATGTCTCCTATAAAGTTTAAATATAAATTTTTTTTATGGAAGTGTTTCCATAAGTTTGTTTGAAAACTGTTTTGCACATGATTCAGGGTTTTCATGTTCCCATTGAAATTGTATTGTATAATATAAGTTCAATTAGTTTTTATTCCTTAGTTGGGATATGTGAGACACGGCGCCGTGCGAATGATTTTTGTATTATGTGAATGTTTTTTTCATATTTCATGTTCTTCATATTTATGGTTTGAACTCATCTTAATGTGTTAATGTTTTTTTACAATGGGGATATGGAAATTTTGTATATAAATTGTGTTTAATGTTTTCCTATTCTTTTCCTATTCTAGTAGATTGATTAATGGTGAACTGTTTGTGGAAAAAAAAGCTTTGTATTTGGAAGAGCAACATATGAACTGAAGCTGACCAACAACAAAATGTTTCTAAATTTTTTTTCCAGTAGAAGTTTTACTGTGTGTATTTTTCTTTATTGTTATATGTAAAAATTTCAGGCAACTGATATTTTTTTTAAAGAAAACCAACATGGTGGGGGGCATTGTTGTCAAAATTTGGGAAATTTATTTGATTTATTCTTGCTTCCATGTTGTTTTCTTTGTAAACTATAAATGAATTAGGTTGTTTTTATTACATCGTTTATGAAAAGAATTTGATTCAATAGGATAGCTGATAAGTTTTAAAAGGTTTAAATAGGTTTTGTTTACATTATAGGAAAACGTTTTTATCTTGAATAAAGTTAATGTAATTTTTACATGGAAGTAATTATGGATATAAATTAAATTAAATTAAAGTAAATGTGAAATATTGCCACTTACTGTTTATTCTGAAAGATATACTTTTGTTGTTTTGTATAACATCTGGAAATTTAAACGATGTTTATCATCGGCATTTTTGTTCACGCGTTCTTTCAGCGATTGCTAAATTAAACTAATAAGTTTAAAGTTCAATAGATGGCGTCGTGATTATTTCCGAAAGGAAAAATGCAAATTAAGTGTGACGTTACTTGAAATCGCTACTTATTGGATGCATGTTAGAATCCTTTGAATAGTATATAAGAGCTAACTTCATTGCATTCGGCGGTCAGTTTTTAGTTTGCTGCATTAGCGATAGCTCTGTTTGCTAGTCGTAATGAAGGTGTTATATTAAGTTTAAACATGAAAGTTGTTTTATTAAATTATTTTTCCTTCATTTAAAATAATTTCTTCAGATATAAGTAATTAAAATACAATGTGGCTTTAGTTTTCAAGTTTGTTTACCTTTTCCTCCCGTTTCCCTTCCGTGTAGTGTTGCCGTTCATTATAAAAGTTTGAACCATGGAGTCAGGTATTTGAGTCTGTTGTTCGTTGGTCTTTAGGGTTAACGTCGTATGCCTGCCATGTTCTTTGAGAAATGTTGTTTGTTAACTTTAAGAGTTGACATCGTTTTTTCCATTTTATATAAGGTTTAAGATTAACTATTTTTGAATATAAAGTTTTAAATTGAGTTAGTGCTGGACGCTAATTTTTATCACTTGCCTGAGATGAATTTAAATGATTGTTTCAACTTTTATTAAATATTTCAATTGTTAAGTTTTAATTTTTCTTGTTAAGTTTGTTCAATAAAATTGTTAGTTTGTTTTACAATGATTTTGTCATTCTTTTTGAACTGCCTTATACACATTAACTTAAGTCTTTTGAGCTAACTAATGGAGTTGTTTCCACTGCATGATATTATGCTTTGCTAAATGTTACATTAAGCCATATTGGCGACAACAAAGTTCACGGATACACGCGCTGCGCTCGCGTATTCCTTACCTGACCCTTCGTGCCCCCTAAAAAAAATAATTTCTGATCGGTTAAAAACTCACACTGGGTCCCCACTGCCTTCGGCAGCGCAAACCCATGCGCGCTGCGCGCGCACGTGTGAAGGTATACGCGCGCTGCGCGCATGTACTCCTTCTCAAATCAAATTTTTAATCTTAAGAAAAGAAAATGAAAAAAATCATTTCTCATCGGTTAAAAAGTCAGACCTGGTCGCCACTGCCTTCGGCCGCGCAGTCCCGTGTGCGCTGCGCGCACAAGTTAGGGATACGCGCGCGGTGCACGCCTATCTCTTCCCCACCCTTTCAGCCCCTCCTAATTAACCTACGTATACCAATTTTGAACGGTCTAACTCAATTAGCTGAGATGCAAAGGAAAACGTAATCAGGACACCTCAAAACGTGTAAATTGTTACGTTGCTATATTAAAGCAATAATGTAACTTAGTTTTCCCCCCTTTTGCAAAGAATTTCAAAATAGCAATTTCAAAAACAACATTTAAGAAAAACCTTCCAATTCAAATTTCAATTAATTTCCAAAATCTAAAATAGAGCTGCACAGTTTAGCGTGGCTGCTATTGCATTTATATTTAATTTTACATATCCACAAAATATAAAAGTGATAATTGCTAGTGTAGGAGACATTGAACACAAAATTGAAGTCTATTTAAAACTAACGTTTATTAAAAATATAAAAAAAACAAGATATTAAATTAACAGGAACAACTCTAAAATATTGCCATATGGAGCAGAAACAGCTGGATAAATTATTCTGGAAACACTAAACTATTTTAAACTATATATTTCTTATAATTAATACATATGATTGAAACTAGAAAATATATCCTTAAGGTTACTTTTAACAAAGTTCAATTATTGCAAGCAAGGCACAAACAAAAAAAACAAATTCAAAATTTCTAGTGAGTCAGAAAAAAGTAACATTAATTAATCAATTTCCAAAAGATAAATTAACTCGCGATGGGATACCGGTCTACAGGAGCAGAGAAAGGGAAGAATAAACATAAAAAAAAAACCTCACCACCTCATGACAGAGTTAAAACAAATTTTATAATCTTTAAACTACATCTTTTAATCAAGTGCTATTCCAATAATATCGACTAACAGCAGCAGTATAGGTCAAAGGAAAAAGGGCACCCTGCTGCTCAAGCAGACAGCTTTTATAAAAAAAAACATATTCAAATTACCACAAACAGCGCGGTTGACAGAAAAAGCACACACCCCTCAAGAGAACCAATCAAAATAACGATGTCTCGTCTGAAGGTTGAGTGGTTGAATAAAATATTACACGGATGACAGAGGCCACCTTACGGGAGAAACGCGAAGTATGCGCTGTGTGACAAGACTCTCTATAACAATATGATCTCTCTAGTCAATCGCGTGTAAACAAAAACAGTAACGAACTGCTGAATGAAGTAAGTGTTGAAAACAAAAAAAAAACTATTTCAATTAGGAATTAAGGGTATAAGCTAATACTTAGGATTTATTTTAATGAAAATTTAGCTTCAATTTAAATTAATAAAAACGAACTTAATGAATGATAAATGTATTAAAGATTACATAACAATGGCATGTACGAACAAGCTAAAAACTGTAAGAAAACTATTTTTTCGCAACAAAAGCCCCCCCACATGCCATTGGAAAAACAGTTCAAGATTTCTGACCCACTAGACATAACAGTTAGAAATAACTACAGTCAAAAAAAATAATAATAATAATAATAATAAATTCAACTTTAAACTCTGTTACTTTTCACAACTTCAAAAATTTAACAATTAAACTCAACAAATTTAGTATATTAATCTAACAATCAGTATATCAATCCAACAATCAGTATATTAATCCAACAAAAACTGACCACCAGTTTTACTTTATAGGACATCATGTTCAAATATAGGCATACACCACATTTCTAGCTATATATAAAAGAAATTTAATAGAAAAATATATATGATCATAGCACACACATAACACACTTATATAACTTAAAACAGATAATATGACATGGGCCCATGTACATCACACATCATTCACACACCTTAAAGACAGACATAAAAAAAACATTTTAGAAACAGTGCATAACCAGATATAAAAATATCATCCAAAAGTCCTATAAAAATCTGTAAATGCATAATTCCAAAAATATTCTTAAATATAAGTTCAATATGTAAAATGTGTATATATATAACAAAACAATTAGGCATAAGCACAGTAAATCCGAGATAAAAACTAATTACTCTTAATCATTTCCTAATGGAAAAACTTAAGCTTTCACAAATATTAAATTTTTCTAAAACATCTGATAATCAATTTAATTTTAATATATATTCACATTGATCTATTTCTAAAAAAAAAAATTTAAATAAATTTTACATCAATGACCCTCTGCTGCATAACTTTCTTTTTAATCAGAGCATTGCTTAACTACACTTTTACCTTTTAATATGTGACTAGAAAAACTAGATAATTCCCATTTGGTCAATGGCTTGGTGAAAGGATCTGCCAGATTTTGCTTACTACGAATGTATTCAATATTAAGAACATTTTTATGGATTATATCTCTTATAAAAAACAATTTCACATCTATGTGTTTAGAGCGGTGGTTCTCGATCGGAGACTTCACAAAATTTATACATGCCATATTATCTACTTGAAGTAAAGATTTTTCTTTCTTACCACTTAGAAACTGTTTGCTGTAGCATTCCTCCAGGATTCGGTCAAACCATAGTACTTCTTTTGTAGTTTCTGTTAAGGCGACGAACTCGGCCTCCATTGTGGACAATGAAACGCAACGTTCCTTGAAGCTTCTCCATTCAATTGGGGCTTCACCTAAAAATATGATTTGTCCTCCCATGGATGTTCTGTCGTCCTTATTTGTCGCATAATCTGCATCTGAATAGGCTTTGATTCTAGGCGATGTGCAAGATAACTTTAATTTGAAGTCCTGAGTATATTTGACGTATCCCAAGAGTCTTAGCAGCCCGTCCCAATGTGGTCTCCCAGGGTTTGATTGATATTGACTGAATATGTTTACTGCATAACTTATGTCTGGGCGTGTTCTTCCAGCTATAAAAGCTAAGCAACCTATTAGGCTTCGATATGGGATCTTTTGCATCTCTTTTATTTCTTCATCTGTTTGAGGACATTGCGATTTTGATAGTACTACACCTTTGCTTATTGGGAGTGTTGATAAAGGAAAATGGTAGCTCTTAAAACGCTCACAAACTTCTGAAATATAAAGAGTTTGGTTGAGAAACAAGCAGTCCTTTTCCTCTTCAAATTCGACTCCAAGCAGACGGCGAGTTTTTCCTAAGACTTTCAAATCAAAATGTCTTTCTAAGAGATTGATGCATTCTTTAATAACTTCATCAGTTTTTCCAAAGAAAACCATATCGTCCACATACAGGATTACTATTACTTGATCTTTATAGCTATATACACAGTTGCACCATTCAAACTTCTTGAAGTTCAAGGACTCCAACACGCCATGGATCTCGTAAAACCACTCTCGACCTGACTGGTGGAGGCCATAAAGCGCTTTATCCAGTTTGCAGACGAGGTGTTCTTTACTTTTCTCAACATAGCCTGGAGGTTGATGCATGTATACTTCATTAGTTAAAGGTGCATACAAATAGGCCCCAGTTACGTCACACTGGCAATGTGACCACCTCTTCAAAACTACTAGAAGAGAGAAGAAAAATCTGACAAGTGAAAAATTCACCACTGGACTAAAAGTATCTTCATATGATACCCCTTTTACTTGCTTGAAACCTTGTGCAACAAGTCTTGATTTATAGCGTATTACTTCTCCCTTTTCATTTTTCTTGAGGGCGTATACCCAGCGGCAACCCACAGGAGTATGGCCTTCTGGTAGCGGAGTGAGATGCCAAACATTTCTTTGCTTAATGGTATTCATCTCAACATCCATTGCTTCCTTCCAATGAACTTTTTGGGGAGAGTTTAACGCTTGTTTGTAAGTTTTCGGGATATTAAAGTCTTCTAGTCATGTAGTTTCAGATGTAGTCACATTGGCAGATGGCGGATTTGAGTCTGGCTGTATAACAATACCTGCATACTTGTTAGAGGCAGAAAAATTAAAAATACTGGGTACATAAGGAATACCATTTTCTTTACAATATTCTTCAATTTTCTTTAAAGAATTTAAACGTTTTGGATCAGCAGGGCCAACTGGACGATAATAAATGTCTGTTCTACTTCCATCTTTTCTTGTTACAGGCCTCCGTTCCCATTTGATTACTGACTGAGGCTGCTCTTCTTGTGTGGGCTCAAGATCTATGGCATTTTCATCTTCAAAGTCATCTGGATCATACCTGACATTGGCAGGGTGACTTGTTTGAAGATGGTACCTTAATAAATCATCGCCATTTTCCTCCTCTGTCTGTAACTCAAAGTTAATTGGGCCCATCACTGCTCCATTGCGTTCCTCTGCATCTTCAATGAACCTGACATTTATCGTTTCTATAGTTTTCTTGCTGTCTGGAAAGTATATTCGGTATCCTTTTGTCCTAAATGCGTATCCGATCATTATACCTTTTCTTGCCTTTGGATCTAATTTAGAGCTTCTATGCTGCTTAGGTATTCCCACATATGCTTGAGAACCAAAAGGCTTGAGGTGGTTCACCGACGGCTTACATCCTCCATACAGTTCATACGGTGTTTTATTCTGCCCTTTATGGCAAACACGATTCCAAACATGAATGAAGGCAAGAATAGCGTCAGGCCAAAACTCATTTCCTAGGTTTGCATCAGCAAGTTGGCATCTTACAGCATCCATGGCAGTCCGATTGAGCCTTTCAGCTACTCCGTTCTGTTCCGGCGTAAAGGTATTGGTCGTTTCATGTTGAACCCCTTGCTCTGCACAGTATTTAGAAAAATTCTCATTTATAAACTCAGCCCCGTTGTCTGTGCGGATATGCCTTAACTTCCTTCCTATAAACCTTTCCGCTCTTGCTACATGCCTCAGGAAGATAGCAAAAACTTCTGACTTTGCTTTCATAGGGTAAATTGAAGCTTTACGGCTGAAATCGTCGATTATTGACAAGTAAAAACGTTCACCATTCCTTCCCACAGCTTTGACAGGACCCCAGGTATCCATGTAAAATAAATCATTAGGGTTCTTTGACCTGATAAAGTTCTTAGCTTTGAAAGAAACTCTCCGTTGCTTGTTCAATCGACAGATCTCACAATTTACTCTGAAGTCCTTAATCGCTGGTAAGCCAGTAGCACCTTCCTTCTTAGCAGTTTCATAGACTACAGTCGGACTAAGATGAGCCATTCTTCTGTGCAAGAGTTCAACATTAACTTTCTGAGATGCAGAGGCTGCAAAACTAACTTTTCTTTTCTTTTTCTTAGAAAAAAGTTTCTTATTAAAAGAAGGCTTCAGGATATATAAGCCATTTTGAAGATACGCATTTACAAGAATTTTCCCATCTCGCAAGATCCTCACCTTACCACCACCTCCTGAGAATTCTAGTCCCATAGCATCTAATTTTGGACCTGAAATTAGATTATGTTTTAAATCTGGTGAATACATCACCTCATTAAAAATGAGAACCTCATCACCAAAATTTAATTTTACTGTGCCCTTACCTAGTATAGGAAAAAAAATATTATCAATAGCTACTGACATTTCTTCAGATTCAACTGGTTTAAAGTCAATAAATAAATCTTTATTCCGACAAAAATTGTGCGAAGCAGCAGAATCGAACACCCATGTATCAGTAGCTTGCTCAACCCCACTTATGCACGCCTGAATATAACAAGCACAGTTTTTGCCACTCGTCTTTTTCTTATTTTTCGAATGACTTGGACTGGGACTTCTAGTTGGTTCTCTCTGAGATTTTGCACTACAACATGATGAGGGATGATGCTCTTTTCTACTAAATGGGGAATGACTTCTCGAGCTACGGCACTGACTCTTAATGTGGCCTTTCTTTCCGCAACCATAACACGTTATGACTTTGGAGAGTTCCTTTCTATAGTTAATGGAATGTGCAGCAACTATGTGCTCTTGTCGGTCTATATCTCTTACTTGAAGACGCGCCTCTTCGGAAACAAGAGCTGCCAAAATTTCCTTATAGGAAAAAGCTTTATCATCCCATCTAATGATATTTTGTACTATGCTGTCAAACTGAGGTGGCAAGTACCTAAGAAGCTGAAAATTAAGATAGATCTCTGGCATAGGATGTTTAATTCCCTTCAACTGCTCCTGCAACCTACAAATTCTAGCTGAAAATAAACTAATACTCTCATTAGGTTTTATTCTACATGCATGCAATTCACTAACTAATTGCATGTGCCTACTGCGATTATCTGGCTCAAAATATTTCTGCAATGTTTCCCATGCATCTTTAGCATTTGTTAAACCTTCTATTAATTTACGATACTCTGGGGATATATTTAAATAAATAATGGACATTGCTGCACTAGCACGTAATTTATATTCTCTAACATCTCTATGAGTTACCCCTTTAACTGCATCAACAGTGGGTTCACTTTCTGTCCCTGTGACAATGTCCCAACTTCCCCTATCCATAAGAAGGTACTTAACATCAGCACTCCAATTGCCATAATTGGCAGAATGCAAAGGTTCAATACTTTGTGCCATTGCTATAAAGTTAAAGTCCAGAATTTACGCTAACTTTTTTTTTTTTTTTTTACATTTGACTATTGCCCCCCCTTCACTTTATTTTTAATATTCTAGGAACATGTGGAAAAATAAACTTCAATTGAACTAATTAATAATTACTAACTTGCATTTAATTAATTGCAAGAGGTGGGCCTGGAATACAATTTAAGCCCATAACCAATATATGTTACGTTGCTATATTAAAGCAATAATGTAACTTAGTTTTCCCCCCTTTTGCAAAGAATTTCAAAATAGCAATTTCAAAAACAACATTTAAGAAAAACCTTCCAATTCAAATTTCAATTAATTTCCAAAATCTAAAATAGAGCTGCACAGTTTAGCGTGGCTGCTATTGCATTTATATTTAATTTTACATATCCACAAAATATAAAAGTGATAATTGCTAGTGTAGGAGACATTGAACACAAAATTGAAGTCTATTTAAAACTAACGTTTATTAAAAATATAAAAAAAACAAGATATTAAATTAACAGGAACAACTCTAAAATATTGCCATATGGAGCAGAAACAGCTGGATAAATTATTCTGGAAACACTAAACTATTTTAAACTATATATTTCTTATAATTAATACATATGATTGAAACTAGAAAATATATCCTTAAGGTTACTTTTAACAAAGTTCAATTATTGCAAGCAAGGCACAAACAAAAAAAACAAATTCAAAATTTCTAGTGAGTCAGAAAAAAGTAACATTAATTAATCAATTTCCAAAAGATAAATTAACTCGCGATGGGATACCGGTCTACAGGAGCAGAGAAAGGGAAGAATAAACATAAAAAAAAACCTCACCACCTCATGACAGAGTTAAAACAAATTTTATAATCTTTAAACTACATCTTTTAATCAAGTGCTATTCCAATAATATCGACTAACAGCAGCAGTATAGGTCAAAGGAAAAAGGGCACCCTGCTGCTCAAGCAGACAGCTTTTATAAAAAAAAACATATTCAAATTACCACAAACAGCGCGGTTGACAGAAAAAGCACACACCCCTCAAGAGAACCAATCAAAATAACGATGTCTCGTCTGAAGGTTGAGTGGTTGAATAAAATATTACACGGATGACAGAGGCCACCTTACGGGAGAAACGCGAAGTATGCGCTGTGTGACAAGACTCTCTATAACAATATGATCTCTCTAGTCAATCGCGTGTAAACAAAAACAGTAACGAACTGCTGAATGAAGTAAGTGTTGAAAACAAAAAAAAACTATTTCAATTAGGAATTAAGGGTATAAGCTAATACTTAGGATTTATTTTAATGAAAATTTAGCTTCAATTTAAATTAATAAAAACGAACTTAATGAATGATAAATGTATTAAAGATTACATAACAATGGCATGTACGAACAAGCTAAAAACTGTAAGAAAACTATTTTTTCGCAACATAAATCTGGTGAAAACTTTCGATAATTTACTGCCTTCGGCCGCGCAGTCCCGTGCGCGTTACGCGCACAAGTTAGGGGATATGCGCGCGGTGCATGCCTATCTCTTCCCCACCCTTTCAGCCCCTCCTAATTAACCTACGTATACCAATTTTGAACGGTCTAACTCAATTGGCTGAGATGCAAAGGAAAACGTAATCAGGACACCTCAAAACGTGTAAATCTGGTGAAAACTTTCGATAATTTAAAAGAACTTTAAAATATCTTTCGAATGATGTATTAAAAATAATTTAATCATAATTAGAAATTGAAATATTGAAATTTGAAAATAATACAGCACCATAAGAGAAAACTGATTCAGGACACCTCAAAACGTGTAAATCTCGTGAAAACTTTCGATAATTTAAAAGAACTTTTAAATAGGTATCTTTCGAGTGATGCATTAAAAATAATTTAATTATAATTAGAAATTGAAATATTGAAATTTGAAAAAATTACAGCGCCATCTGGCGGTAGAAATTTCTGTATTCCACTGTTCGATTCCAAATCAAAAAAGCTTTCTAATGATGTATTACTTATGAAATTATTATAATTAGTATCTGAGATACAAAAGAAAACTCATTCGGGACACCTCAAAACGTGTAAATCTGGTGAAAACTTTCGATAATATAAAAGAACTTTAAAATATCTTTCGAATTAAGTATTAAAAATAATTTAATCATAATTAGAAATTGTAATATTGAAATTTGAAAATATTACAACGCCATAAAAGAAAACTGATTCAGGACACCTCAAAACGTGTAATTCTGGTGAAAACTTTCGATAATTTAAAAGAACTTTAAAATATCTTTCGAATGATGTATTAAAAATAATTTAATCATAATTAGAAATTGAAATATTGAAATTTGAAAATATTACAGCGCCATGAAAGAACACTGATTCAGGAGACCTCAAAACGTGTAAATCTGTTGAAAACTTTGAATTATGTAAAAGAACTTTAAAATATCTTTCGTATGATGTATAAAAAATAAATCAATCGTAATTAGAAATTGAAATACGCATATTAGAATATTGCAAAAATGTCCGGCGTGTAAAGATAAAATTTAATTTGCAATTAAAATGTAAATCTTTTGTTTATTGACGAAAATCGATGAAATTTGAAATGCAAGTTTGTTCTGTGGTGTAAATATTATATACTAAATAAAATGTGTAAAATTTGAAAAATTGAAGAAAATAGAAAATTGTAATTTTTAATCGCACTACGAAACACGTGACTCCGTTAAATTCCAGATGTGTTTCCGTTGAAGACTGCTGTAGACGAAAAGTCTGCAAAGCTAAGATTCTTGTGATTCGTTGCCAACATTTTTTTATAGTTTAGTTAATTTTAAAAAATCTAATTGTCCGATCGATAAGCCGTTTAAACCATCGGATTGAGAAAAAAAAGCCCTTTCCAATGGTATCTTGTTTGTAACGATACGACTGATATTTCTAATTTATTTTCCACTTTTTCCGTAAAAATGTCGCTTTTTAAGCATTTAATCATGAATTCTGGGTCATTTTTCGTTAGACAATGGTCGACATTTTAATTAATATCTCCGCTAATTAGGGTCGCATCGTTTCGCAAATTACATATCGTACATCTGCGATAAATTCTCTGTCCGACGGTACCTGTTCGAAGTCCGTGCGACCGTTAGCGGCGGAGCCTTTTCCGTTTCAAGCCGTTTCTCACAGACACACAGACAGACAAAAACACACACGCGTACAGATTTTAATAATATAAGGAGATAATAAAGATGATCTATTAAGCGTAGTAGAAGCCAAGCAACAGATACAAGATCACTGAAAAACCAATGACATAAAAATTTATGAAAAAATAATTTAAGAAACTTAAGAAAGGAAGGAAGGAGGCAGGCGGCAAGACTTGTGACTTGCCTGTGGGGTTAAACTAGTTTCACGCCGGCAACACTCACCCAGCCTGCCACGACCAGAATAGGAGTCATATGGATGTAAAAAGTATATATATATATATATATATATATTAATCTTGAGCTTGAAGGAAATGCAAAAGTATTGTTTTTAATATTTTCAACACATTAAACTTTCTTTTGAAATATTTGAAAAGCTAATTCAGGATATTTTGTCTTAGTGTGCCATTATAAGACACTGGCACTTTTTTTTTTTTTTTCATTCCCTTTATTGCAAAAAATATGTTGTAGTTTTGGAGTTTCTTCAACTTATATCATGAAAATCCTAATGCTATGTAGCCAGAATCATACTTTCTTGCAACATTTCTTTTGGTTCCTTTAAATTTGATCTTGAGGATTCGCTTTTGTTTTCTGTCATCATCTTTTTTTATTAACTACTTGTTCAGAATATATATATAAAGGATAATGAACTTCTAAATTAATCTGAATGTAAATTGAATTGAACATTTGTAGCAAAAAACAAATTCTGATTATTCTGATTAAGTGAATGGTTCTTAGGAACTGTATTGAAATGTAACATTGAACAATGTTATTCAATAGAGTAATAAAAGATATGATGTATTATGTGCAGAAAGGCAGGGGTTTTTTTTAGTACAACAGGACTATATCTTTTAATCTGGCATTTTGCATCGTTACCAATTTATAGTGTTCCACTTCGAAAATGCCTGCCAATATCCAATTTTACCATTTAGTTTCTTACTCTATCTTAAAATATTTTGTGAAATCTGTAAAAAACTTTTATATTTTCTTTTCACTTCCCATCGGTGAGGATCGAACTCATAACCTTCGTGTTCGTAGATGTGTACTCTGATCACAGAGCCAACGGGTCTTGCCTGGCCTGAGTATTTCAGACTAATGTTTTCAGATATATATTTATTTTTTATTTAATTTTTTTTCCACTTCCCATCGGTGAATGTCGAACTCACAACCTTCAGGTTCGTAGTTGTGTAATCTGACCACAGAGCCAACAGGTCTCGGCTGAATATTTCCTGATTATTTAGACTAGTGTTTTCAGATTTTTTTTTTTTTTTTGATTGGGTGTTAAAATACAAGTATAAGTACAGGGGTCGATCCAGGTTTTATATTTTGGGTCCCCTTTTTGTGAAAAACAAAATATTTTTGTGAAATTTTTATTTATTTTTGTGAAAAAAAGAAAAATCGTGTATAAAACTTTCCATTTTAACTGCCATTCTAAATAATGTTTAATATCAAATTAACATAGTTTCATTGAACCAATTAATTAAAAATAATACAGAAAACATGGAAACATTTTTGAAAAAATCGCTTTTGTAAAACAAATCTTGTGAAGGACTCATTTCATAAATCTGAATTTTGTGAAGGGTCCTCTTTTATGGATTTGAATTTTGTGAAGGGTCCTCTTTTATGGACTTGAATTTTGTGAAGGGTCCCCTTTTATGGACTTGAATTTTGTGAAGGGTCCTCTTTTATGGTGTGGAATTTTGTGAAGGGGCAGCAAAGAGGACCCAATTTTTGCCTGGATCGACCTCTGAAGTAGTTCTGTCATACTAAATTAAATTCTGTCATAGACAGAATTTCATCCATAATTTTAATGCTTGCGAAGTGAGCATACATCAAGGTACTCAGCACTGTTTTTAACACTTTCCAACAAGGTTGAAAAGTGTTTATGACTTGGGTTTGTATGTCTGTCTGTCCGTGCTGTAACTCCCGTATATATTTATGTAATTTCTTGAAACTGATATGTTATTCAAGTTCACCATCGGATGTTCCCTATTGAAAATGGAGTTTATACCTCTACTGGTTTGTGTACAGGGACCCCGAAAATATTTCAGAGAATTGTGTTCTATGAGAGGCATTTCTATAAACCGTATTTTCATAGCATTACTGTACAAAAATCTTAATGAAATTGAAATATGTTATACAAGTTCACTATCGGATGTTCCCTATTGAAAATGGAGTTTATACCTCTACTGGTTTGTGAACAGGGACCCCCAAAAATATTTCAAAGCATTGTGTTCTATGAGAGACATTTCTATAAACGATATTTTCATACCCTTACTATACAAAAATTTTAATGAAATTGAAATATGTTATTCAAGTTCACTATCGGATGTTTCCTGTAGAAAATGGAGCAAATACCACCACTGATTTATGTACAGGGACACACAAAAGTATTCCAAAGCATTGCGTTTTATGGAGATATTTCTATAAACTAAGTTTTAATAACTCTACTTTGCACAAGAATTTATGAAATTGAAATGTGTTATTTATAAGCACAAAAGCAAATGTGTTGCATAGAATATAGCATAATTAGCATTAGATTTACAGGGTGACACAAAAATAATCAGTTATATAAAGAGCTATTCATAAATATTTGCTAAAAGTGTATTTTCGTTTACATTAAGCGTTTTTAACACTTTCTAACATTTTAAACACTTCCCAATAAGGTTGAAAAGTGTTAATGACTTCGGTTTGTCTGTCTGTCTGTCTGTCTCTCCGCGCTCTAATTCCCGTAAATATTTGTGGAATTTCTTGAAACTGATATATGTTATTCAAGCTCACTCTCGGATGTTCCCTGTTGAAAATGGAGTTTTTACCTCAACTGGTTTGTGTACAGGGGCACCCGAAAGTATTTCAAAGCATTGTGTTCTATGACAGGTATTTCTATAAATCATATTTCCATACCTTTACTGTACACATATCTTAATGAAATTGAAATATATTATTTAAGTTCACTATTGGATTTTTCCTGTAAAAAATGGATTAAATACCAACTCCGTTTTATATACAAGGACACTCAAAAGTATTCCAAAGCATTGCGTTCTATGAGAGATATTTTTATAAATCAAATTTTAACAACTTTACTTTCCACGAAGTTTTAGGAAATTGAAATATGTTATTTATATTCACAAAAGAATGCTTTACATAGAATATAGCATGGTTACCATTAGATTTACAGGGTGACACAAAAATATTCTGTTATATTAAGAGCTATTATTAAAAAATTGCCAGAATTATACTTTCGTTTACATTAAGCGTTTTTGACACTTTCTGTCATTTTTTTAATGTGAATATAATTTCAATTTGTGTATCTGTCTGACTGTTCTTCTGTCCGTCTGTTTTTCTGCGCTCTAATTCCCGTAAACATTTATGGAATTTCTTTAAACCTATATATTTTATTCATGTTCACTATCGGATGTTCCCTATTGAAAATGGAATGGATACTACTTCTGGTTTGTGTACAGAGACACCCAAAAGTATTCGAAAGCATTGTGTTCTATGAGAGGAGTTTCTATAAATCACAGGCATGAGAATTTTCTGCGGATCCGCAATTTTCCGCTTTTTTGTGATTTTCATTAATTTCGCGTTTTTTTATTTTGTTAAAATCAAACTCCAATAACGATCAGTGTTCAAGCGCTCCACGAAAAACTTTAGATTCTCAATCTTTTTCCATCCAAAATATAATTGTCAATATTCATTTTAAACGTACTTTATCATATTCTGTAACATATAAAAGAACAGAATTATTCAATATTTCTCACTCATGTAATTTTTTTTGCCCTCCCCCCCTTTTCATCTCTAACCATCGCCAATCAAACATTCTGCGGGAAGCCTTTTATTTTTGAATATTTATCCATCCACAACAAAAATATCAATATTAATTTTAAAGTTACTTTATGATATTCTACACCTAGAACCCATAAAGAAGAATTGTGTTTAATATTTCTCACTCATGAACTATTTTTAAACCCCCCCCCCTCCCATTTTCCACCACCAGTCAATGTTATTAAATGTTGATTGCTAGCTAATGTTTTTTTTTTTTAAACACATGTTCTATTGTGCTGATGTGTTATTCTTTTAGTTTAATTTGTCACTTTTAAAATATTTTGTATAGTTTTTTTCCTGTGAGCATTATTTTTTCATTTGAAATAAATTTTATGAACACATTTGTATAGTTTTCCCCGCACGCGTTATTTTTCATTTGAAATTAATTTTATTAACACACGTGTTTCCTCTTTTTTTAATTTTCTGCACCTCTCATGCCTGAAATCATATTTTAATACCTTTAATGTATAGAAACTTTAATGAAATTTTAATATGTTATTGAATTCCCTATCGGATGTTTCTTATGTAGAATAGAGTACATTTCTAACTGGTTTGAGTACAGAAGAAAAGAGTTATTTTATAAACCAGAGAGAGTTATTTTAGAGTTATTTTTATAAACCAAATTTTAATAATTTTATTTTCCATAAAGCTTAATGCAATTGAAATATATTATTCATATGCACAAAAGAGTGTGCCTTCTATGTAATATAGTATGTTTAGCATTATATTTACAGGGCCACACAAAAATTATCAGTTACATAAAGAAGTATTAATAAAAATTTGCTGGAACTGCACTTTTGTTTTCATGAGCGTTTTAACACTTTCTTATAATTTTAGTGGGAATATGATTTCAATTTGTGCATCTGTCTGTCCGATTATCTACCTTTCTATCTTTGTCTCCGGCTTCTATCATCCGTGAATATTTTGAGAATTTTATAAAAATGATACACTCAAGTTCCCTATGGAATGTTCCCTATTTAAAATGTCATTAATAGGTCCTGTACAACTAGTATTTTTACAGGGGCAACAACAGCAACAACAATAAAAAAAGATAATGCATTACGTTTTAGGACAGAATTTTTTAAAAGTTATATTTAAAAAATTTTCTACTACAAAAATCTTAAAAACATTGGCATGTATTATTAATACTCTAAAATATATTTTTGTATAGAATATGATATGATTATCTATCATATTTACAGGGCTACAGTAAAATATTCAGAGAGTTTAAATGCTGTAATTAAATCTAACGGCTGCATTTTCTTTTGCGTTAAGCCTTTTTAACCCTTTCCAAAATGCCTACGAGTAATTTTAAAATCAATTAGTCTATCTGTATGTTTTTCAGTCCTTCTGTCTGTTGTGCGATAACGTAGGCAAAGAATATTAATAGTTATTCGATACAACAATTGCATACAGTTGGAAAGTGTTAATAATCAATGCGTACTGCATGATTTTTCTTTCTTGTTTATTTATTTATTTATTTGTTTAATGTATGTATCACCTATACAGAAACATGTTGTTTTGTTGCTCCATTTCTTATCTTTTGACACAAGATGCTTGTTTCTCTCTTGCCATATTTTTTTCTTTGTGCTGCTAAAAAGACTGCTTGAAAATTTTAAAGCTAGTGTCACCATTTTAAAAATTCTGTAAATGTGCATATACATTAGAGGTTTCAGTGTAAACCACTAGTGGGTTGTGTTGTGACCCATAGATTAGGAAATGCTGAGCGAGATACCATATGAATATATGCAAATAACAAGTTAATAACATTACTTGCAAAACTTTGAATAAACAACATAAAATGCAATAAACTCGCAACAATTGTTTCGGGTCGAAAAAGCACACAACCCTTCATCAGGCGAACAAAGTATGCCTGATGAAGGGTCATGTGCTTTTTCAACCCGAAACAGTTCTTGCGAGTTTATTGCATTTTATGGTGTTTATTCAAAGTTTTGTAAGTAATAATTTACAACACCAGTTCTGTGGTGCTTTCTTATTAATTAAGTTAATAACATGCCAAAAACTCTTTATATACATATCAATAGTACATATGCACTAGGCCTTGAAATGCACTTTTGAAAAATCTCAAACATTTATATGCCCTTTTGAGTGTGTTAATCTAAAAAGTATATGCTGGAATAAAACTTGCAAATCCAAACATCTTTATCATATGCATATTAATAAAAAACATATTAATGTATCTAGTTATGAACTTCGAAAAAGAATTAGGGTTGGCTTGATTTTGCCCAAAACACATGCACACACACACACACACAAAAGTTTTTTTTAAGCCACTTGAAAAATTTAAGTTGTTTTTCAAAGCAACCAAATATTTTAAATTGTAAATATTATTATGGAGCAAAAAATAAGTTTGTGAAATGAGGAGACCATTATATACAATACATGTAGGAGATGCTGGTGATTTTTCAATAGCGTACAAAATATTTATTTATTTTTTTTATTTATTTATTTATTTATTTTTTTTTTTTGAGAAGATATTTTTGGTTAAATCTGAGCATGCCTAGCCGCAAGCATGTAAGAGGAATAAATTCAGCCCCGATCTAAATTCTTATATGCAATAGGAACATTGGGGATTATCGTTTTCGAGTATACGTTTTTCAGCAAGTTTTCAAAGTTTTTGTCATTTATCCATGCATCAAGCTGTAGCACATTGAATATCTTTAACAAATATTTGGTATTTGCAGCAGTGATGAAGTTTCTTGATGTAAAATTATGAGTCATAAAAGTGATTATCATTCTCAAGAGAAACCAAAACTAGATAAACCTTCATTTTAGATAAATTGAAGTGTATGGTCGATTTTTTTTTATACCAACTATGGGGAAAATGCCAGAGCCGAGAATCAAACCTGGACGCTCTGCTAACTGTGCAGATGTTCTACCACTGAGCCACCCTGGCTGATAACCAACAAGGCATTTCTCACGTAATATCTGCTAACGCAAATATAACAGGTGAGAATTTTCATCTGTTATATCTACGTTTGCAAACACACTGACTTTACCAATGGATATTATGTGAGAAATGCCGTGCTGGTTATCAGCCAGGGTGACTCAATGGTAGAGCATCTGCACGGTTAGCAGAGTGCCTGGGTTCAATTCCCGGCTCCAGCATTTTGTACATAGTTGGTATAAAAATCAACCTTACACTCCAGTTTATCTAAAATGAATATTTATGGTTGATGAATTAATGAATAAAGTTCCCGAGTAGATAAATCTTGTTATTGTGGTAGTTATAGGATCCCACATTTAATCTTTGAATACAAATGTTCTGTTTAAAAAATCATACTCAATACTGGTCAAATGAGCTCGAATTATTTGATATCTTAGTATTCATAAGCTGTTATGTGTATCTGTAGGCAGTCTGAACTTAATAACTAACACTAAAGTTAATAAGTTAACTATTGTACATTATATACTACTCTCATTTAATTGATGGTACTTAAAAAAAAATCTCATTTGTGTGTGCATGCAACAGAGTAGTGGCTGTATGATAAACAATATATTAAATTGTAATCAAACAATGTTTTTTTTTTTTTTTTTTTTAAGAATTTTATTTTCATTATTCTTGTTTTATTTACAGGCATTATTTTGGTGTAAAGATTGGTCTCTATTTTGCATGGTTAGGCTTTTATACTTATATGCTAATTCCAGCATCAGTTGTTGGTATTTTATGTTTCATATATGGATGCCTAACTTTGAAATCCAATGTTCCTAGGTAATAATTTGTGTTATTAATTGTGAATGATAGTTTGATTGTTCAGTTGTTTTAAATATATTTTTAAAACAGAAAAAAAAAAAAAAAAACATATATATATATATATATTTTTTTTTTTTTTTTTCTTAATGTTATTAACCTCACAAGCTAAATTAATTTGTACTGTTCTTTTTGTTTTCGTAATTGCCGATAATGTCAGCAAGCCCTTTCTATTGTGATTTTAAAAAGATTTTTAGTATCAATATGTATTTCTGTACCACAATAGCAGTCACAAAAATCAACTGATTGAGTTTAAAAATTGGTACAAATATTTATTATTTACTTAGGACTAGCTGTATAGTTTTAGATATTTATAGTGTTTTTGACTTCTATGCAGGAAAACACAAAATTATTTTATACCATTACAGTCTGTTGAAGGCATTAGTTGTTAGTTCGAGAAAATTGATAGGTGCCCCATGTAAGTAGATCATTTTTAGGTCTCACAAGTGCATTCCTTTAAAAACAGCTATGCAGATTTTTTTTAAAACTCACCATATTAACTCCCTTTTAGATGTCCTTTCGTATGTAATTGCTTTTTCTTATCAAAAGATGAATTTGCTAAGTTTTATTTAAAAATCGTAAGTGGGACCGAAAATCGGAATCTCAAAAACGGCTCTGAAGATTTTCTTGAAAATTGCTACATAAACCCTTTTTTAGATATCCTTACATATGTACTACTTGATTATTACAGGAAAATTAACAGTAATTCTGATTAGGTAGGACAGTTTTGATCTCAAAAATTGGTATTTCAAAAAAATGGCTGTACCATTTTTTTTTTTTTTTTTTTTAATTCACTATGTAAACACTGTTTTGTTTACACATGTATCAATTTTCTCTTACAGGAAAATTGTAAGGTGTCTGATTTGTAGGTCAGTTTTATCTCTTCTGACCACATTATCTCCAAAAGCTAGATATAATATCATATGTATAGTAGAGGGTAATGGAAGTTGTTTGGTTGTTACACTCCAGATTTTTATTATTCTTGATGGAAACATTATATATTATTGTTTGAGAAAATGTTTGCAGAAATTCCATCTCTATTCATTAAATAAGCCTTATTTGATATCTCATGAAAAACTGGTAAAACTTGTCATCTGTCCTTTAACAATTGTGTGTTATTGTATTTTTATATATATTTGGAGCTAATTAGTAAAATTCATTTTGGGATATTCACATTGCTTTGCAAAAAATTTAACATCCAATCACCGATTTTCTAGACGTTATTAGTAGTTTCTTAATTTATCACCATACACATTTTGTTTGTTTTTGGACTAAATTAGCAAAGCCAGAATTTCTTGGTTTAGAATAATAAAATCAAATGTTCTTAGTATGTAATAATTTCATTAAAATGTTTTATAGTTTCAAATCTACATTAGTTGCTATTGTAAAATTTTTCTTTCCATTAAATTTGCAGCATTAAGATTAAACTTTGTAAGTCAAAGATCATTAAGCTGTTATTATGAATTAATAATAATAGTTGTTTTATTTATGTAATTTTATTTAAATAGGCTTAATCAAGTTGATATTTTGTGTTTCTGTCTTTATTATGGCATTAAAATAGCTCATATCTCTTTAAAAAGCTGTTAAAAATCTTAAAGCGGAAATGCGTGACAAATTGGCCAAGACTTGGTGACATTTTTGGCGAGTTTGGTGAGAAAATCTTTATTATTGATATATTAATTATTGAAGCTTTAAATCAAATATTTCATTAGTTCTGGATATATAAGACTATAAATAGCGTTGCATTTTGGCCCTCCGAAGTTCAGTTGAAGCCAAGCAGTTGAAGTTTTAGGAGCTTTCATCAGACACAGTATTTGAAGCTGATACTTGGTTGACAGACTTTTAAGCTTCTGAAATATTCTTTAAAAAAATGTTGAGCTTCTGCAAGACCTGTCATTCATTTACGGACAATACACAAACCTTGAATGGTTAACACTATGATATTTCAATTTGGTTAATAAAATAGTTTCTGTATATTTGCAAATTTATAATTTATTACTTTAATCTTAGAAAAATTTTATGTATTTATTACTTCTGGTATTTTCTATAATATCTTTGTTCAGTAGATTTATAATACTTATTCCATATTTTCATTAGTCCATTAATAATAAATTTTGTAATAATTTATAATTAAAAAAAAAAAAAAAAAAAAAACTTACGTATTTTTATTTTGTATATTTTATTGAATGCATTTATATTCAGTCACTTATTTGATTATGTTTATTTTTCAGCAATGAAATTTGTAATAGCAAATTAGTTATGTGCCCAAGATGTGATAAAGAGTGCCATTACTGGTTTTTAAATGAATCTTGTACTGCAGCCAAATTGACTTACTTAGTGGACAATGCAGGAACTGTGTTCTTTGCAATTTTTATGTCATTATGGGGTATGTTTTTATTTCAACATATTTGTATGTGTGTGTATATATACACAAGCTCTGACTAATAAATAGAGTGAATGATGAAATAAGTCTTACATTAAGTAGGCCTTACATGAAAACTGTTTATAATCCTTCCAAATAATCTTCCTTATGCACTTCTGATCATCAAAGCCTCTTGAAAGCATCTCCAATAGTATAGCATTTAGTTCCCCTGTTATAGAAGTTTGAATGTCCATAATGTCTATAAATCTTCACCCTTTCAGAGTTGCTTTAAGCTTATGAAGAAGGAAAATGTCTGTTGGTAACAGGTTAGGCGAATACAGTGGATTCAGTAGTTCAGTAATACAATGTTGAGTTGATGATGAACAAAATGTAAACAAATTTTGTGGGGTTTTTTTTAATTGTGTTAAAATTTTCAGAGTTCCTTGAGATATCCAATTCAGCAGATTGCATCTTGATGATTAAATGCCAATCTCACTGCAATTGTTCATGTGCTTAAAACTGATGTACATCACAGAACAATCAGGACATTGCAGAACATTTCCTCCATTTGACACTAGGACTGGACGATATATCAATACGTCAAGAAACAGCAGTTTAAATCTCATCAACTGGTCTCATTATTTTTTATAAACTGATACATGTTATTTACCATTACACTGGTGCATCGATTCAGTGACCAGTTGCAAACCACTCATAGATGAACAAGTATAAATTTCCTAACAGTGTATTGATACAATGATGAGTCATGAAACACGTTCAAAAGAATGTTATTCTGTGGTATCGTCTTTTCTTCTGTATTTGTGAGTGTTTTGGTTTAAATTCTAGTTTATTAAGAAATATTTTTTGAAAGCTTTTATATAGAACCTCATTGATAATTCGCTGCCGAGCTCAGGTGTTTTTGGATAAAGATGAAAAGTATTAATTTGTGATGCAGAAACATAATTCAAAGTACCAGCACTTTTTTCTAATAACTTTTTTGCATTGGAACTTCATTTTTGTACTGTGCCATGTGTATTTATCGCATTTGCATTAAATTGATATATTGTATTGGAAAGAGAGATGTTTTTGATTTTTACTTCCTTATACAAAAAGTATAAGAAAGTATAGTAATCCTGATTTGCAAAATGGATGTTGTATTTCGTATAGTTCAAAAACGAATGATCATAGAATGTTGCAAATTTATATGTATGACTGTCATGATGTCTAGTTGTACACCAACTATGGTTTTAATACGAGCTCCTGTTTCGGAGATATCAACGACTTTACACGAATTTTCGTGACGTCTGTATGTAAGCATGTGTGTGTGTGTGTCTTGTTTAATTCAAAAACGGTTCGACATAGAACGTTGCAAATTGGTATATAGGTTTGTTATAACATCTAGTTGTGCACCTCCCTTGTTGGACTTTCTGTGATTTTCCGTTTTGGAGATATTTACAAAAATTATATTCATAATGACCAAAAATGCAAAGGTTTGGGCCATTATATATGACCTACCATCATAGAGATTTCAAAAGAAGCTAATGATAGAGCCAGTAATGATATTGTTATAAAAATTGAAGATCTTTTTGCGTGTAGAAATTTATTCTTAAAGAAATAAGCAGGTTCTAATGGACAAATGCATTTTATTTAATGAATATTCAGCCCGTAGATAGAGTTTTAATGATAATGATAAAAAAATTTTTTGTTATGTTAGTGTGTAGAAGTAATTTTTAAAGACACAAGCAAGTTCTGGTTGACAATTTCACTTTATTTAATGAATATTCAGTGCTTAGATAGAGCCCGTAATGATATTGTTATGAAAGTTGTTGTCAGTTTTGTGTGCAGAAAATAATTCTTAAAGACATATGCAGGTTCTAGTCAACGAATGCACTTAATTTAATGAATATTCAGCCCATAGATAGAGCCTGTAATGATATTGATAAAAAGCGTTGTCAATATTTTAGCATGTAGAAAGTAATTCTTAAAGAAGTAAGAAGGTTCTAGTCGATGAATGCACTTTGTTTAATTAATATTCAGTAAACAGTTGAATAAATCTCTTTTTGTGCTTCAAAAATCAATTAATATTCTTGAAACAATCCAATGAAATGGTCATTTTTACTACAGAAATCAAATAAACATCATTAAATACACTACGGAGCATAAATTTTGCTAAATCAGGAACAACCGAATATTTCAAAGTCTATGTGGAATTAGAATTCATTGAGAGTATTGTCAGTAGTTTATAGAATTTTCAAGGTAGTTCTGCTTGAGAAACCAATGCATCATTACAAAATTTCTAGAATTAGACTCCTATTGAGGTTAGAGTTTCCAAATTTTGTGAATCCCGTACTAGCACTTTTCGTCACATTTGAATGCCTAATTTGAAGTTAAGTCAATGCCCACCTTCGTGGAAATGAAAAAACTTTCAACTGATTTCACTTTTACTACATATAGAAAGTAGCACATAAACATATAGGCAAGTTCTAGTCTACAGTCATCAACAATAACTCTTCTTCTTCCTTTTTTTTTTTTTTTTTTTTTTTTTGTATAGTTCTTGTGAATTATTTATAGAACTTTCGAAGAATTTAGTTTTATGCTATAAACCAATGAATTTTTCCAGAAAATTTCAGAATTTTGTTGATATTGAAGTTAGAGTTTCTAACGTTGGCAAACCTAAACTAATTTTTTTTTGCCAAATTTGGTCGCTAATTCACCAAATTTGATGCCGAATCGCCAAATTCAATGTCAAGACCAAACATCTACTCTGGTTACTAACTTGGCAGCTTGGTGAGATTAATAATAAAATTTTGTGGCGAATATTGTTTCAGGATAGCCAGAAACACTTTCTCAATTGTAACTGAATTTTTAACTTAATTGTTTTGGTGAAATTTATCGTTTCTCGCCACTAATTTTTGCCAAAGAAAACAAAACAGGACCATCTATACTTGAGTGATTTTCATTGAACTCTAAGCTGTGCATTTGACAATGAGAGATTCTGTAATAAGCTATGGAGTACTATTCCTGAAAATCTACTATATTTGTCTATGCGGTATAGATAATCATATTATCGTGACTTTTTTGGTTGGAGTAACAGTTTATTTATTTTTTTTTTTTTTTTGTTTTAAGGAGTGGACTGGAACATCAGGGTTGGGTTGCTATGGTACCTGGAAAACTTGGAAATCTCAGGGAATTTCAAAATTTATTGCAAAAACTGGGAAAATTCAGGGAATTTTGAAATTTTTTGGAAAAACGTTGGAAAATTTTTTCATAATCAAATATTTTTTTTTATTTTAGTGCTTTATAATGAATTAGTTATGGTTTTTTCTCCAACTATAATAAGTAATTAACATTAGTAAACCATAAATATGTTCAACTGACTTGTAAACATGTTAGATTCTAATGCTGCATGATTGTGTGTCATCTATTTTACTTCTAAAAGAGACAGGGGAAACTCAGGGAATTTTTTCTCCTGATTTGTATAGCAACCGCGAACATGCCTATTTATTTAAGAATCAGTTACTTCACGCAAAAATCAATGTCAATGTTTTCATAACAATGTGTGTATTACTATGGTTGTATAAGGAAGTCGTGTGTCCACATCAGATTTTTTTTAAAATAAAGTAGTTTTTCTAAATTTCATGTTTCATGCATTTTCAGATAGAAATTTTGAATTTCATTCAAATTTACAAATTTTCGTAAATATTTTGTAAAATAATAGTACATCCACATTAATATTACAATATTTAACATAAAGAAAGATTGACTGAATGGGAAATTCTGTGTATGTTTTGGTTTTGATTATTAAATTTTGATGTCATGTTTTGTTATAAATGTGAAATAAACTGTTTATTGCTAATTATTATGTTCATTTTTCATTTTGCTGTAGTCTGTCAAATATAAACAAAATGCCTACAGAACATTTGCAATTGTTTGAAGTCATGCCACAGAACACTGGATATAATTTTGCTCCTGGGCTTGGCAATCTCAAAAATCCAAGATTTAAAATAAAGTGGGATACTGTATCCCAGAATTATCCCTATTCTTGAGAAAGTTTATAAAGAATACATTTGAAAGTACATAAACATGATTCGTCAATTTAATAATTTCAGTGATATTCTTTTTTTTTTTTTTTTTTTTTTTAAGCACTTTTTTATAAATACTAATCGAAAAATATTATTTTACATTTCTTTACTTTCTAATATTCAACATTTGCACACATTTTTAGAAACAAATTATGCAAAAGTTGAAAGCATCCTGTATGAATATCTAGTAAACTAAATGCTTGTTTGAAATGGCTCAAATTTACCAATATAGCCAGATTTAGTAGCTATATGTATATAATATCTATTGCTGCTATTCGGGTAGCAGATATATAAATTTTATAACTTCAAGTTACTAACTTAGACCATCTTGTGTTTGTTGTGTACAGAAATGTAATTTTATATTCTTAGTGTCCATTGTTACTGTTTAATTGTAATATATTAGCATTATTTTGTATCATTTTTGTAGTGTTTTATTTTGATTTTGATTTACCATCAAAAACTCTTATAAAAACATGTGCTGCTTTTTTTACTTCATGTAGGTGCTGTGTTTTTAGAAATGTGGAAAAGATATTCAGCAGATATTACTCATAGGTGGGATTTGACTGGTTTTGATACTTTTGAAGTATGTGTTTTATGCAAAAAATTTTGATAATTTTCTGTGTACACAATTTTTTATATCAGTGTTTGTTTTGTTTTGTGCTTTAATCTGCATCCGGCTATAACTTTTATGAATTTTTTTACAAAACAATTGTTTAAAATGTAATATTTTTTTCTTTTTTCATAAATAATAATAAAAAGTCAAAATGACTGAAATTATTAATATTCCTAAAAATATATTGATAAAATTTCATTTATCATTATATAAACTGATTTCTTTTTTCCTCTGTTTCATCCTACTGCCATTTAAATGCATTGAAAACTGAATCGATAATTTTTTTTTTTCTTTTCTTTTTTCATCATTAGACTAACTAGAAACTCTTTTAAGTGCTAATTGTTGAGTTTCTTGAAAAAATTACTGGCATAAGATTTAATCAAAAACAGTATTTTTCAAGATATTAGCTACTGAACCACAATAAAACAGCTACAAAAATTACTAGAAATGAGTGCATATCTGCAGTATCTCTAAAAAAGTACACTATTTGGCAATTCCATAGTTGTGATATTTATGTATGGTTGCTAAAGAAATTAATTACATATAGATGTTCTATCGCTTTGGTAACCCAACAAACTCCACATAAAGTTGAGTACTTGACAGTTCAGAAGAGATTTATGATGTGCAAACGCTGCAATTCATTAAATTCTAGATAATATTATTTAATTATTATTGATTTAAGGACCTATTTTAAATTTAATTTAAATACCTCAAAAAAAAAAAAAAAAAATAAAATCAGCAAACCAGTTTTGTCTCTGGGTTCTAGGTATCTTCAGTGCTGTTCTTGAAACACATATTCCATGTAAAATTAATAAACACATACTGCTTATAAATTAGTCAATATTTTTGCATTAACTGAATATTAGGTATTTTGAAAAACTAGTTAATACTTTTTGTTGTGGACAGAGTAATTGATAGTTCAGTATTTCTAAAAAAAAAAAAAAAAAATTTAATACTGGTCGCATTTTTGCAATTTTCACCCCAATTCTCCTGTGTCCTTCTGAGTGTATGAAGAACTTTTTTTTGCATCAACTGTTGTAGTTGGAGAATCCAGCTCCTTGTCTAAATCAGAATTTTCATCTTTACTAGAAAACTCGCTTGAAAGTTGTAAAGCTTGAATTACTTGAAGTTTGAACTAACCTATGCTTTTAATACCAGATAGTTTCAGCCAAAGTTTTTGCCAATCTCAACATTTTAAAACAAATTTTCGTTAAAATTGATCCTCACTTTCAAAGATGAAACATTTTTCTTGAGAATCTTCTTTTGGCTGAAACGCATGCTAAGAAACTTTTTGGGATAATGTTTATCGTCACTTTGTCGCAAGGACATTTTATGTAATGCATTTGCACACAGGAGACATTGTATACTGATTTTGCTATAATATTTATAGAAGAAGTAAATGAATTACGTACATCAATATCTGTTACAGATTTTATTAGATTCCTTTCTGTAATGGCATTTTAAAGCTCTGATCCTAAAACAAGTAGCTGAATGACAATGATTGTTTTAAGTGCAATAAAGGTTAGTTTTATGTGTTGCAACGTAAATTTTCTTACATCCTCCATTGTTTTCAGTCTTGGACACATGAGTGTGCTCTGCTAAAGCCCTACAAAACAATGTTATTTCATAAATTTTCACAATCTAAGCTAGAAAATTTTATTTAGTTTATTAAGCGGAGGTTTTAAAAATAGTTTGCACTGATTTGATTCCAGTCCTGGCAATTTGATCAGATTAAGCAGCTGATTTTATTAACCAGTGAATTTATTAAGTGGCAGTTACTGCATATATATATTTGTGTGTGTGTGTGTGTGTAAAAAAAAAATTAATAAAATAAAATAAAGTTTTGTTTACATTTTTATCTATAATAATAAAAGAAGATGTTTGTCTGTCTGTCTGTGCATCTATACGTTTAGCCACTACTGAACGCAGAAGTACAAAATTTGACATGAGGGTGCTCAGAAGCCTTCCCGAGTTGATAGTGAAAACAGAATTTAAAAATTTTAATTAGTTCCAGAGATATTGATTAAAACGTCGACCAATGTCTAATTAAAAAGCGAGCGGATCGTAATTTTCGCCCTTCAGCGTGTTCCTCAAAAGAGAAAGCAGAGAGAGAAAAATTTTGCGGGTTTTTCTAAAGCGATTGCTGCCGATCTGTTGGAAATATCAAAAATACACCTGTACCACGAGAAAGAGCATTTATTACCAATTCTTACGGTACAATTTTTTAAAAAAAATATGGATTTTTTATATTTAAAAAAAAGTTTTAAAAAGGGTCGAAAATTTCTTTTTTTCTCGATCGTTTTTTTTTAAACGCCCTGTACGACCGAGTAACTGTTCCATTTCTTAACAACTGGTATATTTGGAAAGGACATTTAATCCTCTTTCGAACCATATAAACATTTTTACAAAATACAGATTAGCGATCCATATTTTTAGATTTTACCGAACATCGATTTTTTCACAAAACATTTTATAACTCAAAAGCGTTTAGAGAGAAATCATTTCTTTTTTTTTTTTCGTATATAGATCTCGCTTCAACAATTCAATTCCCAAAAGATTGAGAAAAAATTTCAAAAACTGAATGACTTATAATTTTTTTAATTTTCAGTATCCCTGCAGTTTTCGATGAAATTCTGAATCGACGTTTCAAGTGGCTGTGTTTGTCGTTCGAACAACAGTGGGGTTTTTTGTTACCATGGCAATTTCGCAGACGATATTTTGAAAGTAGAACGAAAGAGAAATAAATATCTTTTACTGTCGCATGTTTTTGGACTGCGATAAAAAATTTCAAAATTCTTCAATTTTCCTCTACCGTGCACAAAACTTACTATACATCTTTAACTTGGAGAATAAACAAAAATTTACATTTAAATTTACATTTTAATTGCAAATTAAATTTTATTCTAATTACGATTAAATTATTTTTAATAAATCATTCGAAAGATATTTTAAAGTACTTTTATATTATCGAAAGTGGAATTCAAGATTTCACCCGATTTACACGTTTCAAGGTTTCCTGATTAGGTTTTCTTTGGTATCTCAGCTACTAATTAAAATACATCATTTGAAAGGTTTGTTGATTTGGAATTAAACAGTTCTAAAATCGGGATAAGGCGCCACCGAGTGGGACTTTTCTGAAGTCAGAAATTTGAAAGATCATAACATGGTGAGCGAACCGGTTGTTTCAGATATTGAAACTGGAAGAGGGCGCCGCAGGCACTACGGAGCAGGAATTTACTGAGATTAAAATTTTCAATTAAGCTATTTTCACTATATGTCACTAAGCTGTTGTAAGACCTGAAACGGGTAAAAGGCGCCACCGAGCGGGAGTTTCGTAAAGTCGGATTTTTCAAGGATCGCGAACCAGCTGGTCGCCGAAGGCAGCTAGTATTTAAATAAAGTAATTTCTTGCTCATAATTTTGTATAAAATAAAATTTTCAATGTATTTTATGAGAAGATTTTTTTTTGTTCTTTTATAGTTTTTAAAAAGAATTTTGAAATTTTTACTTTTCCTTTTATATATTTGTTGTTTTCTTTCTTTAAGGAGCATCCTCGTCCTGAGTACTTGGCAAGACTAGCTAAGGAAAGGAAGAAAAAGCTCAATTACATAACAAGAGTATGAATCTTCTAATAATTTCATTATTTCTTTTGATTTTTAGTAATTCTACTTTTTGATTTGTTGTTTTGTATATTAAAATAGTATGGAACCATTTATCCAGGAACAAGTTAACGAGAACTATATTTTCAATCAACTAATTTCTAATTTTAAAAAAGCACCATTTACTGAAGATTCCCCCCCCCCAAAAAAAAAAAAAAAAAAAAGAAAATAAGAATTGTGGATTTACCATTTTGTGTAGTTTATTTAAAAGTAACATATTTTATTTTTTAATATTAAATGCTAAGACTATGACAATAGATCTGTTTACTGGTACTACTTTTATAACTTAGTAGAAAACAAAACATGATAGTTGTCACTGTGAAGAACCACTCAGAAAAAAAGTCTGTGTTTCACCAAAACTAAATTCAAAACTGGTGTACAAATGATAAATAGATTATAAGACTTCTTCACACACCATAAATTTTAAGCCAGCACAGCCGGTTTCGAAAGGACGTAGCCTTTCTTCATCAGGTGCAAAAAAACACGTGCTACTGCCTTGGAGGCAAAAGCAAGACTGAAAGCAGGGCAAAATCCAGAGGGGGAGGAGCAACACAAACAACCAATAGGAAGCATCATGCAGGACCAATCAGAGAGGAACACACATACACACACAAAAACAAAAGGAGTGAGGGAAGGAATAAACATTTTTTTAAAAATTCAATTAAAAAATAATAATAATAATTGTTTATTCCTTCCCTCCCTCCTTTTGTTTTTGTGTGTGTATGTGTGTTCCTCTCTGATTGGTCCTGCATGATGCTTCCTATTGGTTGGTTGTGTTGCTCCTCCCCCTCTGGATTTTGCTCTGCTTTCAGTCTTGCTTTTGCCTCCAAGGCAGTAGCACGTTTTTGTTTTTTGCACCTGATGAAGAAAGGCTACGTCCTTTCGAAACCGGTTGTGCCGGCTTAAAATTTATGGTGTGTGAAGAAGTCTTATAATCTATTTAAGTCTGTGTTTGTTCGCCTTTGTAGAGTTATGAAAGAAAACTTGAAGCATTATCTAAAAATAAAAATAAAGTAAATCAACATATGGCAAAACAGTCCACTTCATTACTTGGCAGTTCCTTAAGAGATTACATGGGTTTTTAAGGCTTAAAAAAAAAGTAACTTCCAACTCCACTCCCCTTGACTATGGTTTTGAGCTAAATTAATTCTGTTAATATAATTCATGTCAATTCTACAGAAGTATAACTCTAAATATCCAAAGAAAGTAAATTTTATTCTTGATATGACATCTTAACCCTTTCAGCGTTAGCTGTTTTTCAGTATTATCTGTTTAATGATTTTAAAAAACAATACTGTATGCAGTATAAATATGAAAATTTGGTACTGTATACTACAGATATTTACTAGTCTTATCTTCCTGGAAAAAGTAACATTTATTTATTTCAAAATTTAGTCACACTAGATTTTTATTTTGAAGCTGCATGATGGATAAAGATAGATTTCAAACTTAAAGTGTTAAAGTGCTTGTTACAAAATGAAGAAAATTGATAACTTTATTTTAAATTATCACAGATTGATGGTTCAACCACTCGTTTTAAAGATATTGACAAGCTTTTTTGGAAAATACCCGTAATTAACCCTTCTTGTGGGTGGGGGGAAAGAAGGTTGGATGCTCCTACGTATACAAAAAAAACATTCCCCTGTTGACTATCACTACTATAAATATTTCTTTTTAATTTCATAATGATTATTAAAAATTATTTTCTTTATGCATATTTATACGAAATTATGTCTTATACTGCCATGTTAAAAATTTAGAAAAAGTGCGATGGCAACACCACTTGTTAAATGATTTTCACCAAAAGTTCATTGGCACTAATTTACGTCAAGGTGCAACTACATATCAAATTTTACGAAATTCTGTGCAGTAGTTCCTGAGGTACAGTTGCCACAAAATTTTGTGTCTCTCACACACACAGACAGATATTTTTTCAAAAAATAGTCAAACTGTGTTCTAAATATCTGAAAACATGTAAATCAGTTGAAAACCTGAGGTCGAAAATTTTTACAAATCCATTATTTTTTTCTATTGAATATACGTAGAAGAAAGTAAAAGTAGGCCAAACACATAATGAGGAAAGAATAAAGGGAGAAAAAATGACAGTGGGTATTTCTAAAATTATAAACTAATATAGAGATATTTTATGAAGTTATGTATCTTTTGCTTTTTGATAAAATTCTTACTCACATATTTTAGCAAAATATATCTTTTAGCAAAATGAAAAAAAAAAAAAAAAAAGCTGATGTGAAACAACCACATGACTTCCATTACCTACTATTACACGTATTATATGCACTTACTTTTTGGAGATAATGTGATCAGAAGACATAAAATTAACCTATCAAAGTAGACAGCTAAAAATTTTCCAGTAAGAGAAGGCTGATGTACATATACAAGGTGCAAGTAATCTAAGGATATCTAATATAGCGAGTTTGAAAAAAATCCATACAGCCATTTTTAAAGGAAAACACTTGCGAGATCTGAAATTAAGCTATTTATATCGGAGACCTATTAATTTTCCTGAACTAACTAACTGTATCATATGAAAGGACATCTAATAGAGTGTTTATATAACAAATTTGAAGAAAATCGTTAGATTCATTTTTGAGATACAGGCTTACAGTCCTACTTCTGGTTTATGATGTCCATAAGAAAAGTAGAATGCAAATCACAATTACCTTATTAAAATCCCTGACATTATGCAATGATGTCATATTTTACCACTGGAGCTAATGAGGGGATCACCCTATTGATTAATAAGAAAATTAACATTAATTTTGAGTTTATTGAGTTTATTAAAACTATTACTTTGTTGCTACCATTAAAAAAGCAACCCTTTTAAGTATTAAAATATTGTCACAAATGAAAATCTTAAAATTGGTCTCTAAGTCTTCAAACATCTTGTCCTCTGATTTGAAATAGTTTTATATTTATTCCAAATATGATAAATTAATTCAACTAAATCTTTCAATTTAAGCAAACTTTTTATATGGATTGCATCTGCAGAATGCTTATTTATGATGAAACATTTTTATTCAGTGTCAGTCACAAAAATATGTTATTTTACAAGACAAGGAAAAAGAAAAGAAGCATCTTAATCAGAATCATTATCTATTATTCTAAAAAGTAAACAATTGCAGATTATTGTTTCCATCACAAAGAGCATGTTTTTAAACCTTTTCATTTTACTTTGTTTTTTTAACAGTGGTATATTTTATTAGAGTTATAAAAGTGGATTACATTTATTTATGTTTCAGATGTATGAACCTTATGTGCCATTTTGGAAAAAACGGTTGCCATATTCTATTATGTCAACATCAGTTGTCCTCTTACTAGTAAGCATTTTATTTTTATAATTCTGTATCTTGTTACTATTATATTTATTTAAGTGGTGTCTTTGCTTTTGTGTTGATACATTCTTGTACTAAAGTTTTTTCTTTATTTATTTTTTTCCTGCATCTGTGTGCTTGTATGTATGTATGCATGCATGCATTATGTTCTTGTGAATAAATTTAAAAATAAAACTATATTGTTAAATAGCAATATAAAATTTATGAAGATCAGTAAGAATTTTGTAAAAACACTATAATTTGAGCTACATTTTTTTTTTCTCCTGATGAATGATCAGGTTTTATTATTTTGACCAAAAATAGCTGTTGCAGATTTATGTGTATTATTATTCTGTTTGTTTATGAGATTCTAATTATTTCTTCACTCTTAAATATCAATATTTTGGTGTTTTTTATTTAATACAGAATTTACGTCCAATAAAAATTGTTTTTACTTTCTTTTACCCATGTATAGTACAGAAAGTGTTTTTTTTTTTTTTTTTTTTTTTTTTTTTGTCAAATTTTCAAAACTGATATTTTGTTTCATTTACACATTTTGAGGTCCCCTGAATCTGAAAATAATGTTTCAGCAGTTGATCTGTTTGTGTGATTCTGTTACCAGCATAATTCAAAAACAAATATTAACAAAAAGTCCAAACTCAGTAGTCTAAAGCTTTATCATATATATGTATGTTACTTAAAATACTTTATTGAAATTGGACGAATAGTTCATATACATGCACATACAAAAGTATTCAATTACATTACATCCATTGACGAAATTTCTTGTTGGTGCATTGTAACACAATTAGATGGCACCATTCAAAATAAAATGAACATGTATTTCTTATAACTCAAAAGCATGTTTTATAAAGAATGTAGTAGGAAAAACATTCATCATTTTGTTTACAGGGTATACAAAAGAATTCAAATTTATTAAAGCTATATCTGAAATTCTCTCAAAATACATTTCAAGTGGTGTTTCTCTTACTGTACTTAATTTAAGTACACTGTATGACTTGTATACAAGTCTGTCCAAAATTAAATCAATACATCATTTTCTATTGGATATAAATTAACGAGGAAAGTGCCTTAGCAAGTTATACCTTGCTCGAGGAAATTGTTTGTGAATGATAATTACTTTCTCTTACTTATATGATAGACAAAATATTATTAGGAGACCAGTTTTCGGCATTAAGATCGGGCAATACCTAATCTTGCTGATAGCTGTGACCCATGTTATTCTGTGGGAAAATTTGTTTTAATAATTACTCATTATCTAATGTATTTTTTTAAATATGTCGTAGTTCATTTTGCAGCTGAAAAATGAGAAAAATGCCCTTTGTAAAAATTCACATTTTTAAACTAAAAATTAAAAAAAAAAAAAAAAAAAAAAAAAAAATTTTTTTTTTTTTTTGAAAATGAATACTAATTTAATGCTTGCGAATTTGAAAACAGAATTTTAAAAAGTATATTAGGCATCGAGTAATTATGGAAACAAATTTCCCCCATAGAATAACATGGGCCATGGCTGTTGACGAGATTAGGTATTGTCCACTCTTAAGTGTTTACTACTATAATTACTATGGTTTTTAGGATAATTTGAGTAAGTAATTTAATTTCTTTTTTTTTTTTTATAACAGTCTTAAATGTGTTGGGAATGTAGGTAAATTAAATTGGAAGTTGAGGCAGTGGAATCAGTCCTCATACAGAAATGTTACATGAATAAAGCAACTTCTAAAACTTCTCTGTTAAAACTACAAAATAGTTTTAACATGGTTTACTTTATAATTCTGATGAGAAATACTCAGAGAAAAACGTTTTCAAAAGCAATCATTAAATAATTTCTAAAAGAGAGTTTTAAGAAAAATAATCTGAATTAAAATGCTCAAAAAAAAAAAAAAAAAAAAAATTAAATTAAATCAGAATTAATATTATCCAGAACTATTAAAATAGGTTAAGATCATGTGAAAAATATATTCAAGAGAATATTTCCAGCTTCAAAATCTAGCCATTTTCTTTTCATTTACCACCCACAGAAAGTAAGAGTTCAACTTAGTGCATTCACCCCAGAGTCCCAAGGGACGCTCAAGAATTTTACCACCCCCGCATTCCAAATTTTCAAAATTCCGGAGGTAATCTTCCGCGGAATTTCAAATGAGCGTTACTTTGGCGTCCTTTTCAAAAAAATATAAAATTATTAAAATTAGAAGTTAAGTACAAAAAAAAATTATAAAGAATTTAATTATAGACCTAGCAAAAATATTTTCAAAGAAAAGATTCTAGTTATAAACAGAGAATATATATATAAAAAAAAATATTTAACGTGCGCTCTTTTCATCTCGCGTATCTATTCGGATGGGAAGAGGGAGCGATTGGGGAAAGAAGGGTGCACTGATGAGAGAGAGAGACCCAGGGGTGGCGTCAGAAGGGGGGCCGGGGGGGCACAGGCCCCCCCGTCGGGGAGTTCGTGCCCCCCCATCGGGGAAGATTCTCAAAATCTGTCGGGGAAAAAATACCTTTTTTTCCCCCTTTGTTCAGCAACAAAATATTTTTTTCCGTTTCATCATTCGCAGTTTGTCTTTCTAGAGAAGATTTTTTTTTCCCCAGAAAAACTAATGGCATGCAACTGCTTTGTTTTGCTATCATTGATATACTATGTATTCCTCTTCTATGTCAGTTGGTGGGAACCTTAGAGGAGAGATACTCTCCTCTAAGGTGGGAACGACAACAGGAAAGTAAAGAAAGCGGTGAGTATTATTACAAGGATTGACCCATACCTTATCTATTCCTTATCTTCTAAAATCACACTTGCGATGCTTCTGTGAAGAAGTCGCCCTTTTATTGCCTATTATTCAGCTCTCTTTGAAATGGACAAAAAGCATGTAGGTTGTAGGCTACGTATGTTTCCATTTCCCTTTTTGTCTGTGAACAGCAAGTAGACCACACACACATAAGTTTTTTTTTTTCTTCCCTGGAAATTTTTATGAATAAGATATCTCTTTAAAAAGTACATCGGAAAAAACAATCTTTATCCCCCCCCCCCCCCACACTTAATAAGAACAAAAAAGAAAGAAATTTCATTCAAATAGATCACGAAAATATAATTTGCAAATCGATTTAAGTGACATTTCCTTTAATTCTACTAATTCTTATTCAGGATCAGGATACTGTTTTCAAATATTGTGTGTCTATGTCGGCTGTAGGTGTAGGGAGGATCATACAACCAAAGAAAATATCTAAAAAAGTAAGATGAAAATGTGTCGCTTTTGCGTTAGAACTTAAAGACAGCTTTAATAATGAGAAATGAAATAAGTAAAATAATTGAGACCTTTTAATAAGATTTGTTTTTTGCATTCTATTTCTAAAGAGAAAATTCTTTTAACTATTTGTGAAATTTTATAACGATAATTTGTTTAATATATGTCAAATTCAAAGCATTAAAATATTTCCGTGTAATTAAGAGTCGTTTTAATAATTATATGAAATTAAAATTGTTATATTTATTTTACATAGCTACACTCTGCATCACCAACAAATTAAAAATGTATTTCTCTTTTTAAAATTTACTTTTAATTACTTTTTGCTAGAGAGTCAGGGAACAAAAGGGAAGAGAAAAAAAAGGCAATCGGGGAACAATACAACTTTTACCGATTTTTAATGCTTGTTTGTATGAAAATCAAAAGTTTCGGAAACAGTAAACAATGTTCTTGCTCTATTTTGTCAATTCAGCTGCTCATGAATGTTTATATTTTATTATTATCTTCAAAAGTCATATTGCAAATTTTCATTCAGCATTTTTTTTTTTTTTTTTTTTTTCATAAAAAATATTATCCCTTCCGTGGAAGATCAAAATTGCGATGGCATGATTCCGGGCCATCCTTAGGGATAGGGTGTGTCCCAGACTGTCGCCAATTGTCTATTGAGCAGCACTAGTGCAACGTTAAAACCCAACCAACCAACCAACTATAAAATATATTAATAATTATGAAATAATTCAGCCAACGACTGAAACATCTGTCGGTTCAATTTATAAACGCTAGAATTGTGAAAAACTACCTCAGAACTTGCAGTGCAGAAAGCAGGTTGCAAAATTTGATGATTTTAGGGCTTCACAGTGCAAGATCAAAGAAATTAGATTTAGAAAGAATAGTAACAATATTTGATAAAACATATCCCAACCCAAAATTTTAATCCAGAAATTTAATTCATCAACCTGGAAATTAATTTCATATAGAATGGAATAGAAGGCTGATTTTTACCAACTATGTGAAAAATGCCAGAGCCGGGAATTGAAACCCGGGCCTTCCGCTTAACGCGCGGATGCTCTAACCACTGAGCTACCCTGGCTGATAACCAGCTAGGCACCTCTCACATAATTTACGTTGGCAAGGTCACCGAGTCTGCATTGAAGCAGCTATATCAAGTGACAAATTTGAATATGGCATAACCCGCCAGGATTAGTTATCAGCCAGGGTAACTCAGTGGTTAGAGCATCCGCGCGTTAAGCGGAAGGCCCGGGGTTCGATTCCCGGCTCTGGTATTTTTCACATAGTTGGTAAAAACCAGCTTTCTATTCCATTCTATATGAAATTAATTTCCAGGTTGATGAATTAAATTTCTGGATTAAAATTTCGTGGCCGTTTGGAGTTATGCCATATTCAAATTTGTCACTTGATATAGCTGCTTTAATGCAGACTCGGTGACCTTGCCAACGTAAATTATGTGAGAGGTGCCGAGCTGGTTATCAGCCAGGGTAGCTCAGTCGTTAGAGCATCCACGCGTTAAGCGGAAGGCCCGGGGTTCGATTCCCGGCTCTGGCATTTTTCACATAGTTGGTAAAAATCAGCCTTCTATTCCATTCTATATAAAATTAATATCCCAAAAGCCGAATTCAGTTACAATAATACGTAAATGGATTTTATTTTTTTAATTTTAAATTTAAATTAAATCTGTAAGCAGGAGATTCCCAGAAATCCACACAAATTGGAAAAAAATTATGTGTATTTTGGAACTTTGTGAAAATTAGCATTTATGAAACGAGATTTTGATACTGCAATGCATAAAAAATGAGGAAAAATACAAATAAGTATGTTTGGAAAATAATTAACATAATTAAAAAAGAAAAGAAAAATTTAAAGAGAATAAGCAACTCAGTAAAAAATATGCATATAAAGAAGTTTAATTTAATTTTTTCTTGAATTAAGAAATTAAAATTTATCTAATAAAGTAAGATACAAAATTTTATACAACATGTGATACAATGTTGTATAAAATGTATAAATGTATAAATGTTGTATAAAATGTATAAAATAAGCTTCTATTACAAGTATATTACCTTTTATTACTTTTTTTTTAAATATAGGCAAAATAGTTTTTTATTTTATTTATTTATTGTTATTTATGAACAATTATTATTTCTTGTTTATAGCATTAATGCATTTAAAATGTATCATCAACAGAAAGTAATCTGCATAAAATTGACTTTCTGTGTTTCGTGAGATTCATTTCTGATGAATCATTGTTAATATCAGTGCTATTTTGAGCTTTTCATATTAAAAATTTTACTGTTGGTTTGATAGTTACATTGGTTACAACATGCGGATTTCTGGAAGTCTACTGAATTTGTTCATGAAGTATTTAACATTATGAAGATTAAATAACGTAATTTTAATATTGATGTTGTATGATTATGAGAAAATTATACCTTAAGTGCATATTTGAATCAGCATATTGTAAGTAAAATTTGAACATTTAAGAGAAATGTAATAGGTATATACTTGGCTACAAATGAAATGTATACCATGTTAAGAAGGAAGTTTTATCTGACATTTGTTGGATGTCTTTGACTCTATTTATTTTTTCACAACTATGCTCATGCTCTAATATGCATGATTTACTTTTTTTTTTTTTTTTTTTAATATACATATTACATATATATTATTTTAGGAGGGTAGGGAATAGCTCGATACATCTATGAGATGACACGGGGATTAAGTGAAAAGCTAACTTTATAAAAACAATCTATTTTGAATTTAATACTCTAATTTTTCCATAAAATCTCTAATTTTCAGCTGGAAGAACACTAGCTTATAAATTATGAAATGTGAATGTGGCACTGATGATGAATTTAATTACATATAATTTTTCTTTAAAAACTCCAATTTTCAACTGAATTTAGGAGTTTTTTATTGTGAAATTATAATCATTATTTTTAATTTTTGACAAAACCAATTAAAAATTTCTTTTTTGTTAAAAACAGTACATTTCTATAATATGATAATAATATAACGTGATCATCTAACATGAATTGGAAGTTAAAAGGTTGGCAGCTTGTAAAATTAATTTAAAATGTCAATGCAAAGTGGCCTGAAAGGAAAAAAAAATCACATTTTAAATTATTTTAAAAATATCTTAAAACTCAATAATTTTGAAATGAATTGAAAAGAGTTTGACTGTGAACTCATATTATTTTTAACCAATTTTTAACTCTTGCCAAAATCGGTTTACAATTCAAGATTTTTAAAATACTTTTTTTTTCAGCTCCAATGCAAAAAAAAAAAAATGGGAAATCTAACATGATTTAAATTTGGAAGATTGCAAGCTCGCATGTCTTAGCCGAATAATATGAAAAAAGGAATACTGCTAGCACGCAAATATTAAAATCTTAATGCAAAATGACCTGAAAAATTACATTTTAATTAATTAATTAAAAAAAAACTATCAAACGGAATTTTACTAAGAACTATCCCGATTAAATCAGCCTTTATTTATTTTATTATTATTATTTTTAATAAGGGGAAAATTGCATTAAAGACGGTCTATTCGTTTGGATGTTACAGTACCTCAAACACACAAAGACTTCAAACTTATCATAACCCCCTCCTCTGTCTTATCTTAGTTGGTGTTAAAAATAATACGGAAGCACTTTTAAAAAAAACAGACAAAAAAAAAATACCATTGTATATTTGACATAGCAGTTAGACACTGACAGAAAGGTGCATGGTGTTAAATATGCCTGTAAAAATTTTTCTACATATAGTGCCCCCCCGTCGGGGAATTTCTGACGCCACCACTGGAGAGACCACACAAGCTCTTCAACTCCAAGCATTGACGGAGGCCTGTGGGAGCATCTCCGCTACGGCGGGGATGCTTTCCCCTGTCATTCTTCCTTGAACAACGATCAGCAGTAGTCGCAAAAAAAGAAGGATGAGAAACTTGTTCCTAATATGTTACGAAATAATAACACGACTCTCTAACCTATGGAAGAATAGAACAAAGTAGCATTAAAATATCTTTTTTTAGTGAATCAGCGGCAAAATATGCTTACTTCAAGGATGAGCAGTCAATGTGTTGCTAACGGCGGCAATAATGAAGAAATTAATAAGTGAGATGAACTTTATATGAAGTGTCGGACATCCCATTGCTTTTCTTGGCCGGAGAGCCGATTTCATCTTCAATCTTAAATAATACATTAGTTGAATTCAAATAAAGGAATTCTCAATAAAGGAATAAGTTTTGTTAGAGAATCATATCTCGCAAATCAACTCTTCGATCTTCATAATAAGAACTGAAAGTGCATTGCTCATCTTTCTTAATTAAATTTTGATGCATGGACAAGTGATCATGAACCTGCTATTTGAATTTTAGCTAAGCGAATTTTGTTGGAGAATCATCTATCTTAGATTAACTTTTCTATCTTCATGATGAGAACTCAACCATATAAGAACTAAAAGTGAATTCCTCACCCTTTTTAATTAAATTTCGATGCATGGACATGTGACTATGAACTGATAGTTCAATTTTAGATAAGTAATATAGTTGGTTGTGCAACTACTTAAAATGTATCAAAATTCACTATTTTGTCTATTAGTTTAAGGCTCCGGAGCATATGTAATCAACTTTACATCTATTTACAATTAAAGTTTTCAAGCAACATCATGATGTATTTTAATTTTGAGGTAAGAGTTTATTTATTCTTTTTAATTTCTCTTGCAGCCATCTTGATACAGCTGAGTTCGGAGAATTAAGGATTCTAATAAAAAACTATTATTAAAATAATAATAATAATAAACAAATAAATAAGATGCCATTAATTCTAAGCAATTTATCCTAAAGATACATCTATCTCCGACCTCATCTGTATGTATTAAAATAAAATATGAACAAAATTGATGATAATTAAATAATATTAATCTACTATTCTGTGATTTAAGTGCTCACAATATCATAATTATCTAGCACTTATTTCTTTTTTAGATAATTTAATATATCGTTTCATACGATCATTTATTTCTTTAAAAATTTCATAATCAATCTATCATTTATTTATTTACTAATTATTTATTTATCTTTAAATAATTCAACATTCAATCACAAATAAATATATCTTTTTAAAGATTGTTATCATAAATAAAAACATATTCTTTTCAAACAAATTTTTATCACTGTCAAAGTAAGAGATAGAGATTTTTAATAATAAAGTAGTGTGAGCGCCACACTAGATTATTTAAATATGGACATTTTCTTATTGCTGCTTTATGCTGCTGCATTTGTGATAAGAATCACTGTTATTATTTTTAAAGCTCAAAATTTTATAAAATGTAGCAGTAAATAGTAAATTTAAACATAATTTTAAACTTTTTAAACAAAGCATATTACATACTTAATAAAACTATAAAAACCTGTGATCGTGCTTTATTTCACAAAAGCAGAAAGCTTTTTCGCCTGAGGGCCCTCGGCGGCGGCAAAACCTCCCGCTTGCAGTGGATGGCGACTACCGTAATCTTGGTCTTGATTACTGATTTTGAAAAGATGGCACCACATAGTATCAATCTCAGCTGATTCATGGTCATTGATTATGTTACAGTTATGCACGATTTTGATGGTTTCTCTAAAAAAATGCGTAATACGGGTTATTGTAATTCGCGATTTTTGTTACGTTGTTAAAGTTGATATCAATATTATTTTCCTGGTAATTTTTGGCTAAGCAGTAGTGTTTCTATTATATTTAATATCTCTTTGATGTTCCTTTATTCGAGTTTTTATTTTTGTTACACCTATATAACAGTAATCTTCATTATTTTGGTTTTTAAGCGGAATTTTGTAGATACCCACTGTTTCAGTGGAGGGAATTGAATCTTTATCGCTTCTTACTATTTGGAATATACTAGGATTAGGTTTTATTGGTATATTTATATTTAATTTATTGGCTGGGTTTTTAATTTTATTTGATGTTCCTTGATTGTATGGGATGGAAAAGGTAAAATTTCGGGGGGGATTTTTTGTCTGTTTGGAATTCTATCTAGTTGTTTAATTCTTTTTTCAAACAGTTTTTCAACAAGGTTTTTTGGATATCCTGCTTCGATAGTTAATTTATTAATGAATTTCAATTCTTTATTTAAATTGGATTTATCGGATGATATGAGGATGGTGCGATTACTGTAACTGCATATAACATTAATTTTGTAGCGATATGGGGTTCTACTTTTATTGTTAATTATTTCGTTGCTAGCCATAGGTTTACGATATACGGTTGTTTTAATGTGATTATTTTCTCGCTTAATTTTTACATCTTAAATAATTTATTTCTTTATTATTCTCACATTCAAAAGTAAATTTTATATTTTTGTCTAAATGGTTTAATTCATTAAGAATTTCTTTTGTATTGTGGTTGTCCTGGATTATGGCGAAAATATCGTCTACGTATCTAACCCAAAATTTGATTTTATTTTTCATGAAATTCATAATATTTTCTTCCATTAATCTTAATTTAAATTCTATGACGATCCCTGATATGGGCGAGCCCATAGACACCCATATTTTGTTTATATATGGCATCTTTAAATTTAAAATAACTCTCCCATAAAATTAAATTACTGGCGGCTATTAGTGTATCAGCTATTGGGGTTTTATGTTTTTCTTTTATGACTTGGATGATTATATTTGAGATTTTATTGATTTCGATGGAGGGGTATAAGTTTATGATGTCAAAGCTAACAAATTGGTCGTTTCCACTAATTTTTAGTCCTCTTAATCTTTTAACATGGCTATTGATTTGATAGTTTGATAAGTTAATATACGGTTGCTCTTTGATATGTTTATTTCTCAAAAAAATTTCTATTGATCCAATTCTTTAGTTTTTTATTGTGTTTTTTAATAGCAACGCTTTCTTCTATGGTATTAAATGTTTGTATTTTATTTTTCATTTTGTTATATGTAACATTATCATTTGTATTTTTAATTTGGTGGTCAAGAATGTTAATTACTTTAAGATTATTGTAAAACTCCGATTTTTTACGTCTTACCATTTTAGAAAGTATTTTTCTTTCAAAAAATTTTACTTCATGTGAAAAAAGCTTAACAAGAGTTTTATTATGAATTTTAAACTTTTAGGTGTAACATTGAAATTTTTGCAATCCTGCAGGAAATTGATACTTTCTTTTAATTTAACGTGTTTTTTTTTTATTAAGTTTCTGTAGTTTTGAGAAATTGGCTTTATTATCCATATTTTAACGTGAGGTGAGAGCAGGGCTCGAAACTAGAGTCAGTAAGTCATGCGTAAATGGCACCTAACAATTTTTTTTTTAGTTGCCATAATGTTCTACTTGGTTGCCATCTTGAAATGATTTGTTTGCGCATAAATGCGCATTTATATACATATGCATCTAATGATTCACAATACTTAGAAATAAACAACACACAAATACCTTGCAAATAAGAAAGAAAATTAAAAATACAAAATTATTTTTTAACACTGGATGTCTTGCATATCCCTGCTTAATATCATTGCACCATAAATCAATAGCAGGTTGTGGATTAAATTCTTCTAAACTTGGTCCATATAGCTGAATAAATAGTAAATCATCTGTGGTAGAAGTTAACAGACTGTGTCAATTTTTTCTTTTGATTAAGTTAAAATGGCTGAATCCCCTTTTACACTCATCTGTACTTAAGGGAAGAATCATAATGAAATTTATTACTTTCCTTAAATTAGGAAAGGTAGAAGATGAAATTGATTCTGCCAGCAAATACTGCCAAGCAGACAGGCATGGAACATTTAATTTTTCTTTTGCCCAAAGTGTGTAATCTTCAAACTTTTCAATAATTGCCTCTTTGTCAATAGATATATTATGAGGTAACACATTGACTAAATCAGTGAATCCCTACTGAAATAAAGAAAGATTTATGACCTACAGTAGATCGGAGAATAAATTGAAATACTAAAAACGAAACTTTCGAAATGTCACATGTCTCATTAAAAATAATGAAATAACAGGAAGTTAGGCATAGAAAATTACAACTAGGTGTAAAATCAGTCATCAAAATGAAATTTATTGTTGCAAAATACGACTAACGACCGCAAAATTTTAAGCCCTGGGCCAGAGCTAAAAACTAAAAATTTGGTTCGCGGCGTTTAAATTTTAATAAATTCAATATTAGAAGAAAGTTGCAAACTCATTTAAAATACCACCCACTAAACGGGGGTATAGACTCTATTTAAAGCGAAAAGGCATCTATATATAAACAATTTATCTTAAACCATTTGATATTAATTATGTCAATATTGATTAAAGAAAGTTGCAAACTCGTTTAAAATACCACCCACAAAAGGGGGGTAAACACGCTACGTAAAGGGAAAAAGCATAAGTAGATAAAGAATTTACGCTAAAAAAACACCTACTAAATGGGGTCAAAAAACACTACTTAAAGTGAAACGGCATTTATATATAAACAATTTACATTAAATTATACAACTAATTAAGTTTAAATACAGTAAAAAGGTGACCACGAACCGCCAATAAGAGAAAAAAAAACTCCACGTGAAAACATTAAAGTCCAGGTATGACATTTTAACATAATTTTAAACTTTTTAAACAAAACATATTACATACTTAATAAAACTATAAAAAATCTGGGATCTTGCTTCATTTCACAAAGGCAGAAAGCTTTTTCACCTGAGGGCCCTTGGCGGCGGCAGTGCCTCCCGCTTCCAAAATTTGAATGTTATGCCTAAAAGTTTTAGAATTCATAATAAAACTCTTGTTAAACTTTTTTCACGTGAAGTAAAATTTTTTGAAAGAAAAATATTTTCTAAAATGATAAGACGTAAAAAATCAGAGTTTTACAATAATCTTAAAGTAATTAACGATCTTGACCACCAAATTAAAAATACAAATGATAACATTACATATAACGAAATGAAAAATAAAATACAAACATTTAATACCGTAGAAAGTGTTGCTATTAAAAAACACAATAAAAAACTAAAGAATTGGATCAATAGAGATTTTTTTGAGAAATAAACATATCAAAGAGCAACCGTATATTAACTTATCAAACTATCAAATCAATAGCCATGAAGACGCGCTTTTAAAACTCGGACCTAAATTTATACTCGAACAGCCAATTAATATAAGTGACAGTATCGCAAAAATCGAAACTGCAATTAACAAAGCGCCCACACAAAGTAAAAACTATATCAGAAATATTGCCCATAATGAACTTGTCAAGAATATTAAAAATTTAAATATTAACCGTGCCGACTTAAAAGCCTTGAAACAAATTAAGAAAAATGATTCAATTGCTTGTACTTTAACTGATAAAACTCGCAAAATAGCCATTTTAAACTGCACCAACTATAATAATAAAATGTATCAAACCGTTAAAGAAATTGGTACCACAGAAATAAAAAACGACCAAAATAAAAAGTTAACTGAGAAAGTCCAACAATTAATTAAAAAAGGAAATTGGCCTGAAATCGTTCTCCTACTATAAATAATTTTGCTCCCAATACCCCTCCTCTTTTCAGACGCTTCAAAGATCATAAACACCCCCCCCCCCCTAAATTCAGACCCATCGTTAATAAAAGAGAAGGACCAACCTACCCTTTAGAAAAATGCATGACCAAAATCTACCGCGAACTTCTACCCCATTCAGATAATAGCTTAAATTCAACAAAAGATTTTGTTAAAATTTAAGAGAATTAAAAATTAGTGAAAACGACCAATATGTTAGCTTTGACGTCATAAACTTATACCCCTCCATTGAAATTAACGAAATCTCAAATATAATTATCCAAGCCATAAAAGAAAAATATAAAACCCCAATAGCTGATACACTAATAGCCACCAGTAATTTAATTTTATGGGAGAGTTATTTTAAATTTAAAGATGCCATATATAAACAAAATATGGGTGTCCCTATGGGCTTGCTTATATCAGGGATCGTCACAGAATTTAAATTAAGATTAATGGAAGAAAATATTATGAATTTCATGAAAAATAAAATCAAACTTTGGGTTAGATACATAGACGATATTTTCGCCGTAATCAGGACAACTACAATACAAAAGAAATTCTTAATAAATTTACTTTTGAATATGAGAATAATAAAGAAATGATTTATTTAGATGTAAAAATTAAGCGAGAAAATAATCACATTAAAACAACCGTATATCATAAACCTATGGCTAGCAACGAAATAATTAACAATAAAAGTAGAACTCCATATCGCTACAAAATTAATGTTATACGCAGTCACATTAATCGCACCATCCTCATATATTCCGATAAATCCGATTTAAATAAAGAATTGAAATTCATTAATAAATTAACTATCGAAGCAGGATATCCGAAAAACCTTGTTGAAAAACTGTTTAAAAAAAGAATTAAACAACGAGATAAAATTCCAAATAGACAAAAAATCCCCCCAAATTTTATCTTTTCCATCCCATACAATCAAGGAACATCAAATAAAATTAAAAACCCAACCAATAAATTAAATATGGATGTACCAATAAAACTTAATCCTAGTGTATTCCAAATAATAAGAAGCGATAAAGATTAAATTCCCCCCACTGAAACAGCCGGTATCTACAAAATTCCACTTCTTACAAACCAAAATAATGAAGATTACTGTTATATAGGTGTAACAAAAATAAAAATAAAAACTCGAATAAAGGAACATCAAAGCGATATTAAATATAATAGAAACACTACTGCCTTAGCCAAAAATTACCAGGAAAATAATATTGATATCAACTTTAACAACGTAACAAAAATCGCAAATTACAATAATCCGTATTACGCATTTTTTAGAGAATCCATCGAAATTGCTCATAACTGTAATGTAATCAATGACCACGAATCAGCTGAGGTTGACACTATGTGGCGTCATCTTTTCGAAATCAGTAATCAAGACCAAGAACAAGGTAGTCGCCATCCACTGCAAGCGGGAGGCATAGCCTCCGCCGAGGGCCCTCAGGCGAAAAAGCTTTCTGCCTTTGTGAAATGAAGCAAAATCACAGGTTTTTATAGTTTTATTAAGTATGTAATATGCTTTGTTTAAAAAGTTCTATTTACTGCTACATTTTATAAAATTTTGAACTTTAAAAATAATAATAACAGTGATAACAAATGCGGCAGCATAAAGCAGCAATCACGGGTTTTTGTAGTTTTATTAAGTAAGTAAATTTAAAGTAAGTTTCTTTACTAATGTTATTAAAGTTTTATTAAATATATGTGAATATGTTTTTAAATTTTAATATCTTAATTAGTATTTTGCTATAAAAGTACTTTAATTTCCTCTTTCTTTCTTTCTTTTTTTTTAATAACTTTATTATAAATTTAAATACTTTCTTCTAGTATTGTGTGCTTTTATTAATTATTTTCAAATTAGTCTTTGCTATTAGTTTTTCTAAATGAACTTGTAGGTGACAGTTGCTATCGCCGCTGTAGTTGGAGTCATATTGTATCGTATATCTGTCAATGCTGCTTTACTACTGAGTCATGATAAAACTATAACAACATTTGCTGGTTTAATTACTTCTACTACTGCTGCCCTTCTGAATCTTATATGTATCATGATTTTTAATCAGGTAATATTTATATATATACATACATTAGTTATGTAAATTTTATTTTAGAATTAATATTACAATGATTTTTCTATATTTCTTTTTTTTTTTTTTTTTTTCAGTTTTATACTTATATGGCAACCTTTTTAACAGAACTTGGTAAGTTTTTTTTTTTGTTGTTTAGGTTAAATTTTTAGTGGCAGAAAATAATATAAATGTTTTCTTTTTATGTACCCCCCCCCCCCTTCATAATGGTTCAAAGTTGCGATTAACTGGACTCAGTTTATCAGTTGCAGCAGCCCCCTCTCAGAAACGTTTCTGTTTATGTAGGAAGTCAATCAAATCAATATATATATATATATATATATTATATAATAAGTAATAAATAAAAATAATCTGTTGAATAATGTGTGATGCAAATATGACGTTGAGCCTCCTGATCTGCAAATCCACTATTTTAGGCTTTTGCGAAGTACTAGCTAGTTGAACAATTACCAAACTGTAGCTGTTCTACCGAATTAAAAATTTTATTAGACTCCATATTTAGTATTTTACTGGCTTTTAATTTTATGAATTAAAATTATAGGCAGCTTACTTATATATAATAAGTAATAAATAATAATAAGTAATAAATAAATAAGTAATAAATAATAAATAAACTTTCACACTTTGTTGGTCAATATACTTAAATAAATTTTATTTAAAAAAAACTGTTGTTTTTATATCACTTTATAGATAAAAACAACAAGATAAATTTAAATTGCTTACAACCTTGATTTGGATCCATGCTACCTTCCACAGCATTTTCTTCACTTGGAAAATTGTATTAAAGATCTGTAGATTGCAGTGGCATATTTTCTAGGTATGCTAGGTATGTGCCGCATGCCCACTAAAATCCTATCTAAAATTTAAATATAATTTATTTAAAAATAAATTAATTTTATAGTCACTCGCTTTCATCTATGCATTATCCATCATTCAGTTTTCGAAAACTATAGTTAAAGAAAATTTCTTCTGTTATTCCTGGAAAAATCGAACTGCCATTTTCTTTACTATTGTAACCTATCATTGTTACTTCACTCCCTGTTGTTTTGTTTAGGAGACGCTTACTGACTGGTTACTGCCTAGGTCATACTACGTTCGTAAAACTTTCCCTAGTATAGTGGTTTTGTGCTTTTTGAGGGAATATTCATTGCGCTAAATGTTCCCTCAAACTTTCTCATGGGGGGTTTCTGCTGTTTAAAGGATCCAAGTCATGCTATCCTTACAGAGCATGTTCTGGAGTTTCGGGTATTTTTAAAGTCTTAGAGATTTTCTTATCTTCGATAGCAATGTTCGTATAGTGAGGAGAGCTGGTTTCTTCAACTGATTGATAAAATAAAATCCAGTACTTTATTTTACAATGATGTAATAATAATAAATAAAAAAAAACCTTCTTAAAAATAAAAATAAAATTATTTATTTATTTATAAATGATGATTAGATTCTAAAATAAAATTTGAATAAATTTCTGAAAAATCTTTTTGCACCAGGGAATTTACTGATTTTCTTTCTTTCTTTCTTTGTTTTAATTTTTTTTAATTAATTAATTTTTTTTTTTAATCTAAATAACTTATACCAAGTGAAAACTTCTGCCAGAAATACAAGCATGCAACAAATTTTGTTTATTATGTTACATGAATTAAGAGAAGTGTCGGTGTGTAGGATTATATAAATAAAGAGAAGTATCGGTCAACCATCTGCATATCTTACAAAGATCCCTGAACGATTTATTTTTCATTGTTTCGCATTAAGTTGTGATCAAATATAGTTTATATATAATCGTAATTTTAATATAAAAATGTGTTTTTTTTTTTTTTGTTTTTTTTTTTTATTGGAACATTTTGAATGAGAAACCTTTTCTCAATCTGGTGATATCTTTTCCTAAGCAAAACTTTGTATTTTTAAGGGGGGGGGGGGAATTTCATTTCAATAATTGCATTTAAAAAAAAAAAAAAAAAAAAAAAAATGTTTATGTGGAGCCATAATACTTCCTTTAGCAGTGAAATGTTTATCATTTTTAATTTGTTTTTAATATCAGAATGAAATGGTACTAATTAAACTAAGTTTTAACTTTATTAAAATTTTTTACAATTAAATTCTGGTATAGAATTGTGTGTGGTCTGATAAGTACCTACACTGAAGCGCTCAGTTAAAGTGCTGCCATAAGCAATGGAATCTCAGATCCCACATAGTGCGGTTAGGGAAGATACAGCCATAAGCAATGAAGACTTGAAGTGAAGTTTTGAACGATTTCAATCGATTTTTCCTTTTTTAGTTATTGTTTGTAAAGTGATATAAAAAATTGCGATTCAATTTCTTTGAAAATTCGTTTAAACACAGTGATCGAAGAAGCGAGCAAAGTGTCCTTAAAAAAGTTGATATAAGAGTCATTTAGATATATTCTTTTAAGTTAAACATGACAAAATTTGCACATAAAATTATATTTATAATTTCAAGAAATTGGAAATTTTTGCACTTAAATTTTATGAAACAATATTGCTTTGAGGGTGATCTTTCCATAGTTGGCTTTTGGGGCATGCCCAGATTCAAATATCATGCTACACCACTGGTAGATTGGTATGGAGAATTTAATTATTATTATTTTTCTAATTTTATATTATCATATGCCTGTCATCTTTAAAAGCTTTTTATAATTAATTTAATATAGCTGATACGTTTATTCTTCTTCTTGTATTCAAAATTCTGTTTGTTTTTTGTAATTTTTCTTAATATAATTTTTCCTTTTCTTCCTGCTTTGTCTACTTTTTAGAATTTATGTTATTTTTATCTCCAATAATTAAATATTTATTCTCATTTCTATCTTACTTTTATAGTAATAAATGATTAAAAAGAAAAAGAAGAAACAGAAATATATTCACCCGCATCAAAAGTAGTAAAATTAGAGTTTAATAATAATAATAATAATAATATATATATATATATATATATTAGATTTGGTTGTATTTTCATTGAAAAATGTGTTTTTTAATTTTATTTTTTCTTTGCAGAACTTCATCGCACTCAAACAGAATTTGATGACAGTCTTACATTAAAAATGTTCCTTTTACAATTTGTTAATTATTATTCATCAATATTCTACATTGCTTTTTTCAAAGGAAAGTAAGTTTGAAGTAATTGAAACTATTCTAAGAGTCAATCATATAAACATTTAATATTTGTTAATTAGTTATGAAATTTGATATTAGATGGTTTAATGTAAGTTAATTTTAAGATTAAAATTTGTTTTAAATCTTTTATACACAAGTGCATTTAATTATTTTTATATACACAGTTGATGCTCGTTATAACAACCACACATTATAAAGACCATTCCATTGTAATGACTAATGATAAAATTCCCAACTGTTTCTCTATACACTTTGTTATTTTATTTCCAGTATGATGACCATTCAGTATCGTCTAGTCCCAGTATAATGTGCGTCTAATACCAAACAGAACATGCTTCTAAACATTTAATTTGAAATGACCTTGATTGTTGTGTATTGCCAAGCTTCGTAAATGTAGAGTCTACAGTGTAATATAAAATTATGTTTTGCAAAAATTACATATGCAGACAAGAAAAACAGCCGTTTCTGATATTTTCTTGAGAAAGTAAATGTTTTGTATGTATTTCCAGCTTAGGCAAAAAAATATTTAAATTAATTGTAGAATTATTTTTGCATAAAAAAATAAAATTAAGTTTTTATTCATTTCCCAAACAGGATTTATTTATTTTTTATTAGCAGCTTATCCCTTAATTTTTACTGAGTAGTTTTCCAAGTTAATTTATGACATCTATATGTACATACATTAATGTAATTTGTTATATTTTTATTTTTTAGATTAGTTGGCCATCCTGGTGATTACAACTTACTGTTTGGTTATTATCGTCAAGAGGAAGTGAGTTTTTTTTTTTTTTTTTCTTTTTTCTTATCTTTTTCATTTCATTTCTTTTCCATGAATATACACTTGTTTAAAATTAATAATTAACTAGAATAACTTTCAGACTTATAAACAAAAACTAATCGCAAAGAATATTTGTTAAAAAAAGGGGGGGGGTAGCTTAAAATTTGTTTTTATAAAATATTATAATTATTATGTATTTATTCTTATTTCTATGTATATAAAGAAAGAGATGTGTCAGTGGGACTATTTGTGCATCAAGCCAATGATCACAGAGCTTCAAAACTTGGCAGAAGTGTAGGTTGGACCCCGCAGAAGTGCACCTTATTGAGAATTTATTATTTTTTTCCCAAATTTGGATTATTTTTTCCCCCAGTTATTTTTTCAGTTTTCATTTTCTTAAATTTTATTCAAACTATCCACTCTTCAATTTCAGTTGTCTCCATCCATTTAGCAGCAGTTACTGTACTATCTATATATAATTTGAAACGTGTTTTGTCTGTGTCCACTAAATTGAGAGAACAGCTAGGTGTAAAAATTTGGTTGAGGTGTCTAATAAAAGGTTTTGGTCTGTAGATGTGTCATCAAAAGAGAAGAATAAAAAAAAGAAAGTCCAATGGTTTCCCACTTGGAGGGGGGGGGGTGTCAAACACACGTTGGCGAGCATAACTCAGCTCCAAATTACTTCACGGTGAAGAAATTGTACATAGGGGGCCTAGACTCGAATACTAAAAAATCACTTTCTGCGAATTTGGAATTTTTGATTTTAAAGGGGAAAAAATAAACTTGGGGGAGGGGAAAGGGGGGAAATTAGTTTGAGAGGGAATTTCGTTCTAGACCCACACATGTAGCACCTCATTTTAAAGGTCTTGAAATTTCATGTTGATTGGGGATGTTCGTATACAATTTAGTGCGCCTCCTGGTAGTGAAAAATGGAACTAGGTGATTTATAGCAGGCCCCTATCATGTTACACCTTATTTTAAAGGTATTGGTATTTTCTGACCGTTGGTGATGTTCATACAGAACACACTGTACCCCTGGCGGTGGAAAGTGCAACTAAAGGATTTTGCAGTTGACACCACCATCTGACACCTTATTTAAAAGGCCTTGGAAATTCAAGGCGATTGGTGATGTTCATATGCAACATACTGTGCCCCCTGGTGGAGGAAAGTGAATTTTGCAGCGTGTGCATAGCATGCCTGCTATACGGTGCCACAGCCACAGGCAGCAGAAGCACGAGTCAGAGGTTCGTTCAGTTCAAGGTTAATTTTTGAGAATTTTTTCATGTTATTAGCGGTCCGCATATGCACTGCCGCAGGCGCCGGGGTCACAAGACAGGGTTTCGTTCAGTTCAAGGTAATTTTTTTGTTACAGCTGATTATTTTTTTTTGCGTTGCTTTCATTTAAAAATAGAAATTCAAACGAAATCAAGTTAAAGATATAAAATCATACAAATTTAAGTTTACTGTCATGGGCCCGGGGAAGACCGGGCGGGTTTGTTCAATTCCAGGTTAATTTTTGGGAATTTTTTTCTGTTATTAGCAGCCCACGTATGCTCTGCCGCAGTCACCGGGGTCACAAGGCAGAGTTTTGTTTGGTTCGAGGTAATTTTTTGTTACAGCTGATTTTTTTTTTTTTTTTTTCACGATGCTTTCATTTAAAAATAGAAATTCAAACAAAATCAAGTTAAAGATATAAAATCATACAAATTTAAGGTTCATTTAAGGTTACTGTCATGGGCCTGGACAACAAGGGTAGGTTTGTTTGGTTCCAGGTTAATGTTTGGGAATTTTTTCATGTTATTAGCGGCCCGCATATGCACTGTTGCAGGCACCGTGGTCAAAAGGGAGAGTTTTGTTTGGTTTGAAGTATTTTTTTTTTTTTTTTAACAGCTGATTATTTCTTTCATGATGCTTTCATTTAAAAACAGAAATTCAAACAAAATCGAGTTAAAGATATAAAATCATATAAATTTGAGATTCATTTAAGGTTATTATCATGGGCCCGGGCAACGCCGGGCGGGTCAGCTAACATGTAGTGTTAGTATTAAACGAAATGGAAAATAAAAGATAGCAACTGTTTATGTGAAGTCAGTTTGACGTCACATTGACAGTACTTTGTAGAAAGTGATGTCATATATAATATTTCTATTTATAAGCATTTTTCCGAATTTCTTTTTTTTAAGTGAAATGACACCTAATATTATATTAGGTGTTTCAACTTGAATTGAAATACATTTAAATAATGATACGACGATTTTTGAAACATTACGGTCAATAAAGTAACCGTCGAATTCAACGGGTTCCAGCTAGTTTTTTATTATTTTCCTTTTCATTCTTTCATAACCAGTCATGTGATTAAATATAATTTTTATAAAAAAGTATTTTTAATATATATTGTAAGTATTGCTTCGATTTTTTTTCAATACTGGTATTGCATGTTCCAGTAGTGAAATTTTTTTAAACCTGGTTATATCTTGTCCTAAGCTATGCAATCATTAGAATATATATATAATTTTAATGTGATATTTCATTTCAATTGTTACCATTTGAAAACAACTGCTTATGTGGCGAGATTTGAAAGGGGCATGTTTTTTATCATTCAATTTATTGTTTTAATTGGGATGGTAGTATAATATAACTGATTAAACTTACAAAACTTAAAATTTATAACAATGAAGCCTATTTATAATTTATATAATATAAATTATAATAATCTATTATAATTTTATAATAACTGAGCAAGGGCTAGAAAAGCTGTGTTATTAGGTCTTGCTAAATATATGGTGTGAAAACTACTAAGATGTTCAGTAGATGCTGAGGTATAGCCATCTGTAAAATCGTAATTCTTGAATAAAAGCAGTGAGACCTATTGTTTAATAAACATCCAAATTTAAGTGCCTGAAAAATGTGCTGCTGCAGTCAGTGGGGTCTCTGACCTGATATAGTGCGAGCAGGAAAAAATGCCTAAAGCAACAGCTGTTTGCAAAATTTCAAGATTTTTTTTTTTTTTTTTTAGTTTTTATTTATAAAGTGATATAAAAAAAATTATTTTTAATTCATTTAAATATAGTGACTATTGAAGTAGACAAAACCTGCTAGTTATCAAAATTTGAAAAATGCATGCCTGTAAAAATTGTGAAAATAAGATAACATGTTTTGTTTTATTTATTTTTCCTCTAGTGTGGAACTGGAGGATGCTTGACTGAACTAGCAATCCAGCTTGCAATAATTATGGTTGGAAAACAGGCTTTAAATAACCTAATGGAAATAATGTTACCGTAAGTTTAGTGCATGCAAAAACTCTAAAAGTTGCTGTGCATTATCTTTGAACTTATACAATATTTTTTTTTTTTTGTATTTCTAATACTCATGTTTTAAAATTCTAAATGTATGTACTTTCACTTCTTGTTTTTTTTTTTGCAAACCTTGAACTTTATTCATGTTGATTGCAACCTTGCTTTCGAATTTCTTATTTATTTGCAAAAGCTGAAACAATCTTCCTCATTTTGTTGACATTCTGTTGCTTACAAAAAATCTTTTCATAACAAAATCATAAACAACATTAATTAAAATTCTTATGTTATTTCAGAAGTTATTTTTTAGGTGTGCGAATAAATTGTAATGTTTTTTAGTACTTTATTAATTTTCGCCATTGCTTACAAAAAAATTATCGTGTTTTGTTACCTTAAAACTTATTTATAACTTTTATTTTTCTTTCTTTTTTCTTTCTTTTTTTTTTTTTTTCATTTTGATTTCTTTTTTTCAGGATTATCATCAAAACAATTTTTTTTTCTTTCTTTAAACATCAGCCAACAAAAGTTGAAAAGATATATTTCTGGTTCATTCCAATATATTGTTTATTATAAATAGCATTTGTAGCAATTATCATTTTTTATTGGGAGAAAAGATTTCAAGGGTACTTAACAACTGGTTATATTTTTGTGTAGACTTTCTGGTGCATATTTAATCAGCAGATATACAGAGCATTCAGAATGATTGTAAACATTATCATATATTATGTGTTATTGCTGAATAATAGCACCATCACTTATCATCTGATATACACCCAAATTTAATCAGTATTTTTCCAAATGGCTATCTTATATACTAAATCTGATACATTTATACGCTGTAAGATTGCTAAGATATGTCCTTCCCATACTATACACAAAGAAAATTGCAGCACAGCAGCACCATCTGTTTACCAAATGCACCCAAACTGAATTAGCAAAGTATTTCATTATAATCCTCTCACAGAGCATGTTTTGTGCAATTATACAGAAAAAAAAACTAACTTATAGTCTTTCTGTAAATGGAAGACATTGCAGGATAACTCCACCACTTGTTGAGCAATTTGTACCAAAACTCGATAGACACAGATTTATATCATGGTGCAACTAAATAAAAATTATTATGAAATTCTGTGCATTAGTTCTTTAGCTAGAGTTGCCACTTTCACATCCACAGACAGACAGTCAGCTAGACATATGAGCATTTTCTAAAAATGGTCATACTGCATTAAAGGCATCTCAAAACCTGTAAATCCATCGAAAATGCGAAGTTGAAATTTTTTATGAATCCAATGCAATTTTTTATGGATATTGAACAAAGTAAAAAGCATGTACACTATGAAAATTAGTATGTTTTGTACATCACAAAACTTTCTTTTATATCATTCTAATATATTGTAGTTGGAAAACTGTACAAGACTGTAAAGGGCTGCTTAAAAATGTCAACAGGTACAAACAAATATATGGAATTATAAAACATAGGATTGTGTAAAAAACCTAGTAGTTGATCAAAATTAGATAAAAGTAGATTTGTTCAAATTGCATTCAGCATGGCTACCTTGATGGCTGATATTAATGTATTCTGAATCACCTTTTGTAATTCTAAAGAAATGAGAATATTCATTGCTTAATGTAAAGAAAAATTTAAAATTATAAAAGGTTCGTTATGTTTTAAAAATTAATCTTATTTGAATGTTCTTTTTTTTTCCTTTCATAAATAGTTTTTTAGTTTTGGGTTTTTATTTTTGTACACATATTCCTTAGAAAAAATTGTGCTGCAACAGATTAGAAATGAGAATTATTATACAATACTAATCAGAAGTTATCACTATCATTTTATTAAAGAATAGTAATACATTACAATAAACTGAAATTCCTATTTATTACAGGTAACATAATTAGTTAAATAATAACTTTCTTTTATTGCTGTTAAAATATTGCCTTTTCATATTTTTTTTTTTTTTTTAACATTTTATTTCTTTTTCAAAAAGGATATTGCAAAGTATTCATTTTTAAAAATATTAACTTAAAACCATACTACAAACTTAAGGCAACAATAGGCTTAAGTTTCATATCCTTCAATCCCTTTTCTTACTATTTCCTTGCAGTTTTTCTGATGCTTTGCATGTAACTCCTGTATATTCATCTACAACTGTTAAATCAGCTACCTCCCTTTGTTTTGGCCCTACCACTTGCATAAATTGCCTAGCCAGGTAATAATGAAGAGTAAAGAATTTCATTTAAATCCTAGTTGTAAATTATATCTATACTTACTGTAGCAACCTATAATATTTTTACTATACAGTAAAGTTTTAGAAAAAACTTGACAAAATAAGTTAATGCTAGTTTATTAAGATTCCATATTTTATAAATCATTGTTCATATAATGTTATTAACCATTTCAATTAATTAAAATTAGCTAAAAAGCCTTGATATTTGTCTTATCTGGAGGAAAAAAAAAAACTTGCTAACTAAATGAATAAATATAATTACTAAGCAGTGCTACCACTAAGATTAAATTCAAATTTTTTACTTAATGTTAATCAATCTATTAATTGCTATAGTAATCCATCTTTATACGCCCTCTCATTTGCAAAATTTGAAACCAAAATATGTGTAGATTATATTGTTGTTCATATTTTTACTTTTTCTTACCCATATATTTTAGAAAAAGTATTGTTTTGGGACGAAGTTTTTAAAATTCAGTGTTTGTTATAATTGCACATTTTGAGGTCTCCTGAATCTGAAAAAATCAGTATTTTAACAGTTGATCAGCATATGTGTGCATGTGTATATCTGCCTGTCTGTGAGTCTGTTGTCACCATAACTCAAGAACAAATGTTAGCAAGGAATTCAAACTTAGTATTCTAAATCTGTTTCATATGGGAATGTTACATGAAATTTTTTACTGAGATCAAACAAATCGTTTGTGTACAGGGACAAAAAAGTATTCAAATACATTACATCTGTGAGTGAAATTTCTTGCTGATACAATTACCTTCAAACTGCACTAAACAAAGAAATTGACTTATCTTTTTTATGCACAAAAATATGCTTCACATAGAATATAATATAAAATGTATTTATCCTTTATTCACAGGGCTACATAAAAATATTATAATATATGTGTTATTTTTAGCAGTGATTTAAAGTGCAGTTGGGACAAAATTCCAGTTTGACAGTCAGACTTCCATGGTTGCAGTTGCGATTGTAGTTACCCCACTCCCCTCCTCAACTCTCCATTTGAATGTTGTAGCTAAATTCATAAAACATTTAAGGTTATCTATCTTCTTTCAAACTATCACATCTCTAAAATGAAATAAAAGACAGAAAAACAAAACTTTATAAATAATGATGTACAAATGAGTTTATGAAATTTTGATAAAAATCTGGAAATGAGAAGTGGATCATCACATGGATAGAAGTAGAATCCAATTATCTCAACAACATCTCTAATGATTTTTTTTCAAATTTGCTAAATAAAACATCCTTTTAGATATTCTTTTATTTGATTTAAATGGTTACTACAGGAAAATTGACATGCATTCTGATTACGCAAATCAGTTTTAGGTTTCGGAAGTGGATCCCTCAATAAAATCATTTACTGATTTCTTTCAAACTCATTGTATTAACTCCATTTTAGATATCCTTTCTTGTGTATTAATTAGTTTCCAAGAAAAATTGGTAGGAGTTCCGATTACTTAGGTCAATTATAACTTCTGACCACATTATTTCCAAAGAGAGTTTATTATTATAAGTAAGAGAATTTGTGTGATTTTTTGTGCATCAGAATTTTCTTTCTTTTTTTTTTTTCTTTATCTATGATTAAATTTTTACTGTAAAAAGGTGGTATGAATTTTTGAAAGACTTATATATCAGAGAAATCTTTTAGACTAAATTTTTGACAAAAGAATCGAATTAAAATCAAAGTTCATTTATTTTGATAATAAGCAAATTATTTCAGTTAGGCAAATAAAGTTTAAAAAAAAAAAAAAGCTTTATTTTTTATATACTCTTTCTTTTGCTACTCTGCTTTTGTCGTGCTCTGTTTTTTTTTTTTTTTTTTTTTTTTTCTGTATTATTGTTTGTTTATTACATAAACTGGAATTTCAGCAATGTAATAAAAGTAAATTTATTCTGTGTTATATTTCTCTTAAATAATTTATTATTATTATTTTAGTCTTATTTCTCTCTTTTTCTTTGTATCTCTCCCCCTCCCTCCTTCCATGTATTATGGTTCATTTTGTAGTAAGTTGGTGTTGTACTGCTTCTTTCAACTAATAGCTAATTTTGATAATGACTAAAAGTTATATTTCAATGTCTCTAGGGATAAAGGCTACTTAATAATTTCTTCTTTTAATAGCAAAAAACAGTGATTAAAAAAGGAAAAATATTAATTTTTTTTCATCGTAAATATGTTCATATCAAAGAACTCTTCCTATTATTTATGGATATGCCCTGTTATTTGTGTAAAGTTGAAACTGTGTTTTATAGTTTAAGAAAATATAGTAAAGAATTATTCATTCTTTACTGTACAAAACTGTGTGTTAAAAATTTATAAAATGTCCATGAATTTGTATCATTTTAAAACTAATGGTAATTTTATGTGCAGGATTAAAAAAGTAAGTTAATTATTCTTTGGATGATAAATTGATATTGTTGTGTTTACATTAATTTATACTTTAAGTCTGATTCAAACATATATCCATATTTTTAAATGTTTTGTCTTATAATTTATAGATGGTTAACTTGGTTATATCAGTGGTGGCAATTAAAAAAGCGTAGGCAGCGTAGTGGAGCTCCACATATTAGTAAACGCTGGGAAGAGGATTATGCACTTGCTGAATGGGGAGCAACTCATTTATTCTTTGAATATTTGGAAATGAGTATGCATTATTATTATTTTACTTCTGTTCACTATTTAGCAAAAATTATTTTGAATTTATTTATTTTTATTAATATTTTTTTTTTCCTGCTAATCTGCTTGTGCATAATAAGTGCATTGCAAAAAACTTTATCATTTTTTATTTTATAGTCAAACTCAATTATCTCAAAAATTTGTATAACTTAATATTTACTAATACAGTTGAACTTGGTTGTAGCACCGTAGGTTATATCATTAACTTGCTCATAACGTTAAAAATATTTGTCCCACTCAATCTTTCATAGACATTAATTTCAATGCATGCTAATTATATGATCTTGGTTTTAATGTCAAAAATACGCTCACATTTGATCACTTATTTTTCCTTCTTGTGAAGGAAATAGGAAAGTTAAAGGATAAATTGATGTTACTTTTCTATGTAAATTTTATACTAAATGTTTAATGAAACAAAACAATGCATATATGTTTGTCATATGTAATTTTCATATTAATAAAAATCATATCTAATTTAAATTACTTCATATAAAAAAATTTCTTTCTCTGGAAAAATGGTTTTAGTTCCCCATCATATTATAGGTATGGGGAACTTAGGTAATCGTCAAAATTTTCGACCTCGGTTTTTTTTACTTTTTTACACGTTTTCAGGTGTGAGGAATCCGAAAATGACAAAATTTGTAGGGTATCTGTTAGTCTGTGTACACGATATCTCAAGAACAAATTGTCGCAGAGAGGTCAGATCAGTTTTAAAATATTACTTTCGACGCTGGCAAGAACCCTATTCATTTGCAACATTCGAATTTAAAAACTTCGTAAGTTATTAGAAATTTATGATTTTCTTAACATGGGAGAATAGGACAAAAATTCACTTAAACGTGCATTAAATGGAAACTTTTTTCTGTAAAAATGTCAGATCAGTTTTAAAATATCAGTTTTGATGCCGGAATGAACATCAGTAACTATAAATATGCTACTTTGAAAATTTCGCAAGTTATTGGAAATTTACGATTTTCTTAACATAGGGCGAAATTTCACAAATAAGTCAATATTGAGAGATATTTTCATCGTAAAGATGTCAGTTTGAAATATTATTTAGGACACTGGCATGAATATTAATGACTAAGAATTTTCCAATATAAAAATTTCATAAGTTATTGGAAATTTATGAATTTCTTAACATGGCAGAATACAGCAAAATTTCACAAAAATGTCAATTTTGAAAGATATTTTCATCGTAAAGATGTCAGACTACTTTTGAAATATTATTTAGATCACTGGCATGAATATTAATGACTATGAATTTTCCAATATAAAAATCTCGTAAATTATTGGAAAATTATGAATTTCTTAACATGGCAGAATAGAGCCAAATTTCACATAAACGTCAATCTTGAGGGATATTTTCATCGTAAAGATGTCAAACCACTTTTTAAATATTATTTTGGATACTGGCATGAATATCATAGACTATGATTTTTACAATGTAAAAAATTCGTAAATTATTTGGAATTTACGATTTACTTAACATGTCAGAATAAGGCAAAATTGAGTATAAACTTCCATTTTGAGGATCATAAATACATTAGACAACTTCAAAATTACATTTATGATATTTATTTGAACATGATTAAATACAAATATTCTAATAGGAAAATTTCGTAAATTATTCATAATCTACGATTTTATCAATATAGCGAAATTGTAAATTTTTCATATAAATATGAATTTTGAGGATTATTGCATTGGAAATAGTAGCATGAAAACTAAACAACAGAATTGACCCTGATACAATAAATTAAAGATCAGAATAAGATAAATATATCGAAGTGAACGGTGGATAGCCTATTAGGCGGGGATTTCATTCTGTCACTGTATCAAGCTTTGGTCAAATTCATTTCTTTTAACATGATTATAATATGTCTCGCATTAGAAATTTATGAGAACATAAATATGATGGGGAACTGAGCAGAGTCCACCTATGCCAACTAGTTTAATATTAATGTACTAGTATTTCAAAAAGCTGTTTTTTAATAAAGATGTTCTTAGCTTTATTGTTATGTCAGTTACATAGAACAGTTTCATTTGCTTTAAAATCAAACTCATTTATTCTTTCAATCAGCTATAGTGGGAGAAACATTTTAGTTTCTTGATGTTATAACCGAGTTTGATTGTATTTCTGCATTTAAAAAAAAAAAAAAAAAACTAATACATTTAGCTCAATTATCTCAAGTCATCATTTAAAGTATGCATTTATCAAATTTTTCACATCAATGTTATATTTCTTTTTCAGCATTCAAATTCATAATAGCAGCAAAAAGTGTCCATTACATAATTATTAAAAATAATTCTAAATTTTTTTTAAAAACTGTTTCGGCATATTTCTTATTTGGTATTTTTATCAAAAATTACTAATTTCTAAGTTTTTCTACATAGAAGTTTTTTCATTATAAGCCAAGAAATATAACAGACATGGTATGTTTAATTATGATTCTAGAAACAATACTATTTTTCATATTAAAACGAAGAGAATATTTTAAACTAAACTTTCTCACCAAATTATTTGATACATTTGAAAATACTACATAATTTGACTCAACTGTTAGTTATGCATAAGCTTAGAAACAGAACATTTTGTTTTTTAATTTGTATTATTATATAACATTCATTCAGGTTGATATATAATGTTAATGAACAATTATTAAGCAACATTGTAAAATAATTAACTAATAATTCTGCAAAGTATGAAACATTTCAAAATATTTTGTAATATGTAAAGGAATTAGACATCTTTTACATTATCAAATTGTTTCGCTTCATATATAATTTTTTACGCACACATGGCATCTCTTTACAGGATGTTTCTTTTTCTTAATTAAAGGTATATGTAAAGAAAAGAGATAATCGTGAGCATTTGCAACAAAACAAAATTAACACATAAATCTCAACATTTGCCACAGACATCAAAATCTACATCAGCTCATGAAATAATTAATATCTATCACTGGGTGCGAAATTTCTGCTCGCCATTGGTGAGTGGAAATTTTACTGTGGTGAGTAAATTTCAGTCTAAATGTAGATAGAATTCTTACAGTATATGGTGAAAAAATAAATAAATAAATAAAAATATCAATTTAAAAATTTTAAATCATGCTAATCTTTGGTAAGGTGACCAGATATCCTCTTTTAAAGAGGACAGTCTTCTTTTTAAACGCCCTACCCTCTTAAACGAAAAAAAAAAAAAAAAAAAAAAATTACAGGATTAAAAAATCCTCTTTTTTATGTTTTCTGTCCCCTGTCTTCTTTTTCAAATGAAAAGGATTTAGTCCATAATTTCAAAAATTTCGCAAAACTGGGAAGCTCAATTGGCTGTTGGCTGTATTGAACGGTGAACACTAACTTTTTTCTGCGTAAGGTTTGTAAAAGAACAACTTTCTAATAAACTTGCCAAAACATACATTATGGTTTATGTCTATTCAGATTCTTCTAATCACAAAGAAATAAAAGTATTCCCTATATTTGTACGGTTCTTTGATCCAGAACACGGAATCTCTATTGAAATTGTCATGATATCATTAAAAAGGTGGTGCTACGGTTGATACGCGGTGAGTTGACGTGCGTTCTCACTTTTGCACGAATAATATTCGTCATAAAAATAAGCCCATCAGTGGCCGAGAGGTCCTGTCCTCGAAGCTGGTGTATGTGAGGCTCTGAGTTCCATACCCGGTCGCGCTCTTTGGCTTAGCCGTTAGGGGTTTTCTGTGTTTTTCTCCAAAACTAGGGTAAATATGGAATAGGATCTCTTAGAAAGATCCCATGGAGGACTCTCCTACTCAGGCCTAGAGCCCTAGTACAGACAATTGGCCTTAATTGTAACACTACCACCACCTCACAAAAATATGCAAAAGTTAGCTGAATTCATTTTATGTCCTCCTGGCAAAAAGGCTCCCACAAAGGGACTGTTTTCTTCAATGAACAAAATGTAGATATGTGAAAAAAATCCCTTTTATATACCTATTTTAAAACTTATTAACTACTAAGGGTTATACTTGTGAGAACTTTTATAAAATGTTAATAAAGAACGACTATTCATTAAAACAAATCATTTCATCGGCCGAATATTAATTTTATTTTTTCAATTGCCAATTTTATTGTTTATTTTATGATTTTAATAAGAAAAAAAGTCTAGCAACCTTTTCATGTAACTGCATGAAAGTACCGCAAAAAAAAAAAAAAAAAAAAAGTCTCTAGCAAAAATTAATAATTTAAAAAAAAAAAAAAATTATATTGTCCAGTCATACCTATAAAAATTAGAGATTTTTTTCTCTCGTATCCGTATATTATTAATTTAAATTAAGGTGTACTAACCAAACTCACCATTTGAGATAAAAATGTTTTCACCACTTCTGTAAAGTAGCTTTTGTGGGTTTTTAAAATCATTTTCATTTAATTTTGGGTCAAAATGACCTCTTTTTCAAAATCGAATGTCTTCTATTTTCTTATAAAATAAAAGACATTGCATAATTTCTCCTCTTTTTCCAATAAAAAATACTAATCATCTTATACTTAAAAAATAGAGTATGTTAGTCATATTTTGTGGCGAGTAACATTTATTTTTCAGCGAGTGAAATCTAAGTTGAAATTTCAGGCCCTGATCTATCAGACATCATTATATGTCAAGAGGTTAACAAAAACAATCCTTATGTCTAAGAATGTGGAGTCAGAGTAAGGCAGGTTTTTGAATAAAAGGAGTCAAAGTCACTAAAAGCATGCCTGTTTCTAACTCTGATCTGACTCCAGCTTCTGTTAGACAGTTTAAATTAAAAAAAAAAAAAAAAAAAAAAAAAAATGCACTTTATTTTAAATTTATAAAGCTGATTTTATTTTACTATAAACATTAATAAATAGCTAGATATTTTTGAATCTATTGACATAAAAAAAATGATAGGGAAGGATGATGGATGTGATTTGTCAATAAATGATTAATTTGATTCAAGGCTGCAGGTAGAGGGGTCCAAGATAGACAAAGTTCAACATAAAAAAACTTTTTGCCTGTCTTAGAGTGTTTCATTCAACATTCTCATTAGAACAACTATAAATTTCCAAGTTTTTCACAATTTTTCCCCTCTGTCTGCCCCTTATCAACACACAGTAATAATTGTCTTGGAAATTGCATTGAGGTATTTTTTGCATTGAATATTTTTCTGTCATTTACTAAAGATTGAAATAGTTAATATTAGTGAGGTTTGCTTTCCTTGCAAACTCTCCCTACTTGATATTTTGCTGTAAGCTGACACTGTTGGTTTAAAACAGGTATTCAAAATTAAAACAAAATAACTTGCAATGTTGTAGTATAGCTAATTTGAATTTATTATACATCCATATCAATATTGCTGCCATTAAAACCATGAGTATTATATTATATTGCATAGCCAGTCAGAATGTACATTCATTGTTTTCCTAATTCAACCCTTTGGAGAAATATTGCTCAGTTTATCACTTAAATAAATCCATTTTTAAAATATTGGAATTTTGAGCTTGATGCACTTTAGCTTTGAATCTATAAAATATAAATATGTAATCTATTATTAAAATATTTATTTCTTAATCCTTTTTCTGTAGGTGTGTGTGTGTATTTATAAAGAAATAAGCTGTAACATGTATGTCAGACTGTTTACAATTTTATGAGTCTGAGTTGGAATCGACCATTTTTTTCATTCCAACCCTGCTTATGTCTACCAGGACAGTATTCATAGCAATTATATAGCTTGTGTTATTATCTCTGCTTATAGATGTTTCTACTTCATCATTTTTATTCATTTCTTCTTTTTTTCTCATTCTGTTGTACATATTTTCTATTGTATTTTGTGTTAAATAAATAAAAATGATTAAAAGTAAGCTTTCAAATTTGAAATTTAAATTTATGTTACTTATTGAATTTAGCATACTATTTTATTACCTCTAGTTTTGCGTAATTTATTTTATTTCCTCTAGTTTTGCAATTTGGTTTTGTGACAATTTTTGTTGCTGCATTTCCCCTGGCTCCTTTGTTTGCTTTGCTCAACAATATTTTAGAAATAAGATTGGATGCACGGAAATTAGTGTGTTCTTATAGAAGGCCTGTTGGTGTAAGGGTTCCAAATATAGGTAAATATGAATTCATGTGTTTATTTCATTTTAATTGATTTCATCTTCTAATATCAAATTAATCTGTAATTCATAATTATTATTTTTAAGTATTGTATATATCATATGTAATGTACTGCAATTTAAATTAAAAAATATGGTGAATGCTGAATCTAAACCCAATTATTATTTTATTTTTTCTTATTCATATTGCCCCTTCTTTGATCAAAATTGTGTTGCAAATTGAGTTTCAAAAAATCTATAAAACTGTTATTTAAAATATTAAATGCAAATTCTGTCCAATAAGTAAATTTTTAATGGATTGTAATATTCTATCACATAATCCTAAAACATATTTTTTTCTTAAATCTTCTCCTATAAATATTTTTGTTCCTTTAGAAATGCAATTTTTTTTTTCAGTTCCTAAAATCAGATTAAGAATGTCATTTTTATTATTAATCGTACGGTAAATGTAGATTTTTTTTTCTCTCTCTAAATTTGCCATGGATAGAGGAGTTGAATTGGGTAAAATAAGATTTGTCATCTAAGATCCATGAATGTTTCGAAAGTTTTCAGTAAAGCCAATTGCACAATGGACTCTTCCCAGTTTCGTCTGCTCAAACATTTGATAGAGGAAAATGAAAAATCGAATTCTGAGCTTAGAATTCAATTAAATATTGTTCTAAAGAACAAAAATGTTAATAATTAATATAAAATAAAGTAAAGTAATATTGTGCATTTGTAAACAGTAGAATAGTTGTATTTGTAAATTTAATAATTTTTTAAAAACACTTTGTGTTTATTTATTTTCAACTGTAAGAATCGATTTTTGTATGTTCTAGTGTAACTGTTACATTAACTGATCTAGCAGTAAATAATAGCTTGTTCTTGTGAAATGTTTATGGATTATAATTCGAAATTTTAAAATGTTTTCATTTAATTTAATTGCATAAAGGTGCTACAACAAGTTAATTAACTTAGTTACTGGTCTAAATGGATTTACGCTGTACAATGTTGCACTGTCAATGATTTAAGTACCAAAAATCAGAGTATTTAACATGTTCTTCATGAACATCAATTACAAATATAAACTAAATGATAATTGTAAATGTATACAGCAAACAAAAGATGAGGAATAATGGTATAAAATGGATTAAAAATGACGATGTATTAAAAAAATAACACAGATTAAATATGATTGATTAAAAATAGAAAATATGTTATTTTAGCAATCGCTATAGATATACAAGAGTTCGTCTACTATTTGGTTTTCCTCTATCATGTGATCTATGACGTCAGGTGGGAAGAGCCCATTTTTTACCTTCACATTTTCATTTGTCATTGTGGTCAGAAATAGTCTTTATTTATTTTTCCCCAAATTCTTATGTACTGACTGTCATTCACTACGTTATGTTTGTGAATCTCAACATAATTTAATTGTTGCCATTTTTTTTTTTTTTGACAGAATTAAAAAAAAAAAAAAAGTACATTTATTTAAAATGAGGAAAATAAATTAGAAATATCAGTCGTATCATTACAAATAAGGTACCAAATGAAACGGAAATTTTTTGTGAATCCGATGGATTAAACAGCTTATCGATCGGAGAATTAGATTTTTTTAAATTAACTAAAGTATGAATTTTAGGTGGCAACAGCAGAAGATTGTATGGAAACCATTAGGAGAAATAAAAAAAAATTTGCTTCACATCAAGTCACATGTTTTTGAAGTGGGATTAAAAATTGTAATTTTCAATCATTTTCTCTCAAGAACACAAAAATATAATATACAGCCTGTACCCCACAAGACCAACTTGCATTTCAAATTTCATCAATTTTTTTGGTTAATGAACAAAAAAGTTACTTTTTTTTTTTTTTTTTTTTTCAAATTAAATTTTATTCTATCTTTGCAAAGATTTATGTGATACGATACATTAAAAATTTGGGTTTTAAAAGTTTTTTTAAATAGATTATTTTTTCTTTGTGTTATGAAACATTCAGCTTTTTTTTAATATCGTATTAGTTGTCACAGGAGAACAGTGATAAATTTTTGCTGCTTGTTGTTGGGAAATCCCGACCTTACAGTAATATTTTCGTCATAAAGCCTCAGTCATCCTTTAAATCATTTTTGTCCCTATTAAAGCTTGTAAACCTTGGAAGCAGGTAAACCTTTGTCAAAACAATTTAAAATATCATAAACAATATACTTGGGCACTATTTCATTAATATGATGTCTTACTCTATGAATTTTTTCTGCCTCTGAGATCTTGGGATTGAACTTATACACCCTTTTTCGAAGTATAGTTTATTATGATGTCATTTTTGAAAGTTGTCTGCAATAGAAGGAAGTTAATAGAATTACTATCAGAAACCAGATGACACTTATTACAAAACCACACAATTAGTTTGAGTCACAGCCCCACTTTTCCTGCTTTTGTCATAAGTTTAAATTTGGATATTTAGTAAATACCTGTTATATAATATTATATAATAATAATTATTTGAATCCTATTTTATGTATGAATATTATGAAGAATAAAAAAGTTCTGTTAATAATTGCATTATAAATTTTCTTTTTTTAAATGTTTTTATTATTATTTTACTTTTCCAGGTATATGGTACCGTATATTGGATTCTATTGGAAAGTTAGCTGTGTTAACAAATGTGAGTATTGTCTAATATATCAAATTATTTTTTTTTTAACATGAAGTTTTTTTTTTTTTAATGTATATTTCAGTCTTTTAAAAAAATTCATTTTACAACTTTTTATTTCAGGGTATCATCATAGCATTTACTTCTGATATGATTCCTCGCATTTTCTATAGATTTACTGTGTCAGATGATTGGACACTTCATGGTTTTGTAAATTACAGTTTATCTCAATTTAATACGTCTGACTTTCTAATTGATGTCAAACCACAGCCATTAATTTTGCCTGGTTCAAATCTTACTGTTGATGTTCCAATTTGCAGGTATGGTAATGTTTCTTCTTTTTCTCTTTTCTTTATCATTAAAATTAAGTAAAATATAATTAGCAAATAAGGTAATACTGTAACATATCTAATTAGATTAGAATGTGTAGCATCTTCTTATTTAAGAGAAATTGTAATGTAAGTAAATCAAAATTTTCTATTGAACTTGCATTAAAATAATAATTACAATTATTCTTGGAAAATAAATACAAGTTAATCTATTTTATGTGATGTGTTTAAAAGAATTAGTGCATTCTGAATAGAGTGATAATGTATGGGCCAATTTTCTTAATTTTACCATGTTTTTATTAACTTTGATTCTTGTTTGTTTGTCCAATACAAATCTTGTAATCGATTTTTAATTGACTAGCTATAAAAATAGCCATTAAAATATTAGCTATAATTTAGTTGTCGCAAAAAAAAAAAAAAAAAAAAAAAAAATACGAATTTATTTTCTTTCATCATAAAAATAAGTACATTTAATTAAACATGAACGTTAAAAAAAATTGTAAAAAGTTAAATTATGCATCTCACAAAAATTTATGTCATTATCACTTTAAAAATTTTATACGCATTGATAAAGTAGTAGTTCTACAGCTATGATTCAACAGAAAATTTAAAAACATGGTTTATAAAAAGTTTTTTATCTAATAATTATTTTCAATCAGTTTCTTTGGCTTGAAATGGTGTGGTGTTTATTTTATTAGGTTATAGGAAAAAGTGATAAAAAATGGAATCCAAAATATTCAAATTATAAAAAAGAATGACATAATGAAATGTAAAGTTACATAATACAATATAAATACACTCCTTCTCATAATTATAAGGACACCCGTTTTCCTATATTAACTAAACACTAAACACTATTATTCAAACAAATATATTTTTTATTAATTTGATTTTCATTAATAGACAATATTTAAAAAGTTTTATCTTTTTACTATTTTAATAAACTTTAAATACGGTCAAAAAAAATTATTTTTCAGGTGTTCACAATTATAAGGACAGCTCGAATCTTAGTACTTTTTTTTCAATTACTCTTTAAATTAATATTTTTTTTGGGGTCTCTTTTTAGGGTGAAACAGTCAGGCATTCTCTCTGGTATATATATATATATATATATTTTTTTTTTTTTTCTTTAATATTCAGTTTCAATACCATTTCATACAGCATATGATATTCTGAATACATTTAAACTATTTAAAAGTGCTTTCCACTTGCATGCAATTTTTTAATATGATAAGTTAAGGTTTTCTTCAACTTTTAGGCCACGGGAAAGGCAACAATAAAGAAGTTTTTTTCTTTAAACTAATTTTTATTGCTCTAGAAGTAGAGCAAAAACACAAGTCTTGTTGAAAAAAAAAATATTACCCCCCAAAATCTGACAAAAATCTGAGAATTCCACGTTTAAAATTTGCGGATATTCTCTTGATGTTCATAATATTAGAAAAAATTACTAAATTCATTCTGCCTTCGGTAGAAACAACTCCCCAGAGCACCACAGATCCACCTTTAAAATGCCCGATTCATATCTGCCTTTAAAAAATCTGCTCTGTCTTTCACTATCTTCAGATCGTGCCAGTAACTGTTAAAACCATTTCATTAATCAAGAATAAAATGTTTTTCATCCGAAAATGCAACATTTTGCCCTTTAATATTGCCTTTATTCAACTTTAACACAGACGTTCTTTCCTCCATTACATGCTTATTGATTATTACAGGATTTTTATTGATTTTAACATATTAATTATTTTAAACATGCATAAATGTGGGCCCCAACCTTTCGTTAAAATTTACGAGCAAATTCAGCAGCAGGCATTATGAGTAGAACAGTAAGAGGAATTATGAGTCTTCGATCTCTGTAAAACAACTATGATTTTGCATCAGATCTCTCTCCTATGAAACCAGCAGTTCAACGTTTGATCACATTTCCTTCAGCAATTTTAGATCTTCAAATTTCACTAGAAATTCGGCGGATTGAAATTATCCTTCCACTTAAAAAACACATTTATCATACTTCATTACATGAACGTTCTTTTTTTCGAGGAATTATCAGTAATGTCCATCCAAGAAAAATTGAAGGCTTATATATGAATTAATCTAGCCCAGGAGTTCACGAATTCGCATATCAACTGTAATTTATCCACTTGTAAGTTAAATAAAACGAAAAAAATCTTGATTGTCCATATAATTATGAACAGCTAAAAACTTCGAGAAAAAAAGATTTTGCATCATTTTTTTATTAATTTTGTTTCATATTAAAAAATATATAGCAGTTTTGGTTTTTAGAATACTTTAAGTACACTTAGTTCACAATTGTCACAATAATCTTGTTCACAATTATTTTTACATTAGTTATTTCAAAATATAAAGTGTTCTTATAAATATGAGAAGGAGTGTAGTAACATGTTAGGAAAATAAATGAATAAAATTTATATCTTTCAAAAGTTAAATTAAATAACCTGTGTGCAACAGCACCTAAACTTCCATTATTTATTTGTGGCTGTGGTAACTTTCTATCAATTCTTTAAAGTTCATAACACTGACATCTAATATCAGGGGAGAATAATTCATAACCATTCTCTCTCTCTCTTAAAAAAAAAAAAAAAAATCCCTTTTCGGCAAGCTTAAAGGCAAAGGTAGATTCCTTTACGTTAATGTTACAAATGTAAAGAAATTTTACATATGCATTAATACTTAGCCAATGGCTTTGTTTCCACACATTGCATTATTTACGTCGCTATTCTGTTTTCGAGAAATTTAATTTTCAGCTAAAAAAGGATTTTATACAATCTACTTAAAATTTTAGGCTAGATTTATTGGTCTGTAAATGCTTCAGTTTTTTTTTAAATTCAAGCTCATAATCATTCAACAAATAGAAGTCTTAAAGATATACAATCCCAGCAATGGTGAATCCCGGGGGGGGGGGGGGTATTGGGCCACACACACCTCCCCACCCAATCTTAATCAAAATTATAATTTTTATATAAATTCCATATAACTGAAGTTCAATATCTTTCTCTTAAAGAAAAAATAATAGAAACGTGAAAATGCACATGTGACCTTACTGTGGTCAAGCACTGGTAAGCCTGGTGTTACTATGGTCAAGCCAAATACAGTTAAGTGGTAGCGGTTTTTAGATAGTTATTTCATTGTAATTTTTATTGAATTATTGAAAGTTTTGTATTGTGTTTTTATGATTCTTATTGTCAGATGAGTAAAAATTGTAAAGTGAAACTGTTTTAGTTCACATAAGCTGGAACATTAACATTAGTTAACATTGGACCATTTGCATCGCTGAATTTCAATATTAATTGTTATGAATTTAGTAAATTGTATGATTTGGCGAGATTTTGGTGGCAAAACTTGCGACTTCTCAATGCAATTTGTGATTTGGCGGCAAAATTTGATAGTTAACGACGAAATTTTTGACTTCGTTTGACTTCGACAAAATTCGTTGTCAGACGACAAAATTTGGCGAGCTTGGCGATGGAGAAAGGCAGCTTTGGCGTCATTATATTTTCTTTCCACGCGAAAACCACATATCTCTTTACAGAGCAATATCTTGTTTCGACGAGATAAAAAGTCAAAGGAAGCTGTAACGTATTACTCTCAATCGTAAGTTTTAAATTCTTGCCTAAACCGACATTCTAAACTATTCACCACAAACGATATTTGTATTAAGATTGACGTATTATTTTAATTTTATATTTTTAAATGATTAATTAAAGCGTTTAACATGGTTTTTAATTAACACACTCTTATTAACTTGATTTGATGCAATTATTAATGTATATAACGGAATTTTTCAATTCAATTTTCGGTAACTCCTTTTGTCGTCCGAAGACCCTGAAATTTTGCACACGACTTCATAATCAAAGACAATACTAGATACAAGTATTTCCAGGCACTTTTCTCATCAGGGGCAGGTTCCAGGGGCAAACAAAAAATCTATACTTATACAAAACTATCGTATGTGACACAGGATTTGGACGTATTTATATAATGTAGAGTGGCAACAATTAATTTTTTTTCATAAAGATTTAAAAGTATGTAATAGTTTTCTAAAACCTTTATTAGTCCATTTTTCAATAAAAGAGTGTTCTTTATTTTTTTTTTTTTTAATGGTATAATTTTATTTATCAAAATAAGGGAATTCGAGTAATGAAATACTTTAGTTTAAATTTAAGTTTTTATGAAAGTAAACTTCAACGGAAAATTCATTAAAATCGTCCCTAGTTTATTTGTCAAAGGGATAATACCTAAATGTCCCCAAATTTATTAATTTTTATATCATGCCAGTTTCATTCGTTTAGCATCGATTTACACGATTTTTTTACTTCCTTATACAAAGTATAAGGAAGTATAGTAAAAGGCAAAAGATTAGCTCGAGAAATGAAGGGAAACCTGAGCATTCTTCTCCATTCGGCCTCCCTGCGCATAGTAATTTCCCTCCCAATTAGGATTAGGCCTTGCCACTTCAAAAACTTCAAAATTTTCGCTATGCGCCCAAAACTATCTTCCATCCCCCAGTGGCTTCACGTAATTTTTTCTTTCTTTTTTTTTATTATAATCTCATTGTTCCTCCCTCGTCTTTCTCAAATCATAAGTGATGTCCCCTTCCCCTTTTCAAATGGCCTCCTCTTTCGGCTTTAATCATTGTGTGCACAACTAACTTTAGCGGCTCCCCCAGCGTTTTCTTTTCTTTTTTTTTCTTTTCTTTTTTTCTTTTTTTTTTTTTTTTTTTTCCTCCCTGCCTAAATTCAAAATTGTTTAATTTTGTATAATTCCGGTTATTTCGACTCTCAGCTAGTTAGTGCACTTATTCCAAATTCCTTAACATCTGGAGCGTGCTGCAATTCCTGAGCTTTGGCGTCTAGTTACATTGCTGCCTAGTAGCTTCCACGCGGTGATCTGGCGATTTATTCACTCCGGCGGACGGCATCCAACCCGTTAAGCTTGGCCGAGCCCAGGCAGGCAGGGGCCGTCCAAAGGTTTCAAAGGAAGTATAGTAATCCCGATTTGCGAAATGGATTTTGCATTTCACATTGCTCGAAAACGAATGATCGCTGAATGTTGCCAATTTATACGTGTGACTGTCATGATGTCTAGTTGTACACCTGCAAGTGTCGTCTTAACACGAGCCTTCGTTTTAGGGATATAAGGGAATTTACGCGATTTTTCGTGACGTCTGTATGTATGTGTGTCTGTGTGTGTGTCCGTATGTCGCATAACTCAAAAACGGTTGGACGTAGAAAGTTGCGAATTGGTACATAGGTTTGTTATAACATCTAGTTGTGCACCTCCCTTTTTTAACTTTGTATGATTTTCCGTTTTGGAGATATTTAGGAAAATTAGGTTCATTATGGCCAGAATGTATCAAAAAACGGTAATAACTCAAAAACGGTTTGGACAAATCTTGCAATTTATCGAAATCTAAAATTTATCGAAAATATAATTGAATAATTTGAAAGCGATGTTATAATTGGGAAGAAAAAAAAACTAATAGTGCTCCGTCCTAAACTAAATTCTGCTTTTGCCAGAATTTACACAAAATCTTTTCAAAATGACATTGGCATGAGTCCCCCCAAGGCACAACTATGACATGAGTCCCACCCCCAGGCCCAACTTTGACATGAGTCCCCCCAAGGCACAACTTTGACATGAGTCCCCCCAAGGTACAACTTTGACATGAGTCCCCCCCAAAGCACAACTTTGACATGAGTTCCCCCAAGGCCCAACTTTGACATGAGTCCCCCCCCAGGCCCAACTTTGACATGAGTCCCCCCAAGGCCCAACTTTGACATGTCCCCCCCCAAGGCCCAACTTTGACATGAGTCCCCCCAAGGCACAACTTTGACATGAGTCCCCCCAAGGCACAACTTTGACATGAGTCCCCCCAAGCCACAACTTTGACATGAGTCCCACCAAGGCATAACTTTGACATGAGTCCCCTCAAAGCCCAATTTATTTTTTATTTATTTATTTATTTTTTTTTACGTATGCATGCATTTTTTTTAAATAACTTTAGCCAACTGTTCCGGGTCCAGTGACAATGTTTTTTAACATTATGTATATTTCTAAAAGTGTATAAGGAAGTCATGTGGTGCCCACATCAGATTTTTTTTTTTTTTTTTTTACGATGACATTTATCTTTAACATTATAGCATCTATATCATAAAGCTAAGTCTAAATCTGCTTATCCCTAACATATGTTGATTGTATTTACATATTTATTTATAGAGTTCTAACAGATGACGTCACGTGCATGTTTGCTGAGGGACAGTTGACCTCACTGACCCATTTTATCAATGCGGAATAGTGTTAAAAATTTATTGTAACACAGTGTTGTAAATGTATTTGCAAAAGCATAAAAAATTTCGACTACTACGCTTCCAAAGACATGGAAAAATTAGCGTTGTCCTTCATGAAAGTGCGGTTTCTAAGAAGAAAGTCACGTGGTTGTTAGAACTCTATTTATTTATTTATTAACTTTTATTTTATTTGTTTAAAATCACGGATAAAATTTTATTTCATTTTCCTCAGTAGTTCAGTACATTGTTGTAATTGTGACGTCATATTTTCTGTTAAATGGACAATATTCCTCCTTTGGGTTCGAGACTATAAGAAATCAGCTGTTTTTGGAAAACAATCCTCAACTCTACCATAGCAAAGCATTGTGGGCTGCAAATTTTTATTTTACAATATTATTTATAAGAGTTACAGATTATATGAAATTGAAGTAAGAGTGATATAGTGATACTTTCGTTTTGTTTTTAATCCAGTTTTAGGTTGATTTCTTTAGAAATCGACCTATTGCAATCACTTCGTTTATCTATATATCTATCTATCTATCTATCTATCTATCTATCTATAATGAAAATTTTGTCATCACGATAACTCCCGAAATAATACTCAAAATGGAACCAAATTTGGACAGTGAACTGATCTTATAAATATCTTGGATGAGTTCGTTAACCAAGTTGCTCCGACTTTTTGTTTTCAAGTGGCAGCCACTTGAAAATTTCAAACCGGCATTGCAAAAAGCATATTTAAAGCAAGATTTGCTTGAATTTTGTTGTAAATACAGGCCACATAAGTGTCTCAGTGAAGTTTATTAATGAAGTTTATCCGTCATTTTTAATAAAGTGGCAGATGTTTTAAGTTAAGCGGGACCACTTGAAATCAGGCTACCACTTGAAAATTTAAAATCACTATAACTTCCGAAATAATACTCCAAATCGAACCAAATTTAGAGAGTGTCTTAACTTATCTTATAAATATCTTAGATGAGTTTATTAACCAAGTTGCTCCGCCATTTTGTTTTCAAGTGGAGACCACTTGAAAATTTCAAATTCAAATTGTAAAAAGCGTATCCCGAATTTGTTTGAAATTTGATGTAAATATAGACCACATAAGGGTCTCAATGACGATTATTAATGAAATTTATCCGTCATTTTTAATAAAGTGGTAGATATCTTAAGTTAAGCGGGGCCACTTGAAATCACTTCACCACTTGAAAATTTAAAATCACAATAACTTCTGAAATAATACTCCAAATCGAACCAAATTTGGATAGTGTCTTAACTTATCTTATAAATAACTTAGATGAATTTGTTAACCAAGTTGATCCGCCATTTTGTTTTCAAGTGGAGACCACTTGAAAATTCCAAATTCAAATTGTAAAAAGCATATTCCGATTTTTTTTTTGAATTTTGATGCATACATAGATTATACAAGTGTCTCAAATAACTTTATTAATGAACTTTATTCGCCATTTTTAATAAAGTGGCGGATATCTTAAGTTAAGCGGGACCACTTGAAATCAGGCTACCACTTGAAAATTTAAAACCATGATAACTTCCGAAATAATACTCCAAATGGAACCAAATTTGAACAGTGTCTTAACTTATCTTTTAAATATCTTAGATGAGTTTGTTAACCAAGTTGCTCCGTCATTTTGTTTTCAAGTGGAGACCACTTGAAAATTTCAAATTTAAATTATAAAAAGCGTATTCCTAAATTGTTTGAATTTTGATGTAAATACAGACAACATATGGATCTGAATGAAGATTATTAGTAAACTATATCCGCCATTTTTAATAAAGTGGCAGATATCTTAAGTTAAGCGGGACAACTTGAAATCAGGCTCCCACTTGAAAATTTAAAATCAAGATAACTTCTGAAATAATACTCCAAATCGAACCAAATTTGGACAGTGATATTATCATATAATTATGTTGAATGTTTTCACTGGGCAACTTGTCCCGACATCTTGTTTCTAAGTTCCAGCCACTTGAAATCACACTGCCACTTGAAAATATGCCATCACGATAACTTTTAAAATACTAAACTGATTCAAATAAAAGTTGGATAGTGAACTTATGGTTAAAGTATCTAGGATAAGTTCACTTGGTGACTTGATCCGCAATTTTATGTCCAAGTGGCTGCCACTTGAAAATTTGTCAATATAGTAACTTTAGTAATACAGAATCAATTCACATCAAATTTGGGTAGTGGATTTATCCTTCAAATATCTCAGATAATTTGCTGGGCATCTCACTCCGCTTTTTTTTTCCAAGTAGAGCCACCTGATAATTTCTTATGACGATAATTTTTGAAATACTGATTTAATTTGAACTAGATCTGGACAAGGAACTTACACAAGTATGCTGGATGAGTTCGCTGGGCATGTTGTTTTGCCATTTTGTTTCCAAGTTGCAACCACTTAGACTTCCACTTGAAAATTTGCCATAAAATTAACTTTTGAAACACGGCACTGAGTTAAACTACAGTTGGACAGTGAACCTGTGGTTCAAATATCTTGGATATGTTTGCTGGGCAACTTGTTCCACTGTATTGTTTCCAACTGGCGGCCACTGGAAAATTTGTTATCACGGTAACTTTAGAAATACTTAATCAATTCAAATCAAAGTTGAAAAATAGATTTATCATTCAAACAACAAAAATCTGGAAAATTCACGTAAGTCACGAACCAATCACGTTATTGCGTCCATCTTTGGTATATCGATAACAAGTATTTTCTCGCCAAAAGTCGCCATAGAGGAAAAGTTGCCAAATTTGGCGCCAAATCCATTACTTGCGTTGCTGGATCTTTTTAATGCGTTTTTAAGGAAAAATTAGGCTATTTTAATGCTAAAACAAGCTAGAAATGCAGAAAACTAACATTTTATCAACTTACTGAGCCTCTTTGAAAGAATTTCTACATTTTTTTTTTTTCAAATTTGAAACGATATTTTAGATGAGGAACTTTCTCTGCCATTTTGATCGAAGTGCCAGCCGCTTAATTTTTCAACACGATGACTTTTGAGATTTTGAATTAATTCGAACTATATGTGTACAGTAGACTTATCTCACAAATACATTTCATATATTTGTCAACTTAACTCACCATTTTGTTTCCAAGCGCCGGTCACTTGAAAATTTTAAATTCACATAAAAAGGTATTTATGAACCGATTTGCTTAAAACTCCATATGGGAATAGCCTACATCAATGTTTCTATCAAGTGCATCAATAATTTGTAGCCGCCATTTTGAAACAAAATGACGGCTACTTGATAAGGAAAAAGAAATCAACCTACCCTTCCGAATAAGCCGGAAGGACTTGTTTACAATTTACTTTAATATTAATCAACATATGTAATTATTAAAAGTTGCCATGTGAACAGTGGCGATGTTAACAAATTTAAATAGATGTTCCATTTAATAAATTCCTTTATTAAAGTAATTGAAATTCTAATTATTTAAGCTTTGATGTCTATATCCGATGTAATCAATGACATCTTTTTTCTATTTATTAATTTGCAATGTGATTTTTCTGTAATCTTTAATTTTGTTCGTTTCTATTTTCGTTTTAAACATTGACATTAGTTTCAAGATTCATAAGTGATGCTTGATTTACTTCTTACGCATTTTTTGACGCGTTTAATTTTTATTATCTTTTATTCATTATATATGTGTGTGTGTGTACATAAAATGTTCTGCGATTTTACGATATGGAATAGTCTTAACTTTACCATTCGATTCGGTTGTTTACATTTCTCTTTTGTTCTTGTTTGAACAGATATCTGATTATTAAGTTTCACTGGAGAAATATTTAGACTGGAAAATGTTATGCGTAACAATAAAACGGCATCTTGTATCTAATTTGTTTACAAAACATCGGCCACGTGTTCGTCGATTTTACCTACTGTGACGTCACAGGAATATTGTCCATTTAACATTTTTTTTTTTTTTAATCAGGTTATTATATTGTTTAAAAACATGATTAAAATTTTATTATATTTTCAGTGATCTTTTTTTATTATCGTTTGCACGTGTCATATGCATCAGATTATAAATGTTTGCAATGAAAGCTATATAGAAAATGTCGGCTATATAGAACAATTGACGAAAAATCACTTTTTAGCTTGTAACTTCTAAGCAACTGAAGCTATCGAAAAAGTTTAAATACAAAAATTGTTCTTTAGGGTAAGGCGGTAATTCGCCTGATTTAAAATTTTTTCCTATTTTCAATATTAAAGAAATTATGGGCAAATGAAAATTTCCACCCCCTTTGAGCTGGATACCCCATCTACGAACTCGACCGAGATTTTTACTGTCCTGACAACATATCCTGAGCTGGTTAAATTTAAATAAAAATTACTCCAGTTATCGTGTTCACAACTTAACATGGGAAAAAGCGTTATACATATATATATATACCTATATATATATATATATATATATATATATATATATATATATATATAAACTTTCGAACGGAGGGTGGTTTTGGGTTCTAGGGGTGATGATCGGGGAAGATATGAAGAATTTTTCTAGAAGTCGTGTCATGAGAACCATTGCAATAGGTAGATCTCCTATAAGGAATCTACCTAAAAAAGACTGAATTTAATGTTAAATTTTTGGTTTTATTTTAATGCTGTAACTCAGTTTGTCCAACATAATGTACTATAGTTATTTTATTTATTTATTAGATACAGAGATCACAGAAATCCACCTGATGATAGAAACAAATATGATTTTTCTGAAGATTATTGGCATCTCCTTTCAATCCGATTTGCTTTTGTTCTTATTTTTGAAGTGAGTAAATATTTTACTTTCTTCCTTTACTTTTCTTTACTTTTTCTGCCCTCCCCCCTTCCTTTTTTTTTGTGTGTGTGTGTGCGTGTGTGTGTTTAATTTATCACTTATTTTTTTCTACTACTGCTTTTTCTTTCTATTTATGTAACATAATTTATTTTGACATACATATATTTATAAAACCCTCGAAAAATACATTATACTATTTTACCTTTGCCTACCTAGCAATATATGTTTCCAAAAAAAAGTAATTCCAAATTTATTATTCCTTGCCTGTTGAGCTCTCATGATAGTTTGTCCTTTAGCATTGGTTTACATACTATTTTAAAAATAATGACATAATTTCTTAATATTTTAAGTGTAAAAGTCTCCAGGGGATTAAAAACAATATCACAATCCTTTAATTATATTATCACTTAATCATTGCGTTTTATTTGCTAATTTTGCTACAAAGATGTGCAGTTTTCATCAATTAACTGTAGAAAAAATGACTTTTTCAGGATTTGGAAAAAATAGACGCTGAACTGCACTGTTTCTTTTTAAAAATAAACTTTCTTAAAAAGACTTTTTTTAATGCATACTTCAGCCTATGTTATAAATTAACTTTTTAGAAAGAAAATAGAGAAGACACTGTGATATAATATAAAAGTTTTTAGCAAAATCTGAAAATAGAATCAGACCAGTCCTAAGATTCTTGTATGAATAATTAATATTTATATTACAAATATTAAAAATTTACAAATTATACAATTTGATGAATATTTTGCTTAAAATTCTGCATGATAACTTCTTCCCTTTTTATTTGCTGGACAAAAGCAAAAATAATGTTGAACACATAATTATAAAGAAAAAGTGAACTAGCTAAGAACATTTCATTTCTTATATGCCATGCTCTTACACTCATATTTTTAAAATAATACGAGGTGTGGCTATTAAATAACGAGACTATTGCTGCTACAGATGAACTACATATGCGCCAAATCCGAACGACCGATAGCTGTGTAGCGTAAAGCCTTCTCTTTCGATTGCAGCACCTCCCGTGTTTCTAGAGAAATCAGTCTGGTCGTAACCTTCATTTGTGTGAGAGGTGTTTGTTTCGTTTTGCCGGAAAAACGTGATAAGTGTAAAAGTAGAGTAACGAATTGTCGTGAAATTTCACGTGAAACTTGGTAAAACCGCTAGTGAAACTTATCTTTCATTAAAACAAGTTTATGGCGATGAATGTTTATCACGTGCGCGTGTTTATGAGTGGTTCAAGCGTTTCCAAGATGGCTGAGAAGACTTTGGAGATGATGACCGAAATTCAAAGCGATGATGATCCTTTTTCTCCACATTCATGGTATTATGTACCTTCACTTGGTTCCTGAATGTCAAACTATTAATCAACATTACTATCTTGAGGTGCTGGCTCAAATCCGTGAAGGGGTAAGGAAAAAACGACCCTAATTGTGGAAGAACAAGTCATGGGTTCTCCATCAAGCCAACGCGCCGGCTCACGCGTCATTGTCTGTCAAGGCGTTTCTAGCCAAATACAACATCCCAGTTTTAGACCATCCGCCTTATTCGCTTGACCTGGCCCCATGTGACTTTTATTCGTTCCCCAAAGTTAAATCTGCATTAAAAGGAACACGATTTGAGTCAGTTAAAGCTGTGAAAGAAAAAGCGGCACGCCTCATGCAGAAGCTTACAGGACAAGACTTCCAGCACTATTTCAAACAATGGAAAATTCGCATGGAGCATTGTAGGGAGAGAGGAGGGGTGTATATTGAAGGTGATAATAATTAAATATGTATAAATTTAAAATAAAATTTTTTACAGCAATAGTCTCGTTATTTAATAGCCACACCTCGTAAAAGGAGAAATAATAAACTGTGATTAATCCTTTTTTTTTTTTCTTTTTAATGTTATCTTGAAACTAGTATATTCTTGTCATCACAAAATTTTCTTCTATATTTTCTTATACAAATTCATGCAGCACAAATTACTTATTAAAATTATTTTCTGTGATTGCAGATGATATTCAATACAGAAAAGTATATTAACACTGTGTAAAATAATTCTCATTTTGTTCATTTACACGAAATTTTTTCCTATACCGCCACATTAAAAATTTAGAAAAAGAAAAACATGGATGGATGCAACGGTATCTGCTGGATAATTATCACCAAAAGTTGATAGGCACTATTTTATGTTAAGGTGCAATTACAGGGTGGCCACTGGTCAGGAAATCATGGAGAAGACAGGGTATTTAAATGAGTCTATGAAAAGTCAGAGAATTTTAATAAATTTTATGGAAATAAGACACATTTGAAAGCTCATTATTGGAAATTGCTAAATTGTTCGTTAATGTCCTGAAATTTTTGTAGGACATAAACAGTGTAAGTTAGCAAAAATGGCAAAAAACAGTCAGGGAATTTGAAAAAGTTCTAATGCAAACCACCTTGTACAACCTATAAATTTATATGAAATTCTATGCAGTAATTCCTTAGATACATTTGGCACAAGATTTTTGTCACACACACAAAAACAAGACAGGCAGGCATTTTCTAAAAATGGTCAAATAGTGTTTCGGAACTCTCAAAATGTGTCAAAAACTAGAAATCAAGAATTTTTTGAAAACTAATACTTTATTATGTTGAATATATGAAAAAGAATATCCCATGACTAGAAAAGAAACATGAAATGAAAATTTCTAAAATTTTTGTTCTTAATTTGTGTGACAGTCTTAGTGTTATTGACCATGAAAATAAAGAAAAAGTCAGTCTTTTACTGTCCAATAATTGAATAACTCCTGGTTTTGGAAGTGTACTGAACATTACAGATCCATTAGCTCTTATTCATTTTTTGTATCTACATAATCAACTACAGGATAAATATTTTCATAGAAATACTTGCAACAGGAGGTATCCAATTCTCATTAACCCAGTAGCAGAAACAGTGCAGCACGGCAGCAAGCGCTGCAGATTGTTTAATGCTCTGCAGATTTACATTACAATTCAAAAAGAAATGCTAAGTTTAAAAATACTTAAATATAATTTGCATTATGTCTCTAAATTACTGTACTTGTTGCATATTCTTAATTTACTTTTTTTTACTGATATCTGAGTTGATAAGGAATTACTGGATCGCAGATAAATTTTGTTTTGCTGCAGATAGATACTGAAATTTCTGCTACTGGGCTCATTAGAAAAAATGAATTCATGTGGGGACATTACATATTTGTAATAAACTGCTCATGTATTTTATAAATATTTATTTCCATTTGACAAATACTTTTTTGTAAAAAATTCATTTTTTTAAAATGTCATAATTTCTCAAGGGCTTAAAAATCTTATGTTTAAAATATTCATCAATATTATGTACTTTGTATTAAAATTTCCCATTAAAGATGATGAATATTTTACACTATATATTATTGTGTTGTATATATTTGCATAAAATTGCATTTTTCTTTATTTTAGAATGTTATTTTGATGATAACAACTCTGACTCGTTGGCTTATACCTGATGTTCCTAAAAAATTAATGGAAAGAATAAGACATGAAAATTTTATCGCAAATGAAGTTATGATTACACAAGAACTTCGTCGAGCAAAAGGTTTATTCTCAATTCTAGAAGAAAATTTAAATAGCAACTTTGCTGATGAAAACTTTACATATTCTGCAGGTGATACATCAAACGTAAATGCACGTTCAGGTTATGATAATCCAATTATAAAGGAAAATCTTGTTGTATGATATTTCAATAATAACTACACAAGTGTACAAAAGTTTTTTACAGGTGCTAATATGTGATTATTTTGTATAATATTATATTGCTGATAGCTCATATTATTTAAATAGACTGTTCATTCTTTTATATGAATTTTTATTTTAAAGAATATAAATAATAACTTTTTAAAATTAGTGTTGTGATATAACAAATTGTTTATAAAATGACTTTCCAGCTTTTCAAAAACCGTGCCATTTTTATATTCAGGAAATATTATTTATAATTTTGTGGATCAATTATTTATGTATGCATGAATTCAACATATGATTTTGACTTTATAATACCAAATGTTATAAATAATAGTTGTTGAAGATAGTAATTTATCTAGAAGTTTTTTTTTTTTTTTTTTTTTTTTTATCTAAACAATCAAGTTAAAAAAAACTTTATTTTTTAAGAATATTTAATTTATAATTAGAAAAATAAATATGCTCTTTATCCTCACACAACTTCGCTATAAAAGTTTTTTATATCCATTTGATATTTTTAATATATTTTAAGTTGTTGAAACTGCCTTATTGTGCTATAAGGTTTCATTGATTTTAATTGTACCTGTTTTTTACAATCATTTCTTATAATACCAGTAATCTGCTTAATATCAGATTATAACTTTCAAAAACTTATATTTTTTGTTATTTTATCATTTTATGCATCTATCAAAGTATTTAATTATAACTGTTTTGTGTGTGAATCAATTACAAATATTTGAGAAAACTTGTGGCAATACAAAGAATATTTATTTATTTATAAGAACGTTCTTGTTGGTATGTTTCACTAGTCATGTTTTTTGTAATTTTTTAAAAAATGTTTTTTAAATGAAAGTATTTTCCTTGCATCAAATAAGCAATGATTTAATATATAAAAAGGGTTTTTTTAGATCTGAAAGTTTTATGCCTATTTTAAGAGTGCATTCCAGAATATTTCTCATAAATAATCATTTGTATTTAATGGAGTGTTTAAAGCACACAAAATGCACTTTTCTACTATGCTAACTTTTTCTAGGCAGTTTTTTTTTTTTGTGTGTGTGTGTGTGAATAAGCTAATTAGGCTTTCAAATTTCATATAAAATTTGAAATTAATAGTATATATTTTGTATAATAGTATATATAACTTTCTAAATTACTTTTAATAAATAGTGATGAATTATTTTTAGTATAAATTTTGATTTTTTAAAAAATGTAAACGTAATAATTAAAAAAAAAAGCATGTGAAGCCTTCTTTTTATTATTTGTTAAACCTCATTCTAACATCAAGCATTTACCAATCATTTCTCTTAAATTGGCACTTGAGAGTTTGCTATTGCCATTTCCAAAGGGAAATTCTTTTCATCCAAAATGAATGGTGTTACAGTGAGGTTGATATAAGAGCTTGCTTTAAAATATAGACAAAGATCTGTTATTGCATTTCACTTGCTCAAGCAGCTTATACTGTTGTTATAAAATATGATATAGTTTTTTAATAAAATGTTTGTACAATGTTGCCTTTTTTTTTTTTTTTCTTCGTTAATACAGTTACATTTTTATCTGTTATTGTATTCACATTTTATTTAAAGCCCAATACTTAAATAACTCTTGTTATTTTAATATTTTTATGATATAAATGATTATTAAACCACCAAAAAATCATAAATCAAAACCTTTAAAAAAATTTTACTGCATTCAATTTCAATTGTTCCTAAACACTTTTTTTTTTTTTTTTTCAATGCATGGGTAAGAGTAATTAATTTAGATAAATTTCATAGGTCAAGAGGCATATTAGATTTAAATTTAGAAGAATTTCTGCTACAGAAAAGTTAATGTTTTTCCAATTTACTGGGTTTTGTGTTTGGGGTGAGGTTTTTTAGCACTTGTAAAATTTCCGGAACAACAGTTTGGAACAACAACTTTGTGGAACAAGGAATGAGGTCTTCAAAAAATGATGTTGCAGTTTCATCATTGTATAGTGGTGGTTCTCGTATATATACTCATGCACCTGCTTCAGGGCTTTTATCAAAGTGGAATACTATGTATGTGACCAAGAACATTCTGCTTTCTATCTAAAACCTCAACATTGTCAGATGATTTGTTTACACATCACATCTGGCTAATATATAAGACACAAATGATAATGAACTTCTGTTGATGGTAAGTGTTGTACAACCTAACAATTGGCTGAAAGTTTTATTATGGACCTCATCTAACAGTTAGCTGTAAAATGAATGACAAGCTGCTCTTAAAAAAATGGCTGTACAAGCGATCACACCATTCCAAATAATGCTTACTACGGTTATGCCTGTAACTATTGGCCATGCACATTTGCTTATCATGCTACTTTGCTATCCATCTGTTTGTGTGTGTGTGGGGGGGGGGGATTATTGGTTGCACCAAATTCTGTTTAATCTTCTTTTATTTATTTATTTTATTTTTTTGAAAAATAAACAGTGCAAAATAATTATATGTTAATGATTACCTTGTCAAATTGTTAAAGGATTAAAGATATCAAAAATTTGAATTTAATCAAGTGAAATAAGCAAAGCTATTAATAAGCTGTGTAATTTTCTAAATATGCTGTATTAAATAAAAATTGTAGCACCAAGAAGTTATCTGGGGTTGAAATTGCATATGCACATATCTTAAAATAAATAGAATATGGAAGTAAATTTAAATAGCCAATGACAGTAGCTGGACTTTCAAGGGAGCATCAGAATTCTTTATAAAATAGAAGATATTCTAATGCTAGACATAACTTCCATAGAATGCAATATCATTGACTTCACTGGTACTGTACCTATGCCTCTCAAGTGGATCTGTGAACAATATAAGCAGATGCAACCATTTGAAAGAGACATACAATTGTTCTAAAGTAGGCAGGATCCTCAAGTTATGGAGTCGTTTCGCATTTAAGTTGGAATGCTACCATTCAACAATATTCAGGGTTGCCACGCTACCTGGAGAACCTGGAATAGTCAGGGAATTTGAATATTTTAGCCAGAATCTGATAAAGTCAGGGAATTTCATACGATTAACTTTTGTGTTTTCAAGTGGTACCACAGTTATTCTGCCCTGAACACAGCCAATGACAATACATGGCTAGACTGGAATTTTCTTAGAACACACCTGGAAAAGTCAGGGAATTTCATTCTCGCATTTGAGTGGCAACCCTGAATATTGACCAAAATAGGTAAACCATACTGTACAGAGCATCAAGAAGGTAGCATTTGACTGAGAGGAATGACAAAATTTGAAGTTAGAGTGATCATTGGATCGGTGCTCATAACATCTGTTGCATCCTTATCAACTGTCTGATGTGTAACCGGGACACTAATTAGTACAATGATCATTGATAGGCAACAAAAGTCACAGAGGATATTGCACTTACTACCTCTTCTTGTTGCACATTACCAGACATGTTTACAGTGAGACAGGTGCATTCGACCTGAGATATCATAGACTAAATGTTTATTACTATTTCTTTAAAATTTCATAACATTTAACCTGATAATAAGAAATTACACAAGAGTTGTTCTATTCCTTATAAATTGATTTGTGCAAACTATAAATTTAAATTAAAAGAAAAAAGAAGGAATGCATTACATTATTTTTATACATTTCAGAAATCAATGTAAAGCATTTGCGTGTATAAAATTTTCTTTTTTTGTTGTTGTATTGGAGTGGGGGGGGGGGGGTCTTTCTGAGGATGATTTCATTTATATTCATTATATCTTAAATTTAGCAAAAGAAAAATATATATACAGTTTTTCGTGTATATTAACCGTTTTTCCATACAGCCACTGATATCCATTAGACATCAAAATTACATCCAATGATCCATAAAAGGTATAAAATATCTAAAGAATGTTCATTAAAAGTTCTGGATATCCTGTACTAATTATAGATATCTATTATATGTTTAAATGTAGATGAAATTTAAACGTGCCTTTTTCAATGTCCAATAGATGTAATGTGTTAGATCAAAACAAGATTTAGATATTTTCAATATCTATTAGATCTAACAAGTCCAATTATTGGATATTTGGAGATTTATTGGATATGTAACAGACAACGAATGGATGTAAAAAAGAGTGGCATTTGTCTTGCTAATCTGTAGGATATTTATAGAAATTTAATGAATCATATTTTAATTTTTATATGTGTTTATAGATGTCATGGATGAAGTGGCTGTGTGGATTGTTGCTTAAATAGGTTAATAATTTTAACACTTATTAACAAAATTCACATTATTTCAAAGCTTCTGTTTAATGATATATGCAGTAAAACTGAATAATGAATATCCAAATTAGTCAAAAAAAGACAATTTCACAAGAATATTTAAGCTTTATTTTTCAAAAAGGGTTAACATTTTGTAAAATTTTAACAAATTTGTGCAATTACATGCATGGAATGTCTTACAATTTTGGCAGATACAAGAAATTTCATAGTGTTCTGCTTTTATAACAAACATGAAGTATTGTAAAATATATTCAGTAAAAGTAGAAAAACAATTTTTGGATAAAAATAACAAGAAAAGGAATTCATTTAAAGAGAAATGTTAAAACATTTGGTTAAAGCATTTGGTTAAAATGTTAAAACATTTGGCATGAGAAAAATCTAGAAAGAGGAATAAATAAAAAGCCAATTTTTAATAGATTGGAAATAGATCAAATGTAGTTTGAAAACATGCAATTTTTAAACAGTCTGTAGTTAGACTACTAGGAACTTAATTATTTACTATGTCTCATTATAAAAATGGAAATTTATTTTTAAAAAAAATGAAAGCTAAAAATTTGAAATATCAAAGTCAATGCATAATAAAAAAAGAAAAACAGCATTAAAATAGCTTTGTTTAAGCTAACTATAAAAATGCAAGTCCATTTAAGATTGATTTTCTTTTTGGAATTTCTTGAGCAAATCTACCAACTGTTGTGTATCTTCTAGCGATATAGCATTGAAGAGTGAAATTCTAATACCACCAACAGATCTGCAAAAAATGAAAGCTTTATGTAGGTATTTTCAATATATATTTTGAAGCTAATAGTGTGTCTCCTTATTTATAAATTTTATTATGATAAAGAAACATAATGAGATTGTTGTGAATGAACAAAATAATGGAAACACTTTCGATTCTACAAGTTTTGTCAATTATCTTATAAAAAAAAATTGTCATCTTGTGTCTAACGTCCACACAACTCCCATTATCTACTACTACACATATTATATACTCTTTTTGGAAATAGTGTGGTCAGAAGACATAAAATTACTTTAATAAATTAGACTTCTAACAATTTTTGTGTAAGAGAAAACTGGTACATGCTTAAAGGACAGAGTTTACGTAGCGCATTAAAAAAAAAAAAAAAAAAAAAAAAATCCATTTTTTTTTTTATTAACACCTATTTCCGAGATTTATAACTGACCTACCTAATCAAGATGACTGTCAATTTTCCTGTAATAACCAAGTAATACGTGCAAAAGAATATCTAGAAAGCAAGATATATGTAGCAAATTTGAAGAAAATCGTTAGAGTCGTTTTTGAGATACCAACTTTTGGTCCCACTGCTGATTTTCGCCATAATTTGGTAAACTTATCTGTTAACTGAAAACTACCAATTACATATTAAAGGATATGAAAAAAAGAAGTTTATGCAGAATAACTGTTTTTAAAGGAAAGCACTTGCAAGACCTAAAATTGACATATTTATACTGGATGTCTATCAATTTTCCTATAAAGAAAATCACTAGCCGTTTTTGAGATACAGACCCATTTCCAGTTTTCAGTGTCCCACTTCTTGTTTTCCAATTCTCACTAAAGGTTGGAAAATTCATCTATACACTTAATTCTGAAGTTTCATCGTTTTAGCTTTATTAGTTTTGGAGATATGATAGTCAGAAGAATCCCACACACATATACACTCACTGACCAATTGCCCAAAACCACTCAAAAGACCTGCAGATATGTAAATCAAGTGAAAACTCAATATCAAAAATTTGACCGAATAAAATACTTCTATTACCTACGGTAGTGGGGTAATGGAAGTAATGACACATTACTCTGAAACTGTCACACTTTTCAATAAAAATTTTGTTTTAAAAACAAAAGGGGACTCATAACAAATTAAAGGGAGAAAAAACATAGTGCTTTAAATGTACTGCAGCTGTAGCATATGATTACATTGCTTTTTTAAATTATCTGTATTCATTTGTATCAGAAAAGAACATATATTCATACAAATATAAAAATTGCTTTAACTAAACTGAAAACTTTTTAGACGTCTTTTGTTTATAAAATCCAGGGCTTTAAAATCAATGCAATATTATATTTAGAAAACTTGACACTATATTAGACATAACAATGTAATCAGAATATAAAAATATTGAATAAGTGATGAAATATGAGTATTTTTAATAAATTTTTAACTGTGCATTTCTAAGCATTAACAAAATTTTATTTATATAATTTATTAGCCAAATGGATAAAATTTCTCTAAAAAATGTCCTAATACTCTTAAAATTCAGAAAGTTTTCTGTGATAAAATGAGTAAGATTTCAGTTGCTCTAAAAAATGAAGCAAATCCATAAGGCATAACGACCAAAAAGTAATCTGTCACATGTATTTTCGATGAACAATTAGAATTAAACTGAAAACTCATATGAAGTCTCCATTGAAAATAATGGAGAGGCATGTATGATAGGAGGTTTTATCCAAATTTGTATCAATCAATTATAATATAATGTATATTGATCAGTTCAATCAATTATATTGTATACTGATTCAAAATAAAAAACTGGATGAAACTTTTTAAGGATTTGCTTCTATCTGAAAACAACTGAATTTTAACTCATTCTCTTGCATATATATTTCTAAAATTTAACGTTATTTAAATAGTTTTTTTTTTTTTTTTTAATCAACTCTTTATATTGGGCTAGTAAATAATGTTAATGATTTTGTTAATGCTGCTTGCACATGCACAGTTGGAAATTGTTCTGTAAATATGCTTGTATTTCATCACACATTTGCTACTTTTATATTCTGATTACACTATGCTGCATCCAGCGTAGTATATATCAACATTTTTAAAAATGGCATTGCAGTGGTTTGAAAATCTTAGTATGTGTTATATGCCAAACAGTATGAAAAAATTTCAATTTAATTAAGGAAGCCTTTATATCTTCATGAATATGTGTTCTATTCTCATTAAAATAAATACAGTAAAATAACAGAGCATAATAATCGTATGCTACAATTACGATGCATTTCAAACATTAATTTATACAGAGTGATTTCAAACATTTTTTTTTCTTTTTAAATTTATATTTAGTCCCCTCTTTATCTTTGGGAGAAAACTTTCATTAAATAATATGAGGTATAATATGCTCTTTATATTCCTGAAGTTTCAGGGTAAATGTGTCATGTATTTTTTAAAGATAATCAACGAAACATAAATAATTGAAAGTGTTTCAGGCATTTTCTCAGCGTAGCAATAATAATTTATTTTTAAAAATAACTAACTTGTGTTTAAACAAAACTATAAGGATGGTATGGAATAATATTCAATGACAAAGAATTTGTTAAACTATCAAATATATTAAAATACAATTTTCAAATAAAACACTAAATAAAAGCTAATTATACATATTTACAGGGTGCTGAATATGTCCGAATGCCCGAACAAGGTTTGGGGAAAGTTTAAACTGACTGGGGAAATTTTGAATATTTTTTTAAGAGAAAATAAAAATGTAAATTAAAAATAACAATTTGCTAATTTGAAGTGCTTATACACTAACAGCGATATTTTTATGTTACACTGTATACTTATTCTCTTAAAGATTTATTACATAGAACAAATGAGTTTGTATAGCAAAGTAGATTTTTGCATTATTGAGGGAAATTTATACTGTGTTTGGGGGAAATTTCCGAGGTTTGAACATTTTCTGCCCCCCTGCATATTTATACTGCCAATAAAAAAACTATGAATTTGTGATTCACATATAATATATATAATAATTTATATATATGTGTTATAGATTTGTGTTAGAGTCAATGAAATCAGTCTGTTAAAATTGGCAATATTTATTTTCGAACATTTATAGAAATAATCACAATAATAACAGTAACCAAACCGATTACTATCAGGGGTCTGTCCGGACTTTTTGGACAGGGTCCTGTTTTTGTGAAATTGTGAAAAACTCTACATGTATTTTTGTGAATTTAAATTTTGTGTGAAAATAAAGTTCTTCCGAACTTTTCAGCTAGGGCACTCTTTTTGTGAAATTATGAAAAAAGCAATTTTTCAAAATAAAATTATAATTAAAGTTTCATTTTAGACAATGACAGTTCATTTTTATAGAACTAAACATAAATATATGCATAGAAGCTCTTAATAAATTAGAAATTGAATATCAGCTTTTCAGGGAAATATAGCAAAACATCTGATTTTTCATAGGCAGCCTGTTCGTTCCATGGAAGATTAGTATAAAAAATGAAATAGATTTATTAAAGGTCTATTGTTTAGGATAAAAAATTTTGTGAAGGGTCCTGTTTTAGGATAAATAATTTTGTGAAAGATCCTTTAACGGATCCAGATTTGCTTCTGGACAGACCCCTGACTATGCAAATACTACAGGATGCAATCCAGCGAATTACAACACAAATAAATTTGCAATATCACTCCATATTACGCACAGTATGTTATATCAACAGCAGCTTTGTGTGCATCCAGGACTTAATTTTCTAACAAAAAAAGGTATGGGAATGCTAATTAGTTCAGTAACTATGTATTTGTATCTCATTTTATGAGTCTATTGACGAATTTTGAAAACTTTTACTCCCCTTTTCGAAGTTGTAAATCAAGTGTTATAAACATGAGCAAGTCTTATTTTTCATTTGAAATATTTTGTTAAATACATTAAATTGATTGTTTTCTTCTTTAGAAATAAATTAGGGTTTACTTTTTTGTTTTTCCTATTTCATTTAATGCATATTATGTGAAATTATGGTTGCAATTTGACACTGTTTATTTAAAAGATAAAAACATTGTTTTCATTTATTGTTAATCTAACAATTGTGGGCCACTTAATATATATATATAATTTTTTAGCCATTGCATTTAAATAAAAAATAAAACATTTATAATTACTAAGAAAACTTACCTATGACCTTTTAAATTAAGCATATTTTGTGCTTTTGTAGCTTCTAAAAATTTCTTTTCCAGAGCATCATTGCCTTCTGGTCCACCAATTCTTAATGGTATGTTCATTCGACTTCTACTTTTCTTATTAATAGCTGAACTAAGGTGCAAAAAAGTTAAGAAAAAAAATGTGTTAACATTTATATATGTATATCTTATTTAAAAATTTATATTGATATTTTAATCAAATAAATAATTTAGATTTTGAAAAAGCTTCAAAAGAATATAGTAAATATACAATTGATACAAGATTTTTTTTTTCCTATTGTAATTTAATATTTTGTAGGCCCAAGTGACTATAAATTAGGACATATAAAGTTTTTTTCTTTTCTTTTTTTTTTTTTTTTGCTAAAAATAGCTCAATTTGACAACACCTGTTATCCTAGGTTCATTAGTTTATTAAAAGTAACAGGCAGGTCATCAAAAGTAACATTAGATTTCATAGATCCAAGCAGTTATATTTCATTTATTATTTTAATAAAATATTAAAAAATAACATTACTAACTTATCTTCTCTCTTTTACATGTATGCATGTGAAAAATAAAAATTAATATTCCATAAAATAGAGTATCCATCTGATTTATAACCTGAATTATTTTGAAAGATCTTCATTGTACTGCAATTACTCTTTACAAAAAAAAAAAAAAAAAAAAAAAAAAAAAATCCTTTTTTTCTTTATATATTAATATAAAATCTTTTTTATAATAAGCGTTATATTATTTATTTTTTGTAATATTATTTATCTCCTAAATAAATAAAGAGAGAGAGGAAGGAAATAATAGAGACTTAAAAAGTCCTTTAAATGAGAAAAGAACCATGAACAGAATTTTACAATAAAACTAAAACAAACATTGAAAACAGAATGAGAAGTTTATAATATTACATTAAAATCTAAAAATACAATACTTATTATTTAAATTTTTTTTCCCCTTCCCAACACACTTGTGATTGTGAGTATTTTCATTTTCATCCCATGCTATTTTCTATAGATTTTTGGCCTTTTTTTACCCAATTTTTACATTCTAAAGTGCGGTGGAAAAGTTTAGGGGGGAAAATATGCAATATGATGATTTATATGTAATCAATTTTTGTAAACTTTTTACTAACAATTCACAACACCAGACCTGCCAACTGCTATGAATTTGAACTGTAAACTACGAGTTACGAAAATCGGCTCAAAACTACGAATTTTTATCTAGCATCAAAACTGCAACATTTCCAACTACATTTTGCCTTGTGATTTTCAATCTTTTTCCATCCACACCATAAATGTCAGTTTTCATTTTAAGCTTGCTTTATTACATTCTAGAATGTACAAAGAGATAGAATTATTAAATATTTTTCATTCATGTATTTTTTGTGTCCTCCTCGTGCTCTGCCCTACCCCATCTGCTAACAATCGGCAAACAAACTCCTTACGAAAGCCGTGAAATTTCTAATCATTCTCCATCTGCAACATAAATATCAAACTTACTTTATTAGATGCTAGAACCTATAAAGAAAAATTGTTCAATATTTCTCACTCATTTTTTTTATTACCCCCCCCCCCCCCCCCCTCTAACAATCGGTGATCAAACGCCTGCACAAGCCTTTGAATGTGTTAATATTTATATTTTAACATTTAAAATAATTATCACAATGCTAATATTATAATTTTTTGCAATCATTATAATTTATAAATTTTTCAGTTATACACATAATTAAGTACACAACAAAAATATTTATTTAATGTTTAGCATTTTTGCTGAATTTTAATAACTGATTGATTATAATGTAAAAAACAGTATTTCTGCATTTTAAATAAAATTATTTTACACCTGGTTTCATAAATCATGTTTGTTTCTGAAAACAGCCTTTCACTATTTATAAACACTAATACAAATTATTTAGATGAATAACTTTTAAAAATGTTTAATCTGATGTGGGAGGAAAAGGGGAAAAAAAATTAAACTAACTGTGGCTGGATTTAGGCTACAAATAATGCCGGATATTTGGCATCCGACCAAACTGGCATCCATTGCATCTCTAATATACATATGTTCATTCGTTTAGGATTCGTGTGTTGCATGATAAAAATGAACCAATCAACCATCCAATCTCTATTTTTAAAATTGGTGTGCTACTAATTTTCATTTTCAAAGGTTGGCAGGTCGGCACAACACACACACACACACATATATATATATAACACAAAATTCTTTTAAGAATTCTAAATTCTAATATTATAGTTTGATTTATATTGTTAATTTTTAATTCTTTTAATTACGACATTTTTCTTATTGAAAACCGTTAAATTCTTTTTTTTTTTTTTTTTTTTTTTTTTTAGATCTTTATATAATATGTGTGTTAGTGTTATAAAGCTGAAATAAATGATTTACAATTATTTGCAAATGTGCCAATTGATAAAGAATTATTTTAAAATATAAATATAACAAATAATAACTGATGAAATGCAGTGTCATGCGCACTAAACTGCCAATCAAAGTGATGAGTCAAGTGTCTTAAATTAAAATGAATTAACTTTAAAAATGATGACAATAAATATTTTAGCATTATTATAGAAAACTTTTGTTAAAACACCTTTAAAGTGCAATCTAAAAGCTGTGTCAGAATTAAATACATGCTAATGTATTTTTTTTTTTTTTTAATGCATTTCAAGTAACATTAGCAATTGTAAAAAAATCGCATTGGAATGATTATTGGTAATTTTGAAAGAAATCAATATGTCAATTAATTTAATTAAAATAAAAGATGACTCAAAACTAATCTGTCTTTAGGAAAGATCCATGGAAAGCAATATGAAATACATATGTGATTAAACAAAATGTGAAAAACTTGTTTTATTATTATTATTTATTTATTTTTGTTAAGTTTGTATAAGTTTTAATAGTTTAGATCAAATTTCTTATTATTTAACAGAAAGTGTGTACAAGCCTCTTAAATACATATTTTCTGGTAATATTAAATATATACATTCTTCCAAATAAAGAATTTAACCCACTACAACTTTTAACTAGTTAGGGATCATTTAATATATACATATATATATATATATATAAAGAATAAATCACGTGTGTCACAATTATATCAGTTTTTGAATAACCCTGGATTATTTTTCTTCTTTGGAGACAGCAGGAGGTCACTGATTTTTATTTACAACAAAATTGTGCCAAATGAATTTCTTTCCCCACCAGTTTTGCTCCTTTTAAAAAATATATAAATAAAATCTGAATATTGGTAATGTTCTAATCATGCAAATATGTTTAGTAGAAATCAAATGTTTTTGTATATTGCTGATACATTTTTAAAATATTTCACCAAAATTCTAAATGAATAACCTCATAATTAAAATGCTATATGAATATTGAGTACTTCATCAAACAAGAGTTTTGTATCTGTATTGATAATTTACGGATTTTTTTGCAAAAGTGCTTGCAGTACTTACAGTAAAAATACTTACTTTGCTGTATTTAAATATCCTTTTCTAAATATTTATAATGTTGAAGGTCTGGTTTCCCAAAAAATTTGAATTTTACAGGTAATTTAAAAAAAAAAAAAAGAAGTATTAATGAATATAACTCATGATGTAAAATTAATTCTAATCATATGTAAATACTAAACTTTATTTCTCATAAGACAATTCTATAGGATTATTTTTTTTACAAATCTTTATAAGTCCAAGCAAATAAATCTATAAAAAAATAACAGCTTTTTGATTAATTTACAGATTTAGCCTGTGAAGTAAAAAATTTTACAATAGTGTAAATCATTTTACACGTGACTTCATTGTTACTAACTTTATACAACATACATATTTAATATAAATGTAGTTAATGCAATAAATAAGAAGATTAATAGTTACTGATAAAATCCGTTTGAAGCATCTAGAACTTCATAAATTAGACGTGATTTAGCAGCACTCAAGTTATCCATTGCTGCAATTCCGCCACGCTGGAGCACCCATTTGAAAACAAGTCCCAAAATATAGACACTAAAGTAAAGGGAAAAATAAATACAATGTTTAAGCAAATATCTATTTCAATATATGTGGCGTCTGCCAAAAGTCCCACTGTAATCCCTGTATCTTAGGGAATGTAATGGAATTTTTGAAGTGTTCAATCACTTTGAAGGTGCCTCATTTGATTTTAAAATATTGGGGCTGCTTGGAGGCAAACTTTGAAATTTCAAATAGAAAGAGGGGTTTTACTCGATGGAAATTTCATTTCGATGCAAACATTTTTTCACTAATATTTTTTGTCCTATGTGCTTTTAACGGGTTGTAACTAATTAAAACTTTTATTAAAAGTACTACCCTCTCTCTGTATCTTGGGAATACCTTGCTGTTTCTGAAAACTGTAAAAATTGTGCTTAATCAATTTGAGAGAAAGTTTATTTGGTTATTAAAAAATGATGGGGCCATTTTTGAAATTTCATATGTGAGGGGAGGGAGTTAAATTACTAAGTCAAAATTATTATTTTAAGGTTACTAAGTCAAAATTATTATTATTATTTTTAACTTGATTTATCACATTTAATGATGCAAGTGCCCTTCATGCTCCCCAGTCCAGTTTTTTTAATGAAACAAACCCCCTCTCAAATTGATTGAGCATGTTCTTCATATTTTTAAAATTTTCAGGATGTTCCTGAGATACTGGGAGAGGTTAGGACTTCTAGAAAAAACTTTAATTAGTCATAACTTTCTAAAAAAGCATAGTTGGACAAAGGATTTTATACATATAATATGTCTTTTCAAGACCTTACCATCAACTTAACAAAAAACCCCTTCCCATTTTAAAGTTTGCCCCCATGCTTCCAACCTCAGTTTTTATAAATCAAATAAGATCTTTTTCAAATTGATAGAACATTTTTTTTTTCTCCTACCAGCAGCTGAGCGGTTCTGTGCTCAAAGCTGGTAGACGTGAGGTGCCGAATTCAATCCCAGGTAGCGCTCGTTGGTCTAGCCGTTTGGAGTTTTCCGTGGTTTTCTCTGAAACTTGTGTATATATAGGCTAGGACCACTTAGAAAGATCCCCATGGAGGGCACACTCCCTCAGGCCTAGGACGCTAGTGCAGTCAATCGGCTTTAATCCTAGTACCTATACCTGAACATGTTTTTATAATTTTCAGACATTTCAAAATATTCCTAAGATGCAGGAGATAAAATGAGCTTTCGGCGCAGACATATTATATACACATAAAAAAAGATATTTGGAAATAGTGCTATCTATATGTATATATATTAAATATGAAAGGAAAGATATTATGATTAGAATGTCTCTTACAAAAATTTAAATATACAGTAAGTCTAGAATTTTCAGATAAATTTGACTATTTAAAAAAATAAAACTAATGTTTGAATAGTTTATAAATTCACCAGCTGTGTGTGAAAATATTGAAAACTGAATAAAGATATAAATATTTAGATTTACAAATTGTTTTAAAAGTGTAAATGAACTTTACAATGTTTTTGATGCATGTGGACATATTCATTTTCATATATTGTTTTTTCTAGTTGAATAATTTAATAATTAAATGTTTAGATTTAAATTAAAATTACTTATATGTGAAGTGTGTCGATTATTCAAAGCATATATGAGATTTCATAAATATATAAAAACAACCCTAATTTATTTTAAACTGGTGGATTTTGCCCGCTTCACTGGTCATTGTGTTTCACTGAATCACTTTTAATATAAAATATGAACACAGATATGTGAACATTGTTTACTATCGACTGGCAGGCATGTGCATGATTTGAATTTTTATTCTACTCCATCATTTATGCAAATTTTTAATCAAGGTTCAGTTGAGCTGCCGGCAAGATTGATGTATGGCGATATTTCATTTGTATCCATGTTTTTCATAAAATAAACATATGGATTAAATTAAAATGAAAATAAATTTAATACAGACTTTCACTAATTGATATGTTTCTTTTCTGGTATGTACAAAAATATATTTTAATTTAAGAAATTAGAATTTTTATATATGTTTAATTTTAACCAACAATTTTTTTCTCTTTAAAATTTTATATAAAGATTGAAATTAATGTTGGCTAATAATATTTAATTTGCAAAACGATAAGAATAATGGTAAACTTTAGGTTTAATTCTCAACACTACGTGTAAATTTTTAGTGTTAAAGAATAAAAATATATCAAAAAGTATTGCTTTCAGATTTGTTGAATCAGCACAGTTGGTAATGTTTTCTGTTGGGACCTAATTAACGTAGGCGATTATAAAAAAAAAAAATAAAAAAATAAAATAAAGAAGGTCCACAATTAGCATTGGTGGAGACGAAATAAGGGAAACAGCTGGTACAGACACAATTGGTTTATACCACCTTATCTCATACTTATGCTTGTTTTGGAGAAAACTACAAAAAATTGAAAATGACAAAGTCAATGAACTCAATCTCGATTTCAACCCAGCACCTCCTAGCTACCAACTTTGACAGCAAAACTTCTTGGTCACTGGTAGGGAATTAACCACAGAATAAAAAATATATATAAAATTTAAAAGTAATTCATTGCAAACTGTTTAACCTTCGCTTTCCCAAGTTTAAGGCATCACTGAAAAAAAAAAAATTGCTTTCAGGTTACACTTGGCACGTTTGGCGAAAATCACCAGCACTGCACCTTTTTGTATCGTTTAGAAGTTACAACATTCCACTGGTTACGTTTGCTATCTCTGGCAAATTAGCACACTTTTGAATGAGGCGGGCTTAACTAAATTTCAACTTTAAAATGGGGTCAAAATGACTCCCATCTTGGGAAAGCGAGGGTTAATTAATATTTAAAAAAAAAAAAAAAAAGTATTACCATTTTACAATGCTGAAACTATATGAAAAATAATTTATTTTTGCATTAATTAACTAAAATAAATGAATTGATAAGATATTATAATTAAAAAATAAAAAACAAGAGACAAAATGAGTGTAGTGGAAAAATTTAAGTACATAAATTTAATAAACTTATTCAAATAACTAATAATAAGCTAGGGCGGTACAAAATTTTAATTGAAAATGACTTACCTAAATGTTGGAGGTGTGTTGTACAATGACTTATTATCAACATGTATTTTGTAATCAAGTATAGTTGGACATGTAGGATGCCCTTTGCCTAGCAGATCTTCTCTTACAATGACAAAGGTAACACCAGGAATACCAGCATTCTTTTGAGCACCCGCATAAAGGACACCAAACTGCAAAAATTAAAAATATATTAAACTATTTCACTCTTTTTGCATAGTCGGATGCTTTTTTTCATTATCTACTTAAAGGTGTTTCTACAGAAAGCCTACACTTTTAAGTTGCAAAGCCACAGAATAGACACTACAAATTCCGGACTTTTCTCTCACTGATGAAAACTTGTAACTGAATAAAAGCAGACACCATTAAATATTATTCACACTTTAAAATCAATAAAGTAGCATCAGTTTGTGCTGACATGAAAATTCCCTATATATTTAATACAAGAAATTACTCCTATGGTAGATAATACTTAAAGTAAAACTATAAAATAAAATACAACCAACATAGAAGCTTTCCATTTATTATACTCTTTAAATATAAAAATTTTATACAGATACCACATGCATCACATAATCTCTCTCTCTCTCTTTTTTAAACACATCCTTAAAGATAATGTGGGATCAGTTCTTACATAAAAATATAAACTTTTTTTCTTGTTGTACATGTGATCTTTAACAAAATAAAGGATAAATATTAAATAAGTTTGTACTCTGAAGTATAAAATGACACAATTATAACACAAGTCACAAAACAATATTATTTAAACTAATGTTAATTTATATATTTAATATCTATAAGAATACAATGTTCTTTGGATACTCATTTAAAATTTCTTAAAATCATATATATATAAATAACAAAAAATGTGTGTTCAGAAGGTGATTTATCACTTATGTGCACTATCAGAGTTGTATTATTTCAATAGTTATAGCTGCTTTATACATGGGGTAAGTAAGTGTATTTTCTTTAGAAAATATATAAATTTGACATCATATAAGATATTTCTGCTCTTTCTATTGCCATAAGGAATATATATATATTTTTTAAATGGGCTTGTCATAAATTTTGCATCACTTCTATGGAAACTTTAAATAGAAAGAATACTAGGTGGAAGTATTTGTCTTTTCTCAGTAAGAAAAAAAAAAAAAAATATATATAAATATATAGTATATAATAACTATTAAGCATAGTAGAAGCCAAGTAACAGATACAAGATCACTGAAACACTAATAACCAATAAGATTAAAAATTTCTTTGAGAAGTTCAGAAAAATGAAAAAAAAAATTATCAGTGGATGAAATACACAAATTTCAAGAAACCAGATTTATTAATTAACCACCTGCAAAACAAACGAATCAATAAACTATCACAACAAAACTTAACTTAAAACCATAAACTATATCAAAATTTATGAAAAAATAATTTAAGAAACTTAAGTTAGATAGGAAGGAGGCAGGCGGCAAGACTTGTGACTTGCCTGTTTTGGTTAATTACGCAACTCCTGACATCACCTCTGTTATCTTTTTCATTATAACAGTTTATAATTATGTTTTTTGTTCGACATACCACATCGAGTAAAATATGATTGTCTAAATGTTACAAATTTCATAAACAACCTAAAGTATTAATTATAACATAGTTACTAAGCAAACCAGAAATTTTTATTACTTCTGTGGACTGTAGTGATGACTTGTCCACAAAAATCACTACCCACCACTACTTAGAACAAAATATCAGTGTTCATCTTTTAACATAAATAATGGGTATATTTATGCTATAAGAGGTCTTTCAAAATTTTCAAAGAATTTATCTATTTTAAAAATTTATGTGGTGAAGTTTCAGGTTTTCAGTAAAATAATCTTTAGAAGTTTTTATATGATCTTTACAATTTTGGAAGTTGCATACACTATCTTTCCATGAATGACCGGACACTTTCGATTTCAGATATTTTGTGAAATATTTAAAAAAATATTGAACGAATCATCTTTAAACTTCAGGAGTGAAAAGAACATATTATATATATATTTCAGTGAAAGTTTTGCCCAGAAAGTAAAAGATGGAACAGTAATATATATATATATATATTTGGGATCACCCTATAAAAAGTAATGCTTTAAATGCATTCTAGCTGTAGTATATGATTATGAGGCTCTTTATTATCTGTATAAATTTTTACGAGGCAACCACATATATTCATGGAAATATGACAGTTTCTTTAAAAAATTGCAAAAAGAGCTACTTTTTTAATTATAACATGCAGGGTATTAAACTCAATGCAAAGACAGTTTTAGGAAATTTGACATACTGCATTAGACACAGCCTACTACAATCAGAATGCAAAAATATTAAATATCTAATGAAATATGAGCATTTTTAATAAATAATTTTGAACTATGCATACACAAGCTTTAACAAAATTTCATTTGCATGGTTTAACAGCCAAAAGTATTGAGCTACTTATATAATAACCCCAAATAAATTGTACTGCATAGAATGAACTGATATTCAGTTCTTTTTTAAAAAATCTTGGATTTTTACTCACATTTTTATTTTGATTCAATCAATTGTAATACAGCAATCAATGATAATTGATTAAATATTGATAAAACCTCTGTTATCATTTTCCTTAATTTTTAGAGGAACTGAAATTCGATTCGTTCTGTCGCGTACAACTTTTTTGAATTTACATTATATTTGTTTGGACATGGGTGGTTCATTAATTTATTTTCTGCAAACATATGCAATGTTCTTACTCTAAATTATAAATTTGAGAGCATGCTTAGTTTGACTAATATATCATATGATGAACCACATTTACAATTCAAATTGTAAATACCCAATAAATTATTTATATTAATAGGGTATTTAAACTAAAAAGAATTAAGTGCATCATGCAGTATCACATAAGATAGAAAAGAAATAATCTAAAAGTTAGCACTGATGACATATATAATTACACTATCAAAACCTGGTCTGCATATCTTTAAAATGTGTTGGTGTATTTTAACCCTTGTTCTTATCATTGCACCAAGCATTTTTTTTTTTTTTTTTTTTTATAAATTATTTTATAATATAATATAATAAAAATATAAAATTATTATAAGATTGTTGATTTTTTTTTTTTTTTTTTTTAATCTTAAATTACTATTGTCTTATTGAATAAGAAATATATAACATGTATACTCGTCTAATATTTGTTAAATATAAGGAGTGTACATCATCATTAAAGATTAGATAATTCAATATATTCAAACATACTTTAGAGATATCCAACGGTCTAGTTAAGACATTAGAAGATGCATCACACACCAAAGGCACACCATTAGTTTCAGGAATGAAATCAAATTCTACACCTGGGAAAGAAGAGAAAAAGAGAACGCATAATTATATATATATATATATATTTTTCTTTTAACCCTTTGCGGCATAAGGTAATTCGGATCGTTTAAATTACACTGCCACCGGAAATCACGAACAAAATTGAATTAAAAGAAATTTTAAGTTTAAAACAAAACTGCCTTTTCTGCTACGGTATAAACATAAAATTTTGCTAAAAATTTACGTTAGGGGGGAAAAAAAATCTAAAATATTTCCGGGATGAGTTTTTGCAGCTGGAGCTTAATAATTGTGTCCTCGCAGCGAGGGCAGCGTGCCACAAAGTGTTAAAATAAGTAAAAGTAAGGAAGAAGAAAATAAAATGAATTAAATAATTTAAAGAAAGACTTACCGTGAATAGTTTCATTTGAACAATAATAGACATATTTTGCATTATTACTAAATTTCCATTCAGAAATATCTGGAATACCTATATAAAGGGGGAAAAAAAAAAGAGTCAAATTGAAGAATTATTTTTTCCTTCTTTTTCTGAATATCTTTATTAATAATAATTATATTTTGTAAGGTATACATTCCTAGAATAGTGTATGCAGGAAGGGTTGATAGTAGTTGGAACCCTATAGCAGTACACAAAATATTTCATACACATTATAGTCTATGGAGGAAAAATAATTAAAATTAATTTTAATGGTGTTATACTGCTACAAATTCTAAAAAATAACTTAGAATAATATAGGAAATAGAATATTCACTGAAAAAATATTAAGTTGTCTAGCATTGATTTTTAAATGGAAAGGGTATTGTAAAAACTGATCTATTTCTGTAATTTGAATAAGAAATTATAAGCAAAATTAATTTGTAAGCGAATAAAGATATTGTGTAAAATATTAGTCTATATAAAAAATAATGACACAATAATCTATGTTTAATAAGGCATATTAAACTTATTTTTCTAGAATATGTGCATCAAGCAATGACAAATCAACTCAAACATGCTCTTTCTGATTATTTTTTCCTCTATATAGTTTGCATTTTTAATAGTAAGAAATTACTAAATAGTATTCTCAGTACGAATTGCAATATTCCAATATATATACATATATATATATATATCTTTTTTCTTTTCTTTTTTTTTTTTTTTTTTTTTCTTCAAGCAACATGTCATTTTCTCTCCCAAGGTTGATTCATTTTCTAAACTATTTTATATGCAAAACTGTTAAGATTAAAAATAGAATAAATTATTAATTTATGCTAGAACATTAATGAATTTACGAATTTCTGTCATGCTTTCTGTTTTGCATCTCAAGTATATTAAATTTTCTAAGATTGGTAGACAGACACCACATCTATGTAAATATTGGAAAATAAATAAAAATATGATGTAACCCCTTTCTTATAAATTTTCTGTATACACCTCTGCATTGCCATAAAATAATAATAATAATAATAATAATAATAGAAAACTTAAATTTTTTAGAAAATGTATAATTTTTATTCAGTGATGCATTAAAATTAAACCACATAAAGTTGAATAAAGTTTTTATTTTTTAAATAAAGCATGCTGTTTCAGATTTTGATGAAATACTAGCTTATTCGTTTTCATTATGAATTACTTTCGCAGCAGATGCTCATTTAAAGATATAAATTGTTCTATGCCCTTCAAAACAAAATCACCTGTGTCCTAACATTTCGAGGAACACACACAAAATTTTCACATATTTGAATATGAACTATGTATTATATAAGTTTGAAAAAAATCAGATAAAAATAAATATTATTAATAGTTTAAGAATTCTTAATAACTGATTTCAAACTATATAAATAGATTAATAGACTTCTCAATATCTGAATAATATTAAATTAGGAATGTGCTTTTCAGCTGATCTCAGCTTTTTATATAGATTTACTTTTCCTTTTTTTAATAATGCAAAATTAAAAACGTTTGTATTTTCTGTTACATCATCTAATCAAATATGATTTTAAATGTTCATGTTAGTAAAGACTTTTTCTTAAAAAAAAAAAAAAAAAAAAAAAAAAATATATATATATATATATATATATATATAGGTTAAAGATAAAATGATTAAATAACTTATTTCTATAATATGATGCTTTTGCCATCTAGATTCCGGTATATTTATATTGATGTCAATCTTTGACATAAAGTTTCAACTTTTTTACCCATTTGTCAGTCCGATACTTGTCGAATCAATGTATATTATAACAGTAGAAATTAAACTCTGTACGTACAGTAAAACTAACATACAAAGAATACTACGGAATATTAATTAGGATGTTGACAGGACAGCTATGTAATCTACACTTTCAAAAATAAGAGATTAATACATTAGAATCCAGAAGACTAATTCCTTATATTATACATAAAAATAAATTAATTTATCATTTGAAAGGAAAATTATAAATCTGCATATATTAATACCTGTGTATGCATTTACTTTTGGAAGAACTCGGTTGACTTTGCAGTATTTTTCAGCTTCTTTTGCTGCTTTAGCTGACCAGGCACCGGTTACGATATAATCTGCAACATCATCGGGAGAAGAACAAAGATTCAAAGGAACAGCACTGAACTGACCTGTACCTCCTCCTTGCATGAAGATGACTTTATAATTGTTTGGTACTTGGCTATAGTGGAATAGGAAAATATTCAGTCACTGAAGATCCAATGATACATTCGAGCAAATTTATTACAAAGATTTGCATTAATGTGCATCTAGGCTACAAATCAAAATATAAAGAAATGTCGATTTTATGCTAATGCTAACCCAATTTAATTATTTCGACATCGGTAAAATTTTGATTATGACCAATTATTGCATGGTTTAAATTTTGTTAGATGACTATTTGCATTACAAAGCACAGTGCTGAACCTAAGCTGAATGTATGATAAGACTAGACAATAATCAATTCAGAAGGGTGATTTTTTTTACTTTCTTTTACCCATTATATGTATGGTAGAGAAAATATTGTTTTGGGTCAAGTTTTCGAAATTCAGTTTTTGTCATATTTACACGTTTCAAGATCCCCAGAATCTGAAAAACATATTTTTAGCGGTTGGTCTGTGTGTCTCTTATCAGCATATCTCAAGAATAAATAGCTGCAATAAGTAACTTGGTATTCTAATTATGTATCATATAGAGTTGCTACACTGAACTTTTCGTTAAGATCAAGCAAATGGTCTGTGTACAGAGCCATCCAAGAGAATTCAAATACATCATGCCTATGGGTGAAATTTCAGGTAAATAGATTTTAACATCTATAGGCTGCACTAAACTAAATGAAATGACAAATGAGTATCTATTTTTTTTATATGCATAAAAGCATGTTTCTTGTAGATTGTAGTACAGATATCATTCATTTACAGGGTTACCTAAAGTATTTAGATATATTTGGGGCTATACTCGGAAATTGCTAGACATGTAATTATTTTTGTTTGGGTGTTTTTCATATAAGGCTAAATTTATTTGTATAATTTGATGCGCATATAGTCTATAGAAAATATACAGGGCTACCCAATATTAAGCTAAACGTTCTTTTTTTACTGAATGCGATTAGTGGGCGTGCTTTACTATAAAATTTTACCAAGTCTAGGAAAACTGCTCAGGAAATGGAATTAATTCCTCATATTCATATAGTAGATAAAGTATTTTTTTTACCGTACAATATCCAGGGCTGCCCAAAATTAAGGTAAACGTTCTTTTCTATTGAATGTAATTTATGGAAGGACTTTGCTGCATTTTACTATGTCTACAATAACTGCTCAGGAAGAAAAATTATTTTTTCATACCCATACTGTAAACAAAGTATTTTTTTTTTTTTTTTTTTTTTTTTAAGTTCTATTTTCAACTTTTGTATTCTGTGTTGAGGTGTTCACGTTTTGAGGTGTCCTGAACATGAAAGTCCGATTTTTAGCGGTTGATCTGTATGTATATTTGTTATCAGCATAACTTGAAAACAAATAACTGCAAGAAATTCAAATTTGGTGTTTTAAAGTTCGTATTAGATTTCAACTTGAAAAATTTGATAAAGAAAGATAAGTTTGGGAGGAAATTAATAACAGCTTTGAAAATTTGTTTATTAATAAATGTAGGCATTATAATTGAATGGGGATTTGAGAGGGTCAGTAGCCCCCCCCCCTTCCACACACACACACAGAATTATATGTCAAATAAAACTGTTCTGTTCCTAAACCTATTTTAGATTATTTTTAAAGCAGATTTAATATTATTATCTTACTTTATTAATCTTACGACTTAATGTGTAATCTATCTTTATAATATTGAAAAACGGGGTAAGAGAAAGTCGTGTGAATGACACACCAGATAATAATAATAATAATTATTATTATTTTATTTATTTATTTTTTATATTTTATTTTATTATTATTATTATTATTATTATTATATATGTATATATATATATATATATATATATATATTGAAAAAGAAGATAAAAATTATTTATTATTAATTAATAAAAAACATTGAGTGTTTGCTAGTAAATGATAAATAATAGCAAGAATGTCTGCCTCTATATATCCTCTTAAGTCGGTGCCTATGTCCATAACAATTATAGGGGCCGTGCCCTTAGCGACCGTGCCCTTAGCGGAAATCTATAAACCCGTGTCCTTAGCGGAAATGTTATCTCTCCTCGGTGGCGTGCTTTTAGCATACGTGCCTTTAGTGGAAATGTATAATAAATTTAAAAATAAATTAATAAATAAATAATGATCTCTTCAATTTTTCTCTACACTTTATCCACATTTAGCACTGACTATATTTTGCTTCAGAAGTAACCTGTCGGAAAAATAGGTATGTGTACTGTTACTGTAGAATATCCGTTATTTGAGTAAGCATGTAACCATATAAAGTTTAATGAATCACAGTACTCCATACGAAAACGTACATTATTACCCTTTTATGATTTTATTTAAGTTTTTGAAAATATAATTAAGCATTACACCTTTTAAAACTAACACAAAAATGAAAAATCATGAGGTACACATTGATTATCAACACTTTCCAACTGTATGTATTCGTTGTATCGTATCATTCTTTGTCTATATTATAACACAATGGACAGACAAAGACTTAATATAGACTAATTGAATTCATAATCACTCTGAAACATTGTTGGAAAGTGTTAAATATGCTTAACATAAACAGATATGCTGCTCTTAATTTCTTATTTGCACCCTTTAATGTATCGTAACATTTTTACGATATTTTTACGCAGCCCTATAAATCTGGAGGTTAAGCGTATTATCAGGGGGTCGATCCAGGTTTTAATTTTTGGGTCCCTTTTTTGTGAAAACAAAATATTTTTGTGAAATTTTTATTTATTTTTGTGAAATACAAAATATTTTTGTGAAAAAGTAAAATATTGTGTAAAATCTTCAGTTTTTACAATCACTTTATATAATGTTTAATATCAAGTTAATAAACTTTCGTTGAGCCAAATTAAGGCATAAATTAAAAATAATACTGAAAATATGAAAACATGTAATAAAAGAATCATTTTTATAAAACAAAATCTTGTGAAGTGACTCATTTTATAAATTTGAATTTTGTGAAGGGTCCCTTTGTATGGATTTGAATTTTGTGAAGGGTCCCTTTTTATGAATTTGAATTTTGTGAAGGGTCCCTTTTTATGAATTTGAATTTTGTGAAGGGACCCTTTTTACTATGTGGAATTTTGTGAAGGGGCCGCAAAAGGGACCCAAATTTTGCCTGGATCGACCCCTGATTATAGTTTCTACAAAACATTTTCTTAACATATAAACAATAAATGCGAAATTATTTATGATTTTTTGATGAAGTTATTTAAATGTGATTTATAAAAATGTCTCCCCTAAAGCGCAAAGCACTGGCATTTTTTGTATGTCCCTGTACACAAACACCAGTGGCATAGGTTCTATTAGAGCCATTTTAAGTAAGGAATAGTCAATAATGAATTTGAATGGCACATATCATAAAAAATAAATAAATAAAAATAAAACAAAATAAAAACTAGTATGTTGTGGCCACCACAAGACTTTCTTCTATATTTTCCTATACGAATTCACTAAGTGCAAATAATCAATTTTTATCTTAGAGAAAACTAACACTAAATATCCAAAGAAAAACTGATTTATTGTCTATAAATAACATCTTAAAAAATGCATTTTTATAATAGTTATCTCGCATATCAAGTTTCGTACAGTTATATGCCATTGAAGTTGAGATATAACTTTCTCGTTATCGAGAAAATTTGCAGTATAGCAGAGCCACCTATTGGCTGATAAGCATCCAAATTGAATCAGCATAATGTCTCATAATGGCCTTTACATATATCACGTTTTGTTTGATTATACGCAATAGAACCTGAGGTATAGCCACCCCTTAAACTGCGGAAATCACTGTATAGCAGCGCCACCTGTTGAGAGGTTGACACTAAAAGTTTATAGACACTCATTTAGGTTAGAGTGCATCAGTATATAAATTTATATGCAATTCTATGCAGCAGTTCCTGAGATAAAGCTTTCCCTTAAATTGCAGAAATATCTGTATAGCAGCGCCACCTGTCAGTCCATAAGCAATCAAATTGCATCAGCATAATATCTCACAATGGCCTTCTCTTATATCAAGTTTTGATTGGTTATACACAATAGAACCTGAGATGTAGCTTCCCCTTAAATTGTGGAAATCGCTGTATATCAGAGCAACCATTTGAGCGGTTGGCATCAAAAGTTGACAGGCACTAATATAGCTCAAGGTGCATCTACATGTAAATTTTTATGTAATTCTGAGCAGTAGTTCCAGAGATACAGTTGCCACAAAATCCCCCACACACACACACACACAAGTGCTAAGTTATTAAAATTTGGTTTGTAGAAATACCTCTCTTAGAACGAAATGCTTTGGAATACTTTCGGCTGTTCCTGTACATAAACCAATAACAATATTTACTCCATTTTCCATAGAGAACACTCGATAATGAACATATATCAGTTCGAGAAGGAACATAACTTCTTATTGCCGCTAAGGGCACGGCTTCTTCTATTCCTTCTTCTTCTCTTTGACCCCATTCCGCTAAGGACACGAACCGCGAAGGGCACGGTCGCTAAGGGCACGACACCACAATTATAGACTGAAATGCTATTAATATTATTATTATTTAATTAATAAACGAATTCGAAAATGATTGAGGAATCACAAGTAATTTATAATTGTGTTGTGAAAACTTAAAAAAAAAAAAAAAAAAAATCTAAAAGGTATAAATTATCTAACAATATATTCCTTTCCTATCCCTCAAGTCGAAACTGCATAGCTACAACTGATTAATATTTATGAATTTAATTAGATAAGATTAAAAAAAGGGGGGGGGGATGATGGCATTTTAACAAAAGTAGATGATAGCATTGTCATTACTTCGCTTAACAATAGCTGTATAATAATAAAACTCAAATAAATAAATACACACACAAAAAAAAAAAAAAAAAACTACAAGCAACTTACTATATTTCTCTCAGAGAGGCTTCAGCTTCTGCATTTATTTTGGCAAATGTTGGCCCTCGATGAGTCAATTCTGAAATAAATTAAAACGCAAAAATTGTTTTTAAAGACAGATCAAGATATTTTTATTGGAATATTCTATTTTCAAAATTGCAATTCTTAAAAAAAAAAAAAAAAAAAATGCTTTACTCAATTGTGTGAATTTTCATTTCATTCAATTTTCAAATAAAAATTAAAATTCATAAAAACTTATAAGTCTTCACAAGACTTATAAGATATAGATATATATATAAAGGATCCTTTATAAAAATTTTCCCCCAAGTTTTCAGTATTATTTTTAATGCATACCTATACCTGATTCAACGAGATTCTATTAACTTGACATTAAACATTATATACAATGACTATTAAAATGGAACTTTTTATCCGTTATATATACACTCATGTCCATAAATTAAGGATAATACTAGCTGAGGCAAATAAAGGTTCACAAGCAAAACAAACATGACTTATTCATAAAGTCCATTTATTAAACAAAAGATCAAGAACAATAAAAAGTGGTTTATGTAGGATACCATTTATAAAAACTACGATTTTTGCTCCCTGAAGCAATTACAAAAAATATCTCCCTTACAAAAACTTAACATTACATAGTCGGTATGATGGTTAATACATTGTATGTCTCTCAGATGATGAAATACAGTCCTTACAACGCCTAGGAATGTTGAGTATTAAATTATTGATCTGATCTTGGGGAAGATTACTCTATTCAGTAAGCAATGCTCTCCGAAGTTCCGGTACACATGTAGGAGGTGGTTGACGGACTACAAATCGTCGGAAAAGGATGTCCTACACATGCTCTATCGGATTCTAGTCAGGTAAGGACGCGCATTGTCATCCATAAACACAAATTCTGGGCTCATGGCAGCCCTAAACAGACGTACATGTTGCCCCGAATGATGTCCCGATAAATTTGGCCTATTATTCTTCCGATTTGAACATGCAGATCTGTTCTGGTGCCCAATATGATCCCCCCCCCCCCCATACGAGCACTCCTGCTTAGTAACGGTGTCATTCAGTGATGTTGTTTTGGTGGTAACGGGTACCTGACGTTCTACATACGAAAGTCTGGCGTGAATTACACTGCGAGCTAAACCTGGACTCGTCGGAAAACATCACACAAGCTCACTGTGCCGCTGTCCACATTGCATGTTCTCTACTCCAAGTTAACCACCGGCACAGTGCATCGCCGTGAATGGAACACATCTAACAGACCTGCGAGCATATAGACCAATATCTTCCAAACGTCTATACACGGTTTGTCTTGAAACTGTGGCACTCGTGGCTGAAGACAGCTGACGAGACAGGTCTGATGCTGTGCTTTATCTGCTTATTTTGTCAGTTACTGCCAAATACCGGTGGTCATTCGGCATTGTAACTCGGGGCCGACCAGTACTACAACGTCGACTGGCATTTCCATCATTTTGGAATCGCTGCCAAAGCCTAGAGATGACACTTTGGGCAATTCTAAGTTCCCCCGATACTTCTATCTGGGTATGCCCACATTCTAGTCGGCCGATAATTCTACCACGTAAAAAATTATCTGCATGCGTCCTCTGTGTCATAACCATTCGGTTGTGGCACTGAGTGGCACACAGAACGCTTGTGAGCAATTTTCCTTCTTTGCTCCCATTCTTTATCTACCCCCTTCTTACACTTTCGTCATTGTAACATCAAATCGGCGTCATCTGATGGCTTCCTATAATTTGCATATTATTCTTAAAGATGTGTGTGGTATTTCTACAGGTGAAATTTTTGCTTTAAAGTTCGATTTCAGTGTGAATCTGAATTATCCTTAATTTATGGACATGAGTGTATATATATATATATATATATGTGTGTGTGTGTGTATTAAACCTTGTAGAAATTTACCAAAATGAATGTAATCAGAAAGCAGATTGAAAAAGATCAAAATATCAGATATATGATTATTAACTTTTATATCTCAAAGAAAAAAGATATCAGTGAAATTTTTGCTTTGAAATATAGCTAACACAAACACCTAAAAACAAGTTTCTGGAATTTTAGAAATTCGGCTCCCAAGGAGAGATGGTGGGCACACACACACACACACAAAAAAAAAAAAAAAAAAAAAAAAAAAAAACTTCATATCTCAAAAGGAAAAAAAAAAAAAGATATACGTGAGATTTTTGCTTTAAAATCGCTAACACAAATACCTAAACACCAATTTCTGGAATTTTAGAAATTCGGTCCCCAACAAGGGGTAGGGAGCAAAACGTGATTTCACACGCGCATCAGGTGATTTCACATAACCCTTTATATATATCAAGCAAAAAAATGAATATCCTAACGATTTTTACTTTAAAATATAAGAAACACAAATACCAAAAAAAGAATTTTTTGAATTTTAGGTATTTGGCCGCCCCAAGGAGGGGGAGGGGGTAAAGCGTGTTTTCACGGGGACCAAAAAGTGATTTCACATATCCTTCATATCTCAAAGAAAGAAACAGATATCCATGTGGGTTTTGCTTTTAAATATAGCAAATACAAACACCTAAAAACCAATTTCTAGAATTTTAGAAGTTCGGCCCCAAAGGAGGGAGGTGTTAAAACGTGATTTCACATTACCCTTCAACTATATATATGAAAGAGTACATTCACCCAGGGCTGACATCCACCACTGAATCGACATTGCGGTGGCGTTTCTGCGTGGGACTACCTCCCCCCCCCTTGAGGAGGAATAAACACGTTTCCAATAGTAACTCTGCTCTAAATTATCTCAGGAATGTGACTTTTTGATATGTGGGTTGGCCATGTGTACCCAACACACACGAAAGGGAATTTTGTAAATTCCCACAATTTTTAGGGAGGTGGACAAAAAGATTGAAATTTTTGATGATCCAATTTATCCTTTTCTACTTATTATTTTATGAGATTTTTATATTAATATGTAATTTTAAGAATTAATTTAAATATAGTGACCAGCGAAACGAGCAACGCCTGCTAGTATATATATATATATTCCACATAAATAGATAAAAATTTTCCAAAAATATATAAAAATTTTACAAAAATATTTTATTTTTCACAAAAATGGACCCCCCAAAACAAAACTTGGATCGACCCTTGAAGAGTAATTTTTAAAGATTTAAGCAATAAAAATTATACATATGAGCTTATCCTGGTATTCAATGATGTGGAACATTAATGCATCATTGATAGGATAAGATTATCCATATCCATAGGTCGAAAACGATATCAAAACATTTTTTTTTTTTTTTTTAATGTAAAAAAGCATGTATTTTTTTTTTTTTTTTTTTTTTTTTTTATGCCCTTTCTATTTTTTCTAAGATTGGTTGTATATTCTTGAAATTATATATAAACTAGTATATAGCCCCGTCAAAAATGACGGAATGTGAACGATAAATCTTGAAAACAATATTTAGATCATGAAGATTACCACGTGATCATTCAAATGTATTTTCAGTTTTTGTTTAGAAATCAAATGTGTTTCGATATTTTCTAATTTTCGTTCTGAAATTAAAAAAATTCTACCCGATCAATAAATATGAATGACAAAAAAACTGCTGGGTGACAAAAAATATAGGCCCGAAAACACAACAGCAACAACACATCCCAGTGCTCCGTTAAGTGCTCCATTTAAAGTCCTCATAATAAGAATAATCTAGTGTGTCACTCACACGACTTTCTCTTACCCTGAAATTTAATGCTATAAGTACAGGTTGGAGATTAAGAGGTGAGATAACGTGTACTGTTATGTAAACCTATGTTAAACAATTCAAATTAGGGTTCGGAAGAGTTTTATATGATAATTAGTTCTGGCTCCCCTCAACCCCCCGTTTCATTAATGCACCTACATTTATATAGAATTTAATTCGGTTATTAAAAAATAATTCAGTTTAAAAAAAATAATTTATTAAAATTATTATTTTAAAAAGTTATCTTGTATGATAACACAGACGATTTCCATATTAGAGAAATAGTATAACACTAAATATCTAAAAAAAGGTTGAATTTATTATCAATATTAAAGTAAAAAAAAAAAAAAAAAAAAAATGTTAAAAATGAAAGAAATCATTAACTTTATTTTAAATTATCGTAGATCGATGGTTCAACCATTCGTTTTAAAGGTATTGGCGAGATCTTTTGAAAGATACCCATCATGAAAATTTACTCCACTCGAGGGAGGACATCTACCCCAGGGGGGGGGGGGGGAGGCGAGGCTCCTACATACACAAAAAAAAATTTCCCAGTTGACTATCTCTATTACAAAAAATATGTATTCGTTTCATTTGGTTTAGTGCAGTCTATAGATGTTAAATTCTACTTACTTGCAATTTCCCCCATAGACCGCCGTAATGTATTTGAATACTTTTGAATGTCCCTGTACACGAACCATTTGCTTCATCTTAACGAAAAGCTTACTGTAGCATCCCTATATGATACACATTTAGAATACCGAGTTTGGAATTTCTGCTACTATTCGTTCTTGAGATATGCTGATAACAGACACACAGATAGACACAGAGACTATTCGCTAAAAACGTGATTTTCGTATTCAGGGGACCTCAGAACATGTAAGTATAACAAAAACTCACGTTCGAAAATTTGACCCTAAAACAATACTTTCTCGACCCTATGGGTAAGAGGAAGTAAATAACGATTCACTTCATTTTACCAAAATACTTTAAGACTATCGAAGATCGAAGATCCTGTTTCCAAATACGTAAGCGAAATGTGACGTCACTGACCGTCCGTGGATGCAAGAAATGATTCCCTATATGTTAATCGTCCATTGTATATTTTGTAAAAAATTATTAAAAATCGAGGAAAATTATTTTCCGATTTTAATACCCGTATTTGGGTATAGGTATGATATCGTATCCATGTGTTAGATTGAGTTATTTTGCTGTCAAATTGACAAAATTTTAAATTTCAAAACTGTCATCTTTGGCGTTTTTTGTATTTGGCGATTAAAAACATACTACGAAAATATACATGCCAGATGTTTATTTTCGTAATACGTATTGTACGATATATTGTTTCATATAATTCAGTTAAAATATCCATGATTTTTGAAAGGAATGAAATATGTTCGCCAAATAATTTGGCGATATATTTTTTCCGCCAAGGATGACAGATATATTAAATCTATTCCGCTGCAACATATGAGTATCTTATATCAGACACTTTATTTAAACATTTGAAAACAAATTTGACTTCAAATTATGATAGAATATTTATCCTTTTCCTTTTCTTTAGTATATTAGTTGGATATTTATTGTGTAAATATCATCCTTTGAAATGAAATGTTTATGTTTTCAATCAAATATGGAAGTTTGCTATTTTGTTTTTCTAAAGTTTTGAAATTTAAAATTTAAATTTTATCAATGTTACAGCAAAAACAGCGTAATCTAACGCATGCACACGATAACTAATACATATCTACACCGAAATATGGGAATTAAAATCGGGAAATAATTTTCCTCAATTTTTAATAATTTTTTGCAAAAAATCCAATGGGCGATTAACATAGGAAATCTTTTTCTTGCATCCACTGACGCCCAGTGACGTCATCACTTTGCTTGCGTATTTTCTAACTAACTATCTAATAATTACAGACACTCCATGCTAACCCAAATTCACCTCTACTCTATACTCCCAACCAGCTATCTCACCCACAACATCGCCAAAATATCCAGGATCCAGCTAGGGACTTTCTCATTCTCAACCGAACATTTTATCTTGACTCGACATTATCACCTTAGACTACCCTACTTTCAATACTCATTTCAACTGGTGACCTTTACTTGCCCAACCAAACATTCTATCCCAACTATAACTTTACATTAATTTCAAAACTAAAATCAACTGGCGACATTTACGTACTGAACTCGACGCCAATCATACCATACAATGTAAACAAATAATGAAGCTTGATAAAAATATTTAAAGACTTTAATATGTTTTTACAAATATATTTTAAGATTTTTAAGGCTTTAATATGTTTTAGAAATATTTTAACCATTTTTTTTTTTTTAATGAAACAGTCAAAGAGTCGTTCATTTGCAATTAAAGAGTTGTCCATTTGGAATTTGTATTTTCTGAATGGCAACAAATTATGTTTGTTTTTATTTGCCATTGCGTTGTTTATCATAGAATAATAATAGAGGCTTTATTATTATTCTATGGTTGTTTATAATCATGAAGTTACATAATTCTATTTATAGGTTCATGTTTATAATAGCCAGTGATCCGTTATATTTAATTAAACATTTAAACATTACAATTGAATAGTTTTTCAAGGTTTTAGACGGAATAAATAACAATATGTGCGATACAAAACATGTATGAAAATGATATGTATGTTTTCGTAAGTTGAATTGAACAAATTGGGGAAAAAAAAAAAAAATGGCTGCCAAAAGTCTGTTTTGAAGCGGTGCAAACCGGAATCGTGAATGACAGATGACGATGAGGGTCATTATATATATTAATTAGTTATAACACACATGTTGATCGCGAAAAATGCTAATCTAAAACAGTGCTCTGTGAAATCCTTTCTTAAACAAAAACGGCTGTATTTAGTAGTGCCATGTAACTATATTGAGGTAAATACGTTCTGTTCTTATAAATACCTTTGACATTTTTTACGTCATTTTAATTTTATAAGCATTTTAATCTAATGATATGATACTTTAAAGTATTGTTTGTATCGTCAGTAAATATGTAATAACAGTCAAATCATATTATTTACTAGCACGCTACGCCCGCTTCAAATTTAAATGAATTTTCAAAAGAATTAAATCATTTATTTATTTTTTATATCACATTTTAGGCTTTTTAACATAATTAAAAATTCCTTTTAAGGTCAAAAAGTCAAAATAACATATTACAAATTAAATTAAATAAAATATTTCTTCGGTTTTGCAACAATGCTCTATGGTCATATGTGAATGATTCTCAAGAATGAATCAACAATTATTTACAAATTTAATAGATTACGTATGGAAAGTAAGTATGGGCAATCCGTGGCCGAGTGGTTATGTCACCACACTGCTAATCGCCTGCGAGCGTAGGAGAGCGGGTTCGATTCCCGCGCTGGACCTGGGTGTTTTCCATTTTTTCTTCGTATTGTAATTCTGTCATGTGCTATCTGTAATTATCTGACAAAGATTTACAAGCGGACTAAAAGTCAAGTATACAAATCTGATGTATATGTTATCAATAAACAAACAAACAAAATAAGTACGCTGTAATTTAAAAATTGCAGCTCTTAGAACTTCAAAACTGATATATTTTTTTGAAAAGTTATTCATTATTCTTTAATACTAGTATATAACCCCGTCAAAATTGACGGGATGTGAAATCAGTTAAGGTAGGACACTATATTTAAAGGGACACTATATTTAAAGGGGACTAATGTGCAAGTTGCACATGACGGGAGTAATATGCAAGTTGTACCTGACGGGACTAATGTGCAAGTTGCACCGAACGAACAAACTATTTCTTTTAACGAAAATACCTACTAGTACTAACCCTGGACGATCCGCGATTGTAATGAAATGCTCGTCCTCTGGTGGGCTAAGGTGAAATTATCACACCACTTCATATCATCATATTATGCAATCGATTTTCCATGATGTAATGGCGGAGAAAAAACAATAATAAAACACGTGGCTGTTATATTTACTAACAACTGCAGTTCAGAGAGCGCCATCTATCGATCATTACAAACGCGGATAGGTCTAATATAACGTATGATATTTATCGTAATATAACTCAGTACTTATTTCGCTTCCTTCTTCGACTCATTTTAATAAGTATTTTTTATATGCATGGGCAAATTTAATATTTTTTAATTTTTCGGGTGAAAACTTATGCGCCTTATTTTTTATGGAATATATATATATATATATATATATATATATATAACAATAACTGGTAAAGTTTTTTTGGCAACAATCATAAATTTAAATGTCCAATTTTGAAATTATTTTCATATTTTAATTAATTCTAAAATATCTAATCAAAACTTCGTTACAAATAAGGTATCAAATGAAAGGTATCATATCTGTAACGAAGTAACCTTAGGTACCTTATTTGTAACCTTATTTAATTTAACTAATTTGATAAATATGACGTCACAATCAACTTGTTTATATCAGATAAGTACATGGTACATTATCAGGATTGCAAGAAAATGGTGCAATAACTATTAGCCCATAATTTTTATGATTGAATTTTATATTACATTTTAATTTTATCCTCCATGGGTATTTTAGAATTGCAATGGTAAATATAAACTTTCGTTGAAATCTTTTTACACATTGAGATTAAGGGAAAAGTGCAAGCACAAAAAATGTTCAGTTCTGAAAGATCTTTCTAATGATGTAACATTTATGCAGATTAATAAAAAAAAAAATAATAATAAAAATAATAAATACATAGCATTTGTTGTGTAATTTGATGCGATGTGAAGATAATAAAGAAGACACTCGTTCTTTCACTCACAAAACAAAACTATATTAAACATAAACACAGATTTAAATGCGTTGACAACATAAGGTGCGATAAATCATTGCGGTTTAGTAATAAACAATAATAATGCGTAAAGTAATAACTGCGAAAATAAGAATGCGAAAGATAGCATGCAAGCTACCGTGCGAATGGAAAAAAGAATAAACTGTTCATTGCGATTGAATATTTAACATAAACAATATAATGCGAAAATAATAACGTAAAGTAATCATTGCGAATAATGCGAAAGATAGCATGCAAGCTACCGTGCGGATGTAAAAGAATAAAACTGTTCTTTTCGGAAGCTGTTCGAGTAGAGTTGAGATGTTCGTACCCGTTTGAACAGAAAAAAGTAAAGTTGAGATAAAACAGTTAAATCGAAAGTGTCAATGAGTGCGGAGTTCGATATGTTAGGAATCGAATATGACTGTATGGTGGAAATCGAACATGACTCCCACCCTATCAGGGCGCTAGTCCTGATATAAAAGAAGAACAGCAATTGGCCAGGATAAAGGTGAGCAGCTGTGGTTCTCCTTCCTTGATATTTGTTGCAGGATGTTGCCATCGGTCCTTGAGATTCCTGCTGCAGGATAATGGTTCATCTGCAGGTGAAAGCATGACATCACCTGTAAGAAAATGTGATGGGGTGAGAACATTAATAGAACATAAGTGAGCAATATGTTTCTCTTGTATAATAAGGTCGTTCAATTTGTGTTTAGACGGCAATATTACCGGATGCTTTTCGTTAAATGATAATTGGGCGTTTTGTAAGCGACCTCCCACCCGTAACAGACCGTTCTGGTCAATGAATGGATGTAGAGAGTGTAAAGGACTTTTTCTAGACAAAATGTTTTGATTCTTGATGTGTTTTAAGTCTTCGTGAAAGTATTTATTTTGTACCCATCGAATGATGTTCTCTTCGGCGTGTTTAGCTTCCCTACATGTAAGAGGGGAGTAAGAATCATCTGTTGCGACATGAACTTTACTTGCTGACTTGCAGTTATTTATGAATCTTAGGCAATATGCCAGAATGCGTTTGATTTTAAAAAATGAAGAAAATTTATTGAATAGTTGATCATAAAGATCATTAGATGTATCAATATGGTAAGACAAAATGGGATCAGCTTTTTTTTTCAGACGAAATTTGATCCTCGATTTCCTTAGACTTAGGCGCAACATTTGGCCAATGTGTAGGATCCAAAAGTAGCCAACTTGGGCCATTCCACCACAAGTTGCATTCAGGTAAACTTTTAGGATCTATGCCCCGAGAAGCGATATCAGCGGGGTTTTCTTTAGATGGAACGTGTCTCCAATGTTTTGTGGGAAGAACATCTAATATTTGTGACGTTCTATTTGCAACAAAAGTTTTCCACTTACGCGGATGTGCGGATAACCAAGAAAGAACAACTGTTGAATCTGTCCATGCGTAAATGTCAAAGTCATAATTTTCTAATATTTTTATGACTGAAGAAAATAACTTAGATAATAAATAAGCACCACAAAGTTCCAATTTGGGAACGGAAATTTGCTTGATAGGAGCTACTTTAGTTTTGGCAACTAAGAGTGAGACTTTTGATTTGTTATCATGAGTCTGTCGACAATAGATTGCAGCGGCGTAAGCATGTGTTGACGCATCGCTGAAACCATGTAATTCAAATGTACTATCGGATGAAAGCGGGACGCATCTAGGAACAGAAAATTGGCTAATTTTATTGAATGAATTCTCATATTTAATGAGCTCCTCTTCAAATTGTTGCGGAATAGGAGAATCCCAGTCTCCTTTTGTTAACCATAGCTTTTGATAAAATATTTTTAACACTACTGTACAAGGTGAAATTAACCCTAGAGGATCAAAAATGCGTGCGGATTCAGACAAAATGCGTCTTTTTGTTAGTGGTGGTTTGAGAGTAAGTGCGGTTTTGAAAATAAATGTATCTGCTAAAGAGTTCCAGTAAAGCCCTAGAACTTTAGAACTTTCATTGTTGTTTGGTATTATTTTAAAGTCTGTATCTGTGATGCAATTTTCTCGAAATTCCGCAAGGAATTCATTCGAATTGGAATTCCACTTTCTCAAATGAAACCCATGTTCTTCCAAAACATTAGCAGTTTCCTTAGCAATTGATATTGCGCTATTAACTGAGTTTGAACCAGATATCAAGTCATCCATATATATATCTTTCAACAAAGTACGCGAGACGTGTGTATTTTGATTATAATCTATAGCGATATGCTTAATGCACCTAGTGGCCAAAAAGGATGCTGGAGCAAGGCCATATGTAACTGTCTTCAATTTATATTCCTTTATTTCCTCATTAGGGTTGTATCTCCAAAGGAGTTTTTGATAATTTTGATCGTCCTCAGAAATTAAAACCTGGCGGTACATTTTCTCCACGTCTGCAGAAAAAACTATCTCCGGTAATCGAAAATTAAGTAAGATCTCAAAAATGTCTCGTTGTAATTTAGGGCCAACACCTAAAACTGAATTTAATGATTTACCATCAGAAGTTTTACAGGAACCGTCAAAAACGACTCTTAATTTAGTGGTAGTGCTAGAAGGTTTAATAACTGCGTGATGAGGTAGGAAATATTGTTCCCTTTGAGAAATATTTAGTGAATTCTGAGTAATTACCTCCATGTGTCCTAATTGTTCGTATTCATATAAAAAATCCTTATATTGTTGTTCGAATTCCGGATTTTCAGAAAATTTCCTCTCCATTGCATACAATCGGGAAAGTGCAGCGGGTCTTGTATTACATAATTCAGATTTAGATTTATAAAATGGTAGTTTTACCACAAAACGGCCTTCTGGATTAATTGAATAATTTTCCTGAAAATGTGACTCCACAAACTGTTCCTCGGGTGAAAGTAACTTCTCACTTGGATTAAAAACTTCTTCTAATTCCCAAAAACGTTTTAACTCACTATCAATATTAGTTTCGTAAATATGTAAATTTGAAATCGAATTAGATTTTGTCTGAGATTCAGGTAATTTTCCGGATACGAGAAAACCAAAAATTGAATTTTGAGCAATTAAACCATTCTCAGTACAAATTGTTTGACCAGGAAGTAAAATAGAAAAAAAATAATCAGATCCCAAAATCATATCAATTTTACTTGGAATTTCAAATTTGGGATCGGCCAGTTGCATATTTTTTAAATGCGAAAAATGTTCCTTGTTTATTTTCTCTGGTGGCAATGGAGCTGTTAATTTATCTAATATAAAAACTCGCATGGATAACTTGACATCGGAATCGTGAATGGAAATTAAATTAATGTCTGTATAACCTTTAGTTATTGCAATCTTTGAATTTGCTAACCCTTTGACGGGAAATCTTGCATTTTTTCTCTCATAACCTAAAATACTCATACATGATTCAGTGATAAAAGAACTTTCAGAGCCTGAATCGCATAAAATTTTTAGCACATGTCTCTGACCCATTGAATCATAAATATAAGCGCTAGCTGTAGGAAGTAAAGCGAAAGATGTTTGTATAGAATGGTTATGAGTACTTGTTTGGAATTGAGATATGCCAGATGGCTCTGTACGATTCTCAGAGTTTTCAAAATTATTACTAGCAGATGAAGCCGAAGCTGTATAAGTTTTCAAATTATTATCGCATATACTAGAATGATGTTTTTCATTACAAAAATGACAAGTGTAAGTGGAATTACATTGAGCGATAGAGTGTTTATTAGATAAACAGTTGCTGCATAATGAGTTCTTTCTAACAAATTGTTTTCTATCCTTAACAGGAAGTTCTTTAAATTTAAAGCATTTGAACAAGAAATGATTATTGTTTTTACATAAAATACATTTGTAATTAACGTTAGAATGAAACTTAGATAATTTAAATTGTTTATCCTTATTTTGTTTATACTCATTCTCTTTACTCTCATTTTCATTACATAATTCCATAGATGCACATTTATCATTAATAAATTGTAAAAAGATCTCTAAAGTTGGAAAATCAATTTTTGCGGAATATTGTGCCCATTCTTCACGTGATTTATGGTCAAGTTTTTGTAATAAAATATAAATTAACCATACATCTCTTTCAGTAGCTTTAGTGTCAATAGTTTTTAATCCCCTAATTACTTCATCCGAAGTATCTGCTATCTTACGTAAGTTATATGCAGTAGCATGACTTACAGTTGGTTGATCCATAAAGGTTTTAATAAGTGCAGAAATAATTTGTTTTTTCTTATCATACCTAGTAAGTAATTTTTCCCAGGCTTCTAGATAACTATTCTCAGATATTGGAATGTGTTTAATAATAGAAGCCGGTTCGTCTTTTAATAAACCCTTTAGGTATTGAAATTTTTGTATATTACATAAATTAACATTTTCATGAACTAATGATATATACAAATCCTTAAAAGACATCCAATCTTTATAATTTCCAGAAAACGGACAAATATTTAATTTAGGCAACCGAAAATTACTAGCTATAGCACTTGTATTAATGGGGGGATTTTGAAAATTTAAAATATTTGTTTGCATGTTTACAGATAAATTTTCAAGTTTTTGTTGAAGCTTGGCTTTGGTTTCATAATATTTCAATTCAAATTCTTCTATTTCTGAAATTTCATCAGGTAATTCAGAATCGGCTTTATCAAAATCAGAATAAATAATTTCAATCTTTTCAAGTTTATTTAAGAGATCATGTTTTTGAAAAATTTGATTTTCATTATTTATGAAATTCATAATTCTAGTAAGCGCAGATTTCGCTCTGCCTCGATAATGTTTTGCTATTTTTTCAGCATCTTCTAAAGCAACAGTTTCATTACTGTCATCGTCATTGTTCTTTTTGCTTGCCATTACTACGTAATGGAGTAATGCGAAAAACCAAAGTCAAACTTGTAAAATAGGAAAATAAGTACTTATCTGTTTTATTCCTTAATAGCTGCGCTTGGATATCCAAATTTGTTAGCTAGCGAAAATTCACACATGTTCACCAAAAATCTCGCCGGTGCCTCCAGAAAATGTTGTGTAATTTGATGCGATGTGAAGATAATAAAGAAGACACTCGTTCTTTCACTCACAAAACAAAACTATATTAAACATAAACACAGATTTAAATGCGTTGACAACATAAGGTGCGATAAATCATTGCGGTTTAGTAATAAACAATAATAATGCGTAAAGTAATAACTGCGAAAATAAGAATGCGAAAGATAGCATGCAAGCTACCGTGCGAATGGAAAAAAGAATAAACTGTTCATTGCGATTGAATATTTAACATAAACAATATAATGCGAAAATAATAACGTAAAGTAATCATTGCGAATAATGCGAAAGATAGCATGCAAGCTACCGTGCAAATGTAAAAGAATAAAACTGTTCTTTTCGGAAGCTGTTCGAGTAGAGTTGAGATGTTCGTACCCGTTTGAACAGAAAAAAGTAAAGTTGAGATAAAACAGTTAAATCGAAAGTGTCAATGAGTGCGGAGTTCGATATGTTAGGAATCGAATATGACTGTATGGTGGAAATCGAACAGCATTTCTAAGGAAATAAAAAGGCTACCAAAAGTCTCTGTTTTGAAGCGGTCTAAACCGGAATCGTTCCTGACAGAAGATGGTCATTATTATTATTAATTTAATATTAGACTCTTATTTTAAGATAAAAGCAATCGAATGATATCGCGTTGTGAAGCTTGGCAACGTAATATTTTTAAATCTAATAACTTGATGTATATAGTATCCGCACAAAAAATGAGCAGTTTTTAGAACTCTTTTAAAAAAGTATAACATCTATGCAGTATCTTTAAAAAAAAATCATCAGTTTTTACTATATAAAAAAAAGAAAAAAAAAAAAAGGCCGTCTTTCATCACTAAAATAGTTAAATCCAACTAGATAAATAAATTAGAGTGCTGATTCAATGGATTGAAGTGTGTTGCTTAACACTCAGTTATGTAATGGCGTGTCGGCGTATTTGAATTAATGACTCCAATGTAGAAAAATAAACTATTTATTAACATAACGAAGAACTATCTACAAGCAAACACACTTCTCTCGTTCGAACATGGCAGAATCCAAAACAAAACTTTTACAGAGAGAAAAGTTGTAGTGCTTTTCGTGCGCTTGCAGCGCCATCTCATAAAATGCACCAGGGAGGATAGATAGAACACCATAGAGTATCCCCCCAGTGAACAAGGTGAACGATAAAATGCAAAAGTTCAATACAATAAATGCTTGATACAGTATAATATGTAATAGTAACATAGTAAGTAATGCAAAATAGAAATACAATGAACAATATATAATATTAAAAAGTGTAAGATAATATATACAAAACTATATTACATATTCAGTCACCAAATGTTTTGGGAAAGTGACTTTACGTCCAGAGCGTGTAGTACGTGTTTTGTTGACAGGAGTCGGCTCTGGTGGTTCTTGGTTAGGAACAGAATTATTTGTCACAACAGTATCTGACCATCTATAGGCGGGTTTCATGCGATCTATAGAAACTGTTGTGTTTTTACCATTTATATCAATGACAAAATTTTTATTATCTCTGTTTATGACAAGGTGAGGTCCAGTATACGGCGGTGTTAATGGACGAGTTACTTTGTCTGATCTTAAAAATACATGTGTACAATTCGACAATGCAGGATTTATGAAAACACTAGGACTGCTATGTAAGGAAGTAGCAGTTGGATTAAGTGTCTGCATTGTTTGTACCAAGTTGGAAACATAATTGGGATCAATCGTTTGGTCAATTTGTTTTTTATCAGTAATAAGATCAGAGGGTAATCGTAAAGTGGTACCATATACTAATTGTGCAGGTGTTGCATTAATGTCATTTTTAAGAGCTGAGCGTAAACCTAGTAAAACAATTGGAAGGGTTTCAGTCCATTTAGTGTGATTATGTGCCTTAAGAGCATCTTTTAAATGTCTATGATAGCGTTCTAAAATTCCATTTGACTGGGGATGGTATGCCGAAGTCCGAATGCGCTTACAGCCTAAGATATGCATAAGTTCTCGAAATAGAGTAGATTCAAAATTACGACCTTGATCTGTGGTGATAGTGACTGGGCATCCGAATCTAGAGATCCAACCATGCAATAAGGCACGAGCGGTTGTTTCCGCAGTCATATCAGGGCTCGGAATTACCTCGGGCCATCTGGTAAATCTGTCAATGATTGTTAAACAATACTGATTTCCATCTGATGGGGGAAGAGGGCCAATGAAATCTAAATGAATATGGGCAAAACGGGCATCCGGTAGGGCAAATGTTCCAACTGGTGACTTGGTGTGCTTTGTTATTTTGGCTCTTTGGCAATTAACACAACTGCGAACCATAGATTTGATATCTTTATGCATGCCAGGCCATACGAATCTTTTAGCAATTAAATTTATGGAGGCTGACATACCTGGATGTGAAAGGAAATGCAAATTTTCAAAAACCAATTTTCGCAAACTTTGTGGAACGAATGGACGGGGATGTTTTTGAGATGTGTCGCAATATAGGTCAATATCCTCAAGGGGAAAATAGTGTTTTTCTAATTGTAAGGATGTGGTATTGGATTGCAAAAGTTTTTGAAGTTCTTGATCAGTTGATTGTGCAGAAGCAAATTCTTTAAAATCAAGTACAGTTGGGGAAATTTGATTGATCTCTATGCGAGATAATGCATCGGCTACATGATTTTCAGAACCTTTCATATATCGGATATCGGTAGAAAATTGGGATATATAATCGAGATGACGTAGCTGTCGAGGACTGCACTTTTCAGGATTTTGTTTGAAAGCGTATATTAAGGGTTTCTGATCAGTGTAAATGAAAAAGTTTCTACCTTCTAGTAAGTGACGAAATTTCTTTATAGAGGAATATATGGCGTAAAGTTCACGGTCATATGTCGACCAATTCTTTTGAGACTTACTTAATTTGCCAGAATAAAATGCTATAGGTTCCCATTGATTATCAGACATTTGCATGACAGAGCCACCAACAGCGACGTTTGATGCATCTACCCATAAGCTTAATTGGGCACCAGGAATAGGATGTTTTAGAAGCGTTGCATGAGAAATTGCTTCTTTTGATTTCGTAAATGCAAAATTTGCTTCGTCGTTCCATTCTAATTGCTCCATTGAAATTTTGGCATTGGAACGCGGATGTTTCCTTTTATTTTTGTGCCCTTCGAGGAATTTAACGAGGGGTGCGAAAATATCAGCAGCTCTGGGAATGAATCGTCTGTAAAAATTAAATATACCTAAATATCTACGAAGTTGAGTAATAGTTGTAGGTCTTGGAAATTTTAAAATGGCTTCAACACGGTCAGAAGTTGGTGAAAGACCATCTTTTGACACTGTAAAACCTAAAAATTCCAAAGTGGGAACACCAAATATGCATTTTGAGGGCTTAATTGTAAGGCCGTAATGATCAAGTCTGGAAAATAGTGCTCTGAGATGTTCAATATGTTCTTCGAGGGATTTGGATGCAATTAAAATATCGTCTATAAATGGATAAACACCTTTTAAATTTCTTGTAACTTCATCAATAAATCTCTGAAATGTGCTGGAAGCATTGCACAAACCAAACTGCATCCGAGTGCTCTCGAAGAGTCCGAAAGGTGTACATAAGGCAGTTTTGTGAACATCCTCGGGAGCAATCGGAATTTGATGAAAAGCTTTAACTAAATCAATACGTGAAAAAATTGTGGTTCCGTGAAGTTCACTAGTAAAATCAGCAATGTTGGGGATGGGATGTTTATCCTTTTTAGTGTGAGCATTTAGTGCTCTGTAATCTCCAACAGGTCGCCAGTCATCGCTGTTTTTCTTTGGAACCATATGCAAAGGTGAAGCATAATTGCTGTTGGATGGACGCATGTGTCCCAAATCCAACATATGCTGAAATTCCATTTTTGCAATTTTTAAACGGTCGGGGGCCAGACGACGTGGTTTAGCGTATACCGGTGGGCCAAAAGTTTCGATATGATGCATAACAGAATGTTTCACAATTTGGTTTGGGCTAGGAGATTTACTGATGTTAGGAAATTCACTTAAAAGATTAGAAAAAATATCATTACTTATGATAGATTTCACTGAATATATATCAGAATTATGTACAACACAATGAGAATTTAAGCTTGTGACATTATCAAATAAAGAACGTTTTCTAAGATCTGGCTTTAAATTAAAGTAATGTAAAAAATCAGCACCTAAAATAGGGGTTGAAACATTACAAACATAAAAAGGGTAAACAAACTGTTTTCTTAGACCAAGATCAATAGATAATAATTTACGTTTATATACATTAATTAAAGTACCATTAGCTGCAACAAATTTTTGAATTGGAATAGACATTTTGTCTATTTTTGATGCTGGAATTAATGAACAATCACTTCCTGTGTCCACTAAAAATTTTAGATTGCTTCTTTTATCTCGTACAAAAAGGCGACGAGAAGTGGAAGGCGAGGCGTATGTCGCCGCTACTCCTTGCCGTAGTCGTTTCCCGCGGAAAAGGTACAGGGAGGTACGCACTTTTTAGCTTTAGAGCTAAATTTCTGATGATACCAGCAAAATTCTTTATTAACTTTTGGGCTTTTGTGCCGAAAATTAGATCGAGATAGTGAACGAGAATGACTTCTGGAACGTCGCAATGAAGCCACTTCTTCTCTTAAAAGTTTTAATTCTTTTAAAAGTTCGGAATCAGCACTCGAAGAATTAGTTGTACTAACAGCACCTACCTGTGGTGGAGATACATCCAAAATTTTATCAGCTATTTCGGCAGCTTTAATGGGTGTAAGGTCTTGCACTGATGCTAAAATAAATTGCGCATTTGAAGGCAGTTGTTGCAAGAATAGTTCGAGCAAAAGAGTGTCGGATACCTTATGGTTTTCAGCTCTTCTCTGCATGACGCGAAGTAGTTCTGACGGTTTTCTATCCCCTAGTTGTTCACCAGCTAATAATCGGCGAATTTCCTGCGATTTTGTTTCACCACAACGTTGAATTATTTCGTCCTTTAAGTTTTTGAATGGATCGGAATTATCAGGTGAAATTATTACGTCACGCACAGTCATTGCAATTTCTGGAGGTAAATTCGCAACACAATAGTTATATTTTGTTCTAGAATCCGTTATTGGTTTCGGCACAGCTAGTTGAAATGTTGATTCTACCATCGTGAACCACAGGGCCGGGTCCGTAGGGATGAATGCAGGGATTTTCACTGCATTCACTGCATCAGCTGTTTCATTCATGTTGAAAACAGAAACGAAAACACTTATAATCCAAAATAAGAACAGTTTATCCGGGTCACCACTGACTGGTCACTCTATGGTGTTCTATCTATCCTCCCTGGTGCATTTTATGAGATGGCGCTGCAAGCGCACGAAAAGCACTACAACTTTTCTCTCTGTAAAAGTTTTGTTTTGGATTCTGCCATGTTCGAACGAGAGAAGTGTGTTTGCTTGTAGATAGTTCTTCGTTATGTTAATAAATAGTTTATTTTTCTACATTGGAGTCATTAATTCAAATACGCCGACACGCCATTACATAACTGAGTGTTAAGCAACACACTTCATTGGTGACCCGGACGAAGCAACAAGCTTTCAACTCCGCTCTCTGGCAATAGATGGCAGCACCACAAAAACCCTCCGAGCATCAAAAGCCTGTGAATCGCTGTTCTCACAGCACAAAGTCTGTCACGCCCGTCGCCTTCAATTTGCCGCTACTCCTTCAACTTGGCAAAACGGGACAACTGACAGCACAATCTGGTCATCGCTACCGTCTACAGCAGTTATCGCTCGTACGATGGTGTACTCACTGGAGGGGGAGTACTGTAGCGACGCCATTAACGACATTCTAATGTAGATAATCCAATAACTTGCCGACGGACATGGGGTTAACCTTTTGTCCAGAGGTAAAGCGCTGGATTACTACCTAGACGTCCTCGGTTCGAATACAACCTACCGCAACACACTTCAGGATAAAGGATTAGCTTTCCGTGGTTCAGCATGAATCACGTGATATGAACCAATAGGTTGCTACGTTTGGCCCTTTATCGCTATTTTGGCATTTAAAATTTCGGTTCGGCAAATTATCATTATTATTTGGTAATACGAGAGTTCTATGACAGAAATGAATTGTTTTTAAAATAATTTTTCACATATTTCACATAATAAAAAATAATAAAACATTTTTTTTTTTTTTTTTTTTTTTTTTTATGATTTTCTAACAAAGTTTAAAAGTGTTTATGAAGAAAAGATAAACTTTTAAAAGAGCTAAATTTAGCAACAAATAATATTTAAAACTATTTTTAAAGATTTTGTCGGTTAAATTTCGACTACACGAAATAAAAAAGAAGTAAAATAAAAACTGAAATGGTTTAGAACAAAAAAATATTACACTACAAAAGTAAACGAAAACATTGGCGGTTATGACTTTCGCGAAATACAATCTCTAAACTGTTGCCATAGAAATTTATTGAGAATAAGCTGTTACCAAGGGAACCGACGCATAGATAATTCATGTCACATGACTCCTGTTGGACCATGTCATGGTTGCCATTTATCACATTTACTTTATTTATCTCGTTGGTTAAATCTAGACCAATCAAAAATAGGAGTGTTCCACCCGAATGTGTTCCGCCGACAAACTCTTTACTTTATTTATATAGATTTATTTATCTCGTTGGTTAAATCTAGACGAATCAAAAATAGGAGTGGTCCACCCGGATGTGTTCCGCCAACGAACTCTTTGCTTTATTTATATAGATTTAATTTTTAATGTGGTTACCATATTCAAACGCCGACACATTAATATATATCAAATAAAGCTGTTTCGAAAGCAGTTTTTGATTTGTTTTTAATATATATTGGTACACAGTACTTGTTATCTAGTCCCTTAATCTGTAATCTGCCTTTATAGTATTCAAATGCAGGGCAAGGAAAAGTTTTGTAAGTGCCCCATTAGTATTTATTTTTCTTTATTTTTTCTTTTCCTTTTTTTTTTATTTATTTATTTATTTATTTATTTTTTCTAAGAAAGAAAGAAAGGAAGGTTTAAAAAAAAAATAGTTGTGAATTTTTTTTTACAAAAACTGCATTTAACCGCCTTCATAATAAAAACTCGGAAAAAAAATCTCCAGTCTTTTTATCGATAGGTTACATTAGATTAATTTCATTATTTTTTATTCGTTATTTCATTGAGTGGCAGTATACATAACATAATAACGTAAAAAGGTAATTCCTTTTGATGAAAATAAAAATAAACTTTTGATGACATTGAAAGATATGCATTGAAATATGGAACTTTTATTCTTGGATGATCAGATAACTATACCTGAAGAATTTCCTTCTATCCTTAAAGATTATGCAAAGAATGCAATTCGTACCAATCCTCCAGATCTTTTGGAATGGTCACTTAGGTACTTTTTTTTTCCCCCATAATTAATCCAGGCTTTCATTCTTTTATTTCTCAAGTAACAGTAACAAAGCTTTTCAGCGAACTCAGCTTTGTAAATGGATTAACAATTAATAAATAACATGCGGTTTAAATTAAAAGTTAAAGGCACAGCTTTAGTTTGAGATCTTCCCCCCACCCCCACCCCAACCCCCCTGGCGAAATTTGAAATTTGTCACCGAAGTAGCTCGGACGTTTCTTGCCAAGGTCTTTACTTATCGATAACTGTTTCAATTTATCGCCAAAATTGCAAAAAATATTTAAAGTCGCCAAATTTGTCCCATGCTAAAGCTGTGCCAGGTTTTCAAAATTTACCTTGTGACATGGTGGAACAACTATAGTATTTCCCCTCAGCTAGATTTGGCGATTATGGCTAAATCATAAATCTAAAAATTATAAATCAAAATCATATAGCATAAATGATAAAATCGTAAGCTGAATTATAAATCATAAATCATAAAATCATAAATCCAAAATAAATAGCATGTAGGCTGCCATATTATATCGCAAACAATCCAGAACGACATCGTTATTGTTCAAATCGGCGCCAAAGAAAAATCGCCAAATTCAGCTGAGGGGAAATACTATAGTTGTACCAGAGAATTTTAAGATTTTTAAAAAACTTCTTTTACCTTATGTAAAGTCAGAAAGACTTTTCAAAGGAGTTTAGCAAAATGGGAACAACTATAGTATTTCCCCTCAGCTAGATTTGGCGATTTTTCGTTGGCGATTATGGCTAAATCATAAATCTAAAAATCATAAATCATATAGCATAAATGATAAAATCGTAAGCTAAATTATAAATCATAAATCATAAAATCATAAATCCAAAATAAATAGCATGTAGGCTGCCATATTATATCACAAACAATCCAGAACGACATCGTTATTGTTCAAATCGGCGCCAAAGAAAAATCGCCAAATTCAGCTGAGGGGAAATACTATAGTTGTACCGCAAAATGCTTAAAGCCTCGTAACAAGGGGTGTAAAAATGTTACTAGTTGACAAAAATCAAAGGTAGGGTACAACTATAGTATTTCCCCTCAGCTGAATTTGGCGATTTTTCTTTGGCGCCGATTTGAACAATAACGATGTCGTTCTGGATTGTTTGCGATATAATATGGCAGCCTACATGCTATTTATTTTGGATTTATGATTTTATGATTTATGATTTATAATTTAGCTTACGATTTTATCATTTATGCTATATGATTTATGATTTTTAGATTTATGATTTAGCCATAATCGCCAACGAAAAATCGCCAAATCTAGCTGAGGGGAAATACTATAGTTGTTCCGATTCTCTATGGGAAGTGACATCCAGATAAATTTTCTATGAGTCTGAGTACATCTAATCACTGAATGCTCCGACCTTATGCTGCCATGTGCAGGGTTCGAATCTTGGTTCAGGCATGGGGGTTCGCAGTTGTTCGGAATCCACTTTAACTGGTCTGTCTGCCCCAGCGTGGAAAAAATGATTGTGTAGCGGCAGATCAATGAACAAGTTTAAAATAAGGTTTTTTTTCTTTTAAATCTTTTTACCGCAGCTTTTTACATATACTTGGCAAATCAACCTCATAAACAGCCTATATAACATCCTTAAAGATTTTCTGGTACTTGTATTTATGTATTAGCTCGTCGGCCTTTTCCGCAAAATGAAAATGCGAAAGACAGCCAATGATGAAGATTTTGTGCTAATGTTTATTTTCATGCATTTTCTAGTTCATGCATAACAAATTAGCTGCATTCAGTGGTTTTTATTATTATTACTATTATGCAAGCGGAGTACATGCAAAGTAGTGATTGCTGCTGTGTAGATTTTCATACATTTTCAGATTCCTGCACGACAAATTAGCTATGCATCACTAGCGTCTCTTTGTAGCGGCAGACCTCTACGGAGCTGAGTGAGTTTGGCGAGAATTCAAGCTTGGCGCACAGATAACTAGTATGCGCTTACGCACCGAGCTCTTTCGCTTAGGTTTGTTGAGTTTATGTTTGTTATTGCTTGGCTGATTGATGAGAAATCATAGAATAATAATACGAACAACGAAATCGAATCTGATTTTATTGATTAAATAAAAGTCAGTATTCTTTTCAAATTAAAAAATAAGTCGATCGTTTGGAAAACAACAGAAATTTTACTTAATATCAAGGATATGTAACAAAATTATGCCTTTGCATTAAAAAAAAAAAAAAAAAAAAAATATTTCTTCATCAGGCAATGATTGCAAGCAGAAGACTGACATCACATGCAGACTCTTTTTACTAGACGTTGACGGGCCTCTAAACTCTCATCCAGGGTCCTTAGCATATCTGATGAAGAAACCAGTCAGACGAAGCATTAGACTAGTGTACACACACACACGCACACACACAAAAATACCCCTATCTCAAAATGCATGAATCTCAAAAACGCATGAAATTACATATTGCAGCAATTACTTAGTAATACGCACGTCTGTGCGCTTCGCGTACATGAAAAAAAAAATCACCGAATACCCCTATTTCAAAATGCATGAATCTCAAAAACGCATGAAATTACATATTGCAGCAATTAGTAATGCGCACGTCTGTGCGCTTCGCGTACGTGAAAACCAAAATAAATATCGCAGAATACCCTTATCTCAAAATGCATGAATCTGAAAAGCGCATGAAATTACATATTGCAACAATTAGTAATACGCACGTCTGTGAGCTTCGTGTACTTGAAAAAAAAAATTACAGAATACCCCTATCTCAAAATGCATGAATCTAAAAAATGCATGAAATTACATATTGCAGTAATTAATAATACGCGCGTCTGTGCGCTTCGCGTACATGAAAAAAAAAATTACAGAATACCCCTATCTCAAAATGCATGAATCTCAAAAACACATGAAATTACATATTGCAGAAGTCAGTAATTGTACGCTTCGTGTACATGAAAAAACATATTTTAAAAGTAAATAATCAAAATAAAACATTAAATTTAACTAAGAGCAAAATAAACAGAAATAATAAGAGCAAAATCTAAAATATGCTTTTGGCTGCTACGCGCATAGAGCCAAGCGTGAATTCTCGTCAAACGAACTTAGCTCCGTAGAGGTCTGCCGCTACAAAGAGACGCTTCACACACACGCACACACAAAAAAAATAAAGCGTAACACAACTCCATACCTGCTAACCATCTCATTAATAAATGTAAAATTCTTTCATACCCTCTTTATACCACGGTTTTTTTTTTTTTTTTAATAACTTCTATTCTTGTTTGTCTGGTACAAATCTTGCAATCGATTTTTAACTATAACTTCCCTACTAGCTAGACATTTGAAACTTTCAGAATAGCCCGGAACCCGATGATAACACAATACGTCGAAGCCTGATTTTGAGTTTTTGATTCGCTTTCTTTTAATTATTTGAAATATGAAAATAATAACCTACTAATAGCTTTAAAAATAGCCATTAAAATATTAACTATAATTTAATCGTTGCCAAAAAAAAAAAAAAAAAAAAAAAAAAGAGTTCATTTTCTTTCGACATAAAAATAAATACATTTAATTAAACGTGAACGTTAAAAAATTGCAAAAAGTTAAATTATGCATCTCACAAAAATTGACGCCATTATCACTTTAAAAATTTTGTACACATTAATAAAGTGCTAATGTAGTTCTATAGCTAAGATTCAACAGAAAATTTAAAAACATGGTATATAAAAAGTTTTTATCTTATAATTATTTGCACATCACTTTATTTTTAGAGCAATTCTCTCCAAATGTTGTTACGATTAAATAATAATAAAATTACTCTAAAAAATGACTGGTGTGAATGAAAAGGCGGATACTAAAAATTTTACGCTTCATAATGGGATGGTTGGCAGGTATGCAACTTAAAATCCATTTTGTGCCACTTCCAAACATAGTATTAAATTTATTGGAATTATTTTGTATGGCCCTGTAAACGAAGGATATACTTTTTACACAATATGGAACACATGGTTGCGCATATGAACAATATATGTCAATTTCATTTTGTTTAGTGTGTTAAACTAAAGATGTTAAACTGTATTTGATTACTTTTGAATGTTCCTGCACGCGAACCATTTCTCCATCTCAACGAAAAGTTTTAAGTAGCTTTACCGCATGATACAGATTTATAATAACGAGTTTGAAATTTGTTTTTGAGTTTTATGCCGATAAGAATCACAGACAGGCGCATACACGGAGTCAAATCGCTAAAAACCTAAATTTGTATTCAAAATGTGTAACTATAGCAAAAAATTTCAATTTCGAAATTTTGACCCAAAAATTGTACTTTCTCTACTATCCGCGATTGTACTGAAATGCTCGCCCTCTGGTGGGCTAAGGTGAAATTATCACACCACTGCATATCATCATATTATGCAATCGATTTTCCATGATGTAATGGCGGAGAAAGAACAATAATGAATACACGTGGCTATTATATTTACTAACAACTGCAGTTCAGAGAGCGCCATCTATCGATCATTACAAACGCGGATTATGTGGGTATCAGGAAGAAAGAAAAAGAGTGCGAAGAACCTATGATTACTTTTGCCAGTCGTCTATTTTATACTATTTAAAAAAAGAAAAGAAATGCGGCATAGATTAATTACCACGGGAAGAAAGAATACGGGAAGAATCATGGAAGCATGGAAGAATAAACGATACTTCCTTTTTATAACTCTTCCCTGCGTTAAACCGACGAATTATGGTGAAAACATTTAGCCAAGTAGAAGAAACCTTAAAATATAATAAATTAACATAATAAATAATTTAATAATAATATAAATAATAATTAAATTACAATAAATAATGATTAGATGTCTTTAAAAGGAAACACAATAGCAATTTTGGCAATAATCTTGTCGGTAATGGGGGTTGTTATAGTAAGGAAGTACCGAAAAATATATTTGATTATAAATCAAAACCAAAAATGGCCAAATTTGAACGATAAACTATTTTTATGGCAACCTAGCTGAAATAATTGACGATGGATGATAAAGAGAGTCTGGTGATCTCTGATCTAAGCACACAACGCAAACTTTTCCAGTCGAAGAAAATCCCTAAAAAAAATTCGTTCCCAATTGTGCCGCCAGATAGTCCATCATAGAACAACTCAATGGATCGCTCTAATTTCGCCTGTAAAACTATCTTTTCCGCAGTAGCAGTTCAATTGCAGGAAAAAGGTTTTATACTTTGCAACAATACAAAGTTTTATTATTATGCGGTCTTTAGGTTTTGTGGTGTTGGCGATAAGTAGGTTAAAAGACAAGGGAAATGGCAATAAAATGTAAGGTTTTAAAAAAATTCCATTAAAGCAGCTTTTTTTTTTTCCCATGAAGGTCGTATTGTATTTTAAAACCGATAACGTATTCCAATTAATTTAACAAATTTCATTAATTGGTCACAAAGTCATGCATATAATGCAGAGAGACTGACACTCAAACAGTACTCTCCCTTCAATATTTCGGTTGCCCTGTTTTTCATAACTAGAAATAAAAATTAATTTAAGGAATTTTACAAAACTGATTACATGATTCTGGACAAAAGTTTCTCTGAAACAATTATAGTAACACAGTGAATAACTATCAAAATAATGTTTTGAATGTCTCCTTAAAATAAAAGCCCAAGTTTTCTGGGAATAACGTTCGAAACTGATGTCATAGCTGCTGGAACAATGTAATTGAAAGAAAGACGATAAAATTTTATCTATGTTTTGAAAAGAGTATTATTATTTATTTATTTATTTATTTATTTATTTTTCAAGTTTGATTTAACAGAAAAAAATGACGTCGCAATTGCAGCAATGTATTGAAAAATATAAAATAACAATGTATTGAAAAATATAAAATAAAATTTTATCGTCTGGCATGAATAATAATAATAACAATAAATAAAATAAATAAGTAAATAAATAAATAAATTTGTAGTATTCAAATACTATTATTCCTTTGATAAATATACTAGAAGCATGAATTTGCGCTGAAATTTATTCAGTTCCTACTAGTTCACACTCTCCCTATATCTTGTACAAATATTGCAATCGATTTTTAACTAACTTCCCGAATAGTTAGAAATTTGAAACTTTCAGAATTGCTCAGAACACGGTGACAACACAATGCTTCAAAGTCCGATTTTCAAATTTTTTATTAGTTTTCTTATAATTAATTGAAATATGAAAATAATAACATCCTAATAGCTTTAAACCAGCCATTAAAATGTAAAATATTAGCTATAATTTAATTGTTGCAGGAAAAAAAAAAAAATATATATATATATATATATATATATATGAGTTCTTTTTTTTTTTTTTTTTGACATAAAAATGAAAACATTTAGCTAAACGTAAACATTAAAAAATTATAAAAAGTTAAATTATGCATCTCACAAAAATTGACGTCATTATCATTTTAAAAATTTTATGCACGTTGATAAGAGCTCTATGATTGATCAAAAAAATTTAAAACATGGTATAGATTTTTTTTTTTTTTAATATCTTATAACTGTTTTTATTCCATTTTGGGCTTTTTATTTCCTAATTCAAAATTATTAAAAAAAAAAAAAAAAACTTTTTCGATAGTGTTTGTAAGTAGGAATTGACTTTAAAAAAAATTTTCTTTTATATTACTTGTTTTCATAAATAATTAAATTTAAGTTAAAATCATTACTCGAATTCTGACATTTTAAATTGTTAAATAATCGTTTTTTCCTTATTGGCTAATTATCACGACATTTTGCACTGTTTTTGACTTGGCAAATATGGCTTGCCGGAATAATACGCAAATATCAAATTTGGAAATAGGTTCATTTGGAAATATCGATCGCTAGGTGGGCGAGGGCTGACTAGTATATTATATGTAATTAAAATAATATATTTTTATTCATATATTTGTCAACAACGTAGTTGATTGGCATCACTATTTGTCAATATACTCGAGAATACACATTTAAAATTTAAACTGGAGTAGAGTATTTTGGGCTAACTCATCTCATTTAATGGTGGATCGAAAAGTTTCAAAATTTGTAATGCTTAAATCAACATTTATTTCAAAACATAGTTCTTTTTTAATTGCTCCAGTTTTCAGGATTTCAGCAAATATGGATTTCATCCTTTATATATCAGTACAGATTCTTGGAATTTTATTGGAATTTTATTGCAGTGGTTTTTTCTGATAGGGCACGAGTGCAGTGTGAAAGCAGCAATTTTATGGTGATTATTTCGAAAATTCTAATTCATCATTATTCAACGCACAATCTTCCAGTATTAACTACAATATGTTATCTTTTAGCTTTACGTAGAACAATACATAATCGTAGTGTGTATTACTCTGTTCTATCAATACAGTATTGCTTCGATGTTTTATTTTTAAATAGACAAAAATAATAATGATAATAATAATAGCAATGCAATGCAATATATTTTAACATAAACAAGTACAACTGAATTGTGAGTAATTTTTATTATTTCGGGTATTTTCTTATGAATTAATTTCATAAAAAAAAAAAAAAAAGAAGAATGCTTAGTTACAATCATTGAGTTTATACAATCACTGAATTTAGTTATAATCATTAATTTCAGTTACGATTCCAGAATCATAACTGAAATTATAACGGAGCTTGTAAACCGGATTTTGACGCTGATGTAGATTAGGATTACGCCCTCATTTATATAGCTGTGCATACTTCTTCATTTATGCATCAATATACATGACATGCTGTTTTATGAATCATTCTCTTAACCTGCTGCATAAACAAAAGCAATCTTGCTGCAATTAACTTACGTCAATAGCACAAAAATGCATGTTTTGTCTGAAAGACAGCTTCTTTCTCCCATAATTACTAATATTTGATATGAATTTATTCTAGAAATATGGTACTCTGACATTCTATTGACAGCACGTAGGTTCTAACCCTGGTAGAATGCCACCCCCTCTCCCCCGAAAAGTTTATTTATTATTATTATTATTATTATTATAGGGGGTCTAGCTCATATTTACGTGAGGTGAGCATCGAAGAAAATCACGGAAAACTCCGAACACCCAGGTCAACGAGCGTGACCTGGGATCAAACACGGTATTTCCCGTCTACCAGCTTGAAAAACTGAAACTTTCGGTCACGTTTGAGGCCTAGGAGACAAGGCAAGCGATTATTTCTTGAAATGGTGTTATAAAATTTTACCATAAATTGACGCAAAAATTATAATTTAAAATCTTCTACACAGGAAGGGAAAAAAAAAAAAAAAACATGAAAATTAAAAATAGAAAGCGTTTTGGCACTTATTTTTATGTAGAAAATCTATTTTATAATTTATTTATTTATTTATTTTCCAAGGCATTTTGCATTGATATTTTAAAATTTGCTGACTGTACTGTCAATCGTCCGACTTCCAAATCATATAGACTATAAATCACGTGGTTTTTACTTTCTTCTATATATATGTATATAAGAAGGAAGTACTGGATTCGTGAAATTTTTTGAACTCCAGTTTTTGATGGATTTACACGTTTTGAGATATTCTGAACACGATTTGATTGTTTTTAGAAAATATCTGTCTGTGATTCTCTGTGTGTGTATCACAAATTTTGTGGACGCTTTATCACACGAACCAATCAACGAAATTTAACCAAACTTGGTATTCAGTTGGACTCTGACCTAAACTGGTGCTGATTACATTTGGGAATCAGTCTCTCGACAGGTGCTATGATTCAGTTTTTTCTAAATTTTTAACATGGCAGTATAGGACAAAATTTTGCATAAATGTACATAATGAGAGTTATTTTTAACGTGTGATTGTAAAATTAATATAAATTATTGATAATAGTAGTAGTAAGCTAGGAAAAAAGTGTGTGCATGTAAGAGCATCACTCCTCACTCTGGAGGGGGGGGGGGTAAATTTTCAATATGGGTACCTTTCGAAAGAACTCGTTAATTCCTTTAAAACGAGTGGTTGAACCTGTCTGTGACAATTTAAGAGAAAGTTATCGATTTTTTTTTTCATTTTTAACGGAGGGAAAAAAAATATATATATACTTTCAGTCAATACATCTTATTTAACTGACTTAATGTTTTTATAGCTAACCGAAAGATGGCGCTTGTACTCAGTTGTCTTATACCTTCATTCTTCAGTCCTTATCTTAAACGATTTAATTATTAATATTTATGGTACGATTTAATTTAACTCTACTAGTATTAATTTTAACATTATCATTTAATATTTACTCTGTGTATTTTATCTTTAATGTAATTGTTCTGAAGTATTTTCGATTAATCGATATCTGTCGAGCTTTTATTTTAACTTCAATTTAGGTTTTGGCATCAACCATTTTTCCAGTTTGTGTTAACTGTTTTCCATGTGGTTACTCTGATTATTTCATGTTATCACTTTGGTTTCCTTTAAGATTTTAATTAATATTTATTTATTCTTTGTTTTAATTTAATTTTTCACTTTTTTCTCATTCTTTATGGTTTTTTGCTGCATTGATCGGTGCGTGAGATGATATAAATTGCTATGATTAGCAATATCGTTTTACGAAATCGTTGCAGCTTTCTCTGCTTTATGAAGTATGCGCCCCTTGAAGGTATGCTTCTAATTTTAAGCATTTATATCCAATTGATTATGAGGTTTATTATCTTTTTTCTCTTTCACAAGTTTAATGGTCCTTTTTTATTATCCTTCAGGTCGGCGTAAGTATTTTAAGTTACTATGGTAACTCATTGGTTCCTTATCTATATCGCAACTTTTTGTGTCATTCTTTCCTCTATGTTAAATTCAGTTCTATATTTTAGTGTGCTGTTATTGTTTTAGTTCTATTAATTGCTAAATTTTAAGATTAAATTTTATTACGTTATCTATTATATATATATATATATATATATATATATTTTTTTTTTTTTTTTTTTTTTTTTTTTGTGTGTGTGTGTGTGTGTATGCATAAAATTGACTTTCTTTCGGTATGATTTGACACGATTTGATTGTTTTTAGAAAATATCTGTCTGTGATTCTCTGTGTGTGTATCACAAATTTTGTGGACGCTTTATCACACGAACCAATCAACGAAATTTAACCAAACTTGGTATTCAGTTGGACTCTGACCTAAACTGGTGCTGATTACATTTGGGAATCAGTCTCTCGACAGGTGCTATGATTCAGTTTTTTCTAAATTTTTAACATGGCAGTATAGGACAAAATTTTGCATAAATGTACATAATGAGAGTTATTTTTAACGTGTGATTGTAAAATTAATATAAATTATTGATAATAGTAGTAGTAAGCTAGGAAAAAAGTGTGTGCATGTAAGAGCATCACTCCTCACTCTGGAGGGGGGGGGGGGGTAAATTTTCAATATGGGTACCTTTCGAAAGAACTCGTTAATTCCTTTAAAACGAGTGGTTGAACCTGTCTGTGACAATTTAAGAGAAAGTTATCGATTTTTTTTTCATTTTTAACGGAGGGAAAAAATATATATATATACTTTCAGTCAATACATCTTATTTAACTGACTTAATGTTTTTATAGCTAACCGAAAGATGGCGCTTGTACTCAGTTGTCTTATACCTTCATTCTTCAGTCCTTATCTTAAACGATTTAATTATTAATATTTATGGTACGATTTAATTTAACTCTACTAGTATTAATTTTAACATTATCATTTAATATTTACTCTGTGTATTTTATCTTTAATGTAATTGTTCTGAAGTATTTTCGATTAATCGATATCTGTCGAGCTTTTATTTTAACTTCAATTTAGGTTTTGGCATCAACCATTTTTCCAGTTTGTGTTAACTGTTTTCCATGTGGTTACTCTGATTATTTCATGTTATCACTTTGGTTTCCTTTAAGATTTTAATTAATATTTATTTATTCTTTGTTTTAATTTAATTTTTCACTTTTTTCTCATTCTTTATGGTTTTTTGCTGCATTGATCGGGGCGTGAGATGATATAAATTGCTATGATTAGCAATATCGTTTTACGAAATCGTTGCAGCTTTCTCTGCTTTATGAAGTAATTTAGCTATTATTATATTTCTCTGAGATAAAAATCATCTGCATTCGTCATGGAAATTTATTTTAATAAATAATAATTTACTAAATAATTTGTGCTGCGTGAATTTAAATAATATTATATAGAAAAAAGTATTGTGGTGGCCGCAACATACTAGTTTGAATTAAGTATAAAAGTGTTTTTTTTTTTTTTTTTTTTAATACTGAATTTTAAACAGATTCTTAAGGGCGTATCAGATTCAGCAACTTTAGAAACAACCAATTTTTGAGCCGATTTTTCCTCGACGAAAACACCGTAGAGGTTACAATAGTCGGGTGAAAAGTTGGATGAAAGAAGACTAACTTCTGACGCTTATCACTTTTCTTGGCGCGAATAAAATACGCAATGATTAGCGTTAAAATTCCCTTTCATTTGTGTAAAATATCGCATTATTATTTCTATTTTGATCTTTTTTACAACTATTGTCATAACGCCATACGAAAATAAAAATGATTAATTGAAAATTCTTATCATTTAACGGTAAAATAAACGTGCTTAACGATAATATTTCTTCTTCAAATCTCCACTTGAAGCGATTCCCGTGTTCCGCCATCTTGGAAATATGACGTATCAAAATAGTGCATCCTGATTGGACGAATCCGAGGAGAAATTGACTATACGGACAATTTTATCAAGGCAGCTCTGAAAAAGTTGGGCAACTTCGGTCTGCGCTATCACACTGGGAGTAGAGACAATTTTTTCCGAAAAATCGGCGCTGATCAGTGGTTGGCTCTAAAATCGCCTGTAAAGTCGTCGAGTCTGATACGCCCTTTAAAAAGTTAAAAATTGGCTATAAATCATGGCGAGATGAATCTTTTCTTTCAATTATTGTAATTATTCCATCTCATTCTTGTGTCTCTCTTAAAACGCACTACTCTGCCAAAAAAAGGGGGTATTTGAAACTTAATCCTTACCGAAAAAGAAGAGTGTTTGAAGCTTTTTTGTGTATGTGTACGTCTGTCTGTGGCACAGTAGTTTTTAAATGAAAAAACCAGTTTGAATATTCTATTATTATTATTACTATTAGAACGCTGATTTAATAGAGCTGGTTCTTAGCTATGTTTGATATATATATATATACATAATTAATTAAAATGTGATTATTTATTTATTCATTTTGGCCATTTTGCATTGGTGTTTAAAATTTGCATGCTGGCAATTTTCCAACTTCCAAATCAAGTTAGATTATATAGCACTTTTTTTTTTTCTAAATTAATGTGTAAAAAAGCACACACACACACAAAAAAAAAAAAAAAAAATCGTGAATTTTAAACCGATTTTGAAAACGTTTTAAATTGGCTATAAATAGTGATTATGAATTAACAGTCCAAAAATATCATAAATTTAGTAGGAAGTTTGAGATTTTATAGTTTTTTATTATTTATTTTATTTTATTATTATTTTAATAATTTTAACATTATTGTTATTTCAAAATTTTGTTAATTAATTTAAATGTGATTATTTTCAAATCATTTTTCATTGACATTTTAAAATTTGCGAGCTGTCAGTCTTCCTACTTCTAACTCATGTAAGTATAATCATGTAATATATCATGACAGGTTATTTATTATTACTACTAGTATCGCCCAGCGGACGAAACGCGGAAATCTCAAAACGTGTAAATTCATCGAAAACCGAAATTTTCTCCATACCTTCTACTTTCTTCCTATGCATGCAGAAGCTAGTAAAAAATCTACTTTTTTAAAAATAAGCAGTCGATTTCAGTTAATTGAAATGTAAGGAAATCTCAAAATGTGTAAATTGGTCGAAAACCGGAAATCAAAAATTCTTTCCAAATATTAAACTTTCTTCTTACATACTATGTAGGAGATATACGCAAGCAAAGTATGACGTCACTGACTGTCGTTGGGGCCAAGTAAAAGATTTCCTATGCTAATCGTCCATTGGATTTTTTGTAAAAATTATTAAAAATTGAGAAAAATTATTTCCTGATTTTAATCCCCATATTTGGGTATAATTAAAAATTAGCCATCGTGCACATGTGTTAGATTAAGTTATTTTGCTGTCAAATTGACAAAGTTTTGATTTTAAACTTCAAAACTCTAGAAACAAAATAGGCATAGATTTGATATCTGTTCGTCCTTGCTATTTTGTGTATTTGGCGATCAAAAACGTAATACGAAAACATACTTGCCAGATGTATATTTTCGTAATACATATATATTATACGAAATATTGTTTCATATTATTGACTGCTCGTTATTAAAATAACTATGACTTTTCAAAGAAATTAAATATGTTCGCCAGATAATTTGGCGATCTTTAATTATTATTTTTTTCCCCACCAAGGACGGAAGATATCAAATCTATTCCTTTGAAATGAATCTCATTCCATGTTCCATGCGCAACCAAAGTGTGACGTCACTGACTGTCTTTGGGGCCAAACAAATCTACATTGGACAAAAAATCCAATGCACGATTAACATAGGAAATCTGATTGGCCACAAAGACGGCCAGTGACGTCATTACTTCGCTTGCGTATTGAAATTAAATGTTTATGTTTATATTCGAAAATGGAAGTCTGTCATTTTATTTTTCCAGAGTTTTGAAATTAAAAATTAAAACTTTATGAATTTTACAGAAAAAATAACTCAATCTAACACACACAGACTGTAACTTATATAACTATACCCAAATATAGGGATTGAAATCGGAAGATAATTTTTCTTAATGTTTAAAAAAAAAAAAAAAATGGAAGATTATCATAGGAAACCTTTTGCTTGGCCCCACGGATGGTCAGTGACGTCATCACGTCGTTTGCGTATAGTAATAAATCTTTTTTCTTTTTTCTTTTTTTTTTTTTAATAAGTAGTCAATTTCAGTTAAATGGAATGTATTATGTTTTTGCATAAAAAAATGTCTTCAAATAAAAGCTGACGTAAATCACAAAAAAAAAAAAAAAAAAAAAAAAAAAAAAAAAATCGATTTAAAAAAAAAAATTTGATGATAATAATAATAATAAATAAATAAAAATTAGATTTCTCGTAAATCAAATCCTTTTTTAACTTGCGTATATCTTCAACAGTATAAACTTTTGATCTACCACTCATTCACTCAAATTTCTACCATCTAACGACTATTTTCTCTTAGAATAAAAAATCCGTAGTCGAGAGTATAGTGATGCTACATTATACAAATTACTGTGTCTATGGTTTCATTTGAGTTTTCAGAAATTGCCAGATTCAACAACTTTCTACTTTAGGTATTTTTCAGTATAAAAGAATACGTGTATAAAATGGAAAAATGCACACAAAATAAAAGTACTTTTAAATACCTTCTTGACATCGTAAGAAAATAATTTTTTATTCTGCACATCTGGCTAATCATACCTTTCGAATGATACCATTTTCAACCCTCTACTCCCATAATTAATATGTTAAAAGTGTACCACAAATTTCATGCGTGCCTATTAATATATAGATTAATATTTTTGCTGTTGTTAGAGTATACAAAAAAAGCTTTTCCTTTTTTAAAGTTCAGGATTTTTAAACGATTTTGACAAAAATTAAAATTTGGCTATAAATAGTAATTATGAGTTCACAGCTTAAAAATCGCTAAATTCGGCTGAAAATTAGATATTATTAAAGAAAAATAATACTTAATTAAATTGAAGACCAGCCCTGCGTTGACCTTTTATAATTAATGAGCTAACTTTCTTACAAATGAAAATTACAGATTTTATATTAAAGGGGGGGGGGCGTTAAATTCAAGGTTTTTTTTTTTTTTTTTTTTTTTTTATAATTAGCTTTTTGCATTTGTTTCTAACTTTAGATTATCCTTAAAGTTCAGTGTAATTAATATTTATTCTGTTATTGTGTACTTCAGAAAACTCTAATGAGATTTATTTTACAACTTTTTAAATGTGCTTAACATTTGTTACTGACTATCAATTATCCTTAAGTGTCAGAGTAATTAATATTTATTCTATTATAGAATACTTATGAAAACTCTAATGAAATTTTATTTACAATCTTTTAAAAGGGCAATCATTATAAATTTAGTATTATAAAAACAAATTCAACTACTTTTTTTTCTTTTTTTAATTATTAAAAAGAGAAATAATTAAACTTTCTGAAATTTATGCAATAGGTATTTTGCTTGTCTACGAGATGGAAAAGAACCACCAACGAGAAAGCGATTACGTTTCGAAAAACCAGCTTATCCTTTTTTCACTACCGTTTCCATGTTTGTAAGTTTTTTAACAAATATACTAATTAGCAATGCAAATTCAGTCAGTTTTTTTATTTATATTATTATTATTATTTTCTTATTCTAAAGGTATTAAGATAACAGAAATTTATTTGCGATGTATGAGATCCGAAAGCCATATCTGTTATTCTTATATTAATTTATTAATCTTTCAAATCAATGTCATCTTTTTACACAAAAGAGAGAGAGACAGAAGGAGTAGAAGAAAAAAAAAGAAGAAAGAAAAAAAAAGAAAAAGAAAGAAAATTGATATTTAAATAATAAGTAAGAATTTGATAGGAAAAGTATACCTATATAAAAATTACCCGTTATGTTTTTTTTTTTTTTTTTTTAAACCTATATAAACAAACACACACATTTACGTTTATTTATTTAAGAGGAAGACTATGAAACCATTTAGAAAATAAATACATTTTTCATAAATTATATATATGTGTGTGTGTGCGTGTATTTGTCATTCTATTTATTTATTTTTGGATTTGAAAGTAAAATTTATGTTCAAATATTTATAATTTCTTAGTCAATAATTTATAATTTACAGTTTAAAATTTTGTTTCGCTTATTACTACAGATATTAAAACAATGAATGTTTTTTTTTTTTTTTTTTTTTTTTTTTTAAGATTGCCCATTTACAACCATTTTTATCCAAGGGATATAATAGTGTTTTTAATAAATTTATTCACTTTAAAATGAATTAATTCAATAATTAATAACTACTGTATTTAATTGCAATTCATAACATGCTATAATTTTATAGCATGATGTTTTAATTATATGTATAAACATTTGTTTATTTAAGAAAAATACTAGAAACCAATTAGAAAATAAGCGTAATTTTGATAAATTTTACATCTATGTAATTTTTTGCTTTGAAAATGTAATTTATGTTCAAATATTTATAATTTCTGAGAAATTCAAGAATGATGCCTATCGCGATCATTGATACTGAAGCGTTTGTACGTACAATGACGCATTCGTATTTATCGGTCTCGAATCACTAAGGTCAGTGAGAAGATTTCAATGTGACGCAAATTCAAAACGATTATATCTAATGTACCTACTAGAAAGATTTCTCCTTGATTTTTGATATTTTATCTAATCTATCGTGATAGAGGAAATGGATGGATATAAAGAAATCTGCAAAGAAATGTTGAAACATTAACAAACTCAAATATTAAAAATCAGTATTATTACGTAATAATAATAATGAAATAAAATAAAAATATCAATAATAGTAATGGTAATGTAGATATTATATTTTTATTATGTTAACATTATTTTTTATTGAAATTACTATCAATAAAAAAGAAAAAAAACCTAATTTATAATATTATAATTTTTTTTCCGTTGAAAATAACAAGCTTCCTAGAACCACTACAATACAAATATTGTTTCTAACTAGAAAGAACTAAACAATAGGGGGGGGGGGAGAGAGAAGGGGATATAAAACTACATTAAATACCGGATAATTTTATGTGGATTAGTTTTGCAAAAACATAATTTATTTACATTTGAAAAGAATATTTATAAGCATGAATATATGCACCCCACAAGGAATAATTAGAGTAAAAATTTTAAAATATTTCACTGGAATGCAAGTGGGTGCGGTACAGCAAAAAGGAATGACTTGGGAGGATGGGGGTGGATATTTATCACAAAATATCTAAGTAGTTTTTTGCACATTTCAGTAATTAATATATATAATGACCCTCATCTATCATTCACGATTCCGGTTTACACCGCTTCAAAACAGAGACTTTTGGCGGCCATTTTTTTTTTCCAGTTTGTTCAATTCATCAACTTACGAAAACATACATATCATTTTCATACATGTTTTGTATCGCACATATTGTTATTTATTCCCTCTAAAACCTTGAAAAACTATTCAATTGTAATGTTTAAATGTTTAAAAATATATAACGGATCACTGGCTATTATAAACATGAACCTATAAATAGAATTATGTAACTTCATGATTATAAACAACGCAATGCCAAATGAAAACAAACCAAAACTGTTGCCATTCAGAAAATACAAATTCCAAATGGACAACTTTTTAATTCCGAATGAACGACTCTTTGACTGTTTCATTAAAAAAACGCTTAAAATATTTCTAAAACATATTAAAGGCTTAAAAATCTTAAAATATTTGTAACAACATATTAAAGTCTTTAAATATTTTTATCAAGCTTCATTACATGTTTACATTGTAAGGTATGATTGGCGTCGAGTTCAGTACGTAAATGTCGCCAGTTGATGTTAGTTTTGAAATTAGTGTAAAGTTATAGTTGGGATAGAATGTTTGGTTGGGCAAGTAAAGGTCACCAGTTGAAATGAGTATTGAAAGTAGGGTAGTCTAAGGTAATAATGTCGAGTCAAGATAAAATGTTCGGTTGAGAATGAGAAAGTCCCTAGCTGGATCATGGATATTTTGGCGATGTTGTGGGGGAGATAGCTGGTTGGGAGTATAGAGTAGAGGTGAATTTGGGTTAGCATGGAGTGTCTGTAATTATTAGACAGTTAGAAAATACGCAAGCAAAGTGATGACGTCACTGGACGTCAGTGGATGCAAGAAAAAGATTTCCTATGTTAATCGCCCATTGGATTTTTTGTAAAAAATTATTAAAAATTGAGGAAAATTATTTTCCGATTTTAATTACCATATTTCGGTATAGATATGCATTCGTTATCGTGTGCATGCGTTAGATTAAGTTGTTTTTGCTGTAAAATTGATAAAATTTAAATTTTAAATTTCAAAACTTTAGAAAAATAAAATAGCAAACTTCCATATTCGATTGAAAACATAAACATTTCATTTCAAAGGATGATATTTACACAATAAATATCCAACTATATACTAATTAAAAGGAAAATGATAAATATTCTATCATAATTTGAAGTCAAATTTGTTTTCAAATGTCTGAATAAAGTGTCTGATATACTCATATGTTGCAGCGGAATAGATTTAATATATCTGTCATCCTTGGCGGAAAAAATATATCGCCAAATTGTTTGGCGAACATATTTCATTCCTTTCAAAAATCATGGTTATTTTAACAAATTATATTAAGAGAGCGATGAATTATAGAGCATTTCCTCGTGACGTCTGGTGGTTGGCAAAAAAGCGCGCTCGACTTGCCCGCGCAATTTACTATATTGGTGATCCGCCATCGCTATGCTTTTCCCAAGCCCACTCATAAAAGTTGAGATGTTTGTTTACAAACAAGGAACTGCCCTATATGAAACAATATTTCGTAGAATACATATTACGAAAATAAACATCTGGCATGTATATTTTCGTAGTATGTTTTTAATCGCCAAATACAGAAACGCCAAAGATGACACAGTTTTGAAATTTAAAATTTTGTCAATTTGACAGCAAAATAACTCAATCTAACACATGGATACGATAGCATATCTATACCCAAATACGGGTATTAAAATCGGAAAATAATTTTCCTCGATTTTTAATAATTTTTTACAAAAAATACAATGGGCGATCAACATAGGGAATCTTTTTCTTGCATCCACGGACGGTCAGTGACGTCACACTTCGGTTACGTATTTGGAAACAGGATCTTCGATAGTCTTAAAAAAAAGTATTTTGGTAAAATGAAGTGAATCGTTATTTACTTCCTCTTACCCATAGGGTCGAGAAAGTATTGTTTTAGGGTCAAATTTTCGAACGTGAGTTTTTGTTATACTTACATGTTCTGAGGTCCCCTGAATACGAAAATCACGTTTTGTGCGAATGGTCTCTGTGTCTGTCTGTCTGTCTGTGTGTCTGTTATCAGCATATCACAAGAACAAATAGTAGCAGAAATTCCAAACTCGGTATTCTGAATGTGTATCATATAGGGATGCTACAGTAAGCTTTTCGTTAAGATGAAGCAAATGGTTCGTGTACAGGGACATTCAAAAGTATTCAAATACATTACGACTATGGGGGAAATTGCAGGTAAGTAGAATTTAACATCTATAGACTGCACTAAACCAAATGAAACGAATACATATTTTTTGTAATAGAGATAGTCAACTGGGAAAAATTTTTTTGTGTATGTAGGAGCCTCGCCTTCCCCCCTGGGGTAGATGTCCTCCCTCGAGTGGAGTAAATTTTCATAATGGGTATCTTTCAAAAGAGCTCGCCAATACCTTTAAAACGAATGGTTGAACCATCGATCTACGATAATTTAAAATAAAGTTATTAATTTCTTTCATTTTTAACATTTTTTTTTTTTTTTTACTTTAATATTGAGAATAAATTCAACTTTCTTTTGGATATTTAGTGTTATACTATTTCTCTAATATGGAAATCGTCTGTATTATCATACAAGATAACTTTTTTAAATAATAATTTTAATAAATTATTTTTTTTAACTGGATTATTTTTTAATAACCGAATTAAATTCTATATAAATGTAGGTGCATTAATGAAACGGGGGGTTGATGGGGGGCCAGAACTAATTATCATATAAAACTCTTCCGAAGCCTAATTTGAATTGTTTAACATAGGTTTACATAACAGTACTCTTTATCTTACCTCTTAATCTCCAACCTGTACTTATAGCATTAAATTTCAGGGTAAGAGAAAGTCGTGTGAGTGACACACTAGATTATTCTTATTATGAGGACTTTAAATAGAGCACTTAACGGAAGACTGGGATGTGTTGTTGCTGTTGTGTTTTCGGGCCTATATTTTTTGTCAACCAGCAGTTTTTTTATTGTCATTCATATTTATTGATCGGGTAGAATTTTTTAAATTTCAGAACTAAAATTATAAAATATCGAAACACGTTTGATTTATAAACAAAAACTGAAAATACATTTAAATGATCACGTGGTAATCTTCATGATCTAAACATTGTTTTCAAGATTTATCGTTCACATTCCGTCATTTTTGACGGGGTTATATACTAGTAAATAAATAAACAAAAATAAATTAATGTAAATTTAAATGAAATGAATTAAATTGAATGAAAAATTGGCTTTTATGCAAAATAATAATACATTTAAGCAGAAAATTTGTGATTAAAAGTATAGTGTGGGATTTTTTATGTTTAAAAATTCTTCAGTGCAGTTTATGATAGTAGAGTAACAACTTTACAGATTCAAAAAAAAAAAATACTGAAAAAACAGACGTTCATATCAACAAATCAATGAAAAACTTTGTAATAACACTATACAAATTAAATACCACACAATCTCTGTTTCGGATAATAGATCTGAAAACTGAAAATTTAACTTATTCGTCAAATAACGGTAGATACTTTCGTCAAATAACGGTAGACCTGGAAATTAAAATTTTAAGTTATTCGCTAGTGGTCAATAGATCCTTTCTGACTACTATCTCTTTTTCGCAAATCTTTCGAAAAACAACACATATACAAATGAAATAGCACACAAGCTCTGTTTACGATAGTAGACCCGAATTAAAATTTTAAGTTACTTGCCAAGCCATTGGTTGGTTGATCCTTCCAGCTAACTCAGCACTTTTTCGTAATTTTTTCAGTTGATTAACTATTCGCTGCTGATAGACAGAATTCACGCTCTTTTTGAATTTAAGTAACTAGCAAAATCATATCATTTGAAAAGTTAGTAAGAATAAAGTTAGAGTAAGAGAATAGTATATTTTATGAGTAACTACTTTTCATTACAAATAAATTAATTAATTCATACAATTTTGCTTAAAACTAGGATAATAGGCCAGCTAAAAATTTTTCTAAAACAGAAATAGAAACACTGATTTTAAAGCTTTTTTTGCTCCCCCCCCCTTTTTAGATACTGCTTTTCGACTGGTACTAATAAAATTATTGCAATTATAACTGTGCATTGTTAATAATTGTTAATCAGAGAAAAATAAATATTTTTTTCTTACCAACAACACTTAAGCCTTCGTTATTGTAATTAAAAAACTCTGCATGAGCTTGTTGAAGAACCTAAAACAAGAAAATTAAATTCTATTTTTAAAAAATAATTCTTTTAATTTCAAATAATATGATACTTAAAAATAAAAATCAGTTTTTTACTTTCCGAACACTATGGTGAGGAAAGTACTGTAATCATGTCAAAAATCCGAATTTGAGATTTTGGTGTTTCTATACGTTTCAAGGTCCCCTGAATCCGTTTTCACTATTTTTACGATGATGTATGTATGTATGTGTGTGTATGTATGTGTGTGTATGTGTGTGAGTGAACACGCTAGCGTCTAAACGCTTTGCTTGAATGAGCTGTAAGTTGGTACGCATGTTTCAAGTCACCGTAGCACGAACCCTATTGATTTTGATGAATCTAGCAAAAAAAAGTTTGATTATTTAGCCAAAAATCAAGAAAATTCTTATTCTTATGTTTTATATCTGATTATCGAAATGTGCCCTATTTTTGCAATTATTCATTGAAATATGCAATTTTCCCATCCGAATTTTTTAAAGATTTTTTTAAAATCGTATATTTTTGCGCCCGTTTCATATTATCCGATTTTAGTTTGATGGGTCCATTCTAAAATCTTCAATATTTTATGAAATGGCTGTTTCTGGCCTGAATTTTTTTTAATAGAACTCTGTTTTAGGAAAATAAATAAAATATTATAAAAAGAAAGTTAACGATAAAACATACGTTAAAATTACTTTATACCATATTTAACTTAGAAAATACGAATAGATAAAAATAGACAGGAAACAATATATTCTCTCACTTATCAACTGAATTTCATAATATAATTTCAAATCAAGTAAAAGATCAGCAGTTTTTTTTCTTACATACGGTTGTGGTTGTCTTAGAAATGTATAGTAATTGTAAATTTTATATAACATAAAAATATTTTACATTGTATGTTTTTGGAAACTTAAATTTAAAACTTTAATTGCAATAAGTATTTATATTAAATTTTGTTAGGACAATATTACTCAATTAATATTAATGTCGCTAATTAATGTTAGTTTTCAATCCTAATGACAATCATAGATGATGATGATTTTCAAAACTGAGTTTTTTTTTTTTTAATTCTTTTATAAATTTATGAAAGAATTAAAACTTTTTTTTATAAATTTTAGTTATAATATCAAAGACAGAATTATGTAATCATGTAAATTAAATCTGTTCCACATTATTTCATTATTTATCAATAATGTAATAAATGAGGAATATAAAGCAGAGAAATTAATAAATTAAATATGTGTATATACAGAGAGTTCTAAATGTGTCTTTTCATTTAAAAGATAATAATTACAGAAAAACAAATAATGATATATATTTATTTTATTTTTTGTGTTCCATAAAGAAAACATCAAATCTTTTTTTTTTTTTTTTTTTTTTTTTTTAATGATGTATGAAATAAATAGCGCTACGTAGAATGTTTTTGACACTGATGTACTGAAAAGCCGGATTAGAAACAGCGGCCACCCAGACTGTTGATTTGCAATGCGATATTGACATTGATAGAAAGAACGCAGCAGAATGCCTCTGGAGCTGAAAAGTGTCTTTTTACATCTAATATAAATTTTTGATAAAAAAAAGTTAATTAAAAACAGGAAAAACTTGTCTGTAAAGAGAAAAAGGGGAATTTATTCTTACTAGTATTTATTCTGATTCTGATTCTACAATGTTTCATAGAACGCGGTAAAATCTAGGGTGGTAAAATCTGGTATAGACTGGATATGTGTATATGACTGAATATGTGTATAACTGGATACTGGATATGTGTATAACTATGAATATGTGTATAACTGCTATGTGTATAACTGGATATGTGTACATGACTGGATATTTGTCGTGTTGCTCACGACAAATGGTCCGCACATTGAAATCGTAAAACAGCAAACATTCTATATCATATGCGCTTATTCTTATTTGCTTATTTTATTATTATATATGGGCCGTCCATAAATGGTGTCACGCTTGGAGGGGGGGAGGGGGTTTGTGAAATTGTGACAGTTTGTGACAAGGGAGGGGAGGGGGGTAACAAAAAGTGTGACATCACATATTTCAGTTAAAATACAAACATTTATATTTAGCAGATGAAATTTTGAAGTTATTTTAAAATTATAAAAGATTAAAGATATTTTTTAATTCGGGTAAAAGTAACTTTATCCTGTGATTCCCCCTCCCCGCATACATTATTTTCTTTCAGAAGATATATTCAATATATCTTCACTTTAATTCAATATATTTTTCATATAATATTTAGTGCTTATGAATTACAGATTTGTCTTTGAATAGTTTAAAGCATTATAAAATGTGAATATTTAATAAATTTTCCATAAAATGAACTTTTTTGCTGGATTTGGCGACTTTGTTAAAAGGAGGTACGAGTGTATATTAAATTTTATTCAGTTTTCCAAAATACTACTATTTTCAATTGCTATTTTCTATGAATACTTTACAAGTGATCTATATTAATTTGGATTTTTTTTTTTTTTTTTTTTTTTTTGTAAACCTTACTCTTAGTTCATACAAAATAACTACACGTATCATTATTATGGTTATATTTACAGATGTCATTAAGATCCATAGTCAACATTTAAAAATAAAATTTGAAATATGACCTCTAGTCTAATATTTTGTTTCTGAACTTCAAGTAATTATTGATGTATGTTATGTTCCGTGACATGTGACAAGGGGGAGGGGGGGGGGGTATATTGAAACGTGACACTTTGTGACAAAGGGGGGGGGAGGGGGTCCAAAATTTTGAAAAAAAGCGTGACATCATTTATGGACAGCCCCTATATATATATATATATATATATATATTAAGTTTGAAGACACATTTCAGTCATTGAAAAATAAACTTTCATATTTACTTTGGAATACAAAACATCGTATGCGCATATTTTTGTTTGTTTGTTTTTAATTATTGTTTACAAGTGAAAAAATACATTAAGGACACTTTGTATATTCCCCAAAATTAACTTAATAATTCCCAAAAATTCACTTAACAAAGTGTCAAACTACCTGATGGAAGTGTTCGACATCTATAACCAACACATAAATTAACATCAAGTATTTTAAAAACAACATATAGAATTGAAACGTTAGTCCATCTTGATTCACATACGCACACGTGTTGCCACATTTTCGTACCAAACTTTTCAGTTCTTGTTTTGGAATACTCTCGAAATCAGAGGTGCGGCGTTCACACAAAGAATAGCTTTAATCTTTGATACGTTATAAAGATTTTATAAATTCTAAAGTATATTTAATAATACGGAATGAATAATGTTAATTTAATGCCAAAAGTGTTCTACCTCAACTGTTTAATATAGTTTTTATTTTCTTTAAAATTACACACAAAAATGTAATTATATAATTATTTTCTCTTTTCTATTTCTCATCTATTCTCCATTTTTCTATATCTGAAAAGATGGATCCTTTTTCCATAGGGATTTTCACCCTTTTTCTCAGGAATTGTTACTGAAATCTTTCTGTAGGAAAGGCATTCCCTGACCTTGTGAAGGAAAGAAGCGACACTTTTTATTTTTTAAGGGGTGGGGGATAGAACGTTTTAGAACCCTTTTTTTATGTATTATTAAAAAACAAACTTTGAGGAAAACGGGTTACACTTTCACTGTTTCTGAGCATGCATTTCACCCTCAAAAATCATTTATTCGGATTGTATCCCCGCACTTTCCTTATTGCCACTAACCTGTTTTCTTTTGCGCATATTTTTTAAACAAAGGAACAAATAAATATAAAATATGTATGGTTCGGTATAAAATGATAACCGATTTTTATAATACTTTAGGAAAAGTAATAATTTTTCAACTGATATTAATTTAATTTTTCTGAAATGTAAGCTTAGGAAGAAAGGAAAAATTATTTTATTTATTTATTAATTATTATTATTATTTTTAGCAAAGTAAACTAAATGAGAGATGGTGTTTCAGATAGCTAAAGAAAGATATACATGTCTCCAAATGCTAAATTAAAACAGAATTTTTCGTCCTGCATTCATTTTTCTTTGTATGTGAATAACAGTTTAAAAAAACATACATACGAATATGCAAACTATATACAACGAAATATTACTCGTTCTAAAATTATTTATTGACATTTTTATTATTCTGGCGACGTTCATATTTTACAAATTGATAATTATATATTTTTTAAAAGTCCTTATGGAAGAGAGATAAAAATGAATAGAGGAGGAAAAATCCAGTTTTAAATTAACAATTGGAGACGTGTGCATCTTCATCTAATAGTAATGGATCCTTAACACTATTTCTCATTTAAATTTTTGTTTAATAAAAATGTTTACATTTTTAATTTCTTCCACAATTAAGTTTAATAAAAATTGAAATAATAACAGTTTAAAAATTATTGCTTTTTTAAAGTTATATAAAATTCGATTAATGACTTGACATTGAACATTCCATTTAATTTTTTTTTCCTATGTCTGATTGTTAAAAGTTACACACACACACACACACACACACAAAAAAAAGTTTTTGATTTAAAATGCCTGTGAAGTACATGTAATTATGCAAGTACTATGTACGTAGCTTATGTAAGTACTGTTTATGTAAACACTACGTGTGCTATTTCTTTCCCGTACACTTAAAAGTAAAATGCTTTGAATTTAATTACTTTTTATGCCAATACTCTATAAATAATAAGTATATTCCCTTTTCATTTTACAAAAAATTATGTAAGAGACTTGGTCACTCAGAAACGGGGTTCCATTTCGCAATTACGGTGCGTTTGTATTTTTATTATGAGAAATCGAAAAATCAAAATTTTCAATTTCTTTTACGTGTACATATATAAGAGAAATTATATATATAATACATTTATATGTATATATGTGTGTGTATCTTTTTTATCCACGTTTATAAAAAGTAATATATACATAAATATCCACGTTTAATATAAACATATATATATATATATATAAGTGTGTGTGTGTGTATTCTTTTTTATCCACGTTTCCCCTAAAACATATATTTGCATACTGATTTAATGGATAAATTTCACTATCAAAACTTATCACTTAAAAAAGCATATATACATATTTTAGGGGGGGAAATATAAAAACATATTTTAGGGAAAAAAAAAAAAAATTAAATACGGGTACACAAAAACAAATTTTTAAAAAGACGCACACACATACACTCAAAAAAAAAAAAAGATAATTTATGAGATACCTTTAAAATACGCAAGCATATCGTACGCAAATAGGTTTAACATTACTACTGCTGTATAAACAGAGAACATGTACGTACACCCTTACACAATTCTGATAAAAGTTTTATAATATGATGCAGACCGTCACAGGACAATTCATTGTTCTTACGAAGTTTCAATAAATATTAAAAGTTTCATAAAAAGGAATTTGCTGCACTGCAGAAGGTCGTAAAAATAATTACATGTTGGACTTCGTAGGGCTTCTTAGGATCATAATAAATGAAAGTTTAAGGGTTTCGAAATTAATGACGTGCCTTCAGCTTAAATATCTGTAAGTTGAGTTTTGCTTTTCGGTAATGAAATATAATGTAAAAAATTACAAAATCAAAAATTTTTGATAAATCCTTCGATGTAAAGATTAATTTAATCAGAAATACCTTTTTTTTTTTCTTTTCCCTTTATTTTAAGATAAAATCATTTTAGGAAGAATTAGCAGTTTACAGAATTTAAAATTACAAACTACACATTAATACATCTCAAATTATCAATAATTCTTTCTTATAATTTGGAGCATAAGGAATCCAATGTCTACAAAAAGTTGATTTGATGTTCACAATTTGATCCCAAGAGGTTCCGTGTTCGAATCCCGGTGCTCTCATGAATACTTGTGGTGCTCTATGTATATAAAATATTATGCATTGTTACTGTGAATTGATGTAATTTGCGTCATTTGAGATGAGAGTCATTGTAATTATCAATTTTAAAGCTGTCAGATAAATATCAAAATAACAAATACATTCACAATTTAAAGTAAACGTCCAAAATGTTTAGGTATTCTTATTTAATACCAGAAAATGGAATCGCTTTTTCTATTTGTCTTCAAAGATACGTTTTTAGCCACTTCGGAACGTAATAGAGTTGCGGGAAAAAAATCGTCATCACATCAGTAAGTAGTCTATTATTATAACGCAAGATGCGTTACGTTTACGTAAAAATGAAAAACTCAGTTCTATTACTTGTCCCTGTTATAATAATATCTGTAAAATTCTTGCTTTTATGTATAAAAATTTCTTTGTGAATACGTGTCAGTACATTTAACTCTTTTCATTATTATTATTTATTTGTTTGTTTATTTAAAACATTACCAAAGTGAACATAAGGTATAAAAATATGATATAAAAATTTATACAAGATCAAAGAAATTTTAGAAAGCACTTTAAAAGAAATGTGTTTATTATTTCTTAGAAAAGAAATAATAAATTAATGACTAGATTTAATGGTAAATTTAATGACCAGAGGCTGAGATAAAAAGATTATATTACAATCTATGCAGCAAATTCAAAGAAATTTCTGAAAACACTTTAGAAGAGAAAAATAATAAACTATTAAATACCAATGGCTGAGATAAAAAGATAAAAAATACATACAAAATCATAGAAATTTCAGAAATCACTTTAAAATAAAAAATAATAATGAAAAGAAATTTAATAACCAGAAGCTGAGGTAAAAAAAATGATATAAAAATCCATGTTGAAAATTTTTAGAAAGCATTTAAAATAATAATAATAAACTATTTAATAACCAGTGGCTGAGATAAAAAGATGATATAAAAATCGAAGCATCAAAATTGAAGAAATTACTGAAAGCATTTAAATAATAATAAGCAATTTAATAACCAGAGGTTGACATAAAAATAAAAACAATAATATAAAATGCATATGCAAAATCGAAGAAATTTCAGAAAACACTTTGAAAGAAAATAAATAAATAAACGGCCAATTTCATATCCAGTAGCTGAGAAAGAAGAAAAAAAAAAAAAAAAAGATAATATAAAAATATATACACAATCGAAGAAATTTCAGAAAGCATGTAAACAATAATTATAATAATAAACAGTTTAATAACAAGAAGTTGAGATAAAAAGATAATATAAAAATTTATGGAAAATGGAAATTTCAGAAAACACTTCAAAAAGAAAGGGGGGGGGGGATAAGCAATTTAAAAACTAGAGGCCAGGATAAAAATCGAAAAAATTTTAGAAGTCTGTTTAAAAGAAATAAATAATATTAATGATAATATTAATAAAAAATTTAATACGCAGAAATTGAATACACCTTTACAAAAATATTATTCAGCAGAATGTTCAATTAAATATTCAATTACATGTATTGTGTAATATTTTCAAGAAACAAGAATGCTTAAAAATGTGAAAACACAAGAAATTTTTAAAATGCATAAATACATTCAGTAAATTTTGAGCATTTTCTTAATTATTAATACAGCTATGAATAGCGTAAAATTGTGCGTTGTAAAAGATAATCAGTTGTATGAAGTCGTTTGGCATCGATTGTTAAAAATCATGTTTACACCATTCTTTAAAGCTTGACAATGCATAATAACACATACCTCCTCTGGTACTTTTGCTGGTCCAGGCGCAAAATTAATAACTTTACTTGAAGGCATATTAAAAATCTGTAGATCTGTTTGGGTGGTACTACAAGCAGTGCACTAGCTCTAAAACAGCTAAGATGTGAAAAGAGAGGGCAAGTCTGTTGACGAAAGGTTTTGGTGCAGCCGCAGCAGAGGTAGTTTTTCCTCCCTCCTCTCCCTTCATCCTCCCGTTGCTATCACGTGGTTACTCCCCTAGTAACAGGTCTGGAAACAGCAGATCGCGGAAATAATCCATTGCGTCAATTCTGATGGCGCCAATTTTAAAGGGGATTACTCCAATCCAATCCAATTACCGAAAGTTCAATGATTGATACTATTTTTAATTTAACAGTGGGCGATTCCGTTTATAGAGACTCTTTAAAACTAATCTTTAAAGCTTCGTAGGGAATTAGATCACAGGATTCACTCAACGTTGTTATGCAATCCCGATTGTTAAATTAAATGTAATAAAAAATCATGTAAGACTAAAGATTAACTAATCGATATTATTATTTTAAATGATTTTGAAATCTTTTAGCTGAAGGAATTTTAGTTTTTATACGAATGTCCAAAAACAGCTTTCTCTTCAAAGTCATAGCAAGAAAAAAATTTCGGAGGGACTTTTGATGCATACTGTTCAGTGTTAAATATGTATCATAAGTCAAAAATATTCGGCAAATTTCGTGTGGGTTGAGGGGGGGGGGGGGGGGGGTTAAACCTCCAAAACATCTTCTTGGCTGGATTTGTCACACACATGCAAATTATTGGAATTTACAAATGTGCGAGTTATTTTATTTTATTTTATTTTGTTTATTTATTTATTTATTTTATTTTATTTTATTTTATTTTTTGGGGGGGGGGATGAGAAAGAAGCCAATTTGGGGTGTCTAAATCCAAGGGACCAAGGCCTCAGCTGAATGCCGTCCGTGTTGGGATTTCTAAAGATTCCTAGTCCGTATTTAAGCCAGTTTCGGGGAAAAACACAGAAAACTCCGAACGGCTAGGTTGACGAGTGCGACTTAAGTTACCTTCCGAAAGGCTTGATTACCGAAAACACCGACTAGGCCGTGGCCTTGGGCCTCAAATTTTAGCAAACCGTAAATTTTTGAAATAAATTTATAAATACTTCTTAAAAGGTATATATATATATATATATATATATAAATTACCAAATGTTAAGATCTTAACTCTCATTAAGCTGCGAGCTAAAATTATTTGCATAAATAAAAAAACAGTTCACACAGTTTTAAAGAAACAGAATTTTTCAATAAAGTGCTTAAATAAAAAGAAAAAAAAAAAAAAAAAAATTAAAATATTATTGATTTTAAATAAAAAATATATATATATTAGAAAATTATTAATTTCACATTAATAATTTATTATTAATTTATCATTTAAAATACTATTAATTTTACCAGTTGGTAGCTTTTCAAGTGAGAGATGTTTTTCAGCTTTGAAAAGAATTACAAATAGATTGAGAATTACTTTGATTCGGTAAAATTTGCAGGCATTTTCAATTGAGAGTGATATCACTTCAAAGATGGATTTAAATGATATAAGTGATTTTTCTGTAATGAAGTCTCCTGAGAAACTATCTTGAACTGTATGTATGTAAGTTGAATTTAGCACACTAATTTGTTTATTTATTTCTTAACTATAGAGTAATTTCTAAGTAAATAACTTGTAAAACAATAATTATTTACTTATAATTTTGGAAAACAAAAAATAATTGTTAATGTAGTAGTAAAAACTTTATTTTTAGTTCCCCATCATACTATAGGTATGGGGAACTTAGGTAATCGTGAAAATTTTCGACCTCGGTTTTTTGACTTTTCTACACGTTTTCAGGTGTGAGGAATCCGAAAATGACAAAATTTCTATGGTGTCCGTCTGTAGGGTGTCTGTTAGTGTGTTAGTCTGTTAGTGTGTCAGCCTGTTAGTGGGTTAGTGTGTTTGTCCGTTAGTTTGTTAGAATGTGTACACGATATCTCAAGAACAAATTGTCGCAGAGAGGTCAGATCAGTTTTAAAATATTACTTTCGACACTGGCAAGAACCCTATTCATTTGCAACATTCGAATTTAAAAACTTCGTAAGTTATTAGAAATTTACGCTTTTCTTAACATGGGAGAATAGGACAAAAATTCACTTAAACGTGCATTAAATGGAAACTTTTTACTGTAAAAATGTCAGACCAGTTTTAAAATATCAGTTTTGATACCGGAATGAACATCAGTAACTATAAATATGCTACTTTGAAAATTTCGCAAGTTATTGGAAATTTACGAATTTCTTAACATGGCAGTATACGGCAAAATTTCACATAAACGTCAATTTTGAGAGATATTTTCATCGTAAAGATTTCAGACTACTTTTGAAATATTATTTGGGACACTGGCATGAATATTATTAATTTGACTATGAATTTTCCAATATAAAAATTTCGTAAGTTATTGCAAATTTACGAATTTCTTTACATGGCAGAATAGAGCAAAATTTCACATAAGCATCAATCTTGAGGGATATTTTCATCGTAAAGATGTCAAACCACTTTCGAAATATTATTTAGGATACTGGCATGAAGATCATAGACTATGGTTTTTCCAATTAAAAAAATTCGTAAGTATTTGGAATTTACGATTTACCTAACATGTCAGAATAAGGCAAAATTGAGCATAAACTTCCATTTTGAGGATCCTAAATACATTAGACAACTTCAAAATTACGTTTATGATATTTGTTTGAACATGATTGAATACAAATATTCTAATAGGAAAATTTCGTAAATTATTCGTAATTTACGATTTTATCAACATAGCGAAATTGTAAATTTTTCATATAAATATGAATTTTGAGGATTATTGCATTGGAAATAGTAGCATGAAAACTAAACAACAGAATTGACCCCGATAAAATAAATTAATAGATTAGAATAAGATAATTATATCGAAGTGAACGGTGGATAGCCTATTAGGCGGGGATTTCATTCTGTCACTGTATCAAGCTTTGGTCAAATTCATTTCTTTTAACATGATTATAATATGTCTCGCACTAGAAATTTCTGAGAACATAAATATGATGGGGAACTGAGCAGAGTCCACCTATGCCAACTAGTTATTGTATAGTAAAGTCTTTTTAGAAAATGAAAAGGAAATTTGCATGCATAATCATGCATAAGGTTTAATTTAACTGAAAGTTACTTGAAAAAAAGTTTAATTTTGTGAATTTTAATTTAGATTATTCACATAGCATAGCGCTTTAATGGCCATGCATGTCTTGCAAAGCTTCAGAGAATTATTTTTTTAGACTTTTTACTTATTATACTAGGGGGCTCTGCCCTCTGCTCGCTACGCTCACCAACCTCCAAGGGAAGCTTCATCCCCTTTCCCCGATTCTCGTCACGTTTATTTATGCAACAAAATTCGCGAAATGTTTTATAAGGATTTTACTTAATTATTAGTAGAAAAATGGAGACAAATGTAGTAATTTCACTGCTTCAACCATTTGTCAAAAAGCGCCATGCCATTGTAATTATGATTGAAGTGCAGTCTTCACACACTTTTTTCTTTCAAAGTGAATTCGTCTTATCCTTTGCTCTAAAATAATTACGCGCTTTAGCATCATGCTTATTTATGCAGCAAAACCCGTAAACAAGCTCTTTTCCATGCAAACAGTTCTCTTATTGAGGTTCAAAAAAAGGTCTCCAAAATATAAAAAAAGTTAATATTCTATGTACAGGGTCACGCAAAAAAAATTCAAATGCATTATAGAATATCAGAGTAAATGCATGATAATGCATTTACACTGATTGTTGTTATACGATTTGTTTCAATTTACCAAATTTTAGTGCATTGTATTTGTATGTCTCCTATATACAATGTATGGAAAATATACAAGGCTACTTAAAAGCAGTCGAATACATTGCTCTTTCTATTTGAGAGAAATGCTTTTTGAATTACATAATACGTACTGATATAATAGGTTTCACTTTGGTGGTGGCGGTCTTAAGCATACACCAAAAACTTCTCTTCTCTTTTCTTTCTTTCTTTCTTTTTTTTTTTTTTTTTTTTTTTTTTTTTGACAAATCTTACCGTGGAATATTTTTTTTTTTTTTTGAAAGGAAAATGAAAGTTTATCTAAATCTCAAAGGACACAAATTATCGAAAAATATTCGTGTTTTCATGAATGGAGTCATAAAATTATTTTGCCAAAACAAAGGTATAAATGAGATTGCATAACAAAAAGGTCTCATTTACTGAGGGGCGTATAGGGGAAGGGTCCCCCCCCCCACACACACACACTTATAAGAGAGCAACCAAATAAATTGTCTTTTGGAATTAAAAATATATTACACTTCTCCAAAATTAAATTACCTAATGACCTGTGAAAATAAGCTGGGTATTTTCGGATATGGGAAAGAGGAGTAATGCTCTGAATAGTGACGTAATATGAATTTGTGATATCTGAGGCGAAGTTTTTTAATATCCTCTCATCAAACTTCTCTATTTGATTAAGTATTCTTAAAAAATCTATATAAAATTATATAAATTATAAATAATAGCATTAAAAAAAAATCCCATTTCTATTTCTTTTTTTTTCTTTCTTTCTTTCTTTTTTTTTTTAAATATAAAATCCTAATTATTACCTGGAAATGTACCTTGTTATTAAAATGTGAGCAGGCACCCTCATTGTTTTGTTTTCATGCTTTGTATATGGTAAAAATGGGCCCAAATTAATAAATTCGCCCTGGGACCGAACTTATGCAAGTTAGTCCTTACTTAAGTAAGAAATTTTAAAATTCATAAATGCAATTCATTAACTCTCTCTCTCTCTCTCTCTCTCTCTCTCTCTCTATATATATATATATATATATATATATATATATATATATAGGCATTCTATATCAATTAAAATAAAAAACTAGTTGGCATAGGTGGACTTTAGACTCTGCACTGTTCCCTATCATATATTTTTTCTCATTACTTTCCATTACAGGGAATACTATATTCATGTTAACGCTGCTCACTCCCTCTTACGATTTCCCTGTCTCAAGTCACCAAATGCCATGTAAGTCTATGGCGAAATTTGTTTATAGAATTGCTCATTACCAAATTACAATTCTTAAATTCCGTTTTCACATTGGGAAAATTCACAACCGTTAAATGAGTACCCGTTTTCCAAAAATTGATTTTTTTTTTTAATATTTTATTTTACAGCTCAAAAATGAGAAAAATGCATGTAGTGAAAATTGGCATGTTTAAGCTCAAAATTCAAATTAAAAACACTTTTTAAATAATTTTTTGGAAAACGAGTATTCATTTAATGGTTGCGTATTTTCAGAATATGAAAACAGAATTTGAAAATAACAATTAGGTAATGTGTAATTCTATAAACGAATTTCGCCATAGAATAACATGGGCTTTGGATGACCTTGACGGTCCGTGATGCACCCCCTTAATAGAAATGGACTTGGCCGACCATCCCGCACGATCGTAAATTAAAATGCCCCCATCCACTAGGCTACGCACAGCTTCGATACATTTACATTATCCTAATTTTCTGATTAATTTTATTAGGGTCAGTTTTGAATTTTAGTTTTTCAAGCAGTTCTATACTATTTTCAATGCGATAATATTCATAATGCAAGTGAAATATTGATCTATTCTGCTTCGTTCTGATTGCCCATTGCGCAGCACTAGTGCGACGTAAAACCCATCCATCCATCTGCCACGTTCTGAAAACTTTTAATTTTGAGTAACTCAAAAAGGTTTTAAAATAAACGTTAATATTCATTAATGTTTATGCAAGTAGTATAAATATTATTTTAGTACTTATCCGACATGTTTACGATGAAAATAATCCTCATAATGCACGTTTATGCGAATTTTGCTCTATTCTCTCACGTTAAAAAAATTTTAAATTTCGAAAAACTTACGGAATTTTTGAAGTAGATTGTTTATAGTCTCTCTCAATTATGTTCATACTAGTATCATAAATGATATTTTAATACTGGTCCGACATCTTTATGAAGAAAATAATTCTCATAATGCACGTTTATGCGAAAATTTACTCTAGTCTTTCTAATGTAAAGAAATCTTAAATTTAATAACTTAAGAAGTTTTCAAATCAGAGTAATGAAGATCAATAGTATTCTTGTCAGTATCATAAATGATTATTTAAAAATGGTCCGACCGCTTTATGATCATTCGTTCATAAAATGCATTCATGTCTAGACAGTTCATGTCTACACAGACTTAGACTGACAAATTGACTAACGTGCAAACAGATACCTCATCGATTTTGCGATTTTCGGAATCCTCAAACTTCAAAATGTCTAAAAATACAGGGAGGAAGGGTTTAAAAAAAAAAAAAAAAAAGAATTCGAAGTCGAAAAATTTTACGAATATCTAAGTTCTCCATACCGAAGAGCAACTGAAAAGAGGATGAAAAGGGGAGGTACTCTCTTCAAAACTTTTTTAATGAGATTTTAGGATTATTTATATATATAAATTGTAAAAGCGCATACACATAACTAAAAAAAAAACCTTAAAGTAAAATTTTTATTTGAAAAAGGAACATTTTACTAAGCTTTATTGACATTTTGAAAACTTTAGAGGAATCTTGCTTGATGTGTTTTTCTAGAACAATTTCTCTTCACCTAATTATCAATAATTTTATCAACAGATTCGAGATCTGTTTAAAAAGTAACCACAATAGAATCACTTACCTGACAAAAATATGTTAACTGCTTCTATAATAATAAGTAATAAGGGAAGAATTAGAACCCCAATCCGCCGAAACTCGAAACATTCAAACCCAACTTTTACTGAACCATTGCTGTGATTTTTTTACTTGAGGCATTGTAAAGATATAACACAACACCCCTTTGCCCCATGGCTGCCATCAGAAAAAAATCCAGGATGGTTTACAGTTTAAACCATTCTGATCTTTAAACTTTAAGCCCTTGTCTTTAAACAGTATCGTCGAATGGAATGAGGAGAAAGAGGGACATATATTCGTAAAACATAATGTTTCTCTCCTAACATTTTATTATTTAAGACAACTTTGTATTTTTGTTACCCCTTTTTACTTTCTTCTATATTCAATAGAAGAAAGTATTGGATTCGTAAAAATTTTCGACCTCGGGGTTTTGATGGATTTACACGTTTTGAGAGATGAAGAACACGATTTGACCATTTTTAGAAAATGTCTGTCTGTGTGTGTGTGTGTGTGTGACAAAATTTTGTGGCAACTGTATCTCAGGAACTACTGCACAGAATTTCCTACAAGTTGGTATGTAGTTGCACCTTGAAATAAATTAGTGCCTATCAACTTTTGGTAAAAATTGTCTTACAGGTTGCGTTGCCATCCCGCTTTTTCTAAATTTTTAACATGGTGATATAGGACAAAATTTTGTATAAATGTGCATAAAGAGAATTATTTTTTAGTAATCATTATGAAATTTACAAGAATTATTTATAATAGAGATAGTCAACTAGGAAAAAAATTTTGTATGTGTAGGAGCCTCGCCCCCCCCTGGGGGGAAGTCCCCCCTCGAGGGGAGTAAAATTTCAAGATGGGTATCTTTCGAAAGGTCTCGTCAATGCCTTTAAAATGAATGGTTGAACTATAAATCTGTGATAATTTAAAACAATGTTATCGATTTTTTTTTACTTTTAACGAAAAAAAATCTTAGAAAAAAAAATCGTATGTTTTTTTTTTTAATCGAAATTTAACCAAACTTGGTATTTACTTGGCCCCTGACATAAACTGGTGCTGATTAGATTTGGGAATCAATCGCTCAACAGGTGGCGCTGTGATCGTATTTTTTCTAAATTTTTAACATGGTAGTATAGGACAAAATTCCGTATAAATGTACATAATGAGAGTTATTCTTAACCTGTGATTGTAAAATTAATATGAATTATTGATAATAGTAGTAGTTAATTAGTAAAAAAATTTACTGCATGTGGGGGCATCGCTTCCCCCCCCCGGGGGGGTACATTTTCAAGATGGGTATGTTTCGAAAGGTCTCGTCAATACCTTTAAAATGAATGGTTGAACTATAAATATGTGATAATTTAAAACAAAGTTATCGATTTTTTTTTTTTTTTTTTTTTTTTTTTTACTTTTAACCAAAAAAAAAAAAAAAAAAAAAAAAAAAAAACCTTGGAAAAAATCGTTTTTTTTTTTTTCTTTTTTTTAATTGTTATTGAGTGAAATTGTATAGGAAAATATAGAAGAAAGTCTTGTGGTGGCCACAACATACTAGTTGATTATGATATATAAAGACAATTCGGTTCAAACTTCAATACCTAGGACGGTGTCATTGACCCCCTCCCCCCCCGGTCGTACCTGCTGGCGAACATGAACGACCCGCAAAACCCGCAACACTGGAGAGCCCCGAGACTTATGGGTCTCCGATAGGGGACGCGGGTGGTGACTCCTGACGTATTAACTCAACATTCTGAGCAATTTATTTTATTTTTATTGTATTATATTACATTACATTATATTTATTATTCAATTATTTGTGTCCTGTTCCATAAATTCAGCGTTTCTCTTAATTTGTTTTTGGTTCATTTTGTTATAGTCGGTTCAAATAGAAAACTTAATTAGAATCATTAAAAACTCCTTTTTTCATGCTTCTATACGTTTTGTATTCTTACTGGAATTATTTTAAAGTGAGTATTTCTCTTCTTCTTTTTTCAAATATAAATTTTAAAAATACTGGTCAAATTACTTAAATAAATTAATAATTAATTAATTAAGTTAACTAGTTACCAAACTGGTTAACTTACCAAATTGGCTTTTGTGGATTGCTGCGGCAAATTATTCATCTGTTTACCTTTCATTCTCATTCTTATTGTTATCATAATATATATATATATAGTAACAAAAAAGAAGTAGAATGCAAAAATAAACAGAAGATTGAATTGTGACGATAATCCACAAGAGCCTAAATAGGTTTAAATATCTATAATAATAAAAATATCGATTAATATATTAAAAAAAAAAAAAAAAAAAAAAAAAAAATGAATAATTTGACCAGTATAATTTTTATAGAGATAGGTATGAAAACAAGAATAATCCTTATTTTAATATAATTCCATTGTATGACTATTTTGTTTCTTAAGAGATAAGTATAAAATACTATAAATTAGAAATAGTTGAAAATGATTTATTAGAAATATCAAGCATTATTTTGAGACGAGAACCCCGTCAAAGATTTTATGGGAGACCAAGCGATCCTTTAAGTTTTAATGCCATCACTGCCTGAGAGTTGGATTCGGAAAGAATTAATTTTAATACTTTTGGGGTTAATATGTATATTTTGGTTTGGAATTTCGCTCTATAGTGGCCGGTGATGTTCCGCTCTCAAGGCTAGAAGACAGAAAATCTCAGATCGCGCTCATCGGAAAGAGAAAGTTTCACCGAAAGTCAGAGAAAGAGTTTCTCGCGTACGAATAAAAACTGAGATCCATTAGAAAGACCTCCTTAGAGAGCATCTCATCCAGGCCTGGGTCCTTAGTGTAGCTGTAGACAATCGTCCTTTTAATCACGTTATTAACCGATCAGTTTGGGTTTGGGTTTTGGGAGTATTACACTAGGGTCCTATGCCTGATGAGAAGTACCCTCCGTGGGGACCTTTCTAAGGAAATCTAGCCAGTATTTAACGATCAGTTTAAGATTTATTTAATACTGGGAGAAATCAAGTAAATACAACAACAATAATAATAATAATAATAATAATAATAAAATCAAATTTCTCATGTAATAAAATACATGTTTGTACATTAATAAATGCTTAAAAATATATTTTCATTTCATTTTATTTATTTATTTTTACTTCGTAAAAAATAAAATTGATATTAGATGTTTATTTTTGGGTAGATACTTTCCTATAACTATATAAAAATTTGGCTGTTTATCATCTTTTTAAACTTAAGAGTTTGGATAAGTTTATTCAGAATTTTGGTTATCAAAATAAAATTAAAAATTTCATTTAAACAGATTAAAAAGTATACTAATAATCACTTGTATTTATTTAGCAAGCACTCCTCTTTTTTAAATTTCATTTACAGAAGCAAGCGCTATAATTCAGAATTCTTCAATATTTCTAAAAAATATCTAATTATAAGAAAATATCGATTAATATAAAATATCGACGTATTCAAGGAGATTAAGAACTGTTAATCCGTATTTTAGAGGTGTCGAAACATGAAAAATGATTCAAATATAGTAAAAAATGTTGTATGTGTCGCCATCTGTTAACCTTATTGAAACATGTCTGCAACTTCTCGGATGCTTTATTCGCATCATCTAACATGGCCGGCATCCTCATGCATATATTCCATGGAGAAATTTACTTTAAAAATTACTCATTTCCAATGCATTTTTTAAAATTCTCTTTTCACATTTAGAAAATTCAAGAAAAATAAATTGTTTCTCGCTTTCCAAAAATTAATTTTTTAAATTTAAATTTTTTAATATTTCAATTTAAAGATATATTTAGTCGTTCTCAGGTTTGGGAATTACGCTCGCCTAGGGTGCCTCGATAAGATAAGAGTGGCGACAGATCTGTGACAGATTCTCATTGGACAAGACTCACCGTCAGCCGCCCGGGGCAATTGTTGGATGATGCTCCGTAGGTTTTACATTGAGAGTTTCACATATGTCGAAAAAAGCATTTTTATCTCTTGATATTAAGTAAATTTGATTTTTTTTCTTTCAGAAATACATTAAGAAAGATTATTTGTAAAATATCAAAACATATTTTACTGGATAATGTTAATTATTAATCTGTTTTATTAACTTAATTGATGGACGAGATAGGCAGATTCTTTTACTGGTCTGTTTCACAGCTTATAAATTAATATAAAAAGAAAAAATACTGTATGATTATTGTCATAACTGATCTGTAATCATCTTATTTATTAAATATGTTACTTTTGTCCTATTTTTGTGCTATTTTAAATAAAAAAAATAATGATTCGTTGATAAAGCAAAGTAGAAACATTTGGCGATATTTAACATGGTACTGGCGAGAGATTCCCCGTCAGTGTTTTGACATCTTTCTCAGAGAAAGCTGAAAGCATCATAAGTGTGTACCTCTGTGTGTATTATGTGTAAGAGCATGTACTAAGGAATATATATGTAAATTGTTTCTTATTTATTACGTCTGACTAATTACGACTAATGTTTAATTTTCTTCAATAAAATTGATAGTTATTTACTATTTTGAAAATAAAGATAAAAATAAAATAACTAAAAATAAATTCATTAGTTTCTTTTTTCTTTTCTTTTCTTTTTTTTTTTTTTTTTTTTGAAAATAATGAGTTTTGAAAGCATTAAAATTTATAAATATATTTAAATATTTTACAAACGTTGTTTCTTTTTAATTGTTTGTTAAAACATTTATTTTGTGGGAGGCATAGTATTTCTCCCCTAGAAATGTTTACATAGGGTGTGAATTAAATCTGGCGATACCTTTAATTAGAAAAAGAATGATGATACGATTTTAGATTAAATTATATGGTGTGTCACTCACACGACTTTCTCTTACACTGCATTTCAATGTTATAAAGACAGATCGCATATTAAGTTCAGTAAGGTAAAATAATATAGTTCAATGTACTTTAAAATTAATCTAAAAAAGGTGTAGGCCATTGTGTCATTTGGCATAAAATTCTATGCGAGGGGAGCTGCCGCCCTCCTAACCCTCCCCACCCCGTTTAATTAAAGTGCTTACAATTTTTAGAAAAATAAAGTCTAAGTTTAAAAACCTCTCTTTCTTTCTTTGTATGAGTGTATGTTACAAAAATTTTGTGGTAGCTCGAGATCAAGATCTAATGCACAATATTTTACGAAAGTTTTTATTTTGTCGCATTTTAGCATAAACTGGAGTCTTTCAATTTTTGGTGCATATTAGTTGACAAATGGTGCTACTATGCTGAAATTCCTGATTTTTTAGGAAAGCTAGATCTCAACTTCTGTAGTGTATAAACGTATCAAACATGATAGTTAAGATGGTTAGTATGTAAAGTAGGTGAATGATTGCTTAAATATATTTAAATCTTAAAAAAAAAAAGAAGAAAGAAAGAAAGCAAAATAAAATGCTACCGTTTTAAACTTTATTGATAAATGTGCTTATCAATATCTCCTGGCCTTCCTCGCAGATCCATTAAGCACATTTATACAAAATATGCACATAAAAAAATTGACAGTTAGTATCAATTTAAATTATTTATTTTATACATTTAAAAATTCTTTTTTAATACACTTGAACTTGGCTAAAACTTATTATTAGTTTATTAGATTTATTGGTATAGCTATTACTGTACTGATCCCCAAAAAGAAAAAGAAAAAAAAATTATATCTGATTCCCTAAAACTAATTGCTAATTTTCTTATATACATCCCTTCTACCGTTCATTTACCTTTATTATTGTTGTAATCAAAATTTCAGTTTTCTTTTTTTGCTAAAAAATCACGGGCTGTTCTGCTTTTAACTGCTCAAACAGATTTGAGCAATGCTATAAGTTAAAAGTGTTTCCTAAAAATTCCGAAAGGAGGAAACTTTGGGCCTCCAAAGTTAAACGCCTTATATTAATTGGGAACCAACTAACGCAAGCTATTTGTGTGAAGTAAGAATTTTTACATTTTCGATTGTTTATTTATTATTTTCTTTATGTACTTGAAAGTTCTTTCTGCGATTAATTTTCAATTACATTTAAGAGATTTTGTGACTTTCATAGTTAAATCGTCTAACAATTTACTATACATTGTTCGCACCAATCTTGGTAATTTAATGGTCGGAAAGGATCACCTAGAATACTATTTAGTGGTTAAAATATAAAATAATAGTCAAAGTTTTAAGTGCACACATTTTACATATATTTACATATTGTTACTGCATATGTCAATATTTTCACAACGAAACTATACACATACTTTACTTTTAAAACATTCTAAATGCAAAAATGTATATATATTTATTTTTTAGTAACACTAATTCCCACAAATGTAAGAAAAAAATAAAAAAAATAAAATAAAACATAATTAGTTAATTTAAAATTAATTTATTAATTAATTTAAACAAATAATACAAAAACCATAAATTCTGAAAGCCTGCAATATTTTTTTCGGGTAGAAAAAATTAGAGCTCATATATTTATCAACAAGGCACAAGTGTTGTGTGAAAGCAACGATGCACTATAGCTTCCTAAAAGTACCACTTTTTCAGAACCTTGAAGATAGGACAATATTTTCTCCCCCTCCCCCCTCCCCACATTAAATCATGAACATAATATCAAAATGCAAAATAATCTGTAAAGAATTAGAAATGACCAATTTATTATTATATTCTTATTATTTCAGAAATTAAACTTATTAAGGAAAAAATATTACAGTTTATTTTTTAAAAAATTTGTGCTACAAAGTGAAAAAATAATGAAAATAAATCGGGATGAATTATAAATTCTTAAATGAAAAATTTCCCTTAATTCACTATAAACAAAAAAATTCTTTAGTTCAGTATAATGTTTTTGGTTTTTAAAAATCTAAGTTAAAAATAATGGTTTAATAATAATAACAATAAATTGAAAATTAACACACAGAAAAAATTAAAATAATTATTAAATAAAATTGATAGAAGTCGTAAATTTGTGGTTCTAAGAGCAATTCTTTTTTTTTTTTTTTTTTTTTTTTTTTTTCCTTTTTATAAATTTGGCAATTTAAGTCTATCGATAACTTGTTATTTGACAAAACTAAAAATAATTTAGTGAAAAGAAAATGCTTAATTTCAATACAATTTGAACCAGTGGCGGATTTAAGGGGGGGGGGGCTAGGGGGATAAAGCCCCCCCCCCGAAAAAAAAAAAAAAAAAAAAAAAAAAAACACTGACATTCACAATTGAATATTGCGATTGTAAATTTTTTATTGGTCTATAATAACACTTTGAAAATTTTTAGCCCCCCCCCCCCCAAAAAAAAAAAAAAAGTCAAGTTCTGGATCCGCCACTGATTTGAACGAATTATGAATAAATTAAGTCTTTTTTACTTCTAAGAAAATTAAATATTCCGCCAGAAAAGTAAATGTTCACCAGAAGCATTTTCTCGCCAATGTAAGATATAGGTCATATCTAGAAAGAATCAACCCCACTCGTAGCTCACGCAAGCAACCCAAGATTTCATCCACAGCGGTTGCGCACTGAGAACTGTCGCCACTCTTAGTAATATAGGCACCCTACGCTCGCCCACTCGCCTCTGACTGACGAGTAGAGTTTTTGACATGGCGACATTCTTTTAAACTTTGTAAACATTATTGTTTTTAAAATATAAAAATTGTATGCTATATTTTTTTTTCTTCTGTAAACTTAATATTTTTTAATTTATTAGACACCAAAATATATTTTAGCTAGACTTATCTGAAAAAAAAAAAAATAAAATAAAATAAAGTAACGAAGGAAAAGTGAACTAATAAAGATTTTTTAGATTTAATCAGCCCTTATTTTTCTATAATTATTTATTTTATTTTATTTATTTATTTTATTTATTTTTATTTTTTTCAAATATTTGTACTTGTCTTTTGTTTTTCAAAAACAGGTTTCTTTAATAATGAAATTTCGAAAGAAGAAAAAAAAAAAAAAATTAGAGAATTTACAAAAGCAAGGAAAGAATGAAAAACAAACTTTTATTCCTTTAATGGTGAAACTTACAAAAATGTATTTCTGACAAACATAACAAAATTAAGAACGTCTTCAAATTTGACAGATATATTTTGCACAAAAATATTTATTGAGGAGATTTCGTGATATTAACGCTCTTTTGTAGTTGCAACATATATTTTTGACACTTTCAATTGGCCCACTGGAAAATATTTGATTGACATTGGAGACAATGGAATTAAAATTATGTTGCATGACTTTAAGGAAGTTATCTTCTTCATAATAAAGGCCAAATATTCCCGAAATGAACGCTAAAAAGAATGTCGTAGCTAAAACAATGTATTGGAATAAAAAAAAAAAAGTAATTGGAATTTATCCACGTAAGGATGATTTAACGAAAAAACTAGTATCACAATCGCAACAATGTACAGAAAGAACGAAAATAAAATTTTATCCATGTTTTGCATGATTTTGGAATGGTATGGAATTGGGATTAAGATCGATTGACTGCACTAGGGTCCTAGACCTAAAAGGAGGAGTGCCCTCCGCAGAGATCTTTCTAAGGTATCCCAGCCCGTATTTACGCAAGTTCCAGAGAAACCACGGGAACTCCGAACGGCTAGGCCGACGAGCGTGACCGGGAGCGAACCCAGCACCTCATGTCTACCAGCTTAGAGGACAGAACCTCTCGGCCGCTGGTGGACCGCATAGTTTAGGTAGATTTTCGTTCATTGATTCAAATAATAGCTTAAAGATACAAAATTCATTGGTTCATTTACAGAGATTTATTTCAGTAATAAATAAATTCAGAAAATAATAATTATTATTTAAATATGTAAAATTTAACTATGTCACGAGAAATTGCAAACATAAATAAATAAACATGTGGTTATAAAATTTAAATTAAAGAATTACGATGTCACTTTTAATTTCTTGGAAACATTTGAACTTCAAAACAAAAATATCATGATATAATAGAAAATAGATGAAGCCATTTGTTTTAAATATGTAAAAATATGTTTAGTAATTTGAACTGCAAGGATAAATGAATTTGTAAATACATGAGTAAAAAGAAAAACCGAGTACTAGGCAACTAATAATAGCGATTTTGAATGTTCTCGCATAACATAGTCTCAGAAAAAATTATTATGTATTACCCTGCTGCGATAATTGTCCTTGATAAAGATTTCGTAATTTTTGGGGAAATTTCAAAGTTATTTTCATTATTTATTAACTTTTTCAATACCTTTAGCTTTGTATAAATCCTTCACTTCCATATGTAATTATTTATTGATATCTTGCTAATTCAAGCATTTTTTTACCTGGTTGTTTAATCATTATAATGTTGAATTATTATTACTATTATGTATATTATATATATTATATATATATATATATACACACACACAACTCCGATTCAAAAAATGTGAATATTGAATGAAAATATGGTCAAAAAATAGAAAATCTAATTTATCAAATAAATAATCATTTAAATTAGCATAATATAAATCTACATATTTTGCGAATTATAAAAATGTAAACATATTACAATGAAATAGAAAATATATTTAAAACAGCAAGTGAAAAAAAAAATTCAAAATATTAGAATACTTCGTAACATGGTTCGAAAAGTTAAAATAATGTAAATATATTGTACACGATTTAACTCGAATGCTTTTTACATGCCAATAATTAACTTTGTTGCATCACTTTTAGCTTAAACAGTTTTGCATATTGTTGTCTAAATGTTCACATTTCTTTTTTTTTTTTTTTTTTTTTTTTTTTAATCGAAGTTCGACCACATGTTTTTCAAACTAGAAATAAGATCTTTTTTGTCTCTTGGTGCAACTTCTTAAAGTGATTTTTTCTTAATTCCCCACAAATTCTCGATGGGGTTTAAATCGAATGCGTTCAATATTTCCTCCTCTTGTAGCCATTTAGTTGTCGATTTGGAAGTGCGGCAAGAAGATGAATCTTGCTTAAACACAAAATCGTCATCACATAAATCCTCAGATGAAGGTATCATGAAGTGTTCAAGAATTTCTTGATATACTTCTCAAATGACTTTTGTGTAAGCAATATATAACCTACCGGGGCCTTGTACAGTCATGCAGCCCCATACCATGACAGAGTTCGTAAATTTAACGGAACGTTTCCACTTGCGCTCATTGGGCGGTTTCTATTCAGAATCCTTTGATGTGGTGAGCCGAGCTCACCGGAGCTCAAAGCCCTCGAACGGGGATGGAATCTAACCCCCTGCTGAGATAATTGAGGGCCAGGGGTAGACATCTTTGTCAATTTTGCATGCTTTCCTTTGAGGTAACAGCGCAATCTGATAAAAAAGGGCTACAACTGATGACAAGACATTTGGCTCTTTGTGTCGGAAGCGTGATTAATGACGTTTTGAGCGTTGATCTTGAGCCCAAGTCGATACTGGCTTTTATCAAACGTATTCCTTTATCCCCATGGTACACACGAATATACTTTTATCGCTGAGGTGTACCTTTTCCTTCCCAGTCATCTTGGTCCCAAAATAGCCTTTGTTTACAGCATTTAGCTCTAGCAGCCATTTGCTTATATGGTAAGAGTGGCTTTGTCATAGGCACACGTGATCTAAAACCTAATTTGTGAATCCGTCTTAATGTTCTATAGAGGCATTCATACTCTTTCTTCCCATTTTCTCTGCAAATATCTCACACTTCCAAAGCGATGTTTCTTCACAATCTTTTTTAATTTCCTTTCATCTCTTACTGAAATTACTGCCTTTCGACCACTTTTAAAGTGTTTATTTTGAAAACACTTATTATTAAAATATTTTCTCAAAATTCTACTCACACTTGCTTGAAAACATTTCACTTCTTTTGCTGTAAACAGTTGTGCTGTTCCTTCTTTGTGCAAGTACACGATACGAAATTTCACAGCCTCAGAAAAGTTACTCTTTCATCCCATATTAAGCAAATACTGAACTAAAATCAAATGCCAAACTACTTTTCATTTTCTGCGGAACACATATTAGTCCCGCAGTTAATGAAATTTACAGCTGTTCTCTAGACCAATTGTAAAATAATCGCATATTCTAATTCTTTTAATGATTCTAATATTCTTTTAAATTGTTAATTCTTTGTATAGAAAATCAAAACAAATATTTATATTATATTTATAAATGCTCTGAAAATATTTAGACATTTTTAAAGGTTTTTGTTTTTTTCTGAACACTTTTGCAAATTGACACTTAGCAACATTGAACCCATTCCTTTTTAGATTATTCCAATTTTTTGAATCGGAGCGGAATATATTAAGCGAGATGTAGCTAACCCTCGACGAGAGCCTCAGGGCCCCTAGCTCAGGCCCTTCCCAGCTTCGGTTACTTTTTCTTGTCTGTTTTGATCTTATATTTCTTCCGGTGTTAGCCTTTATATATATATATATATAAATGCATGTATAGTTCTTATAAACTGTTTTTGTAATGCAAATTATGTACGGCTATCACATATGTTTGGATAGTTGTAAAACACATTCCTGTCTGGTAAAATTTTTCAGGCATTCCCCACCACTGGTCATTATTATGTATAGTATTCTATATACACTAGTGGACAATTGGTAAGAACGGATGATAATAGCTAAGCTATCTAAAGTTTTTTTTCTAATATCTGTACAAATACTTTATGGATTCTCTTGAAGCTTTGGGATAAAAAGAACATGTTATATTATATATATTCCAGCGAAAGTTTTGTCCTGAAGGCTAAAACGGGGTCAGTCACAAATTAACCAAAAATATATAATCTTAGATATCACCATGTAAAAAATAAACCTTGAAATTAATTGTAGCCTTACTATATAATTCTGAGTCTTTTTTAATAATAGATATATAATTTTATATAAGTATTGCACTTATGTTAACGGAGATATAAAGGTTTCTTTAATAACGTCGATAATTTTTCATTCGTTTTTTGTTTGTAACATGCAAGGTTTACTAAAAACTAAAGCAATACCACTTTTAGAAAACTTGACATACAACACATTAGACAAAACATACTACAATTAGAATATAAAAATATCAAGTATCTAGTAAAATATAAACATTTTTACGAATTCTTTTTTTTTTTTTCTTAACTGTGCATGCGCAAATACTAGCAAAATTTGCTTAATTTATTAGCCACATTATTTTGCTTAATTTATTAGACTAACGGTAAAATAATAATAATAATAATAATAATAATAATAATAATAATAAAATAATAATAAAAAAAAAATATCGTTGAAACTCGGAAAGATATCATTGACAGAAAAGTGGATTTTTAAGTTCTTTCAAGAAGGTTTAAAACGCTATGGTTTTTTTTTTTTTTTTAAATGAAAACGCCATGTTTTCATTTGAATCGACGAACAGTCATACACATAAGTGAAGGCACACTATGCCGTTTTTCTCAAAAATTTCTTAAATATTTGAAAACCCCTATTTTTACTAAAGCATATTGTTTATATAATCTTTGGAATATTATAATGATAATTACAAAATATTAAATTAATATTCAAATTAATAAACTCACACACACATACACAAAGAAAAAGAAAAAGGAAGAAGGAAAAGTACAGTAATTGCAATATGAGACAGAATAAAATGTATTAGTCAATACTATTCAGGATACGTAAGATACTAAAGATTACATAAAAAATCTGGTGTGAAACAACCTCACTACACGTATGCCTTTTTTGGAGATAATGCAATCAGAAGACATGAAATTGACCTAACAAAGCAGACACCTAAAATGTTTCCGGTAAGAGAAACTTGATATACGTGTAAAGGCATATAAAACAAAGTTCACATGGCCAGTTAAAAAAACAAGAAAAAGAAAAGGTAGAGTTATTTTTTGAAATACCAATTTCCGAGATCTAAAACTGACCTAACTCATCAGGATGACTGTTAATTTTCTTGTAATAACCACGTAATGCATGAGAAAGGACAGCTAAAATATATTCAAGTAACAATTTTCAAGAAAATCGATAGAACCGTTTTTGAGATACCGACTTTTACCAAAACTTGGCTTACTCAATTAGTGACAGGAAAACTATAATTACAAAAGGATAATAATACAAAAAGATAATAATAAAGGATAATAATACAAAACGATAATAATAAAGGTTAATGACACAAAAAGATATTTAAAAGAGAGTTAATATAGCGAGTTGAACGAAATCTGTACAGCCGTTTTTAAAAAAACGCATTTGCGAGACCTGAAATTGAGCTATTTATACAGGACGCCTATCAATTTTCCTGAACTAACCAACTATATCATTCGAAAAAACATCTAATAGAGTGTTTATATAGCAACTTTGAAGAAAATCGTTAGAACCGTTTTTGAGGTATGGGCTTACGTTCCTACTTCCGGTTTCCGATGCCCCACTTCCGGTTTTCTAATTTTCATCAAAATTTGGAAAATTCATCTATTCACCAAACCTGTCTCATTTCTGAAGTATCGTAGTTCCATCTTTATTAGTTTCGGATATATGATAGCCGGAAGATTCCATACACACACACATACATACACACTGACCAATTGCCAAAAACTACTTTTTTGGACTCAGGAGACCTTAAAACATGTAAATCAGGTGAAAACTCAATATCGAATTTTTAGATCGAATACAATACTTCTATTGCCTACGATAGTCGGGTAATGGAAGTAAAAATATGTTTTAGTAAAAGAAATGGTTTTTAAATATTTTCAACACTTTTTGAGAAAATGCAAAGTGTACCTCAATTATGCAACAAAATGAAAAATATGGATGAAACCCTGTAGCGTTTTGCATCTTTTCGAAAGCACTTGAAAATTAACTTTTCTAATGATGTTATATTTCTGAGTTTTAACTATACTTGCTTGTGGCATTTTTTAGAATTATTCTATACATTTGGTTAATAAATTTGAAAAAAAAAAAAAAAAAAAAAATTCTAGCTCTTGCGCATGCGAAGCTAAAAATTATTTTGTAAAAATGCTGATATTTCATCATACATTTACCTTAATGGAAACGTTTATAAAAAAGTAATAACCAAATTATCTTAATATATATAAATCTCGTGTCACAATGTTTGTCCTCAATGGACTCCTAAACCACTTAACCGATTATAATAAAATTCGCACACCATGTGCAGTTCGATCCAACTTGAGAGATAGGATAGTTTAAATCTCAAATTATAGTCGCAATTTTAATTTATTGCTAATTATTTGTTATAATTTCAATATTTCATTATTTCAATTTCTAATTATGATTAAATTATTTTGAATACATCATTCGAAAGATATTTTAAAGTTCTTTTAAATTATCGAAAGTTTTCACCAGATTTACACGTTTTGAGGTGTCCTGAATCAGTTTTCTTTTATATCTCAGAAATTAATTTAAAAAAATTTCATAAGTAATACATCATTTGAAAGCTTTGTTGACTTGATACACATTTTAAAGTACTTTTACATTATCGAAAATGGAATTCGAGATTTCACCCGATTTACACGTTTTGAGGTGTCCTGATTAGGTTTTTTTTTTTAATCTCAGCTACTAATTAAAATAATTTTATAAGTAATAGATCATTAGAAAGCTTTTTTTTGATTTGGAATCGAACAGTGGATTACAGAAATTTCTACCGCCAGATGGCGCTGTAATACATTCAAATTTCAATATTTCAATTTCTAATTATGATTAAATTATTTTTAATGCATCATTCGAAAGATATTTTAAAGTTCTTTTATATTATCGACAGTTTTCACCAGATTTACACGTTTTGAGGTCTCCTGAATTAGTTTTCTTTTGTATCTCAGCTACTAATTAAAATAATTTCGTAAGTAATACATCATTAGAAAGCTTTTCGAACAGTGGAATACAGAAATTTGTACCGCCAGATGGCGCTGTAATATTTTAAAATTTCAATATTTCAATTTCTAATTATGATTAAATTATTTTTAATACAGCATTCGAAAGATATTTTAAAGTTCTTTTAAATTATTGAAAGTTTTCACCAGATTTACACGTTTTGAGGTGCCCTGAATCAGTTTTTTTTTTGTATCTCAATTATTAATTAAAAAAATTCATAAGTAATACATCATTTGAAAGCTTATTTTAGTTGATACACATTTTAAAGTACTTTTGCATTATCGAAAATGGAATTCGAGATTTCACCCGATTTACACGTTTTGAGGTGTCCTGATTAGGTTTTCTTTTGTATCTCATCTACTAATTAAAATAATTTCATGAGTAATACATCATTTGAAAGCTTTGTTGATCTGGAATGGAACAATAGATTACAGAAATTTCTACCGCCAGATGGCGCTGTAATATTTTTAATTTCAATATTTCATATTCTAATTATGATTAAATTATTTTTAATACATCGTTCGAAAGATATTTTAAAGTTCTTTTACATTATCGAAAGTGGAATTCGAGATTTCACCTGATTTACAATTTAAAGTGTCCTGATCAGGTTTTCTTTTGCATCTCAGCTAATTGAGTAAGACCGTTCAAAATTGGTATATGCAAGTTAATTAGGAGGGGCTGGAACGGTGGGGAAGGAATAGGCGCGCAGCGCGCATGGGTTTGGGACCCGGTGCGAGTTTTTACCCGATGATAAAAGATTTTTTTTAAATTTAATTTTCTTAATAAAAGTTTGAGTTGAGAAGGAATATGCGTGTACAGCGCACGTATATCCTCAAACGTGCGCGCGCAGCGCGCATGGGTCTGCGCTGCCGAAGGCAGTGGCGTCCCGGTGTGAGTTTTTACCCGATGCTAAATGATATATTTTTTAATTCCTTTTCTTGAGAATGAAAGTTTATGAGTAATAACATGGAATTTTGAGAAGTCATAAGGATGGTGAAGGAATACTTGCGCGCAGTGCACGGGTCTACGCTGCCGAAGGCAGTGGGGACCCGGTGCGACATTTTTCCTGATCAGATTTTTTTTTTCTTTTTTTATCACATGATAAAAATTAATGCAATTTTGAGAATTCATTAATTATTGTGATTCATTTAAAAATAGTGACCAGCGAAGCGGGCGTAGCCTGCTAGTAACTCTATAAAACTACTACTGTATTCAGAAAAGGTGTAAAACAAGGCGACACAATTTCATGTAAATTGTTCAATGTAGTACTTCAAGAAGTTTTTAAGAAGCTAAATCTAGAAGAGGAAAGCATAAAAATTGATGGAAAATGTATCAATTATTTGAGATTTGAGGAAAGACATTGTACTGTTTGCTTCCTCATTTCTCATTTGAGGATTTGCAAAAAATGCTTTAAGAAAAAAAAAAAAATCGTTTGGTTGAAAATGAATCTCAGTAAGACAAAAATTATGTGAAATTCCTTTGCTTCACCACTGAAGGTCACTGTTGATTTGGAAGAATTAGAATAGGTATGCAGACATGCAGTAATACTTATCTGGGACAAACCCGCTAAAAATAATCCTAAGATATTCTTGAGAAAATAGCATTTTCTTAAGACATTCTTCAAATATTTTAAAATACTTTGAAGATTTATCTTTTTTTATAAAATATCTTCAGGAATTTTGAAGACATTATAAAGAAATTTTGTAAACTTTCTCAAGAATGGGCCAAATAACTTAAGATATTCTGACGATATTTTTAGAGAAAATCTTGAGATTATTTTTAGTAGGATACGATGAACGGATACGTATATACGATGAACGGAAACATCATGGAAGAAATTAACAACAGAGTTAAACTCCTATGGAGAGCATTCGGAAGAAACGGCACTTTATTCAAAAGCGAAGTCCCAATTTATTTGAAAAGTGTATTTTATTTGTATAACCTATGCTTCAGAAACTTGAACATTAATGTGTAAAACTATACAAAAGCTTCAAGCAACCCAGAGAAACATATAGAGATGCATGTTGGGATTCATCCGAAAAGACAGAAAGCGAAACACAGGGATTAGTGAGCAAACCAAAGTTACTGATGTGGAATTAAAAAGTTGAAATTGCTAAAAGAAATTATGATAGATGTATCACCAAAATCGTATTTTGGATACCGTGAGATAAGGCAGAGGAAGAGACTACAAAATTGTATAAGTTAGATTGTTAAGTTTGGAGGAGTAGAATGGAGAAGAATTGCCGAAAACCAGGCAGATTGGAATCACCTAAGAGAGGCCTTAATCCTGCATTGGATTGACAGAGGCTGAAATTGATGATGTATAACTAGATACAGCTATGGAAGAGTTATAGCTATACATTTTAAGAAAAACTAAAAATAAATTTATAAATGTAATTAGATATGTGGAAATCATGCTCATTTTTCTTTTTTGTGAAAAGGATGTAAAAAAAAATTATTTATTAGAACGTTGTTTTCGGATTTTTATGTTTTGGCATTTGCTTTGATATATCTACAGCTGTATTTGCTCAACGGTATCTGCTCCGCATTAAAAGTAATGCCAGCACGTATGTCAACGATTTAACACATTTATTTATTATATTAGGATGTATATGATAGACATTCGAAGTTGAATTCCGGAAATTTCTCGATGTGGTGTCATTGTTACACAAGAAGTATAAATATGAGCTCATATCCACAGAACAAGACAATTTGAGTTCCTCTTCATGTTTATTAATGGTCTCTTGATACTTCTATTACATTACGATTATATTATTATGGGTGTATCGAATTTGCCATCACATAGGGTCTTTCTTATTTAATAATTACCACTATTTTTGAAGAATGATTTTTGATATTATATGATAGTCGATGACCTTAACATAAGTAAGACAAAAATTGCAATTTAAAATTAGTGATGGATAATGAATATAAAAGTCCCTACAAGTTGGGAGCACATGGCGTCTATTACGTTATTGTTTCTACGATGCTTTTAAACTATTTTAAGTTACTTTTTCCTTGTTACTTTTCCTTATTATTTCCTCCCCATTTTTTGGAGGAAATATTAAATCCAAATCTACAAGCAAATACTTAAGTAAGAACTTCACTGAAAATAGCCACGAAAATTTATTTTTTAATTTTCGCAATGGCCTACCTAGAACGAACTAGGCCTATCATTAAAAAATTGTCCAAAGATGACACCGAGCAAAACATATAATAAATACAACAGCGGACTATTGTTACAAAATCCAGAAGTGGATGTTATACGACTTAAGTATGAACTGCATTTTAACATACTTTTGAAAAAAAAAAAAAAAAATTGTTCATGTAAATACTTTAGTTTATTCAACGTCTGTTTAACGATACAATTACGCCTATATGAAGTGAATTCGATGTCAGCAATCTAATTTTAGTATTTCCGTTTTCTATATTATAGTAAATACGTGGTAAATTAATAAATGAATTGGTTTTGTATTTGGGAAATGATTGCTGAAAATGTACACTGTAAAAAATAACGGTAGTTTTTATAGCAGAATGTACTAGCAAAAATGGTGCTAGCACATTCTGCTGTTAAAATGAAATAATTTACAACAGAAGCATCTGTAAAATAGTGTCTCTTTATAAATGTTTCCGCTGTTAACTACCTTATTTAACAGCATAAATTGCTGGCAAAATGAGTGCTTGCACATTCCGCTGTAATAAATACCGTTATTTATTTATTTATTTATTTTTTATTTTTTTACAGTGTACGTAAAAATCTATGTACTCATCATATTTTTTGTTTTACTTTTGCATAACCTTTATCTTTGCCGAGTGCCAGAGACTGGTGTAATCGTTTTCCGTAAAATTTAAAATCATTGAACTATTATCGATAAAAAACATGCATAATTAGAAACTGTAATTAGTATTGTGGCAAGTAAATACGTCCAATGTGTGTCAGTGTGTGGCTTTACTGTCAAATATCATTTTCTTTCTTTACACTTGGCAGTCTCAGATAAGTCAATTCCTTTATTTACTTTTTCTTTTCAGCCCGAAACATGGAAAATTTCTTAGTAAACTGTTCTGTTCATACTGCCTTTTACATAAGTTGCGTTGTAAAATTAACTTCCATACTAAGAATTAAAATATATTAACAAAAACATTCATATAAAAATAACCAAGGTCTGTTTGGTTTCTTAACTATGAAATATAATACTAAAAATATTAAATTTTGAATTTCTATATTAAAAGTTACATATCCAAATCTTTCATTACAAATGGTCTCCTGAGATTTGGTCATTAATCTATATATTAATTTGAAACATGTTTTTGTCTGTCTCCACTATATTGAGAGAACTACTTGGTGTAAAAATTTGGTTGAGGTGTCTAAAAAAAGGTCTTGGTCTGTAGATGTGCTATGAGAAGAGAAAAATAAAAAAAAGTCGAACGGTTTCCCCCCGGGTTAAAAATACGTTTACGAGCTTAACTAAGCTTCAAATTACTTCACGGTGAAGAAATTGTACATATGGGGACTGGAGTCGAATACTAAAAAATCACTTTCTGCGAATTTGGAATTTTCGATTTTAAAGGGGGGAAAAGGGGGAAAGTAGATTTGGAGGGGGGGGGAGGGGGGAAATTAGTTTGAGAGGGAAATCCGTTCTAGACCCACGCATGTAGCACCTCATTTTAAAGGTCTTGAAATTTCATGTCGACTGGGGATGTTTGCATGCAATATAGTGCGACCCCTGGTGGTGAAAAATGGAACTAGGTGATTTTGCTGCAGACCCTATCATGTTACATCTTATTTTAAAGGTCTTGGTATTTCCTGACCGTTGGTGATGTTCGTACAGAACACACTGCGCCCCCTGGCGGTGGAAAGTGCAACTAAAGGATTTTGCAGCTGACACCACCATGTGACACCTTATTTAAAAGGTCTTGTAAATCCAAGGCGATTGGTGATAGAGGTCTTGAAATTTAATGTTGATTGGGGATGTTTGTATACAATATAGTGCGCCCCCTGGTGGTGATAAATGGAACTAGGTGATTTTGTAGTAGACCCTATCATGTTATATCTTATTTTAAAGGTCTTGGTATTTCCTGACCGTTGGTGATGTTCGTACAGAACACATTGCGCCCCCTGGCGGTGGAAAGTGCAACTAAAGTATTTTGCAGTTGACACCACCATGTGACACCTTATTTGAAAGGTCTTGGAAATCCAAGGCGATTGGTGAAAGAGGTCTTGAAATTTCATGTTGATTGGGGATGTTCGTACACAATATACTGCAGCCCTGGTGGTTAAAAATTGAACTAGGTGATTTTGCAGTCGACCCTATCATGTTACACCTTATTTTAAAGGTCTTGGTATTTCCTTACCGTTGGTGTTGCTCGTACAGAACACGCTGTGCCCCATGGCGGTGGAAAGGGCAACTAAAGGATTTTGCAGATGACACCACCAGTGACACCTTATTTGAAAAGTCTTGGAAATTCAAGGCGATTGGTGATGTTCGTATAGAACATACTGCGCCCCTTGGTGGAGGAAAGTGGAATTTGCAACGCGTGTGTAGCATGCATGCCTGCTATACAGTGCAGCAGTCACAGGCAGAGGTAACACGAGTCAGAGGTTCGCTCGGTTCAAGGTTAATTTTTGAGAAATTTTTCATGTTATTAGCGGCCTGTATATACGCTGCCGCAGGCACCGGTCACAAGCCCGAGTTTCAATCTGTTTGAGTTTTTTTTTTTTTTTTTTTCTTTTTTGTTACAGATGATTTTTTTTTTTTTTTTTTTTTTTTGTGATGCTTTCATTTAAAAATAGAAATTCAAACAAAATCGAGTTAAAGATATAAAACCATACAAATTTAAGGTTCATTTAAGGTTATTATCATGGGCCCGGTCATTGCCGGGCGGGTTTGTTCGGTTCCAGGTTAATTTTTGGGAATATTTTTATGTTATTAGCGGCCGGCGTATGCGCTACCGCAGGCACCGGGGTCACAAGGCAGAGTTTCGTTTGGTTCGATGTAATTTTTTTTTGTTACAGCTGATTATTTTTTTCGTGATGCTTTCATTTAAAAACAGAAATTCAAACTAAATCGAATTAAAGGTATAAAATCATACAAATTTAAGGTTCATTTAAGATATCATGGGTCCAGGCAACACCGAACGGGTTCGTTGGGTTCCATGTTAATTTTTGGGAATATTTTTATGTTATTAGCGGCCGGCGTATGCGCTACCGAAGGCACCAAGGTCACAAGGCAGAGTTTCGTTCGGTTCGAGGTAATTTTTTTGGTTACAGCTGATTATTTTTTCACGATGCTTTTATTTAAAAATAGAAATTCAAACAAAATTGAGTTAAAGATGTAAAACCATACAAATTTAAGGTTCATTTAAGGTTATTACCATGGGCCAGGGAAACGCCGGACGGGTCAGCTAACATGTAGTCTTAGTATTAAACGAAATAGAAAATGAAAGATAGGAACTGTTTATTTGGAGTCAGTTTGACGTCACATTGACTGTACTTTGTTGAAAGTGATGTCATATATAGTATTTCTATTTATAAGCATTTTTCTGACTTTTTTTTTTTTTTTTTTTTTTTTTTTACTGAAATGCCGTAAATTATATTAGATGTTTTAACTTGAAATGCATTTAAATAATGATGCGATGTTTTTTGAAACATTACGGTCAATAAAATGATCGTCGAATTCGACGGGTTCCAGCTAGTTTATTTTAAGTTTTTAAACCTTGAAATCACATCTGTAACAAGCTCGAGTCCAAGTCCGAAATTAAATTCACGGATGTTATATTTTTCCACCAATTTGAACCTAGAATATTTCTACATAATGGTATATATTCTTATTCAGTAAGGAAATACATCTATCGAAAAGATGTTATTTTAGATATGGGCTTCTCCCACCCTCACATACACACACACTTTCTGAAACAGAAGATATGTTTTCTTTTTCAGTACGGCAGGAATTGATTTCAATCAGACATTTCATATCGTCATCATTTGCTGTGTTTCACCTCGACTATTTTAGGTTTTTGGCTATACAAAGCTACACTGTTCAACTGATCGCTACCAAAATTGGTACACTTATTAATTAGGACACATTCTAGCTGATACCATAATTTGTAGTTTAATCGGATTATTGGTTCAAAAGGTATTAAATAAAAATACCATTTTAGCTTTAAAATTATTAAAAAGGATAAAAAGTTAATGACCCCCCCCCCCAAAAAAAATATATATATATATATATATATATATATATATATAATAAATAAATAAAATAAAATAAAATAAATAAATAAAATAAAAATAAAAGTTTATTTATTTATTTATCTTTCGATATAAAAGAAAATAAGTTTATTTGCACGTGGATATTAAATATATTTCTTTTTATGTCAAAAAAAAAGGGGGGGGGGAGAAAAATTTGTAACTTATTATTTTTTTTTTCATGGAGGGATAACATAATCTATACATAAAAAAGAGCAGAGTCTGTGTGTCTGTCTGTCTGTATGTCTGCCCACTATAGAATCCTAGGCTGTTTCACAGAGCGGGACCAAATTCGGCACGGTTAATGTTTACGACCCGAGAAAGACAACGCCGCAAGCGATTTTACAAAATTCGCCCCCCAAGGGGGGGAGGGGGGCAATAACGTAATTTCACAAAATCCTTCATATCTCAAACAAAAAAACAGATATCCGTAAAATTTTTGCTTTAAAATATAGCTAATACAAATGTCTAAAAATCAGTTTCTGGAATTTTTGAAATTCGGTCCCCAAGGGGGGCGGGGGGCAAAACGTGATTTCACATGCGTAAAACGTGATTTCACATGCGTAAAACGTGATTTCGCATAATCCTATATATCTCAAACAAAAAAAAAAAATAGATATACGTGAAATTTTTGCTCTAAAATATAGTTAATGCAACTATCTAAAAACCAATTTCTGGAATTTTAGAAATTCAGCCCCCAGGTGGGGCAGCAGGGGGGGGGGTATGGAGCAAAAACAAATAGAAATACAGTTAGGCCGTTCACAATTGGTACTGATAGCTTTTAAAGGCCTGCAAGTCGAATGGGGATATTTTCTATTGTGTAAAGTTATTAGGAGGGGCAAGAAGGGGGGAGGGGAAAGGGGGAGACAAAAAAAAAATAAAAATAGTGTCAGATCGTTCAAAATTGGTACATTGAGGTTTTCGATACTTACAAATCGATTGCGGATATTTTTGAATTTGTAAAATTATTAGGAGGGGCGGGTAGGGGGTGGGGCGATAAGGGGGGGGCTATGGGGCAAAAACAAATAGAAATAGAGTTAGGCCGTTCAAAATTGGTACAGATAGGTTTTAAAAGCCTGCAAGTCGAATGGGGATATTTTCGATTGTGTAAAGTTATTAGGAGGGGCAAGAAGGGGGGAAGGGAGAGGGGGGGGCAAAAAATAAAAATAGTGTCAGATCGTTAAAAATTGGTACATTGAGCTTTTCGATACTTACAAATCGATTGCGGATATTTCTGAATTTGTAAAATTATTAGGAGGGGCGGGTAGGGGGGTGGGGCGGTAAGGGGGGGCTATGGGGTAAAAACAAATAGAAATACAGTTCGGCCGTTCAAAATTGGTACAGAGAGGTTCAAGAGGCCTGCAAGTCGAATGGGGATATTTTCGAAAGTGTAAAGTTATTAGGAGGGGCGAGAAGGGGGAGGGGAAGGGGACAAAAAAATAAAAATGAGTTAGATCGTTCAAAATTGGTATATAGAGGTTTTCGATACTTACAAATCGATTGGGGATATTTTCGAATTTCTTAAATTATTAGGAGGGGCGGGAAGGGGTGGGGCGTTAAGGGGGGGCTATGGGCAAAAACAAATAGAAATACAGTTAGGCCGTTCAAAATTGGTACAGATAGATTTTAGACGCCTGCAAGTCGAATGGGGATATTTTCGAAAGTGTAAAGTTATTAGGAGGGGCGAGAAGGGGGAGGGGAGAGGTGGGGGGCAAAAAAATAAAAATAGAGTTACATCGTTCAAAATTGGTATATAGATGTTTTCGATACTTACAAATCGATTGGGGATATTTTCGAATTTGTAAAATTATTAGGAGGGGCGGTAAGGGGGGGCTACGGGCAAAAACAAATAGAAATACAGTTAGGCCGTTCAAAATTGGTACAGACAGGTTTTAAAGGCCTGCAAGTCGAATGGGGATATTCTCGAAAGTGTAAAGTTATTAGGAGGGGCGAGAAGGGGAAGGGGAGAGGGGAGGGGCAAAAAAATAAAAATAGAGTTACATTGTTCAAAATTGGTATATAGATGCTTTCGATACTTACAAATCGAATGGGGATATTTTCGAATTTGTAAAATTATTAGGAGGGGTGGTAAGGGGGGGGGCTATGGGCAAAAACAAATAGAAATACAGTTAGGCCGTTCAAAATTGGTACAGATAGGTTTTAGAGGCTTGCAAGTCGAATGGGGATATTTTCGAAAGTGTAAAGTTATTAGAAGGGCCGGGAAGGGGGGGGTAGAGGGGCAAAAAAAAAAAAAAAATAGAGTTAGATCATTCAAAATTGGTACATAGAGGTTTTCGATACCTACCAATCGATTGCGGATATTTTTGAATTTGTAAAATTATTAGGATAGACGGGAGGGAGGCGAAGGGGGAAAATAATAGAAATAAGAGTTAGAGCATTTTGGGAATTTTTTCCGAAGACAGTGAGAACCCGGTGCGACATTTTTCCTAATCAAGATTTTGTTTCTCTTTTTTTTTCCCGTGATAAAAATTAATGCAATTCTGAGAATTCAGTGAGTTTTTACCCGATGCTAAATGATATATTTTTTAATTTCTTTTCTTAAGAATGAAAGTTTATGAGTAATAACATGGAATTTTGAGAAGTCATAAGGATGGTGACGGAATACGTGCGCGCAAAGCACGGGTCTACGCTGCCGAAGGCAGTGGGGACCCGGTGCGACATTTTTCCCGATCAGAATTTTTTTTCTCTTTTTTTATCACATGATAAAAATTAATGCAATTTTGACAATTCATTAATTATTGTGATTCATTTAAAAATAGTGACCAGCGAAGCGGACGTAGCCTGCTAGTTAATGTATAAAATTGTAAAAGATTTTACATATTTAAGAATCGATTATTAACTATTAGATTGGCATGTAGTAAAATAATTAAATTAAACAAAAATCTCCTATTTATAGATAAAATTCAAACCGTTCAAAAATTAGATGATTTTTTTTTTTTTTCGAATTTTTATTTATTTATTTATTTATTTATTTTTTACATGCGTCATTTCTTACAGGCGTCATTTTCATTAACTGAGCTCATTTTTGTAGACAACCGAATTAAAAATCATAGAGTAAGTTATTTTTCATACGCTCTTACAGCTAAATAAATAAAAATTAATAATAATAATGACCCTCATCTGTCATGAACGATTCTCGTTAGACCGCTTCAAAACAAAAACTTTTGCAGCCATTTTTTTTTCCGTTTGTTCAATTCAACTTACGGAAACATACATATCATTTTCATACATGTTTTGTATCGCACATATTCTTATTTACTTCCTCTAAAACCTTGAAAAACTATTCAATTGTAATATTTAAATGTCTAAATTAAATATAACGGATCACTGGCTGTTATAAACATGATCCTATAAATAAAATTATGTAACTTCATGATTATAAACAACGCAATACCAAATAAAAACAAACCAAAACTGTTGCCATTCAGAAAATACAAATTCCAAATGGACAATTCTTTAATTCCGAATGAAAGACTCTTTGACTGTTTCATTAAAAAAACGCTTAAAATATTTCTAAAACATATTAAAGCCTTAAAAATCTTAAAATATTTGTAAAAACGTATTAAACCCTTTAAATATTTTTATCAAGCTTCAATGTTTGTTTACATTGTAAGGTATGATTGGCGTCGAGTTTAGTACGTAAATGCCGCCTGTTGATTTTAGTTTTGAAATTAGTGTAAAGTGATAGTTGGGATAGAACGTTTGGTTGGGCAAGTAAAGATCACCAGTTGAAATAAGTATTGAAAGTAGAGTAGTCTAAGGTGATAATGTCGAGTCAAGGTAAAATGTTCGGTTGAGAATGAGAAAGTCCCTAGCTGGATCCTGGATATTTTGGCGATGTTGTGGGTGAGATAGCTGGTTGGAGGTATCGAGTAGAGGTGAATTTGGGTTAGCATGGAGTGTATGTAGTTATTGGATAGTTAGTTAGAAAATTTGAAAACAGGATCTACGATAGTCTTTAAAAAAAAGTATTTTGGTAAAATGAAGTGAATCGTTTTTTCTTATTATGAGGACTTTAAATACCCAAGCGAAATGGTGACGTCACTGGCCGTTCGTGAATACAAGAAAAATATTTCCTATGTTAAACGCCCATTGGATTTTTCATAAAAAATTATTAAAAATCGAGGGAAATTATTTCCCGATTTTAATCCCCATATTTAGGTATAGATATGTATTAGTTATCATGTGCATGCGTTAGATTAAGTTGTTTTTGTTCTAAAATTGATAAAATTTGAATTTTAAATTTCAAAACTTTAGATTAAAAAAATATGGCAAACTTCCATATTCCATTGAAAACATTTCATTTCAAAGGATGATATTTACACAATAAATATCCAACTAATATACTAATTAAAAGGAAAATGATAAATATTCTATGATAATTTGAAGTGAAATTTGTTTTCAAATGTCTAAATAAAGTATCTGATATAAGATACTAATATGTTGCAGCGGAATAGGTTTGACATCGGTCATCCTTGGCAGAAAAAAAATATATATCGCCAAATTATCTGGCGAATATAATTTAATTCCTTTCAAAAATCATGGTTATTTTAAAAACTTACATTAAGAGAGTAATGAATAATATGAAACAATATTTCGCACAATACATATTACTAAAATATACATCTGGCATGTATATTTTCGTAGTACGTTTTTGATCGCCAAATACAAAAACGCCAAGGCCAACAGAGTTTTGAAATTTAAAATTAAAATTTTGTCAATTTGACATCAAAATAACTCAATCTAACACATGCACACGATAACTATTACACCCAAATATTTGGATTAAAATCGGGAAATAATTTTCCTCGATTTTTAATAATTTTTTACAAAAAATCCAATGGGCGATTAACATAGGAAATCATTTTCTTGCATCCTCGGACGGTCAGTGACGCCACACTTCGCTTGCGTATAGAGCACTTGACGGAACACTGGGATGTGTTGTTGCTGTTGTGTTGTCGGGCCTATATTTTTTGTCAACCAGCAGTTTTTTTATTGTCATTCATATTTATTGATCGGGTAGAATTTTTTTAATTTCAGAACGAAAATTATAAAATATCGAAACACATTTGATTTATAAAGAAAAATTGAAAATACATTTAAATGATCACGTGGTAACCATCATGATCTAAACATTGTTTTCAAGATTTATCGTTCACATTCCGTCATTTTTGACGGGGTTATATACTAGTAAATAAATAAATTTGAATTCAATTAATTTGGCTTATTCGTTAGTGGGGATTTTAATGTACTAGTATCGCCCAGTGGTCGAAACTCGACCATTTTTTTTGCAAAGCGAGGCAAAGCAAAGTTATTGCCTTGTCCTAAACGGAGTGCAATTGCAACACAGCTGCTGCAATTGTTTGCCGATATTCACTCTAACTGAATCAGCAGAGTTTTACTTAATATAACTATTTCTCTCTGTAGATGTTAGCCTTTCCTGAAATGAGAGAAAATCGCAACGTGAAAACGCCCCTTGTTGTGTGATACAGCCCAGAAGCTAATAGGTACCATGTCAAACCAAGGCCCAACCAAGTATCAAATTCTGTTAAATTAATTCGATTGGTTCATAAAGTACAGTGTTTGAAAAAAAAAAAAAAACTAGTTGGCATAGGTGGACTCTGCTCAGTTCCCCATCATATTTATGTTCTCAGAAATTTCTAGTGCGAGACATATTATAATCATGTTAAAAGAAATGAATTTGACCAAAGCTTGATACAGTGACAGAATGAAATCCCCGCCTAATAGGCTATCCACCGTTCACTTGGATATAATTATCTTATTCTAATTTATTAATTTATTTTATCAGGGTCAATTCTGTTGTTTAGTTTTCATGCTACTATTTCCAATGCAATAAACCTCAAAATTCATATTTATATGAAAAATGTACAATTTCGCTATGTTGATAAAATCGGAAATTACGAATAATTTACGAAAATTTCCTAGTAGAACATTTGTATTCAATAATGTTCAAACAAATATCATAAACTTAATTTTGAAGTTGTCTAATGTATTTAGGATCCTCAAAATGGAAGTTTATGATCAATTTTGCCTTATTCTGACATGTTAAGTAAATCGTAAATTCCAAATAATTTACAAATTTTTTTTAATTGAAAAAATCATAGTCTATGATCTTCATGCCAGTATCCTAAATAATATTTCGAAAGTGGTTTGACATCTTTACGCTGAAAATATCCCTCAAGATTGACGTTTATGTGAAATTTTGCTCTATTCTGACATGTTAAAAAATTCGTAAATTTCCAATAACTTACGAAATCTTTATATTGGAAAATTCATAGTCATTAATATTCATTCCAGTGTCCTAAATAATATTTCAAAAGTAGTCTGACATCTTTACGATGAAAATATCTCTCAAAATTGACGTTTATGTGAAATTTTGCCCTATACTGCCATGTTAAGAAATTCGTAAATTTCCAGTAACTTGCGAAATTTTCAAAGTAGCATATTTGTAGTTACTGATGTTCATTCCGGCATCAAAGCTGATATTTTAAAACTGGTCTGACATTTTTACAGTAAAAAGTTTTCATTTAATGCACGTTTAAATGAATTTTTGTCCTATTCTCCCATGTTAAGAAAATCGTAAATTTCTAATAACTTACGAAGTTTTTAAATTCGAATGTTGCAAAAGAATAGGGTTCTTGCCAGTGTCGAAAGTAATATTTTAAAACTGATCTGACCTCTCTGCGACAATTTGTTCTTGAGATATCGTGTACACAGACTAACAAACTAACGGACTGACCCACTAACAGACTAACAGACTAACAGACTTACAGACTAACAGACACCCTACAGACAGACACCATAGAAATTTTGTCATTTTCGGATTCCTCACGCCTGAAAACGTGTAGAAAAGTCAAAAAACCGAGGTCGAAAATTTTCACGATTACCTAAGTTCCCCATACCTATAGTATGATGGGGGACTAAAAAGATATTGTTACGAAAATAGAACGGAGTTTCGAGGAGAAAGTTAAAGAAAACTTTGATCAAGAGCTGAAAGGAAGGTTTTCAGAGATAGAAGGTAAACTGAAGAGAATAGAAGAAGATCTGGAGAGAAAAGTGGAAGAAAAGTTAGAGTCCCAGCCGTTAGCTTTAGCTACGATGGAAAACTGCGTTTTATATACATGCCACGAGGAACTGTCGTCGTAGGTGGAAAGCTTAATAAATTCCTGATTCTTGATTCTTCTCTCTTTCTTTTCAGTTTCCTGGGGCAGAGATTCTAACTTTTTTTCCACTTTTCTCTCCAGATCTTCTTCTATTCTCTTCAGTTTACCTTCTATCTCTGAAAACCTTCCTTTCAGCTCTTGATCAAAGTTTTCTTTAACTTTCTCCTCGAAACTCCGTTCTATTTTCGTAACACTCTCTTCAACCTTCATAACATTTTCTTCTATCTTCATAGCTTTCTCTTCAACCTTCATAACATTTTCTTCTATCTTCGTAGCTTTCTCTTCAAAAGCTTCATAGCTTCTCTTGGCCTTTCATTCTCACAAGTAAACCTTCTCTCCTTTGATACCGGTTTTCCGGAAACCTATATATTTTCTGAAAGCTTATGCCACAAGTAGAAAAACTGTGAAATCTTAGGGGCAGAGGGATAAGCGTTTAGGAGTTAGAGGACATAAAATGTTGGAAAGATGACAACAAAAGTCGCTAAAATGTTCGTTTCACGTATTTATATGAACTAATAATATGGTAAGAAGGTGGAGGTATCATTATAAAGGAAGAAACAACTCGTTGAAAAGAAACAGTATACGTTGGGATACTTGCTACTGACTTCAAACGAAGTCCATTACAAGAGACAATAAATGTACAATTCACCAAATAAACAGTGAGACGGGCAGAAAGACAGTTCACAATGGGCACATTTTACAAAAGTGATAGCCGCACATTTGCAAACTCATCATTTGTCAATGGATTGAAGCAGTAATCCTTTGGCGCAATCCACATTCCAGGTTTGTCGTCCAAGTATCCGCTTTTATAAAAAGCATACATAATCAAGTTCTTGAAACGAGGAGCATTGAACTGATATAGGGAAAAAAGACTGCAGGGCCAGAAAACTATCGCGGTGCCAGATGTGCTCATGTGTCTCGATAATCATTGTTTCCATTATGTAAAGAACAAAAGATTTCTAGTGTCTGAAAAAATGAATATCCAGAGGCTAAATCTTTCCTGTACATCCTTCAGGTACCAATTCTTTTTGTAGGACTTTACCATCAAGTACTTCGGAAGCAGACAATGCATGATCTTTGTTAGAACACGATGAATCCACTAAAAGCAGAATTTTCTTCCTGTCATTAGCCATACTTGACCAAAATATGTCATGACAGAAGTGGAGACTGTGACTGTTGCGATGAGCATTGCTGTTCCTTATAGACACCATCATCTTCGAAGTCCATATCCTCGTCCGTTCTTCTCCATCGCCTCTAGCAAACCCTAATGTCCGGATCCCTTCCACAATCTCCATATCATTTTCCAGGAGAATAATTATGGGTTTTATCATCTCCGATTCCTGGATGTTCGGAGACCGATTACTTGTTCCGAATCGGGAGACCAAGGCCACCACAACGACTACAGTATCCATATAATAAGAAGCAATGTAAGAAGAAGACATACAATACGTTAGTACTTGACAGCAATATACGGGAACATACAAGGAATAGAGACGTTTTTATGGGAATGTCCCTCTATACCCACTTTACTGATACTTTGTGGGCCCTGTATCTCCTAAACGCTTGTCCCTCTGCCCCTAAGATTTCACAGTTTTTATACTTGTGACATAAGCTTTCAGAAAATATATGGGTTTCCGGAAAACCGGTATCAAAGGAGAGAAGGTTTACTTGTCAGACAACTCAGCTGGGAATGGAGCACAACAAGCTGTTTCCATTCCCAGATGAACCATGACATTTCCATCATTACCTCTATGGCAGAAGATTCCTGCTCCGGACTGACCATGCATCTTTAACGTGGTTACTCCAGTTCAAGAACCCGGAAGGACAGATTGCCAGGTGGATACAACGCCTGCAGGAATATGACTTCGAGATACGTCATCGTAAAGGGACTCTACATGGTAATGCAGATGCCTTGTCACGGAAGCCCTGTTTGGAAAGCTGCAAGTACTGCTTGAATTGAAGCTGATAATTGGTTTATTGACTTGTATTTTTCTGGAACTTTCTGTGAATAAATTACTGAATTTTTGTACGTTTGGCCTTTCATTCTCAGACAACTCACGAACCCCCAAGTACGCAACATTTCTGGTGTCATCTGGTAGGGTCGTTGCGGGGCGACGCCGCAGATATTCTGGAGACCCTTTCGAAGGAACAGCGATATGACTTCGAAGCTGTAACCAGAGCACTAGAGCTACTCGCCATCGTAAAAGCCATAGAACACTTCCATCATTACCTCTATGGCAGAAGATTCCTGCTCCGGACTGACCATGCATCTTTAACGTGGTTACTCCAGTTCCAGAAAAATACAGGTCAATAAACCAATTATCAGCTTCAATTCAAGCAGTAACCACAGCTTAAACAACAGCTGTCAATAGCAAATCCACAGTACAAACTGTATAGCAATAACACTTGAAACAAGCCTCCTATAAACATCGCCAGAACAGCACAGCAGACAAAGTGAACGGCTCTCAAGATGATCTTAAAGAGATTCAGGAAATGATTGCAGAAATTAATCTGTCGGTGCTGTTCTGTCGCAGGAAATTGATGGTCAAGAACATGTCATTGCCTATTGGAGTAAATGCCTGTCTAAACCGGAGCGAAATTACTGTACCACCAGGAAAGAACTACTCGCCATCGTAAAAGCCATAGAACATTTCCATCATTACCTCTATGGCAGAAGATTCCTGCTCCGGACTGACCATGCATCTTTAACGTGGTTACTCCAGTTCAAGAACCCGGAAGGACAGATTGCCAGGTGGATACAACGCCTGCAGGAATATGACTTCGAGATACGTCATCGTAAAGGGACTCTACATGGTAATGCAGATGCCTTGTCACGGAAGCCCTGTTGTTTAAGCTGTGGTTACTGCTTGAATTGAAGCTGATAATTGGTTTATTGACCTGTATTTTTCTGGAACTTTCTGGGAATAAATTACTGAATTTTTGTACGTTTGGCCTTTCATTCTCAGACAACTCACGAACCCCCAAGTACGCAACATTTCTGGTGTCATCTGGTAGGGTCGTTGCGGGGCGACGCCGCAGATATTCTGGAGACCCTTTCGAAGGAACAGCGATATGACTTCGAAGCTGTAACCAGAGCACTAGAGCTACTCGCCATCGTAAAAGCCATAGAACATTTCCATCATTACCTCTATGGCAGAAGATTCCTGCTCCGGACTGACCATGCATCTTTAACGTGGTTACTCCAGTTCCAGAAAAATACAGGTCAATAAACCAATTATCAGCTTCAATTCAAGCAGTAACCACAGCTTAAACAACAGCTGTCAATAGCAAATCCACAGTACAAACTGTATAGCAATAACACTTGAAACAAGCCTCCTATAAACATCGCCAGAACAGCACAGCAGACAAAGTGAACGGCTCTCAAGATGATCTTAAAGAGATTCAGGAAATGATTGCAGAAATTAATAGAAGGCTACGCATTCTTGAGAGTAGGAAAGAAAGAGAAAAAAGATCTTTAAATTCTTGGAGTAGCTTCTTCGTTACCGACATCTCATCTTTCATCTCTCTTTGTCCTTCCTTCATTTCATTCATCTGGAAAGCTTAGCTTCCCAGATGAATGAAATTAGGTAAATAGATCTTTAAATTTTGAGAAAAAAGATCTTTAAATTCTTGGAGTAGCTTCTTCGTTACCGACATCTCATCTTTCTTCTCTCTTTGTCCTTCCTTCATTTCATTCATCTGGAAAGCTTAGCTTCCCAGATGAATGAAATGAAGGAAGGACAAAGAGAGATGAAAGATAGTCAGAGTCAGTTCAGTCCAGCTTTCAGCCAGCTTCGCTAGTGCTTGCATTACTCTTGAGCCTCTTTGGAAGAGACTTGCTTTATGTGTTATTGCTATACAGTTTGTACTGTGGATTTGCTATTGACAGCTGTTGTTTAAGCTGTGTTTACTGTTTGAATTGAAGCTGATACTTGGTTTATAGACCTGCATTTTTCTGGAATTTTCTGTGAATAAATTACTGAATTTTTGTACGTTTGGCCTTTCATTCTCAGACAACTCAGCTGGGAATGGAGCTTGAATGGAGCTGGGAATGGAATGATGGTTACGAAAATAGAACGGAGTTTCGAGGAGAAAGTTAAAGAAAACTTTGATCAAGAGCTGAAAGGAAGGTTTTCAGAGATAGAAGGTAAACTGAAGAGAATAGAAGAAGATCTGGAGAGAAAAGTGGAAGAAAAGTTAGAATCCCTGCCCCAGGAAACTGAAAAGGAAGAGAGAAGAATCAAGAATCAGGAATTTATTAAGCTTTCCACCTACGACGGCAGTTCCTCGTGGCATGTATATAAAACGCAGTTTTCCATCGTAGCTGAAGCTAACGGCTGGGACTCTGTTGCAAAGACAACTCACGAACCCCCAAGTACGCAACATTTCTGCAGTCGAGAACTGGAGTCGCCCTGAAAATGTACACCAACTGCGAAGTTTCCTGGGGTTATGCACTTACTACAGGAAGTTTGTCAAGGGTTTCTCAAATATTGCCAGACCACTGCACAAGCTGACGGAAGCCAAACAGAAGTTCCTGTGGACAGATGAATGTGAAAAAGCGTTCAAGCGACTTAAAGAGGCCTTAACATCATCGCCTATCTTGACATATCCACAGCCCGACAGACAGTTCATACTTGATACAGATGCCAGCCATGAGAGTGTCGGTGCTGTTCTGTCGCAGGAAATTGATGGTCAAGAACATGTCATTGCCTATTGGAGTAAATGCCTGTCTAAACCGGAGCGAAATTACTGTACCACCAGGAAAGAGCTACTCGCCATCGTAAAAGCCATAGAACATTTCCATCATTACCTCTATGGCAGAAGATTCCTACCCCACTCCTGACACCAGAAATGTTGCGTTCTTGGGGGTTCGTGAGTTGTCTGAGAATGAAAGGCCAAACGTACAAAAATTCAGTAATTTATTCACAGAAAGTTCCAGAAAAATACAGGTCAATAAACCAATTATCAGCTTCAATTCAAGCAGTAACCACAGCTTAAACAACAGCTGTCAATAGCAAATCCACAGTACAAACTGCATAGCAATAACACTTGAAGCAAGTCTCTCTCAAAGAGGCTTAAGAGCAATGCAAGCACTAGCGAAGCTGGCTGAGATCTGAACTGAACTGACTGCCTTGGCGAGGAAGCGCTCCTTATATGCTGTTCCATGGAACCCAGATTTTTCGAGAAAACTCTAGAAAGTGGTCAACCAATCAACTTACAGCTTCCATATTTGGTATATCCCATATAAGGATTTTCTCGCCAAGGTCGCCAAAAAAATCGCCAAGGTGGGAAAAAGTCGCCAAATTTGGCGCCAAATCCATTACCTGCATTATTGGGGCTTTTTAATGCGTTTTTAAGGGAAAATAAGGCTATTTCAACGCTAAAACGACTAGAAATGCACAAAATTAGCACTTTATCAACTTACTAAGCCTCTTTGAAAGAATTTATACAAAAATAAACACAATTATTTACAATTTCGTAACAATATTTTTCAAAAATGGTCGAATTGAGTTCGGGAAATTTCAAAACGTGTAACTTTATAGAAAACCGAAAATCTAAAACTTTTCTGAATCTTATATTTTCTACTTATATATGCAGAGGAAAGAATAATAAATCCACTTTTTAAAAAATAAAAATAAGTAGTTAATTTCACTTAATTAAAATGCAAGGAAATCTCAAAACGTGTAAATTCATCGAAAACCGGAAATCAAAATTTTTTATGTATCTTCTACTTGCTTCTTCTACCCACAAAAGCTAGCAATAAAGACACTTTTTAAAAAAATAACTAGCCAATTTCAGTTAATTGAAACGTAAAGAAAGCTCAAAACATGTAAATTCAGCAAAAAACGGAAATCTGAATTTTTTCCGTATCGTCTACTTATACATGCAGCAGTTAGTAACAAATCCATTTTCCTTTTATTTAGTATATTAGTTGAATATTTATTGTTTAAATAGCACCCTTTGAAATGAAATGATTATGTTTACATTCGAAACTGGAAGTTTGCCATTTTTTTTTTTTTTTTTTTTTTTTTTTTTTTCTAGAGTTTTGTGATTTTAAATTAAAATTTTATCAATTTTACAGAAAAAATAACTCAATCAAACACATGTAGACAGTAACTTATATATAACTATACCCAAATATCGGAATTAAAATCGGCAGATAATTTCCGTTATTTTTTAATAATTTTTTACAAAAAATCCAATGGACGATTAACATAGAAAATCTTTTTCATGGCTCCATGGGCAGACAGTGACGTCATCATTTCACTTGCGTATAGTGATGCTACATTATACAAATTATTGTGTCTAGGTTTTATTTGAGCTTTATGAAATTGCCAGATTTAACAACTTTCTACTTTTAGGAATTTTTTAATGTAAAGGAATACGTGTATAAAAGGGAAAAATGGGGGAAAATGCATAAAAAATAAATGTATTTTTAAATACCTTCTTGACATCGTAAGAAAATAATATTTATATTCGCACCTTCCGGCTAACCATATCTTTCGAATGATACCATTTTCAACCCTCTACTCCCATAATTAATATGTTAAAAAGGGACTACAAATTTTATGCTTGCCTATTAATATATAGATATTTTAATTCAGAAATCGGAGAAAGAATTTATCGAAGGATTAAAAATTATAGACCTTAATTTACGAACTAATCGAAAATGCTATACGACGAAAGGACGTACGATAGCAGGCGCAATCTTTTCCAATAAAAGTATGCGAACGGGGTTTTATACGAGTGTGTACAATTATTACATGCCTTTATAGGGAAGAACAGACAAAAGAAAAATGTAATATCCAAAGCAGTTTTATCGTACTAAATTAAATTCTGTCTTCTTCTTCATCATCTTTTTTTTTTTTTTTTTTTTGCTTCATATTTGATTTGCGGTTATATATTTATTAATTTTTAAGCGAATAATAGATATCACTAGTGTATAACCCCGTCAAAAATGACGGAATGTGAAATCATATAAGGTAGAGAATCAACGAAGGCTTTGCCTGCTTCGCTGGCCACTATATTTAAAGGAAACTCTTTTCTATATCGCTTTATAACAAAAAAAAAAAAAAAAAAAAATCACGAAATTGCTCAAAAGCTCGTTTCCTCTACCCGCTGCTTTCGGCAGTGACCCACTCATCTTCAGACTCTCGGGTGCCTGTCCCTATTACCTGTGACAATAGCTTACCAGTGGGCTTCCATTTGGGTGCTTATCATATGACAGTTTCGAAATGGACAGTATCGAAAAAATTTAAGTAGCAATTTTATATTTAAATCTCAGTTACATATGAACAACACTATACGTGGTGTACATAATATTTTCTTTCACGTTATTTTCTACATTTATTTGATTTATTCGAACAACTATAAAATGACAACAATTTCACGCCAAATATGATATTACAATATGCTATGATCGGCTACATCTATCGCATGAGACAATTATTTTATTGTGATTATAATAATAGTTGAGTTATTTAATAGTAGTTGGTATATAGAAAAATAAATAATTAAATATCTAAATCTTATCATAGTCCAACCATAATATAGCTCCCCTTGTCGACTTTTGAATTTTTATCGCCATTTTAGACAAAAATACAGAATTTATGCGATTATTTTTTCTGTTTCCTTCTGTTTCTTTTCTTTCTTTTCTGCTTTTCAATATTTTATAATTTATTTATATTTTTGATGCGCTAACTTGGCTTAAAGTGGCTTTCACAAACGGAGAGTTCTTGGCAAAAAATGTCCGATGTATTTCAGCACCAAAATTTTAAAATATTACCCAGGATTATCAATGGATTAGCTTTCATGCCAAGCGCGATTCATCCGTGCCAAAAACGTTTAAACAATACTATTAAAAAAAAAGAAAAAAAATTAAAATTCAAGTATATTAAAAAATGTTATGGTTGTTTTTTTTATCCATTTTCATATTTTCATATGCATGAGCAAATTTAATATTTTATAAATTTTTATTTTTCGCATGAAAGCATATTTCAATTTATGCTAAAAAATAAATAAACAAATAAATAACTGGTTAATTTTTTGGAAACAATTATAAATTTAAATTTTCAATTTTGAAGTTATTACCAGGTTATTATTTTCATATTTTAATTAATTTTAAAATATCTATTCAAAACTTCGGTACAAATAAGGTACCAAATGAAAGGGGCGATTTTTCTGAATCCATCGGACTAAACAGCTTTTCGATCGGACAATTAGATTTTTTTTTTTTTAATTAACTAAAGTATGCAAATTAGGTCGCAACTTGCTATATAGATGAGTACGAACCGTAATCGTCACATCTCTTGCAAATTATATAAGTAGATTATAAAGTGAATCCACATTTATTCAATATTATAACATACTTTTTTTTTTTTTTCCTGTATCTGAATCATGAGATTCACTGGTAGTATGGATTACTGTTTCTTTGGACATTACTCATTTTTTGATATCCATTTTTATTATTACATTTATAATTGTTTTCCTCCTTGATACTGAGTAAATATTTTGAATTTTTCTATAGTCTTGAAAAAATATGAGATTTCAAAGTTGTTTAAAATTAAATGCTAAAAAATTAAAATTAAATTAAAAGTAATTTTTAACCAATTCGAGGTCAAAATCTCCCTTATATTTGAATAATTCAGTAAATAAACAAAAATGAAAAGTATTTTAGGATATTCGAGGGAATGAGTGTTTAAGTCAAGGGCAATTGTCTGCACTAGGGACTTGGGCCGAAGGGGAGGATGCCCTCCGTGGGGGTCTTTCTAAAGGGTCCTATACTGTATTCATGCGTTAGGATCTTCGAATATTTGCACAATGGGTGATAATGTAACCTAATTTCTTTGAGCGCCCTTGTAATAGAGTGTAAATTTTAAGCAAGTAACTTCCAGTATCGACCATTCTGCACCTAAACATATATTAAATAATTTAATGAACTTCATATAATTAGCCCCAGTAAGCCATGATATGTGTAAATTTTTTCAGATGTTGTCTGTAAAAAATAAATAAATAAAAATAAAAAATATAAGTAATATACACATCATTTCCCATAACGATCATACATAAACGGTCATCCCATAACGGCAAAGCAATATAACATGTATCAGTTTTATGTTTTAAACGATTTAACATTATTAAAACGAAATTCAGTTGAATCCATAGACCGTAACGTATAGGAATCCTATTTTGCATCACTGTCAGGAAATATATATATATATATATTAGGGTTATAAAATTTTTGTAAAATTTACAAAATTTATGTATTACTCATTTATGTATTCCCCATTTAATTTATGTAGTTCTTGCGATGGTGACCTATAACATGCCAACTTAATTTTATATTAATCGAATGTAGAGTTTATACACTAGCGCACTACAAATAATTTGAGCAATACATATATATATATATATATATATTTTGCCCGTAATAATAAATAATTTTTTCTTGTCCCTTTGTTAAAGAACTGGAAGTCCTACACTCCTCAAATCTATATAGAGCGTGAGACGGTGACCTGTAACGCACTTAGAATCTTTTAGCTAATTGAAATAGGCGTTTAGATGCCATGGCACTTCAAATAATTTGAACCAATAGGCTGCAATGATAAAGAATTTTTCTCTGTATTTTTCTCTGTCCTACACTCATCAAAATCCATACAACTTTTGTGGTGATGACCTACAATATGACAATTAATTTTTAGTTCAATAGAATAACTCATTTAGACGTGTTTACTCGCATATATACATCATCGTAATAAGAGCAAAAATGAATTCAGAAAACCTTAAAATTAAAAGGTCACTAACATTTCACAGTCGACTTTTTTCATAATTACAATACATATTATATGTTCTAAAAGTAAAAATGATGTTAATAGAAACTTATCTATAGATAATTTATAGCTTAAAAGCTGCTGGAAAATGAAATTATCTTCTCGGTTACTTAAATATACATATGTTTTCGCAATTTAGATGAAAATGTTGCTTACTTTTTTGAATAAAGTAATAAAAATCTGCAGTGACTCCACTCGACTTTCTTAACATTAAGTAATTAACGGTTGTATAAAAAAAGTAAAGTAAGAGAAGTCGGTAATTAAACAAAAGAGAAAATTATAATAGGATGTTTCAATGTTTCTCTTTATATAATATGTTGTTTAATTTAAGGCTATTGTACTTAAAATAATTTGAGTCCATAGATCATAATGATAAAGAATATTTCTTTGTGCCCTGTAAGAATCTATAAATGCTAGATTCAACAAAATCTACTCATTTTGTGCGACAGTGACCTATAATATGTATATAAATTTTCAGCTTAACTAGATAAGGCCCTTTAGACGCTATCTCACTTTAAAAAATTTGACCCCATAAGCCATAATGATAAAAAAAATTTCGTTGTGCTACTGTTAAAAAAAGAAAGAAAAAATACTATAAGTGCTAGCTTCTTTAAATTTTACACAGTTTGTGTGACGGTGATCTATAAAATGTATATAAATTTTCAGTTCATTTAAAAAAGGCGTTTAGACGCTGTCATACTTTAAATAATTTAAACCCAAAGGCCAAAATGATAAAGTATTTTTCCTTGTGTCCCTGTAAAAATCAATAAGTACTAGAGTCACCAAAATATATACAGTTCGTTCGATGGTGACCTATAACATGTATATAAATTTTCAGCTGTGTGGTATAGTTATGTAGGTATGTAGAAGAGTTATGCAGGTAGACAGTGCAGTTTCCATTCGACAGTTTCCACTACACCGCAATATTTCGTGTAAGTGAAAAGTTTTCTTTTTCTTGAGTTGTTCACCGCCAGACATCTGATTTATATAACTTTTATTAAGATACCCAAGATTCTATCCAGAGGTGTTGAAAAGGCAAATTACACAAATCAATAAAGATCGACACAAAAATGTACACAAAGTTTTTTTTTTATTGAAATTGCTACATAAAATAATAAGGGAATGTGCCCCTAACGGATAAATTTTTAAAGCCTACATTCGTAGATGTTCTATACAGGAGCAATTAGAGAAGAATGATAAAGTTCCAGCCAAATTAAAATTATCCTTACATATTGGCATTTAATTTCTTCGCCAAAAAGAACACATAAAAATTCTTTTAATGTTGAAGTATATTATGATTAAAATATGAACATAATTAAATTTACACTTTGTTTTAAATTTTATTTGTAAAATAGAGTGATTAAAAAAAAAAAAAAATCACAAATAGGTAACAGAATTACGTGTTTCTTTTTGTATATATTTTTGCTGCATCACGTACATGCATGCTTAGTTTTGAGTCAGAACTTCATTGTTATTTGACTAATTTGGGGTAAAGTTATAAGACAATTTTTTTTTAAATAGTTTTTTTACACATTTTTTCACGTTTTTACACAATTCACTCATTAAAGCATGTTTTAATTGGTCTCACAATCCAATCATTCAGACATGTTTTCTTCTGAGTTTACACATTTTTCTCTGACTTAATTATTTGGCATGTCATGCGTTCACATATCAAATGATCAGCAATATTTTAATATTTAATCTTTAATATTTTATTCTATTTTTATAAAATTGATTTATAAAAGAAAAATCAATAATAATAATAATAATAATTTATCCATCCTGAACATTAATTCACATGGCTTACCTTTCTGTAAGTTTAAATTAAACAAATAAATAAATAAAACAAATTCTATTTAATACTAATGTTTTAATTTTATCAATAATTATTTGCTATTACTCTTATATTACTCTTATACATTTTAAATTGTTACTTATACTTATTATTTTTTAAAATTTTTAAAGGATCTTTTTACTTCAACTTACAAACTTTACAATAAATATATACATAGATACAGAATCACTTTTTTACAATGTCACATTTTTTCTTTTTCTAAAAAATATATATTGCCATTTTTCCATTTACATCATTTTTGCCAGTGTTTCTGTACACTTTCAGCAAATATAAATTTTACATGGCATTTTTTCTTCGACCTCGTTTATTATTGATGGTCTAAATTTATTATTATTGCTGTTATACATTTACACATATTTATGCAATTTGGTGCTTGGGAACACATGTGATTTTTTTCATCACATTGTCCATTTGAACATTGTCCATTTCAATTTTCGCACACATTGTCCATTTGAATCTTCTTCCAACAAGTTTTATTTATTTATAAAAAGTATGGTTATAATCAATATTTTTAGGTCTCACAAACATCAAATTTACTTTTACAAACATAACAACATTACATATGCTTCTTATTTTAATTGTAAATGTACCTACGGATTGTTATAAAACAACATCACCATAACACAAATGTATCTCAATCTTTTTTATCATGCTTACACATTTAGAGTGTTAACATTTCCGCAGATTTTATGCTTTATTCTATGTATAAGTTTGGTATTTATGAATACATTCATTATTCTTACTTCATGGTACATTACCACATAATTAATACCGTGTATTTAACCAAAATTTGTACACATACATCTGTTGACACAGCACTTTGACACTACAGCTTTTTTTTAAATATCTACCTTTCAATAATTTACAATAATGATCACCACAGATCATGATTTCACATATATCTTTTTTTTTTTTTTTCAGTAAAAAAGAATATTGTGTCAAAAACATTAATATATATATATATATATATATATGATTTCTACATCACAAGCTGAATTGGATAAGGCATTTAGATGCTATCGCACTTTAAATAATTTCAGCCCGTAAACCATAATAATAAAGGGTTTTTTGTTGTTCCTCTGAAAAAAAAAAAAAAAAAAAATATATATATATATATATATATTCGTGCTAGTTTCACCAAAATCTATACAGTTCGTGTGAAGCCCATAAACCATAATGGTAAAGAATTTTTTTTTTTTTTGTGTGTGTACATGTAATAAAATTATAAGTACTAGATTCACCAAAATCAATACAGTTCGTGAGACAATGACCTATAATATATGTGTAAATTTTCAGTTCATTTGAAGAAGGATTTTAGACACTATCGAACTCTAAATAATTTGAGCCCATAGGCCATAATTATAAAGAATTTTTCTCCGTGTCCCTGAAAAAAAAAAAAACGTAAGTTCTAGATTCATTAAAATCAATAGGCTTTGTGCTACGGTGACCTACAACATGTGTACCAACTTTCAGCTCATTCGAACAAAGCGCTTGGGCGCTATCGTGTTCACTCACAACCACCCACACCCACACCCACACATATACATACATCATAAAAAAAAATTAGCAAATATGAACTCAGGGGACCTCAAAACGTATAGATACACCAAAATCTCAAAGTCGAATTTTTGTCATGATTACATTACTTTCTTTACATAGTATGTTCGGAAAGTAATAATTATAAGATAAAAAAAAACTTTTTATATACCATGTTTTTAAATTTTCTGTTGAATCATATAAACTTGAAACATTACCCGAATAATTACAAATGCATTGTCATCGTGTTCTGAGCTATTCTAAAACTTTCAAATGTCTAGCTAGTCGGAAAGTTAGTTAAAAATCGATTGCAAGATTAGTACTGGACAAATAAGAAAACGAGTTGAAACCGATATTAAAAAAACTTTGGTTTTAATAATAAAATATTAATCCCTGTAAATTATATACGCACCACGTAGCGTACTTAAATTTAACACATTATTAGAAAAGTATAACGACACTTGAAATATTTTTTGAAAGACTTCTGTTTATAGCCCCTAATAAATTCTAGTTCTTTTGTGTGGGCCCTGTAAACGAATGGTGAATACTTTATTCATACCATATTCTATATAAAATATGCTTTTGTGTATGTGTGTGTGTTCAATGAATGTTTATTTTATTTTGAACAGTATTTTTTTTTTTTTAAGTCAGTTTGAAATTATTAAAAATATATCAACGAAAACTCTCATCCATATACGTAACATAGCTGCCAACCATTACGACTTTTCAACACCGGTACTTTTTTTTTTTTAATCGAATTTTTTTCTTTATTTATTTAGGGAAAATTGTTACAAAATCTTATAAAAAAATTTCTATAACACGATACCGATGTCAAAAAATCGTAACTGTTGCAGCTGTGACGTAATATATTTGAATGCTTTTTAACGTCCCTGTATACGAACTATTTGTTCGATTTCGATAAATCTGTCATGGGGCATTCATATATACATACGATACAGATTGGGAATACCGAATTTGAAATTCCTGATATATATATATATATATATATATATATAGAGAGAGAGAGAGAGAGAGAGAGAGAGAGAGTTGTGCTGATAACAGACTGACGAACACAGAACAACCACTAAAAACCTGAATTATGGATTCAGGGAATCAATGTTATTTCCTTTTACATCTATGGAATTACTGGAGAAAATGATTTTACATTTTCTTTTTCTTTTTTTTTCAGATACCACATAATGTACCTTGATGGTGATCTGCTTTTCAGAATCTTTGTTGTTATCTTTTATTTGTTATCACCCTCCCTGGCGGCTTACTCTTTTGAGTTTGAAGTCGGTATAAGCCCAAGGTCAGGTGGGAAGAGCGTATCTGACTATCAGCATGTTTTTTTTTTTTTTTTTTTTTTTTTTTTAATGTTATTTTATTTATTTATTTATTTATTTATTTATCAAGTGATTTCATGATTTACAAAAAAATTTTGTGGAAATTTTTTTATGTTGGCATTTTTGTACAGATAAATTAATTACAGATTTTTTTGTAAAATTGCAATACATTTCAACTTTATTATCATGTGTAAGTACGTTGAATGAATGCATCAATTTTATTTATAATAATTAAAAAAATTATACATATATTATCCTATAAACGAGTAATAAACTTTTAAGATACTGTCGTTTTCTTTTAATTTCGTTAACAAGATATCTTCATATAATAAAATTAAAATGTTTCTTTAAGTGATAATTGTGTGCTATATTTTAAATGATACAGCATCTATGGCCATCTCTCCTACACATAATGTCAAAAACGTCACATCAAGACACATTTATAAAAATATGTATGCAACTCATTGATCCTATATAGGTAAGTGAGAAAACTCCCATGTAATCTCTGCTATACTGACAGACAGCTATACAGTTCATTAAAACCTTTGAGTCATCCGTTAGTTATGAATGTGAATAAAGCTCTTTTAGGTAAAACAAATTTATACCATTATATTCTGTGAAACCTGTAGAACAACTTTTCCAACGCTAATACTAATTAAACAGGAAAGCAGTTTCTATGATTTAGTATAATAATAACAGTTAAATTTTTCTGTGTAATGATACAAAAGCTTGCCTGAAAGCAGTTTCTTAATTTCATATACTAATAATAACAATTAAATTTTCTATCTAATAATATAAAAGTTTTGCTAGAAACTATATTAGCACGCGTAAACTTTTATAACCTATGAAACAACTTTTCCAATAATAACACTAATTAAACAGGAAAGCAATTTCTATAATTTCATAGACTAATAATAACAATTAAATTTTCTATCGAATGATCGAAAAGCTTTGCTAGAAACTATATTAGTATGCGTAAACCTAGATAACCTGTAAAATAACTTTTCCAGCAATATTACTAATCATGCAGGAAAACAGTTTCTACAATTTCATATACTAATAGTAAAAATTACATTTTCTATCTAACGATATAAAAGTTTTGCTAGAGACTATATTAGTTCACGTAAACCTGTATAAGCTGTAAAACAACTTTTCCAGTAATAACACTAATCGTGCAGGAAAGTAGTTTCTGTAATTTCATACACTAATAGTAGCAATTAAATTTTCTATCTAACGATATAAAAGTTTTGCTAGAAACTAAGTACTAACTAGAGGTCTGCATGGGCCGAAATTTTCAGGCCCGGGCCCGGCCCGGCCCGTTGGAAAGGTTTGCTTACTCGGCCCGGCCCGGTATGAAATCGAAAAATTTGGCCCAGGCCCGGCCCGGCCCGTTTCTTTTTTACTAGTGTACGGCCCGGCCCGATGCAAAAATATGTAAAATTAAAAAAAAAAAAAAAAAAAAAATGCCTTTCAACGAAAAAGATTTTTAGTATGTGTTTTGCAGAGGTTTTATATAGCTAAGCAATAGAATGTTCTTTAACAAAACTGCTGAATGTTTACAAGATATTTATATATAAACAGTATTTCATTATTACAGACATACAGGAGGCACAAAGACAGACAGAAAGTCAAATCGAAAATATTAGCATTCTTCAAACAATATAGGAAGATATTTAAAATGGTTAATAGTACTAAAAATACACTTTCAACCACTTCCTGTTATATACCGTAAAGTATCCAAATCTTTCATGTGATCCGGTAAACAAAACTTTAATGCTAATCCAACCATATTCAATAGAAAAGATGCTTTTGCACATACTAAAATTGATGCTACTTTCATCCAGTGCCCCGGAGAAAAGAAAAAGAAGACAGAGGAAAAGGGTTTTTATAGCCTTCATACCACCTAAACACTACAGACCATAGAAAACAAAGCCTTATATACAGTAACGTATCTAATTTCTTTTGTTTGTTACATGTACCCAAACTGGTAGTAACATGCATATTATTTTGAATTAGAAACCATCTAATATTACTTTAAATAAAATATATTAATTTCGAGACATGTTTAAAATATTTGCGAAAAATCAGATCGCGAACAGTCAAGCTGATAGACAATTAAATTGTAGTTACAGACACCTTTAACAAAATAAAATTTTATGTGACTTACCAGACTGTAAAATTATGTAAAATAAATGACTGAAAAAGTATTTTATCATTTTCCTTTTTCGTTGATTAACGAGGAATTTAGAAAAAGATTCGGGCCGGGCCGGGCTCGGGCTTAAAATTTCCTGCAGGCCCGGCCCGGCCCGAGCCAACAAAAAAATTTTAAGCCCGAGCCCGGCCCGTTCAGACCTCTAGTACGAACTATATTAGTAGACGTAAACCTGTAAAACTTTTCCAACAATAACACTAATCAAGCAGGAAAGGAAAGCAATTTCTGTAATTTTATATACTAATAATAACAATTAAATTTTCTATCTAATGATATAAAAGTTTTGCTAGAAGCTATATTAGTATGCGTAAACCTGTAAAACAACTTTTCTAATAATAACACTAATCATGCAGGAAAGCAGTTTCTGTAATTTCATATACTAATAGTAACAATTAAATTTTCTATCTAACGATATAAAAGTTTTGCTAGAAACTAAGTACTAACTAGAGGTCTGCATGGGCCGAAATTTTCAGGCCCGGGCCCGGCCCGTTCAGACCTCTAGTACGAACTATATTAGTAGACGTAAACCTGTAAAACTTTTCCAACAATAACACTAATCAAGCAGGAAAGGAAAGCAATTTCTGTAATTTTATATACTAATAATAACAATTAAATTTTCTATCTAATGATATAAAAGTTTTGCTAGAAGCTATATTAGTATGCGTAAACCTGTAAAACAACTTTTCTAATAATAACACTAATCATGCAGGAAAGCAGTTTCTGTAATTTCATATACTAATAGTAACAATTAAATTTTCTATCTAACGATATAAAAGTTTTACTAGAAACTATATTAGTACAATTAAACCTCTATAACCTGTAAAACAACTTTTCCAACAATAACACTAATCATGCAGGAAAGCAGTTTCTGTAATTTCATATACTAATAGTAACAATTAAATTTCCTATCTAACGATATAAAAGTTTTGCAAGAAACTAAATTAGTACGCGTAAACCTGTAAAACAACTTTTCCAACAATAACACTAATCAAGCAGAAAAGCAGTTTCTGTAATTCCATATACTACTACTAATATTTTTTTTTGTCTAATGATATAAAAGTTTTGCTAGAAACTATATTAGTACGCGTAAACTTATAAAAACAGTAAAACAACTTTTCCAGTTATTACATTAATCAAGAAAGAAAGCAGTTTCTGTAATTCCATATACTAATAATAACAATTAAATTTTCTATCTAATGATATGAAATTTTTGCTAGAAATTATATTAGCACGCATAACTTGTATAATCTGTAAAACAACTTTTCCTACAATAACACTAATCAAGCAGGAAAACAGTGTCTGCAATTTTGTGTAATAATAACAATTAAATTTTCTATCTAATGATGCAAAAGTTTTGTAAGAAGTTATATTAGTCTGATTTAAACTGCGATGTATTAGGAGGAATTTTCTTGGTTACAAGTCGAATGTATCGACGTTGAAAGAATAGAATAATTAATATTTTTTGTTGCATTGACGAGCCTTTAAATGTAAACAAATATCTTTTCACGAGAACTTAAAAAAACAAGAATAAAAAACATGTTGGAAAATGGTTTACTTTGTTTATCATTTGGCTTTTTTAAGACGATAGTCGACGTTACAATTTTTTCTTTTTTTTGCAAATTAATGTGTTAGAATTATGATGATTTGTATACACATACAATGATATATCACAATATTAAGTATGTTAAAATTTCTTGAAAACTATTTAAAGTAACAAAATAAATAAATAATTAATTAAAATAATTAAAAATTCCAAATTTTTAAAAAATATTCTCTGTTAAATAATATCTATTATTTCCGCCTCGATTTTGCACTATTATAGTTAAACACTATATTTTATACATATTTGAGTATTACTTTGTGGATTCATTGATGAGTTAATTAAATAATAATAATAATAATAAATAAATAAAATCATGTTTAAATGCTGAAACTTAATGCATGTTTTTGACATTCAAGATAAAAATATTTTTAAAAAGAAATAACTTTTGATGTTTAGAATATATTGTTAAATTACAAATCGAGAAAAAAAATTAAAAATTAAATTAAAAAAAATTCTAAAATTTTTCAAAAAAAAAAAAAAATAAATAAAAAATAAAAAAATAAAAATTAATTTATTAAATTATTTATTATTATTATTATTTTACTTTATTTAAATAGTTTGCGAGAAATTTTAGCAAATTTGTATAATTCCAATACAATAATAAAAAAAAAAGATTTGTTACGTGTATCATTACCATATTTAACCAAAATTTCAAAAGAAAAAAAAAAGGGGGGGGGGAGGAAAAGAAAAAAAATTATCTTCTTTATTTCATAAGCGGAGATTGAATAATAATAAATCTATGCGGAATTAATAACTGTGTCCATCATGAAATAAAATATTTTCTCCTTGAGTTATTTGACTTGTATTACATAACAATAATAATTATTTTTTATAAGTTACTTTAATTTAAAATAAGCGCCAAACGCAGTGGTGTGACTTCAACTTCCGCTTGCTTTTGCCGGCTTGTACCATTACAAATCATACGCGATGCACAAGCTCAGCACGTGATACGGGGAAATCTCCTCTATATTATCCCTTTTTGCTGCAGCAGCGCTCCATGCGGCAGAATTTACATCCCTAAGTCAAGAAAAGGACGAACGAAACAAGGTCATTACAGCGTTCGCCCTTCCGCTGGTAAAGAAGTTAGCGATACCAATTGATTAAAGTGTATTTAGTTTTCTTTAAAGAGCCGGAGAGATCCTGTCTACTTACAACAGCTGTAATTAAGAATCAAGGTAAATGAGAAGATTTATAATTTGTGCACGTCATACATTCAGATTTTTAAAAATCCAGTTTATTTACATTTTTATACATTCATATTTTGCTTGTCATATTCATTCATTAAATTTGTAAGATACTGAGTTTATTAATGATTTCTATTAATAGATGATTTTGATTTTATCATTTAAAATTATATCACTTAGTTTTATTAGCATATACGTGTAAGGTAAAATCGGCCATGTTTTTAAATTTTGCTTCTTTTTATATCTAATTAATAAATATATTTTAGTTGATTTGATGTGAAATTTGTACATTTCTTACTTAAAATATTTTTAAATATTTGGTTATTATTAAGGTGAGTTATTTGGAATTTACCTTATTTAAAAATTTTGCGTCCTCGTTGAAAAATTTATGCAAAAAAAAAAAAAAACTTATTAATGTAAATTGTTTATATTCTTTGACAGTAGCAATTTATAAACAAATTGTGTATATTATGTAAATTGTACATTTTTTAAGTTAAACGGCTTATGAAAATTTTCAGATTTAAAGAAAAAGAAAATTCCTTCTTTGATATTGAAATTTATTATTCTGCTTACTTGTATGTAGACTATTTCATCAAATATATTTTATCATAGTATACTCTTTTGATTTTCTTAACTGCTTTGCACATTGTACAGAGCATATATTATTGCAGTTGGAGTGGTAGAAATGTAAGTATTATTGGGATTCTAACTCCCGAGGTAGGAAGCAAAGTAAATATTGATAAATTTGCCATTCTACTAATAGCATATATTAAATTTTTATTTTCGTGATATTCTTTTGCAGAATTTTGTATTGAGAATCAAACACTTTTATAATGAGAAAAAAAAAAAAAAAGATACATTACCACCTTTGTTAAACCTGACCTCTATTTCTATAGTATTCTGTAATATTACACCTCAAAATTTCTCCCCTCTGTGCAACTTCGCCTCTATAGAATTTTTTGATCTGCATGACTCATTGCAACAAATAAGATTATGCAAATACCAATTTCTATCACGAAAGATTTTTCTTATTTTCAAGTAATATACTGTATTTTCTATTTTTAAATTCTATTTTAAAATTAAATGGAATAAATTCAGTGTAATATTCTATAAATTCGTATTGAATTAAAAAGAAAAAAAATGGAAAAAGTTAAAGTTTACTGATATATAAATTTTTGCAGATAAAATTATCATAACTGGATAACATTTCAAAAATTTATATAATATAAAATAACTTTAAAATATTATTTAAAACATATTGCTGTAAATACCTTGTTAATGTTTTTGTCAAAATTAAAAATGTTGTTGTAATTCTGATTATCAGTTTTATTGATATTGTGGATTTAAATATCGTTGCCTAAATTTATTTTTATTAATTTATTTTAAGCTTTTTATAACAAATTGTTTGAAAATATAGAATTTGATATATTTAGGAGGAGTTTATACAAAAATGCTTTTTGCACTAAAAGAAATTGGTGTTTTTAGATTAATCTAATTTTTTTAATTTTGGAATAGCATAGAATGACTCTTAAATTTCAATTTTATTAAATATATATATATATAATATATATATATATATATATAATATATATATATATATATAAATTCTTTATAAAAAGAAAACAGCACATTTGACGAGTGTTTCTTTTACATTTTGTCTTTCTTTCTTTTCTCTTCTTTTTTTTAATGCATCATTTAGTATATCCCTTAAGTTTACTTTGCTCTTTCTTTTAATCTTTATGTATTTGTGTTTTGAAGAAGAAACACCGTATTCTGAATTGCCACTTTATGTAACTTCATCAATCAACAATATGTGAATATACAACAGATATTTCCTAAAATCTTTTTACCAAATGTCATTTATAATAGATCAATAGAAGTTTTTGTTGAAAAGAGGAAAAGGTCTTTTTAGACCTTCTATATCGTACTCGCAGCACTTTTCCTGACGTAACGATTATTTTAGGAAACTCGTGGGTCTGTACTGTATCCATGAATTTGTAGTAAACATAACATTTTGTTCATGTTTAAGTTCAACCACCCCGTTTCTTGTTTTTCTCCTTTAAAAATATTTTTCTGTTTAAAAGACTGTTATTCTTTCACATAAAAGCACTTATTGAAGTTAATTTCTCTTACAAAAAAAAAAAAAAAAAAAAAAAAAATTAAAACTAATTAGAGAAATCCATAATTCTACGGGAGAAAAAAAAAAAATACGTATGCCAATGAATATTTCCTCTTAAAACTGATTGACTATTGTTCATTGTTAGTTATTTACTGCTAAATTCTTTTTTCTCAATAAAATATATTTAAACTTTAAAACAAGTAACATTTATTAATTAAAAACCGAGCAATATTTTCAGAGCACATCGTAAATTTCAACTGCATGAATCTATAATTTTTTGTATTCCCTTTTATATGATGTATTTTTCAAATGATACGAAATTTATAGTCAAAATCATATTTTTATATATTCCTAATCTTTATACATATTCCTTTTTATCTTTTACAAAAATATGAATTTTGAGTTTGTAGAGATTTGTATTCAATTTCAATGCTGCTGTTGTAGCACGGCACCACAATTTTTATTTAGAAATATATTAATTGTATTTATACATTAATTTCTTGCAATTAAATACAGTAGGATTGTGATTGTTAAAAATTAATGGTGGAAGAATTCAGTCAAAAGACCGTATACTTTTACAACCTTGATACTCTATAATCAAGCTAACGAAGGACTGCGGTATTCTCCTTCTGAGATGTATGATTACCCTGCCTTTGTTTTTTCTTAATTTTCTATTGTTGAGTACTTGAAATAACTTATCCCGATCAGGTTATCGTACTTTTCGGCACCTTGTCAGTTTATCATGGGTCGCCGAAGACCCGAACAATGTTAGAACACTTAATTTTTAATGAAAAAAAATGTGATAAAATTCTTGAACACTCTTTAATACTTCTAATTTAAGGACAGACGATGAATATTGCAAAAGAAATTTAAACAAATATTTTATTTTTCATCAAAAATACGCCCATTTCTATAAATTGCCGGCATTTATTAAAAATTTATAACTTTTGAACAAATTGAGATATTTGAAAAATTCAAATTGCATAATAAAGTTTAAGAATGGTATTTTTACGAAAAAAAGTCATGGGCACGATAGATAGGTATTTCTTCTATACGTAGATTCTGACGGATCAGACATTATCAAAATGGCTCAGGTCTCCAATGACCCACGATAACCCGATCGAGTTAAATAACGAAAAATAATTTTAAAAAAAGGGGGGGGGGGTACTTATATTGTTAGAGAAACTTAACGTTGTCTTCTTCTAGATAGCTTCCGAAAACTTTTTTTTTTAAATGAGTGATTTACTTTTTAGACTATTTTCTGCACATTGTAAAGAATCTTTATAAATTATGCTGTAGGGAATCGAACGTAATACAAGTTTAATTTTTTTTTAACTTTATTTTTTCCCTCTATAGAATTTTTCGCATTTACAGGTTATATCTACAAAATACTTTTATTTGAGTAATTGTTTCACGAAAAGAAAAATCTACTGGTTCATGTTCTAATACACTACGAAATATATCAGAATGTTCCAATTTTATTTTACCGTCTAAAGATAAGCATACTGAAACTGAAAAAGATAAAATTTATAGACGCCTGATAAGTTACGTGAGCAATTTCTTCAAATATATACTTTTTTTAACAAAATGTATGTTATCTAATTTAGACAATAGGATCACTTCATGTTCACGCTTGGAATGCGTGGTGAAGATATTGATGAATTTAGAAAACATAAAAATTATCAGCTAGCTAAATATTTTCTGAATTAACTGATAGAATGAAGCTGTATCATCCCTTTACTTTCACATCACAGTTGAACTTGCTTATAACGTCAAAAATATTAGTACTTCTCGATAATTTATAGACTTATATTGAAACAACTTGCTTATAGCGTCATATGATCTCGGTTTTACCGTCAAAAATCATATGCACATTTGATTGCTTCTGTTCCCTCTCCCGAGAAGGGGTTAAAGAAAAAAACAGAAAACTAAAACTTCAAATTAAAGTTACTCTTTCGATTACTGAGTGTTTAACAAAACAATATTTATCACTATTGAATATAATGTTGATATTAAAAACATATCTAATCCGTTAAAAAAAAAAAAAAAAAAGCAGGAAAGGGAGAGAGGTAAAACACGTTTATATTGGTCTCTAAATAATTTTAATGTGAGAGAAAGAGGGTCGTGCTTTCGTGAAACGTGTTTTTCTCATAATTATTAAACCTTTTATTATTATTTATTTATTTACTTATTTATTCTTTTTTTAATAGTTAATTCCATTTATGACAGGCATGACATCAGAAGACGACATCTTTTGTGTTCAATTTAAAATACTAAATATTAATTTATCTTAATGTATTTTAATGTACTGATATATCTGTCTTGCATATAATACAAAATTTTTAACAAAAGAAAAATAATTTACATTTAATATATTTAAAAGTAACTTCACAAACATGCCCCCTCCCCCCCCCCCCCCCAAAAAAATAAAAAAAATAAAATAAAAATAAATAATCTGTATTGCTCAAAATTGAGACAAACTTGAAATTCTGAAATTTTAATATTCACCAACTGAACTTTCTTCTGATATGCAATTTAAAAAAAAAAGTTCTAAAATTTAAATAATATTTAGAAAATTATTTCATAGCGTGACAGGCATGGCATGCAAAAATTTAGAATTATAATTTGCTTTCTTAAATTTAAATTTTCCTTTTTAATTAATGATACAAAATTTATATATACATTTATATATTTCATAATTTTCTATCGAAGGAGGGGGGGGGGGAGCCTTGATGTCCAGTTTTGCGTGAAATTAACAAGTTGAAAGAAAACTGATTCGAATTAAGCTTATCAAAGGTTAGTTGCGGGGGGGGGGACCTCTCCTCATTTCAGCTTGCCTGTAGGTGTACTAATTCGAATTTACTTTAAATAAGAAAGCTTCTTTAACTAGAAGAATGTATGACGTAAGAGTATTTTATAGTATTTCATACAGTAGTTACATTATGTTTTCTAATATGTTTTTACCTTATCACTTTATGGTGTCAGTTACTTAGAGCAATTTCATGTTTAAATCTAACTGTTATGTCACTTGGATATAGCATAAAAAGAATGTTCCCTGGGATGGCATAATAAGAGTTCAGCTGTATATTCTTCATTAACTCAGCTGATCCGTAACCCGAGGGTTACGGCTGATCCCAGTCTTCCTAGAGATTATAAAAGAAAACATTATGATCGTAAGTCATAGTGAAGTCATTACTAAAAATAGAATGGAACATATTTTATTACTCGTTCGTCATTTCTTTCCTTTTTTTTTTTTTTTTCCTCCTCAAAATAAAATTTTCGTTTGATTATTTTTTAATGATGTTCCAGGTCATTTTTTTTTTTTTTTCCGTTACCTTCATGGATCGATGAACATCTTATATAAAAAGGAAATTGATAATAATAAAAAGCTTTTGATGAAACTGCATAATATGCGAAATATTTTTTTCTATTTGTGAAGATCTTGTCCAAAAAACTTATCTTTCTTTTAATTGTTATTGAAACGCTTTTGTGGCCGTAATACGAAACGATGTTTAATCGGTAAATTGTCAAACAAAATTTTAAATATTTTTAGTGATTTTGAATAACCATTATCTCGTAAGATAAAGGTTATTAATCTTAATCGTTGTCAGAATTTTAGATTTTACACCTCATATATTTAAACAGTGCTAAAATATAACATTGTTTAGGGGGGGGGGGGATCTCATTTTAAGCTGTTTTGTCCCCCCCCTCCCTGTAAGTTCATTAAAAAAGTTATTCTTTTAAATGTAAATCTAGTATGTTGTAGCCACCACATGACTTTCTTTATTTTCCTATACAAATTCACTTAGTACAAATAATTTATTAAAATGATATTTCACGATGAATGGAGACTATTTTCATTCTACAGAAGTATAACACTAAATATCCAAAGAAAGTCAATTTTGTTCTCGGTATGACATCTTAAAATGAATGGGGGGGGGGGAGAAATTCTGAACTTTATTTTAAATTATCACAGATGGTTCAACCATTTGTTTTATAGGTAATTGACGAGCTGTTTTGAAAGATACCTATGATAAAAATTTCTTCCCGAGGGTGGGAGCGATCTCTTACATGCAGATTTTTTTTTTTTTTTTTTTTTTTTTCCCGTCGTCTGCCACTATTATAAATTTTTATTTCAATTCTTAAAAAAAAAAAAAAAAAATTCATTCTGCACATTTATACGAAATTTTGTCCTATACTACCGTGTTAAAAATTTAGCGAAGCAGGATAAAAACTCCACCTGTTGAACGATTTTCACCAAAAGTTCATAGACACTAGTTTATGACAAGGTGCAACGATATATCAATTTGGGTGAAATTCTGTGGAGTAGTTTTTGAGATACAATTGCCACAACATTTTCTGGCACACACTCTTTCACACACAGATATAAAAAAAATTTAAAATAAATGGTCAAATCGCGTCCTAGACTTCAAAACGTATAAATCCACCAGAAACCCAAGATCGAAATTTTTTTTCGAAACCAATACTTTCTTCTATTTAATATAGAAGAAAGTAATAAAGTTAAATACTCTAAAAAAAGACGGGGATCTTAAAAATCCAAGAAATGTAAATGACGTTATTTTTTCAGTGAAATTAGAAATTAATGGATCTGTGAGAAAGTCATTTGTAAAATGTAAGATTTAGGAATTACAATATTAAATATTTCATGTAATAATGCACCCAAGATAATGATTTATTTTCTAACCATATTATGTAAATATTTTCATCGTAATTTAATATATTCTATATTTAAGAGAGTGCTTCAACTCGTCTGTCAACGATAACTTCTTTGAGTTTTAATGATATTTGCTTGAATTTTTTTCAAAATAAGTCTATACCTTTTGACTAGTAAATTATGCAAAAGAAATTTTGCTTTCGCATTGATAGTTTAAAATTTAATAATGCTCATATTTCACGAGATATTTGATATTATATTCTAATTGCAGTGTGTTGTGTCTAATGTAGTATGTCAATTTTTCTAAAAATGACATTGTTTTTATGCGTCGTTGCGTGTTATAAACAATAAACGTATAAAAATAAAAACGACGTTGTTAAAAAACTTTTATCTCTGTGAATATACGTGGTAGTCTATAAATTTATCTCTAATTAAAAAAATTTTATAGTTAGAACTCATTTCAAGCTTTTTTCTTTTTTAAGGGTGATTCCAAACATACTTTTTGGTTAATTCGTAACTGATCCCCTCTTTTACCCTTCGGAACAAAACTTTCGCTGGCACATTTTTGAAGTATAACGTGTTCTTTTTATCCCTGAAGGTTCAAGAGAAACACATGAAGTATTTTAGATCTTCGATATAAACATCTAGATTTGAAAGTGTGCTTTCACTTACATCGTAGACTGACATTTAAAGCAGGTTTTTTTTTTTTTTTTTTTTTTTTTTTTTTATTATGAAATAGTTTATTTTTAGAAAATGTTCGTGAGAGCGTAAATATAAATCTGTGTAACTGTCACTACACTTACCACATAATTACCCATCTATAAATTTTCCTATTGATATGATAAATTTTACCGGTAAAACATGTTCCACATCCCCCCCCCCTTTCCCATTTTCGTCAGTTTCCATCATTGTTTAATTCGAAGTTTAATAATATTAGATATATAAAACGCTATTAATATTAATGAATTGTTCATTAAAATAAAAATGTCAGAGTATAAATTTACGTTTTGTGATATCTTTCCTAATTCAAGAGTTTGAATTTGGCAGTTTATACTTGTTAGTTTCTTCATGAAGAAATCATTTGACTTTGTTAATTTATTTATCAAATTAACTGTTATAATGACTCACTTCAAATTTCTATGAAAATCTGCATCATTTTCTAAAAACTAAAGAGTAGTTGTTGCGAATATTAGCTTAGGAGAGGTGAAAATTCTTCTTGATTAATCGTTAATTTTATACCCCCCCCCCCCAGCAAGAAAATTGGCGCAGACTTGGCAATTTTTAATTTGTCATTGAAAACTGTGTATGAAGGGGCCCCAGCATGCACGGAAATTGTCACATTTCTATCTCTCCACCTTAGAAGCATTTATGCCAGTTTTATTGTAGGCTAGTTAATGTTTTAGTATTTTTTTAAGTTGATCTTTTTCAAATATGTAGATAAGGTGCGATAAGTCGCCTAAGATTTTACTATTCGTAACAGTTGATGTTCTAGAGTACCTTGCGTAGGTATTTACTCTAAATGCACCTTTTTGAAAAAATCGAGCTAAAATAAATCTGTGTGGTTTCTTTAAGAGGGAGGGTGTAATAATGAGTTTTGCTTAAACTGTGGTGAATGGCAAAGTCTTATGTTAATATATATTACGCCTTCCATAAATGCTACCTATTGCATGGAATTCTTTTGCGCTTCGAGCCCAGTAGACAATTTATTCTGTAGTATTACCTGGGTACAATTATTCTACATGTACTCATGCACGAACAAAAGGGGAAGAGAAAATGGAAAGGAAAAAATGCTCGACCACTACATCTTGGAAAGAGAGAAAATAACCTACCAGTTGATTCAAGTTTTTTTTTTTTTTCTCTGAGTCACCTGTCATTTGGAAAAGCCCTTGAAGGGGAGGAAGTTAACTGAAGGGAAAAAAATTATATATATATATATAAAAAATAGCCGTTGTTCTGGTAGACAGATTCCAGACAGGTTCTCAAATATCTTTTAGGTTAATGTTCGATTTCGTAACCGATCTATTTTTTATACAGAATATAACCCATATTCATATTTTTGTTTTAGAGACCATTGATTTGATGAATCTAACTGGGCTTATCTCTCTATATATAAATGGCTACGAGTTTTCTTTCTATAAGTCCGTGGCTGGACGCAAGTTGATTGGCCAAGAGGGATTTTCTTCTGTTTGTCTGTGTGCTGTTGCCACTAGCTTATCATACTTTAGTTAATTTTAAAAAAAATCTAATTTTCCGATCGATAAGTTAATTAAACCGACGGATTCAGAAAAATTGCCCCTTTCATTTGGCACCTCATTTGTAACGAAATTTTGATTAGATTTTTTAAAATTAATTGAAATGTGAAAATAACCTGGTAAAAGCTTTAAATGTGGACATTTAAAATTTTAATTGTTGCTCAAAAGAAAAAAACTTTTTTTTTTTTTTTTTCAAACATGAAATGTGCTTTCACGCGAAAAATAAAAAAAATTATAAAATATTTTACTCATGCACATGAAAAAATGAAAATTGAAAATGGAGTAAAAAAACAATTTAGATAAAGTTGCACGAGAGTTCCAAAAATTAATAGAAATATAAATGAACGTTAAATAAATTTATAGTCGTCTACTCATTCACGTGATATTGAAAAACAAAGAATCGAGTTCAGTAAATATGGAAAAGAAAGGAAAAATAAAAGAAAGAAACAAAAAAAAAAAAAAATGTATTTTTGTCTAAAGTGACGATAAAAATTCACAAGTCACCAAGGGGAGCTATACATTAAGGCTGTACCTTGATCAGGTTTACATATTTCATTATTTATTTTTCTATATACCAACTACTAACTTAACTACTATTATAACCACAAAAATTGTCTCATGCGATAGACGTAGCCGATCATGGCACATTGTAGTATTATATTTGGTGTGAAATTGTTGTCATTTTATGGTTGATCGAATAAATCACATAAATATAGAAAATAACGTGAAAGAAAATATGTACACCATGTATAGTGTTGTTCATATGTAACTGGGATTCAAATATAAAATGGCTACTTCAGTTTTTTCGATACTGTCCGTTTCGAAACTGTCATCTGATAGATAAGCACCCAAATGGGAGCCCACTGGTAAGCTATTGTCACAGGCAATGGGGACAGACACCCGAGAGCGCGAATGAGTGGGTCGCTGCCGAAGGCAGCGGGAAACAAGCGGGCTATAAAGCGATTTCATGATTTCTTTAAATTTTATTTTTGTTTGTAAAGCGATACAGAAAAGATTTTCCTTTAAATATAGTGACCAGCGAAACGAGAAAAGCCTTCGTTGATTCATTCACTACCTTCATTGATTTCATGAATTAAAAAATGGTTCCGTTAACAAACTTTGATCTATCGGCATGCAGGCAGCATTAGGCCGAATTTTGTACATTTCGAGTTTGATTTTGAAATTTTTCCCGCATTCGGAATTCGGTTCGTTCCAGAACCACTTCTATACGAAAGAATGAATCAAAAATTTCAGTCATTGATGACTCGATTCCATAATTTAGACCTGGTTATATAACGTAACAAAAATTTTTATTACTTTGAGAGTATTTGTTTCCATAGACAAATGTATGATACACGAAATGAGATGAATTCCTCTTGCCAAATGATTAGAGTTTCAGCATAAAAATTTTAATTTTAACATTTATCATATTTAAACTTTTAAATTGTTAAAGCTAATTTGAATGCCAATTCTTTAAATTATATAAAATATTTTTAACAGAATGTTTCAATAAAACTAATTTTGTATTTATTTTTTTTAAAACTATGTTTTCTACTTTGTTAAACTTTGTAAGAATGTTATTGCATTAGAAAACGAATGGAAAATGAATCCAATCTTACAGTTTCGTTTAAGATACAGCAATTTACATGTTTTTCCTGCAAAATAAAAATAGTTTTTTAAAGTATTCAATAAAGTATTCATGTTTACAGAATTCGATAAATATGGTTTACTCATAGGTGTATTTTATAGCGTTATCATAATAAATATTCCTGTGATTATTGATATTAATTTCATAAAATGTAAAACTTGTAGCATTTTATAGCAAACAAATGGTTACAAAAGTTTTATTTTTAAAACATTTAATTTTCGGATGTCTCCCCCAAAGCCCATGTTATTCTATGAGGAAAATTGTAACCGTAGTTACTCGTTACCTGGTGTTTTTTTTTTTTTTTTTTAATTATTATTATTATTCAGTTTTCATTCGGAAAATCCCCAACCATTAAATTAGTAGCATTTTTCGATTTTTTTAAGTAGAAAATAAGATTAAAAATGTAAAGTCATTTTTTTTTTTCGACCAAAAAAAAAAAAAAAGGTACCAACTTAACGATTGTGAATTTTTTGAATGTGAACACGGAATTAAAAAGAAAAAAGTACATTGGGTAATTGTGGAAACAATTTTCCCCATAGAATAACACTGACTTTAGGCGAGATTTAGATATTGTACGCTCTCTTTTTAAAACATTAACTTTACGCTTTTTTCATTGCTATATATTAAGAATGCGTAGAATAAAAATATTTCATTGATATATTCCCTCCCCCCCCCCCCCCCTTAATGCGTTTAAATATTTCTTATTGTTAAAATGCACACAATACAACTCTATTCTAGAAAAAAACTATACAGTAATAGGATAAACATATGTAAATAAGGACTAAAATGTGTTATATATGGATGGAAGATTTTTATGGTGTTTCTGCATTATGCAGTATTTAAAAATTACTCGTTGAATTAAAGAAAATGAGATGGTAGGGGGAAGAACTTGTTTATTTTGTGAAGTGGTTTGCTTACACTTTCACTCTATTGCAGCGTAATCTTTCTCATCCTTGGATTTATTTCCACATAAGAAGGTAAAATTCGATTTTAACCATACTCTGAACAGGTAACTATAGTAACCAGACATTCCAGGGGATTTAAGTCAGTGGAATTGCCTCTGCAGACTCAAGATAACCAAGTGTCGAAAACAACGGAATGATTGGAGAATACAAGTTGTACTCTAATAATGATATACTGTAATGCTATTTCTGTAGAAGATAAAGTGATAATTTTTGTACCGATGACAAAATTAAAAGGATAGATATATATAATATTCAATCAAAGCAATAGATAAAGTATTGATATCGTATCCTTTCACAATTTGCATTCTCATCACATATACGTCACATATACATCACATATACTTCACGCATTTTTGTAACGAATTTGACTTTCTCCTTGAACTTAAATTTAAATTTTGAAATAAAAACGTGAGTGACATCAAATTGTAATGGGATTTAACCATAGATATAGTAATAAGACATAGATTGATCATTGAGAGGGGGGAAATTATACCTTTTTTAATCGGGAAAAGACGGCCATTTTACTCTCTTATGGATGTATTTCCACGCGTGAATATACACGGGAATACACATAGGTTATTTAGCAAATAAAATTGATGCACTAAAAGAGAATGAAAAACTCCAGATACCCCGTTTTCTTTCGTTTTCCTTTCCTTTCATTTTTTACTATATTCTATTATACTCATGTCTGCACAAAACCGTCTTTCTTTCGGCATTTATTATTATACTTCTTTGAGATAAAAATCGTCTGCATTCATCATGAAAAATAATTTTAATAAATTATAATTTTAATGAATTATTTGTATTGCGTAAATTTGTATAGGATTATATATGGAAGAGAGTCTTGTGGTGGCCACAACATACTAGTTATATATTAAAACTTTCGCGGCTGCTAGCTACATTTTAAAGAATTTTGAGAATTCCATATTACATACTAATATAAAATATTAAAATTTAAAAGAAGTATTCCATTAAATATGAAAACAGTATCTCATAATAATAACAAAGCAACTGATTATAAAAAATATTTTTCATAAATTACTTGAATATAACTTATTTATGGAACGTACCTCATTTCTTTTCATATATTTATTAGAACACTTAAGTCTCACAATATTTCGGTATTTTTAAAATTCACTACCATTCTATTCTATTACTGTTTCAGAGTTTTAACTCTCTAATGGCTGATGCCAAAAAACTTTTTCGGCATCAAAAATCTTTGCTCGTTTACATGGGGATGATAGATCTATATAAATTACTTTTTCTATGGATTTAACTATCTTCTGCAGCATTAAAAATATTTTTAGCTATAATGTCTCTGAAAAATAAACGATGGATTGCACACTATATTTTTGAGCTTTCCGAAGAGAAATACTCTTATTCGGTTATAAAATAACGAAGTGAAAAGCATGAATTTAATATTTCTATGTGTAAAATAAAGAACATAAGTAATAAAAAAAAGTAAATAACTGTCAAATTTTGCATTATACTGGAAAAAAAAGCAAAAAATGTATACCCAACAGATTTGTGCATTTTTTATTAAATCTAAAGCCGCACCTCATGTTTATATTAAAAAAAAAAAAAAAATTCTCCCAAAGAGCTATCGCAAAATATTTATATATCTCTGTAGGAACTGTGAACAATATTATAAAATTTGATTTAAAGCTAATCATAACAAAAAAAAAACCATATTTATCACCTAATGCTGAAACATGTTTCTCAGCGTAAGACTATGTATATATTATTGTATCAAAATTATTTGACAGATGAAATCTAGAAATATACAATTACAGTTGATGAGGCTTGGATATTATCTGATTTCAATAGAAAAAGATTTACTAGCGAAAAAGAAGAGAAATACTTATGTTAGTTCAGAGAAAACAAAGAAAGTTTAGATTTTTTTTTTTTTTTTTTTTTTTTTTTTATTATTATTATTATTATTATTACTGAATTCTCTTATAACGAAAAACTTAAAATAAAGAAAGTAGAAAAAATGTCAAAATTAACTTGAATAACTATCAAAAATGTTTTAACACCTAATTTTCAAATAATAAATTGCATCCCATAACTCAAACAATCTTTAATGTGTTGAGTTCCAAGAAGATAAAGCTACAAAAACCATACCTCTAAATCTACTGCTCTATTCCCCCCCCCCCTTTTTTTTTTTTTTTTTTTTTTTTTTTGAGAAAATGGGAAATGAAACCGGAATTGAAGGTATTCCTTTTAAATGCATCCCACTGAATTTCCCTGACGTGTCTCTTATGGATCCTGTGCGTTTGGTCTTTTCGAACAAGCTCTTTTTAAGCGGTATCCCAAAACACTGGATGGACTATGGAGAAGTCTAGAGGAGGTGTGAAACGAAATCAACCTCGATGTTTTAAGAAATTCTCTGTTATCTTTGATAATATTATAGTTTAATAAACGGGCTATCAGACTGAATGTATTAGAAAACAAAATTCTTGTATTTGTTTACATATATTCGCAAAATCGTTGCAAAAATGAGTGATCACCCTCTCGGTGTGTGTATGTATAATTATATTTTTTCACCTTCGTGTGATTATTACTTTTTTTTATCGCTTCATTTTGTGCAATGTTTGAAAAGATTTTCTTTATACATACACACACGTTGTTCGAGGATTTTTTTCCCCCATAGAGGGGGGGGGAACTATATTAAACGGTATACTTTAGCCCTTTTGATGTTCTTTAAGACATTCTCTCAAACGGTGTAAAAGATATTCCTAACTATTGTATTCAGTTTTACTGGTTTATTTACACATAAAATAAAACTTGCTAGCTTTCATGTACTTTATTACAAAAATTGAAAAATCTTTCTTTCAGCTATTTTTTTCTTTTTCGCATTTCGCAATCTGGCATGAAAAGTGACACAACTGAAATATACAGTATTGGAGAAACAAATTTAAAGAATATTATAAAATATTAATTAGCCTACAATAAAACTGATGCAACTGCCTCTCAGGTGGATAAATTGCGAGATAGAGAAGAGACACTTATCGTATACGTTGAGGGAGTTTATATATATTTTTCCCATGCCAAAAATATCAAAATTGCCATTTCTTTTAACTTGTGTGACTTTTCTTGCCGAGATAAGATTTATTTACTAGCAGAATATGCCTGCTTCGCTGGCCACTATATTTAAACGAATTTTCGAAAGAGTTGAATCGCTATTTTTTTTTTTTTTTTTTTTTTATCAATTATAAATAAAAACTTAAAAAAAAAAAAAAAAAAAAAAAAAAAAAAAAACTTTGAACCTCGCTTTAGGAACCCGCTGCTTACAGCAGCTTTTTTTTTTTTTTTTTTGTCCGCGCTGCATCGGTTCCAGGTTCCAACTGCCTGCAAAACGGTATTTCCAGAGCACTTCAGTTTGGGTATTTATCGACCGCACATGGATCTGCTATTTAAAGAACTACGATTTTAAAGATGACCGTATCTCAGAATCTATTAAATATTTTAATTTTCGAACTATGTATTTTATAGCATTCGCTTTTTACACTATATTACTATGATTCCGACCAGTATAATTAATAAAATAAAAAGTAAATTTTGTTTTTAAATCAGTTAAATAAAAAATAATAAAAATAAATAAATAAAATAAATTTTAATCAGTTTAATCCTTTCTACTATATACTAACATTTTTTTTTTTTTTTCGATATACTATAAATAAAAAAATAAATAAAATAAAAATAAACTAAAGGAATTCATTTCCTGTACACAGAGGTTGTACAGGACCTTTTTATATCATTTTAAATAGAGAACACTCCATAGTAAACTTGAATAACATATATAATTTTTTTTTTAATTCTGAAAATATTTACCGGCGTTGGGGGCGGGTAGACAGACAGATGGACAGTCAGACAGATACACAAATTGAAATCATTCTCACACATAAAAATTGTTAATGTGCTAAAAATGCTTTATGAAAATACAGTTCCAGCAAATTTCTAATATTAGCCGTTTAATGCAACTGAATATTTTTGTATGGCCCTGTAAATCTAATGCTGATTATACTATATTCTGTAGAAATCATTCTTTTAAGCATGTGCATATAACATATTTGAATTTCATTAAGATCTGTGCAAAATAAATTTATTAAAATTTAATTTATATAAGTACCTTTCATAGAATGCTATGCTTTGGAATACTTTCGAATGTCCCTGTACACAAACCAGAGGTGGTATTGACGCCATTTTATATATGAAACATCCGATAGTGAACTTCATTAACATATTTCAATTTCATTGAGATTTGTGTACAGTAAAGATATATGGTTTATAGAAATGCCTCTCATAGAACGCAGTGCTTTGGAATACTTTCGGGTGTTACTGTACACAAACCAGTAGTGGTATTTACTCCATTTTTCTAGCCTTCCATAGTGCACTTGAATAACATATTTCAAATTCATTAAGATTTGTGTAAAGTAAAGGTATTAAAATATGGTTTAAAGAAATCTCTCGTAGAACACAGTGCTTTGGAGTACTTTCGGGTATCCCTGTACACAAATCAGTAGAGGGTATTCACTCCATTTTTTTCAATAGGAAACATCAGGTAGGGAACTTATATAAACATATCAGTTTAAATAAATTCCACGAATGTTTACGAGAGACGGATTTCTCTCAATAACTGCTATTAATGCAGTATCGTTCCACTTTGTCTTATAGTGGCCAAATATTAGGGAAATAAAAGAATAAGGATGTGGAAAAATAAGGAATAAAAAATGGCGTTTTGTTTCATTTATTCATATTTTAATTGTAAATCTTGATTTATAAATTAATCTGCTGTGTATGTGATTAAAACTACCCCGTTTAAAAATTTGAAGATATATTGATTTCCAACAATTAACTTTCCTTTTGCTATAAATTAACCTGACCTTGCCCGCATTTTCCTCTATCAGGATTTGTCTGACTGATACAGAGGATTTCTTTGTAAAACAATAAAAAGAAGCCCTAGGATTAAACAGATAATTCTCATGTGTACCTGTACGGATTTCTTTTGACAAAGGAGTGTGTAATTATTAAATGAAAATGCTCTAATTAAAGCAATATGTACATATTTATCTTACATTTTCTAATGATAATTTTTAATCTAAAGCATGTAAAATTGAGCACAAGTTTTCAAATAAGTAAAAAAAATAAATAAATAAAAATCATGAAGTTATTTTTGAGGTGTTTCGTTTACCCCTCCTCGCATCCCTCTCTATACTTTTATAATGTACTATTTTTTTTCTGTATTTAAATTGGTAGGAAAAGGAAGTACAGGTGGAAAACTTCTAGCGTAGGAAAGAAGTATACATTTCAACATACATACATATATACATATATATATAAAAACTGATAAACGGCAACTTTTTGTTCTAAGTGTGTAAAATACTACTTTAAATTGGTACAGATATTATTTTATGAATCCAAGTTTGCATCACATACTGTGTATTTTTTTTTCTTTTACCGATTTACTTTTGATGAGTTCACTGTCAAATGTGACAAAGTATGAATTATGTTAACCGAAATATCCATTAAAGAGCTGCTAGAAAAAATCAAATTCATCCAAATTCTATTTGCTAAAATATATAAATGATTTTCTACCTTGATATTAAAACAGGTGTCGTTTCAATTTTTCACATTTACAGTTTGATCAAAAATGGAACTGATAAGCATCTTCATTTGTATAATGAGTCTGGATTTCTGCATTTTTCTGTGAATTACTGAACTAAATACCGAATAGACCATATATCAAATTTTAGATAGCGCTCTATGTACAGAATTGCGGTGAGATGAGAAAATACGATGGCAAGAACTTTCAGTAAATTCTTCAATAATTAGAAAATTTTAACCCTGTTTTCTCGGATTTCCGGGTTTTCCTATGCCCGAAACCAATATATTAATAATAAATAAAACTCGGGGCAAAATTAATCTCTGTGGCTTTTTTTTTTTCCCTCTAAGATTAATTAGTTGAATCTCTTAATTGCTTAAAAACATTTGTCTGTTTTGCAAATTTTTCTTCTTCCTTTTTAAAAGAGTTTGAAACCGAAAATGTGATAGATATAATTAAATTACATAGCATTTCTTATAGAATTTGTTCCCAGTGCTTAAAATAAATTTAAAACTTTCTCAAACTATTTTAAAAGCATTGGAATAGAAATAGTTTTTAAGCAATACTTAAACTCTATTTTCATGTTTACAAAAACAAGTTAACTTAGAAACACAGATGTTGAAAATTTTGTTAAAGAAAATTGCAACGTTGTCGTTAATTAAATATGCATTATTTAATATAACCATCGTGTTATGGTGCAATATTTATTGAATTGCCAAAAAAAAAAAAAAAAAAAAAAAAAAAAAAAAATACCTCTGGGTTTGAAATTTAGAATATTAATAAATAAAGCATATTGACTGCAGAACGTTCCCTTTTCCTTTTTTTATTTATTATTTATTTATTTAAAGCATTTGTGTGAATTTTTGCTTGGAAAATAGAAAATATCTCCCTTAAATTCTTGGCTTTTTAGCATGAAATATATAATATTTCCTGTTACACCCCACTGTGATGGTAAGAGCAGCCGACAGTAAATCTAAATGGTTCCATTTTTATCTGGAAAAGATAAAAAGCTATTGCTGGTAAAAGCAACGAAACAATTATTCCTGTTACCCCCTCCCATCGCGTACTTTTTTAAACTTGTGTCTGAAGCTTTTATGTCCATTATTTGTTATGAGAAATTTTTCATTGGGAATGGATATCCCTTTTTGTATGTTTCTTAATAATTAACTTGTCTTATTTTAATAATAAAAGGAACACGTGAAAATAAAGGAAAATGGGAAACAAAAAAACAAATTACATTAAAATGTATGTATTATAATTATATTAGGAAAGTGGTCAATTTAGTTTAATTATACAGCAAAACAATGTCTCTACAGCACTGTAGTGTTTGGTGTTCGGTAATTTTTTCAAAAATCGAAAAATGATACATTTTAACGGGAAAAACCCGAAGTTTCTGTAAAATAAACTAAATCTTAGATTTCATTTAAAGGTTCGTTTTAAAAATGTCCCTTGATTGAAAGTCATACATTAGATGTGAAAGTGATAAAGGGAGGGAAAAGATGGGAGAGGGAATGGGAGTTTGTAAATATTTTCAGATGAATATAAATTCAACTCGTGCAAATACTTACATTTAACTTTTCATACAAGTTAGAAGCATTTCTTTGTGTTTTGTAATTAAATGAAATGACAAAAGGATGGTGGACGTTACAAATAACTTACTTTGTAAATTGTTGTTTTGGAATTATAAAAATTTACATACATATATTGAAATATTAAGTATGTTAATTTTTTTTCGAAAACTTATTTAATAAAATAAAATTCCAAATTTTATTTATTTATTGACATTTTTTTTTTTTTTTTTTTTTAATTTTTTTTTTGCTAACCATTTTTTATTTTCCCCCTCGAATTCACATTATTATAATTTAACAATATATTTATATAAATATATATTTTGTAGATTCTCTAGTAAATCTGCTTTTTTTTTTTTTTTTTTAATGCTGAAATTTCATGCAACTTTCCAGCATTCAAGCATATTTTAAAAAATACATTAAAAAAAATCCAGAAAGTAATACACCTAAATAAGTTACTTTAAGTCTCTTTTTTTAAAAAGTATTTTTGTTTGAATGCAAAAACATACAAACATATTTTTAAAAATTAACCAATGAATTCTCAGAGTAATACCCAAATATGTTTAGAATATGTTGTTAAACTGTAATATAAAAAAATCAAGAAAAAGTAAAAAATAAATAAATAAAATAATTACCGAGGGATATTTAAAAAAAAAATTCTTTTAGAGAAAGTTTAATTTACTTAATATTGTTATATTTATATGCATTTGTACGTAGAATTTCATTACACTTAGTCAATAATTTACAAAAAAAAAAAAAAAAAAAAAAAAAAAACCCTTAAAGAACAAATAAAATTCAAAGAGGAAAGGGGGAAAAAAATCAAGCAAACTTTTAAATAAGTGATGCTCGAACGAAAATTAACAAAGATATCTAAATAAGAAAATGCTCTCGTAAAACTTAAAAAGTTGTTAAGAAACAGTTTTCTTTGCAAATGTGTGAAGAAGCACTACTGTTCTCAAATTCCAAGGTCATTTGTTTGAAACACTAGATGTGAGCTTTAACTTGTACATTTGACTGAATGTATTGAATGTCAAATTTGTTCATTTAGTGGATTTTTATCGAGTTTATACAATTAAATATAAATACAAATTAATATAAATTAAATTTATATTTACAAAAGTGTATGTGTGCGTACTCAGGGACTGATTTACAGAAGTGGGGTCCAGGACAAAATCATTAATTGGGGACCCCTTCTACAATAAAAATGTACAAAGTAAATTTTAAATACCTGTAAAATGCTTTTAATTAAAAACAAATTGGGGTTTCTCTTATGTATGATAGCCCGGGCGCTTGCGCCATTTGCCCTTTAGGAAATCGAGCGCTGTGCGTACGCTAAAAAGAATGTCAGCTTAAAATGAGTGTGGGAGGGGGGATTTGAATATTCCGTAAAAATATTTTTGGATGACACCAGAATAGGCGTTGGAAACTGTCATTTGTATATTTATAAACTTACTTTAAATAAAAATTTCAAAAGTTACTGGGTTATATTGAATGGCTGCACGATAAAGCAATCTCAAGTAAATCTAATCATGACTATTTTGAAATGTGTGTTTTAGCGATTAAAATACTTTTAGAAATACACACACATATATGATATTAATCACAACTTTTAATAATTATTATGCATTTTTAAAATATTAATGAAATAACTTTAAAAAAAAATAAAGGTTTTGTTTGAAAATAAGTCACTTAGCAACTCAAGTGTAACTAACTCACGTTAAAATAATTTAACTTACCCAAAGGCTAAAACGACTAATTCTATATTGTGTAAATAGTCGAACTATAAATGTGTTCGATTTACTGCCACTCACCACAAGTGATCTTTTTTACAATCGGTTTTAAGTGGTTTTATAGCAGTCATTCTGTAGAAACTTCAAACAATCCCATTTTTATATTTTAATAATTAGAGATGCATTACACTGCTCGGCATGAAAATTGCCCCACAACACCAGTTTTACAATGTAAAATGACCTCCTGATTCCGAATATGACGTGCATTTTGCCCTATCACCCACAGTTTTTTAGGGACAGCCCCCTATTTTTATCACTTTTCGGTGATTTTATGGCTATAAATTTGATTTTTAAGAGGGGGGGGGGTATTTTAACTGTTAAATATCTTCTGAGGGGGCTACAGAGTTGGAAAATTCTAAAACATGAACATTTGCGGCAAGGGGGAAATTTAAGGAATTTGCCACTGAAATTATGTATTACATTTCTTATATTTTTTTAATCTATTATAAATGTTATTTATTAAACATGATATATTTTCTTGTTTTTAGGTGTTAAATTAATTCTTTTCCGTTCTCCAAATCAAATTCATAGTCATAAAATTACCGAACAGTGATAAAAATTGGGGAAGGTGGTAGAGTCCCTAGAAAACGGTGGGTGACTGGGAAAAATGCGAGTCATATTTGGATTTAGGTCATTTTACATACGAATCAGCAAGAATGGTATCGGAGCTCGAATTTTTTTTTTTTTTTCTTTCAGTGCAGTGTTATCTAAAATCCTTGTTTTGTCATGCTTAAAACAAATAATTATAAAAGTCAAGATATTATATATATATATATATATATATATATATATATATATATATATATATATATATATATATATATATATAAAAAGTTTTATAGGTGAATATTGAGTTACGTGAGAACAGATACTCGAAATAACATCCATTTTCCAAAATCTCCTCAGGACACTAAGAATACACACCTCAAGACACTTGCTTTAGGAATAACTAATTCAAAAATTCGTATGTAATCATTCGCGGATTAAAATCGTAGATGTGTAAGATATTACAACCTTCAGCATAATTTTACAAGACAATGAAAATGAATTGTGGTCAATTTATGCTTTCGTTTGGTAAAAACAATAAGATATTTGCAAATATTAAAATTGTTTAAAAGGCAAATGTAGGAAAATACATTACATAAGCATTTTAAATTATAAAAGTCAAGATATTGTCAAAATATCATAATTTTTCCGAAATAACTTCGTGACTCTTGCATTTTTCTTTAAAAATGGCCAATTAAAGATTTGAATTCTGTGTAAATAACTAAATGCAAATAAATATTAATTTCTAATGAATTTTGATCTAAGATTTTGTATTTTAATTTTGCGACCTTATCAAATTTTGAATGCATATGTACCGCAATTTTATATATATATGCGTATGTACCGAGATTTTATAAGTATAATTTTTTTTATTTATTTATCATATACATATTATTCTCCTTACCTGAATTTATTGTAACTAATTTTGACAAATACCTTTAAAACGTTGACCTGTTGCTCCCCAGTGACAATTCTAAAAGTATATTCAGGTCGCTCTTGATCTTGGCATATGTCCCATGCAATGTTCACCCTGATAGAGGTGAAACAGTTTACTTTTTGTTATGGTGTAATTATTATTGAAATCACACCTTATTCCATTCACTTTCATGTTTTTAATTAAAGTATTGCCATTAAAGAAACAATGGCTCGGTCAAGGTTTAAGTCAATTGATTAAATATACAACATCCTGTTTCAATATTCCTATTAGGGTAAGTCAGTTTGCAATACATCACTGAGAAAAAGTTTGTATTTTTATTTAAAAATTTTGCTTATGTTAATAAATTAAAATAGTGAAAAACAAAGTTACTTTTTTATTTCTATTAAAAAGTTACTTACTCTGGCGTTTTAAGATTAAAGAAGAAAAAATTAAAAAGTTAAAGTTTAAAGATATCAATGGAAAAACATTTTTTCTTATTGATAAAACAAACTTATCTTTTTAGATGAGTAATTTTATTCATACACTTTCCAAAACAAGGCTCTGTTTAAGAAACTAATATTCAAAATATATTGTTAAAAAAAAAATATATATATATATATCTAATGATTTGAAAATGAAGTTTTTTACTCTTATTTTTTCTTGTTTCCTTATTTTAGATGGCGTCTCCAAAGAAAACTTCTGCTCACCAATTACATGCTGCTGAAGAACATTGTCTGCTGGATCACCTGGGTGCTCTTGATATCGATTCGGCTCCGATTTATCCTAGGCTAACCAGTATCATTTGTACCATAGGTAAATGGATTTTTAGACTTATTCATTAGTATTTTGATAAATGTAATAAAGACATATTTTTCTGAAATATCTTCCTTTTTGATTCGTTGAAGAAAAAACTTAACCAGTAGTCGGAGGTTCTACGCTTTGAGCTGATAAGCGAAAAGTGCCGGGTTCGAAGTTTTCCTAACCATACGAAGTTTTTCATAGTTTTCTCTGAATTTCGCGTGAAGGGATTTTCCTCAGAAAGGTTATATAGGTGTGTGCTTAAGATAGTCCCATGGTATACAGAGGATAGTCACTCGATTTAAAAATAACCTTAACCAATCATTAAAGAAAGATAATGCTGGAGAATTTTTTTTATTAATATATTTTACTTAATGTTATATGACGTTTTTTTTTTCTTTTGAATTTCATTTTATTATGGTTTTAAAAATATTTTATCAGGAAATTTCAAGAATTGTCTCTAAATATTCGAAAAGTGTAGATAGTCAGGTAGAAATAAGCATTAAAATCTCCAAAATTGCAGCGCGTATTAAGTGTTTTGAAAGTGCCATTCACACACACACACGCACATATATAAATGAAAATAAATGCAAAACCCTGTACATATAAATCTGTAATTTTTAATAATGCTCTCTCATTACGTTGATTTTCTGAAGTTTTAAAATTTCTAATTTCTTGTTTTGCTAACATTAAAATTTTCTATTTGGACTTTCACCTATGATAATTTAATCACACACTTCAAAAAAAAAAAAAATATATATATATATATATACGAATGCTGATAATTTTTAAGCGATTTATTTTAGGTCGTTACATTTAACCTTCCATTCTAGATTGAACAAAATATTAGATAATTCATCACAATCGATTTTTAGATTTGTTTCTACGCAAAAACAACCAAACCGTAGACAAATGTGTGTCGTTGTCTGTCGATTTTTTTTTTTATTATTATTATGGATCTTGATACACCTGAGTAATGGGTTCCATTTTACTCAAAGTTAAGTGCTACAACAGTTTTTTTTTTTTTTTTTTTTCTTTTTTCCCCCTTGGGAAAATTTGATTTTTATACTTTAGTTAATTCCAAAGGTTTTCTTTCCTTTTTTTACACGCTACATTTATATACATATATATAAAAAAAGTGTTTAACTGCATATAAATTGAACTCTGTCTAAATCTGGAAATGTTAACTCTGACTTACTTTACTTTTGAAATGGTTTAGAATTGAATGTTTTCATTTTTATTCTAAATGTGTTATATTTGGAATTCCATTGATTGTTTTGTTATATGACGTCGCCTCATTGAACATGAATTTGACGAAAATTCGTTCAAGCTGACACAGCTTTCGAAAGATTTTTGCTTTTATAGAAAACTGTTTCAAAGCTAATTGGTTTTAAAATATCTGGATAAAAACGCTTGCGAATTCCATGCTATTACGGGGCGGAAAATATCTTTCAAAATGTATCTAAAGGTAATGATTTACTAGCAAGATCAGTGATAATGAATAAAAAATTATTTTTTTAAATTAGTTCTCAAATCTACGACTTAAAAAAAAAAAAAATTGGAAATGGAAGTTGATGTTCAATATTTGAAGGCACTAAATGGAATGTGTTGGCAAAATTAAAAGTTGTAATATCAAATATTGATGAAATAAGGAGAATCTTGTTCATGATTTATAACAATCCATCTAAGTATTTTTCTTTTAGTAGCATAATATAAAATAAATCATTTGAAATACTTTTAGAAATAGGCGAAAACGACTGAAATAGCCTATTTTAAAATTCTCTCTATACTTTATTTTATTTTTGAATTTTTTCGAGTCTTTAAAATTTTCATGATCGATAGGAAAATGCATATTTAGTGTTTAACCATATTCAATCAAAAATTCTTTTTATTCTAAAATGCTTTGTAAAATTTATACTATTTAAGTTTTTTCTTTTTTTTAATTAAACGTTTTATATATATTTTAATTTTGTATTATACCAAAAGAAAATAGTCCCACACAGGGACCGAGCAGTTCTGCGCTCAAAGCTGGTAAAAGGGAAGTGCTGGGTTCGATTCCAAGTCGCGCTCATCGATCTAGCCGTTTTCTCCGAAACTCACGTAAATACGGGCTAAGATCTTTTAGAAACAGCCTCTTGGTGGGCTTGCCACCAATAGACCTAGGACCCTAGTGCAGTCAATCGGCCTTAAGCCAACAACCTATTAACCAAAAGATAATATAATCACAAGCGATATTCACCATTAAATAATACTTATCAAAGTAACGTATTTTCTGTTGTTCGATTTGTGTTATTTCACCCTATTTAAAATAAAATTGTATAAGCTTTACTTTTCATGACGGTACTTATTTTGGGTTATTTAAAAAAAGAGAAAATCTGAAAAGAATTTCAATTTAGATAGTTTTGGTTCATATATACATAAGAATACCTTTTCAAACATTTTTCACAAAATGAAATTAAAAATATCACATGAAGTGAAAAAAAATATATAAATACAAATTTCTTGATTAAAATGAGAACAAATGAAGAAAATATACAATATCAATATTTCAACTGGGGCTTTGAGTGAATATAGCATACAAAATAGGCGTAATTTCTATTATTTTTGTAAGCGTAATACCAAATATATATACATACTTAGCAGGCTTTGCCCGATTTGCTGGGCACTAATTAGCTGTCAAAATCCCATATCATTATTTATAATTTATAACCTAAGTTAAAGTTCCTGCTGTGTTCGGTAGAGGTTTTTTCTGCTCGCAACGTGAGGGAGTCCGTGTCCCCACTGCCTTCGGCAGCAACCTACTCGCTTCTTACTTCCCCTTCCCCAGCGGGTAAGTTCGAAGTTTTGCGAAATCCCGCAGATCCCATAGATTTCCCAAGACAAATTTAGCACTAAAAGGGAGGGAGGGGGGGGGGGGGGGTCTTGAATTTGCTCCTTCGAAACGTCCCCCTCCCGAAAGAAAGAAAATGTGTTTTTTGGAAATATCCTAAAGAAGACAAATGGCTTTTTTCAATAGCTTTGTACCATTTTTAGCTGAGTTCTGCTTAAAAATCCGGAATTTCTAAAATTTGCCCCCGAAAAACGAATTTCACGCTTCTTCCTATAAGAATAAACAATTCCAAAATCGTACATAATGTTCTATTTATACTCGTCTAGTTTCCTTGTGTGGAATTTGTTTTCACCGTGATGTAATTTGGGGCCGAGTTATACTTACAAACGTTTTCTTGCTTCCTGCCCCCCCCCAAGGGGATGGGGGGGGGACTTCAGCAAATCTCGTTACTTTATGGGTTGGATACATATAAACAATCAAAGCACCAAACTTTTACCTCAGCTCTCACAAATTTCCCATGACAAATTTAGCACTAAAAGGGGTGTCTCAAATTTTGCCCTTCATAACACATACCCCCCCCCCCCAAAAAAAAAAAAAAAAAAAAAAAAAAATCTTTGTTCCATTTTTGGTAGACTTTTATTCAAAAATCCAAAATTTGCGAAATTTCCCGCCAAAAATCGATTTTCCCCTCCCTCCCTTAAAAATCAAAATTTCTTAAATCGCAGATAATGTTTTATTTCTACTCATATGTAGTCTTCTCATGGGCAATTTCATCACTGTGAAGTAATTTGGAGCCGAGTTATGCTTACAAAGGTGTTTTGAGGGGGAACGGGGTAATTTCGATAAATTCCGTTCATTTGGATATCTGATAAATATAAACAATCCAAGCACCAAAATTCGTGATCGCGGCTCCCATAGATTTCTCAGGACAAATTTAGCGGTAAAAGGGATGTCCAGATTTTGCTCCCTCGTAAGCCTCCCCCCCCTTCCAAAAAAAAAAAAAAAAAAAAAAAAAAAGAAAAAAATAAAAATCCTAAGGAAGTCGTATAGTTTTTTTCAACATCTTTATTCCATGTTTGGTAGAGTTCTACTCAAAAATCCGGAATTAGCGAAATTTCACGCCAAAAATAGTTTCCCCTTAGAAAAATCGAAATTCCTAAATCGCAGATGATGCTTTATTTGTACTTATGTCTAGTCTCCCTGTGTGTAATTTCTTTTTGGAGCAGAGTTATGCTTACAACGTGTTTTTGACACCCCCACCCCCACCAAGGGAGGGAACGGTAGAGAATTTCGGAAAAGTTGATAGATATAATTTTAAGTTGGGTAAAGATCTAAATTCCTGCCTAGCACCGTTGAATTCAGTCTAGCCATTTTCACATGATACCCGGACAAAAATTGCGTTACAGACACGATGACACACACACCGAGAGATAATTTTCTGAAGTCAATTTTGACTTTCAATGTGTGTGAAACATGAAGATATCGCAAAATTATGATTTATAGTTATGTTAAGCACTTAATACAAACGTACACAATATGCCGTGAATCCTGTGACAATGGAGTTCATTTGTGTGTTAAAAATTCGTAAGCTCTTTATTTTTAAAAGTTGAGTTTGTCTTAATCCAGAAATTTATTTTAAATGATATTTTTTTCCTGCTTCAGTGACATGTGTAATATAAATTTATTTATTTTGTTCTTTCATTCTAGGGCCAGCTTCAAGAGAGATTGATGTGTTAATGAAAATGATTAGGGCTGGCATGAATATTGTCAGATTAAATTTTTCACATGGAACATACGAGGTAAAAAGTATAAATCAATATTTCTCGTTTATTTTTGCAACAAATAATTTATGATCGAAAGCACTTTTTGTAAGAGTAACTTGACTACTTGTTTAAATTGCAGTTTATCTAACCTCACTTTTTAATGTGTATTAGAAATAGCATATTAAACAAATTATTGTAATATCTTTTCTAAGGAGAGAGAGAGAGAAAGAAAGAAAAAAAAAACCCGCTTAGTTAACACGTCAAGTGCCATAATAGTCACTGGTAATTAACAATATTAAAAGTATACAAACAATTATGCACGTTGCGGATTTATCCGTAGGCGGGGAAAAGAACGGGATAAAAAGTTTTCTAATCAAGAAACAAAAGCTATTTTTTTTTTCCTAAAAAAAAAAAAAAAAAAAAAAAATTAAATATAAAGAACTGTTTTTCTTTTTATTTTTTGTACAGTGCGGTACCGTTTAGTTTAGGGCATATATTAACTTACAGATAATGTACCTTGATTTCATTTTAAGTACACACTTTTGTTTATTGCTTTTACATCATTTAGTACATAAAACACACTTCTTCTTTTTTTTTTTTTTTTTTTTTTTTTTTTTTTCCCCGTACGGAGAATATTTTCACTATTTGTAAATGCAATTCAAATAAGTTTTTGAATTAGAATATTTATCTCATTTGCCTCCTCATTTTTTCAACATTTTTTCGGGTTATCCGCGATTTGCATTAACCGCCGAACCCGTGCCCCTCAATTCTGTGGGTATAATCGATAGTTTACTGCAGTTAAAATTTACTTAAAATTTTTACTTCTAAGCAACGCGCGTGGCCTGACGGGTATGTAAATTCCTTGTAAACTCGCGTGGTACTCAACATGTTAAATCATTATTATAAATTAATCTTTAGCCGAATCATTAAGCATTTTCACTTCCTTTGTATAGTATTCTAATGGGAAAAAAATTGACTGAGATTTTGCTGTAGCTATGTTTTGAGGTCGCCTGCATTCATTTTTCCTATTTTTAGTGTGATGTTTGCATGCGTATGAATAATGCGATAACTTCAAAATGTTTCATTCGATTGAACTCAAAGTTAATAGGTATGTTATAGATGACAGTTGCAAAATCTGTATGATTTTGAGGAGTGGAAGACGTTGAGTTAGTTTACAAGGACACAAATAATTATTTTTTTTTTTTCATTATAAAACCTATGCACTCAAATTATTTAAAGTGCATTAGCGTCTAAACGCCTTATCCGATTAAGCTAAAAGTTTAGTAGGTATGTCAGAGTTACACTGTAAAAAAAATAACTTACCAGCTGCAAGAAACTCTCCGTGATTGGAGAAAATAATTATTTTATCCAATCAGAGTTTCTTGCAACTGGTAATAATTATTTTTTTACAGTGTACCAACCAGTCCGGAAAATTCCTACCACTATACTTTTTAAAGTTCTGTCCAGCTTACTTAATCACAGAATTTCTGGTAAAATATAAAATTGATATTTCTATAAAAATTTACTGGCGTTCAAAAATCCGGCAAGTTGAGAAGTCTTATATATATGTTAGATATTTATTATAGGGAAATTATTCTCTTAATTCTAAACTACAATTATCATGTGCAATTTTCTGTAGAAATAGGCTTCACACTACAATTTATTAAAAGTACTTAAAAAAAAAAAAAAAAAGAAAGAAAATGTTTATAGGCGTTAAACATCGGTTTCATTTTTTACGTTCGGGTTATTTTGTTACCACTGTTTTTTATTTTGCAAGTTTTAATGCTCTAATAGTATTTAAAAATTTACGTTTCTGAAATAGTGGCGACAAAATATTAAAATGCACATTTAAGGAATAAAGGGGGCGGGGAAGAGACTGCTGAGATCCCCGTCTTCATTTTGCAAGATTATTATCATTGATAAACTTATTTTGAAAAATCACTCTGAAATACATCGTTGAAAAAATATAGTTTGCATTGTGTTTTTGTTTTAAAAGACAATATTTCACAATTTATACACACACATAATGTAATTAATGAATATATGCGCGCACACACACATTCAGTGTAACTTTATACATTAAAAAAAAAGGGGGGGGGAGAAGAAATCAGGAGTATTTCATTTCTAATAGACTTCTTGAATATTTAAATTGTTATCGGTCGTTTAAACGAATTTAAATCAAATAATTCGGTTAAATAATCGAAAATGAAAAATACAAATAGGGTGTTTAAATATTTCTCCGTACGTTCGAATATTCGTACAATGAGCGGTAATGTGCCCAAATTCTTTTGTGCCTCCCAGTAAGAAGAGTAAATTTTAAGCAATTTCCAGTAATGATCATTCTACAGCAAAGATTCTTAAACATTAGTATTAGTCTCTTTAATGAACTTCATATAATTAGTTCCAGTATGGCGTGATGTGTGTAAATTATTTCATACTTCCCTGGATTAAGTAATGCGCTCATCCCTATAATTATCATACATTAACAAAGCAATGTTACATATGTCACTTTTATGTTTTAAACAATTTAACATTATTGAAACAAAGGTCAATTAATTTGGGTTTATAAACCGCAATGTATAAGAATTTATTTCCTACTCTTGTACAAATCGAAATCTTACACTCATAAAAGTGTATATAGTACTTGCTACGATGATCTAGAACATGTCTTTGTCTAATGTCTACCTAAATCTATCTTAATCGAATATACGTGCGACAGTGACTTTTAATCTGTTCTAACCTTATGCGATTTTTATTGTCTTGAATATTGAAATTCTGTTTTGTTTTTCAGTATCATGCTGGCACAATAAAAAATGCACGTGAAGCTATCAAACGTATTGCAGAAGAGGAAGGGCTTGCATCTTGTCCTGTGGCAATTGCCTTAGATACTAAAGGACCAGAAATACGTACTGGATTATTAGAAGGGGTAATTATCGGTATAAAATATTTTACCGTGAAATGACTCTTATAATTTTATTTCACTAGTACATTTCTTTTTCTTTCATGAATTTTTCAATTTATTTTTTCTTGTTTGTTTTTAATATTTCTCCATTTTGAAATGCCTCTATTTAGTGATTTACAGCATATGTGATAAGCATAGTTAGTAGTAAACGTAAATGTGTCCGATATTATAAAAATCTTTGTAAATATGCATTATGCAAACGAACAGTTTTATATAATACTGTCGCGTAAAATGTAACATTTTTACTTTCTTCTATATTCAATAGAAGAAAGTATTGGATTCGTAAAAATTTTCGACCTCGGGTTTTTGATGGATTTACGTTTTCAGAGTTGTAGAACATGATTTCACCATTTTTAGAAAATGTCTGTCTGTGTGTGACAAAATTTTGTGGCAACTGCATCTCAGGAAGTACTGCACAAAATTTCATATAAATTGGTATGTAGTTACACCTTGACATAAATTAGTGCGTATCAACTTTTGGTAAAAATTGTCTTACAGGTTGTGTTGCCATCTCTCTTTTTCTAAATTTTTAACATCGTAGTATAGGACAATTTTGTATAAATGTGCATAAAGATGATTATTTTTTAGTAATCATTATGAAATTCGCAAGAATTATTTATAATAGAGATAGTCATCTGGGGAAAAAAAAAAAAATGTGTATGTAGGAGCATCACCTCCCTCCACCCTTAGGGGTGAAATCCCCCCCCCCTAGAGAGGAATAAATTTTCATGATGGGTATCTTTCAAAAGAGCTCGCCAATACCTTTAAAATGAATGGTTGAACGATCAATCTGTGATAATTTAAAATAAAGTTATCGATTTGTTTTCCATTTTAACAAAAAAAAAAAAAATAATAATAAGAATAAATGAATTTTTTTTAAATATATATTTAGTGTTATACTACTCTATTATGGAAATCGTACTGCATTATGGAAGATAATTTTATTAAATAATGATTTTAATAAATTATTTTTACTGAGTGAATATGCATAGGAAAATGTAGAAGAAAGTCATGTGGTGGCCACAACATGTTAGTTTTCTGTTTGTTTTCAAAGCTACATGCAAAATTTGGCCTAAAAGGAAGCTATCTAGAAGAAAACTTGATTGGTAGCTTACCTTGTTTCGTGTGATTTGGTGTATAAGATGAAGAGATGTGTTTGAAAGACGAAATATTTATTTTACCAACGCATAAAACAATTACTTCATTTTAATAGATTTTAATTTTAAAAAGGATTATATCAAAACTCATTAAAAAAAAAAAAAATGCATTATGATTCCATTATTACGAAGAAATATTTCAGGTTCTATGAATCCGTTAACATTTTTTGAAACAAATAACATGGTAACTAACTTGGTAATAATTTCGATAACGAATTTAAGAATTTTTTATTTGACGAAAGGGAAAATTATTAAATTTTGAATCAGTTATAGTTTTACAAGATTTTGATCTTTGCATTGACGGCATTGTGGAGTGGAAGATTAATAAAATATTTTCTTTCATAATTATGGGGCGAATTATTTTATGGATTAAAATTATTTTCGTTTTAAAAATGTGTCATTCTTATCAGTAAAAATCACTTCACTATTCTAAAATCTGAATTCATAAAATTCTAAATTCTAAAAGTCCGTTGGGGGCATATTGAGCCTCTTTTAGAGTAGCAATGTATTGCATAGTTCCATTGATATAGAAAAGAAGTGGGCATTTTTCTTATATCCATAGAATTTTTCGGTGAAATATTGTTATTCCGTTTTCAACTAGGAGACGTGAATTTAAACTAAAATAATGCACAGGTATTTGGAAAAATACTACAAAAAAAAAAAAAAAAAAAAAAAGTCATTCTAAATAGGGAAATTATATATTTTGACATTTATCAATATATAGAAAGTGTTATATTTTATTTCACAATAAACATATTTTCTGGTAAACAACCTCAGCAGGAATTTAACTTAAAACCTTTTTCTTTCGTGTAGGGAGCAACGGCAGAGATTGAAATGGTTAAAGGCAAGATGGTTAAAGTAACAACAGATGAAGCATACTATGAAAAATGTTCAGCTGAAACATTGTATCTCGATTACAAAAACATAACGAAAGTTGTTACACCTGGGAGCCGAATATTCGTCGATGATGGTTTAATCTCCTTAGTTGCAAAAAACATTGGTAATATTTATAAACTTGATTATATAAAAATATTTAAGCAATCAGTAATAAAATTAATATGATTATCATCAGTATAGTTATTATTAATAAAGATTTCTTACAGCTCGCAATGAACAATTAATCTGCTTTGTAAAATTGTATATATTTCTTCCATTAGGACTATTTTTATAATAATAGCTATGTAAAACCCTTGATATATAATATGTATAAGATCGTAATGTATAAGTTTAACACAAAATCAAAGAGAGGTCATTTAAAGCAATTTATTAAAGCACTTTTCTTCATTTAGAAAGACTACATATATTCTGTACATAGTTTCTATTCATACATTTATTCACTTAAGTGTGAGAGAGTTCACATTTTTTGGTACCACTATTTCCATTTTTATATTTCTACAGTAATTTTTTGTTAAATATGATTAAAAAGACGGAAATTTCTTTCGCCCTTGATTCGCACAGACACATTTTTTCTTTTACTTTATATGTAACACTTTCACATAATGTAAAAGAAACTTAACTCCATGTCTTTTATTTTGAATTTAATAGCATTTGTTATAGTTTTAAATATTGTGCTATTTATATATTATAGCACACAAATGAAAACAAAATTTTGCATTCAAGATATTTTAGTTATTAAATTGTCACAAAAAATTTCGTATCGCATATGATCTTTGTCATAGGTATCTTTTTTTTTTTTTTTTTTTTTAATTAATTTTCAAAAACTTGTGTTCTAGGGGATAATTTCGTTGATTGTGAAATTGAAAACGGCGGTATGCTCGGCAGTAAGAAAGGTTGCAATTTACCTGGAGCTGAAGTTGATCTTCCAGCCGTTTCCGAAAAAGATAAACAAGATCTTCTGTTTGGAATAGAACAAGACGTAAGTAACAAAAATTACATGCTCAAAAGTTACAAAAAAAAAAAAAAAAACTTCTGAATTGGACAAAAACTCTAATCCCACGATGGAATTTTTGTTACCTTATGCATTTCAATAAAATTTTGCTTAATTTTTTTTATAACTGACGTAATCTTGGTTTCTAAAATCATATTTTTGGGAGAATCCTTCTCTAAAAATCCTTAACTATATACCTTGATTATATATTTCAAAAGCGGTATGGCCAATTTTCAAGTATTTTGTTGTAAAATTTTTGTGTAGAATGTGCAAAAGAATTTTGGTGTGTTATACAAAAAAATAATTGAAGGCTCTTTTTTTTTTTTTATCTTGAAAGGATAGAATAATCGAGAATCTCCCTCCCTTTTCCCCCAAAATACTAAAAATGAATAATAAATGCTTATCATAAAAACGCCTTAGATTTATTTTTGCCGAAACATTACTGAAAGCCCTCTCCATTAAGACTCGATGTTTTTGGTGTCTGTTATACCGCAAAAAAAAAAACTGCAAAAATCATCAGATTTTCTTGCAAAGTGGTTCAAATTTTTATGAACTACATGAAAATTAGCTGTATGTTTTTTGGTGTACATAGTGTTTATGACTCGTGTACAGGGACACACATTACTTCGTACCATTATGGCCATAACGTACCATTATTGACGCGATTCTGAATAAAAATTATAAATTCATATTTATTTATTTTTTCTATAAACTAAATTAATTAGTTCTAGATTTATATGACGAATTTCAAAGACTAAAAATATTGTTTTCATTACAGGTAGACATGGTTTTTGCTTCCTTCATTAGAAATGCTAAAGGTGTAAATGAAATTCGTAATGTTCTTGGCGAGAAAGGCAAACATATTAAAATTATCTCAAAAATTGAGAATCACGAAGGAGTTAAGAAGTAAGTAAATAACTTTTGTCTTGAAATTAGTTTGCGGAAACTGCTTACTAGCTTTTATGTCATAATCATCGCATTTTTTAAAACTTTTATTTTATACCGATTCCGTATACATGATTTCAAGTAAAATTCTGCAATTGTAATATAGGCAATTTTTGTACCCTATATTTTCCTTCATAATTGTACTTACTAATTCAAACAATATTTAAGGTGCTATGAGAATCATCAGTAATTATACAATCTTTAATATTAATAAAATACGGAAGAGAAATAAGAGATAGAAAAGGAGATGAAAAGGAGGAAAAAATCTTAACTTAAAATAGGTAGTGTTCGAAAGTAAAGTACCCAGAAATTGTAGGTGAAGTCACAAAAATAAGTAAATTAATTAGGTCCTGGTCACCAGATAGTAGAAATTATAATGCCGAATTTTCAGTTGGAAATTAAAGAATTCGAAGTTATACAGAATGTGTTGTAGCACCGTTTCGGAAGATTTGTATTTTCCAGCTACAAAAGTTAAAAAGTGCTTGGAAAGAAATACATGTAGCGAAGATCAAAATCTATCTAATGTAATATGAAATAAGAATGTTACATATTTTCTAGGATCAAGAGATTAGAAAATTATGAAAAATTTAAGTTGCGATGTACGTGGGAGAGGGATAATGAAAAGTACACTTTTTATAATACTTTTTTTTTTTTTTTTTTTTTTTTTTTTTTTTAACCCAAAGTGTCCAATAGGAAGAGTTTTGAAATTTTCTAATTAAAGTAACTCTTAACTTTTTGGTTGATAAAACTAGCGTTTCTGACATCGTTAGATGGAACCCATTATATTTAAAAATCTCTTGATTTATTAGATTTTTTCAGAAATTATCTGATAATTCCCTGCTATTTTCAAAAACGCAAAATTCCATAAGAATTCTCTATTTTCTAGGTTGTTTGATACCCTGTTACCTTTACACCAAAATTATAAAAGTCGAAAAAGCCAGCGATGAGTTCAAGTTACACCTGGAACTGGGACAACATTACACCTGGAATTTCCTATGCTGAACACGGCATGATACGAATGCGCTAAAGAAATAAAATAATAAAATATGCAATGGTTTATGAAAATCAAACAAGGTCAATATTATTATGCATAGAAATCCACAAATATTAGAAAAACAAGGGAACGCGGAATGATTAGAAAAGCGAAATAGAGGAAAGATAAGTCGAAAAAAATAAAGTCGTTATAAATGTAATAATAGGTAATGTAAAGAGTTTTTCAGAAATTTGTAGGTTTGCCAAACCTACAAATTGTTCGGAAACGAATGTGTGGAGAGAGTTTTATGTGCTTGATTGTTGGAGTAAAATGTTGACTTAGTAAGTACAATGTGACTGCTCCATATCTGTGTTAAAGATGACTGAGGTACTGATGATGGATAAAAAAGTTCAGTTTTTATAATTTTCTCAAAGTAGTGCCCCCGAAGTTAATTATAACAAGTATTTGATCTTACGAAGATAATTAACCTTTTCGATTTTCATGAACCCAAATTCATATTTTTTTTGGGGGGTGGGGTGGAGGAAAGAATCTTTTAGTTTGTGTTAAACCTTTCATTTAAATTGTCCTTTATAAATTAAGTCTGCAGGTGCAAATCGAACAAAGGAGTTATTACGAAAACTAATTTAACGCTTTAATTAGCAAATGGTAGAAAGTTGTCTCGGAGTTTTGCACATGTATTGTCATGTAGCGGCAATCTATCAAAATAAAACGACGATTATTTTCTGTTTTATAACTTGATGTTGAACGATAGCAAGAATGTCAAATGTCACTGGAGATATCCCGTTAGAGCCAATGAAAACGAAAGTTGCTTCTGACCAACCGTACCAAATAAAGGTTAATAAGCGAATATTGTCTATGAATAATAAGATATAATAAAATGGAATTAGCGGAATTTAGAAAAACTCGAGTGACGAAGCAAGTAAAGTGAAAGAAGGTATTCCAGCAAATTAAATACTTGAACGAAATTACATTCTCATATACGCATACGTTCACTGTATATTTCTAAATTCCAACGCCATGCAAGCAGCCACATATTTTTACAAGCATTGAGCTTTTATACTGGTCATGAAAACCTTTTTATTGTATATTTCAAGTACATGCAAATATTTTTTTCATAAAGGGGACACAATACAGAAAAAGTGAGTTTACTCATACAGAAATCGGGTTTTTCTTCTTTTAGTTAAAAAATGTCAAATGTGCCACTATATAGGTAGGGCACAGTTTAGCATACACTAAGGGACCAAAAAAAAAAAAAAAAAAGCCGCACTGCAGAAAAATTGACTTATACTTTTTTTATTTGTAATAACTTCAAAATTAATAAATAAAACTATCATGCTTGCATAATAACAATGGATGAAATGATACCTATGTACATTTTCGACTTAGTAATTCGCTTTATTACTCTATGAAGTACTTAACAAAAGTCTACATAAAACTTTCTTTTTAAACGTGTACTCTATTATGATTTATTATATGAAATAAACAAGTTATATTTTAATATGAAATAAAATTACCTATCTAAACAATTACTTAATAAAAATATGTATTCTGCATTGGATTAATTCCATCTTCATATTGAATTACTGCTTTAATGCGCAATGGCATAGTATTATTCAGTGTTTTAATGTCTCAGAAATTTCACTGAGCCAAATATCATAAATATTTTTTTCTAGTTCTTGCAGAGTTGTAGGTTGCAAATTTCGAATCTTCCCCCCAGTGGCGGATCCAGAACTTAACTTTTGGGGGGGGGGGGGGGCTAAGATTTTTCAAAGTGTTATTCTAGACGAATAAAAAATTTACAATTGTAATATTCAATTGTGAATGTCAGTGGTTTGGGGGGGGCTTCAGCCCCCTAGCCTCCCCCTTAAATCCGCCACTGCTTCTCCCACCACTTTTTTATAGACTAAACATTTTCGAGCGGATTGAGATTGGACTATTTCAAAGTCCGGTAAAGAAGAAATTTTACGATATTCTTTGTGGGATTTAACTAGAAGTGGAAAAAAGGTATGGTTACTTACAGAATTATAGGTGCTTAAGGGAATGGGTAGGAAATTTTAACAATTTCAATCAAATAAACGTACCACAGATGCCCTGTAGCCGGGTATACCTTCCTGAGATACCTTCAAAATAGTAGTCGGTGAAGCGCACTTTTATAATGGCCGTGTTTTATTTCGAATTGATTCCTTGAGCATGAAAATTTCCCCGACTCCTTGAAAAGTTATGCACCTCCGTACCATAATATACGGAGAATGTGTCACTGTTTTAAGAGAGCAATTTTGATTAGGTCGGTCACATTTTCGCTGTCCTAGTTTTTTTCATCGGCTCGAAATAAATTAAACTTGACTATCGGAGAAAAACCAGTTCAGCCCAATAATTAACTTTAAAAAAAAAAAAAAAAAATTGGTCGTCTAAAGACTTGTTCTTTTAATTCTTATCCTTAATAATTTCTTTTTCTGCAGATCATCTGGTTTTTAACCTGCTTTGTTTAACTGTTGCTGCACTGTTTTTGAAGAAATTATTTTGCTAAACACTTTTCTTTAATCTTTTCTAAGTTTTGAACATAATACAAATCGATTTTTTAAACATTTGCTTTTTAACTTGCGGTCATCTCACTTGCATGAGCAACGTGGCCGCCTAAAGCCGAATTTCCAGTTTAAACACTAAACAGCCAAAACAATTTATATCTTGCTAAAAACTATCTTACCAGTATTTCGTTAACATTTAATTATCTTGCCATCTCACGTATTAAAATATTATTTTCTTTTTCTTTTCATTCTAAAATTAATACTTTATATGGCATCGTTAATTGCCTTATCCTTTCCATTTTTGAAATACTTTCTAAAATTACAATTTTCCTGACAGCTACATTTTGTTTTTAACACTGGGCTCAATCCTAAAATGTACGTAGAGGACGATGTAATAAAATCTGTTCGAATATTTGCTTTTTAAACTATAAATAATTATAAGATAAAAAAAAAAATTATATACCATGTTTTTAAATAGCTTAAACTTCTCTTTAAAACGCATTAAAAAGCTCCAATAGACAAGTAATGGATTTGGCGCAAAATTTGACAACTTTTTGCCCTTGGCGACTTTTGGTGAGAAAATTCTTATTATCGATATTCCAAAGATGGACGTTCTAATGTGATTGGTTAAAGAGTTACCGGAAATTTGAATTAAAAAAAAAAAAGTTGGTTTTAAAAATAAAATATTAATCCTTTCCGAACAACATATATTTGCATCATGAACTACATTAGCACTTTATCATTGTGTAGAAAATCTTTAAAATGATAACGACGTCAATTTTTGCCAAATGCATAATTTAACTTTTAACAATTTTTTAACGCTCACGTTTAATTAAATGTATTTATTTTTATGTTAAAAGAAAACGAACTCGTATTTTTTTTTTTTTTGCAACAATTGAATTATAGCTAATATTTTAATGCTATTAAGAGCTTATTATTTCATATTTTAATTAATTAAAAGAAAACTATTCGAAAATCTGACTTCGAAGTATTGTGTTGTCACCGGGTTCTGAGCTACTGTGAAAGTTTCAAATGTCTAGCTAGTCGGGAAGTTAGTTAAAAATCGATTGCAAGATTTGTCCCTGACAAACACACAAGAATCGAAGTTAATAAAAACATGGTAAAAAAATCGATTGCAAGATTTGTCCCTGACAAACACACAAGAATCGAAGTTAATAAAAACATGGTAAAATGGCGGTTACAGAAAAAGAAAAGGAAACTATCAGAGTGCGGATTTTTTTTTTTTTTTTTTTTGTCCCTTAGTGTATATATTTAATTGCTGAAAATTTCCCCAAATGTAAGTGCAGATTATTATATTAGATCTAAATTCGACCGTTATGTGAATAAGAAATGGGTGGTATCTCGCAAAAGATAAATAACATTCTAACTGAAAAGGATCCCAGCATTCTAAGCTTTAAAAAGCAAATATCTCGAGCACATAATTCGTACGAACCATACATTTATCGCACAATAGCAAACAATATGATGTTTGGAGCATGGCAACCAGAGTAATAGTTCCTGCTTAACCCTTTCAAAATCATAAGATTTCCAAGACTAAATATGCCAATACAACACAATATTTTAGCTATTGTGGGTGTAAAGTAAGAGAATATCACCAGGAAAACATAGCAGGGTGTATAGGTTTCCTATAATTTCATGGAAATATTTTCCCTATGGACCATAAAAGTAAATAAACGAAGAATTAGGTTTATTATATCGGTATTTTATTTATTGCTTTGTAATACAAATTTATTGCTTTGTAATATAAAAATTATCAGAAAGTAAAATAAATAGCTAGTTATGGTATTCTACGAAACAATTTCGTTTACTTGTGAAGCACAAGTGGGCATTGCACATAACACATTTATTATGTGTCCTATTTTCTATACGTTTTTTTTTTATTATTATTATTCGTTCATAAACACATTTGCTGCCTTGGACATACGTTTTATTTTGACATTCAGTAAAAAAAAATATCGATTCAATAATAATTGAACAATCGATAACGATTTTTGTAGAAGGGAAAAATATTTCCCTTGGACGTGAAAGGGTTAAAGCACTGCATTTGCATACGTAATTGAAATTGAACGCATTTGCGTAATAATGACTTAGTGTGAAATCCATGTTTGCAGTTGTTCCATTTGTCAAATATCATCGTGTCATCCATTAATAAGAAACTCCATCATTATTCATAAAGTCATAGATCAATGCTGCGTATGATATAAAAAGTTTCAATTCTGTTTCTGCTTCAGTAAATCTTTCGCTGACTAAACGTGTCTGATATGTAGCATTGCATGGGTTGCTATTCCAGAGACTAGTATTTTACAATTTTTAAATTTAGTACATGAATCGGCATTATCTTGATAACAATGCATTACAGAATATGAAAAATTAGTTTAACATTTTTAAAATCTAACAGTGGTTACTAAATTGCCGCAAATGGTTTTTTAATAGTTTAAAAATATTTGACTTCTATTTGCATGTTTGTCAATTTTCTGACACTCGTAGATAAGATGAAATCTATGACATTTATAGAGGTTGATGACATCATACTTTTTTTTTCTTTTCGTCTTTTTTTAAAAATAATGGATAATTACTACCGAGATAACTAAAAAAATTATTTTATGTATGGTCGATAAGTTGGTCGTAATTGCTTCAAGTATCTTTTATTAATATATATATATTAATGACGTTAGTTTATTTGAAGCCTAAAAAAGTTTGCATACATTTTTTACATAAGCTACAACGTATTCCCAACGAAAAATTATAAAGATGTTATGCATAGCATTTGTAATTTTATAGGGCTAATAGCGGGAACTATTTGGAATGAGTTTTTAAATTATTAGCAGCGACATAAAATGTGTTATGCTGTTTACCCATAGTGAATTCCGCATATATTTCATGGAATCGATGCAGCTTATCCTATGAAAGGATGCTTACAATATTTTGAAGTTATTTTACACAAAACTATGTAAAAGAAATTTAGGTACCGACCAATTTGAGTGTAAATAGCAGAAATTAATTTTTTTAATGCTATTTAGCTGAGCAATTTTTTTACCCAAGTGCTTATATTAGAATAATAGAAATCAAATTCATAAAACTCATAGAAGTAGAATTAATGGCAATTACTTAATAACGCATACGATCAGTCATGTTTTAATAACAATGCATGAAGATTAATCAACAATGAGTGACTTAGTGTATGTCATTGTTTTCAAGCGCTTCGCGATACGAATTCTGTGTTGTAAAGCATCGGTGAAATTGGGTAAATATTGGCTAGCAAGAAATGTTCTTTAAATGGAAATTCGTACATTGTTTTATAAATACTTTGCTATATTGAAAATAAGGTTATTGCGTAGGGTTGGAGAATATTTAACATTCAATATGGCACATGTGGTTTTTAGCTTTACAACTGAATGGAGTATTTTTAGTATAAAACATTATTATATAATAGCGGTTCAGTAGTCATAGATTTAAAAATAAATTTAAATATTTTTAGTATTAATAGTTAATAATAAATTGTGCCTGATATGAATTATTTTTCTCTCTTGTCAGGATTGATGAGATCATTGATGCATCCGACGGCATTATGGTAGCTCGAGGAGATTTGGGCATTGAAATTCCTACAGAAAAAGTATTCTTAGCCCAAAAAATGATGATTGCTAAGTGCAATATTGCTGGCAAACCTGTTATATGTGCTACTCAAGTAAGTTCTACGAGATGTTTTCTATTGCAATGTTTCTTCGTATACGCTACAGTTAGTGAATGTTATACGTGGAACAGTTTTATTCTGTGGTTCCTGACAAAAAAATTAGATCCTATCTACTTGCAGCCACCTGGATCAAAACAACTTTAAATAATATCGATGTAATTATAATCATCCCCTAGTCAAGTGTTGAGGTGCATGTATTTTGTGGTTTTTGATTCCCCAGGCAGTTACGTTGGTATGGAGTTAGTCATTTTAATTTAAATTAAATATTTTTATTATATCCTGCTCTAGCCAATCGATGAAGTCTCATTATGAGGGAAAGATTGAGTCAGTAACGTTAAAATTTAACTTTTAAGATTCGTTATTAGTTTCTTTTTTCTTTTTTCTTTTTTTTTTTTTTTTTTTTTTTTTTTAATTGCGTTAGGTTTATTTTATTCTTTATTTTCCATTTCTTCTATTTAATTTCTTTGCCCTTTTTATTTATTTATTTATTTATTGTCCCCCCCCCCCCACACACACACACTTTTTTTTTTTTTTTTTTATTGTATTCTTTTTATATAAACAGAGATTTGGTAATAAATATAAAATCATAATGATTTATACACAACCACATGCACTTAAATTTCAGCTGTGATTGTGAACCCCACTTTAGAAGACTGAGCGATTAATTTAGAGAGACTCGTATCTCAGCTATTTATTAGGATAGAAATAAAGTAAAAGATGTTTTGTAATTTTCGTACCAAGACTTATAAATAAGATTTATTTATTGGGGGAGACAGATTAAGAGGTCTCGAACAATTGTTGTCAAGAGATCTTCGTAAAACCTATACACGAAAAAGTTTCATCCAAATCGCTTGATAAGTAAATGGTGGGGCATACAAATTAAAATACCCAATATACACAAATAGTAAAAGAATGAAGGGTAATTTTAGGATCCAGATTTGTGATCGATGGGTAATGTTTTTCAGAGCTGTTTTCATCCAGTCGACTGCAATGATAGCTCCTTTTTATTATTATTATTATTACTTTACGTAAAGAAACTATCTGAAAATTATTAAAAAAAAAAAAAATAGCTTTTTAAGTTTTAGCACTAGGGCACCAGAACACTTCTTAAAAGCTCATCTTTAAAATAGTATACATAAATTAAAAAAAAAAAAAAAAAAAGAATGAATGAATAAAAATAATTTATCAACTAATCATCCATGATTGAGTTTATAACTAAGGTTTGTTTAAAGTCAATCAAGAGCGATCAAACTTCAAACATATGAAGAAAATGAATTAAAAGTTTACAAAATGGATTTTTTTTTTTAATCTATGTAATTGGCTTCTCAGCTGTGGATTTATCCCTATGTAATGTTCTGTAACAGAATCAGCAACTAAGCATTCTATTACCTTTGATAATTACATGTGCCACTCTGGTTTCAACTATGAGAAATAAAATACTGTGTTTTCGATCTATTATAACAAAATGGCAACTATACGCGCAACATAATCTTTAGAGTTTGTTTAAAATTTTTAATTTATGTTATTTGTATAAAGATTAATGTAGCGTAACACTTAAGGTGAAAATATCAAATTTGTTTAAGTATGCATATAAAAATGTATGCTTTAAAGTGTCGGATTAAAAATAAAATCCTAAAAGTTGAAAACTAACAAACAATAAACATTTTTAAAAACTTTTTTTTCTCTAAAAATGATTCTTAATGCAATAAATATACTTTTAGATGTTGGAAAGTATGGTGAAGAAGCCTAGACCTACTAGAGCTGAAAGCTCAGACGTTGCCAATGCCGTTCTTGATGGTGCAGATTGTGTAATGCTTTCCGGAGAGACAGCTAAGGGTGAATATCCCATTGCTGCTGTTCAAGTTATGCATGCTATCTGTTGCGAAGCTGAAGCTGCAATATTCCATAGAAACGTATTCAGTGATCTTATGTTAAAAACACCTATACCCACCGATGCCACAACTGCAGTAGCCATAGCTGCAGTTAATGCAGCCATGAAATCCTTAGCAGCGGCTATTATTGTCCTAACAACGACAGGAAGGTATGTTTTTATAGTCATTTCATTAATTTTTATTTTAAGTGTATTAAAGAGTCTATTTTACGCACAATATCGGAAAGTTTCATAAAAAGTTGGCGAAATTTTCTGTTCTGAAAAATCTTATCCTTCAATATCATTTGACGATTTTTTCCTTAGACTTCAAGGTTGTTGTCTGCCTTTTAAAATTTTCCTGTTTCTGACAACCAAAGCCTGTGTTATTTTATGGGGAAATGAAATTATTTGTTATGTGAATGATTCATTACATTACCTAATGTGTGTGTGTATGTGTATATATATATATATTTTTTTTTTTTTTTATTTATTTTTTTTTTTTTATTCGGTTTTCCCATACAACCGTTATATTTGTTCATGTTTTCAAAAAAAAAAGAAAAAATTATTTTTTACAGTTTCATTTCGAAGCTATAAAATGCAAAAAAATGTTTTTAGTTACATTTTTCACTTTTAGCTTAAAAATGTAACATACGTTTTATAAAATGAATTTTTAGAAAACAGGGCCGAATTTTCTGAAAATAGGTGGAAAAAAAAAATAGTAAAAATTTTCCTAATAGAATAACATGGGCTTTGGTTGCGGACAACAATAGGTAAATCCCTATATTTACCTATGCCCCTTTTATATTTACCTATGTCCAACTTTATTAAAGGATTGACATTTCATTAATTAAAATTCTTATTATAACTGATAAAAATGTTTAATGGCTGTATCGTGGGATGGCATAGAATGAAATGCGATACATTCTGAGATAACTAAATGTAGTGTATATTATTTGTAGAAATAGCTACATTTTACTCTTTTCCTGCTTAAAATTCTGATTTTTACAGAAAAAAAAAAAATCATTTAGCAGATACACAACTTGCGTTACTTCTATAAAGAATGCTAATTAAGATTATTTATGATAATTTCTGTAAAGCAGAAACTAAAAAATAAAATAAATAATAAACGTTTTCTAAGTATTTTGTATTGGTTTTCAGTTATTTTCTAACAGACTTATTTGGTCAAGTTTACATAAACATTTTTTTGGACTAGAGACCTCTTTTAGGCAAAATAGCCCAAATATATATTTTTTTTAATCATAAATTTTAAAATATGAAATTAAATGGTGAGATATTTATTAGAATATTTACCATTTATTTTTTCAGAACTGCTCACATGATTTCAAAGTATAGACCCAGATGCCCCATCATTGCTATTTCAAGGATTAGCTTGACGACAAGACAAGCTCATTTATACAGAGGCATAGCACCCATTCATTTTATTGGTAAGATATTTATTTTATGAAGAAAAGAAAATATTTTGAACTCGCTAGAAGCAGCATCCATTCTGTGAAAGGGTATGGATTTTATACCTAATGACTTCAGTAAAATTAGAACAGAATTTTAGGAAACAGGTTAAATAACCCTTTATTGCTAGCTGAATAAATATTAAATCTGAGAGAACTGATTTGCTAAGCTCACTTATTGTCCTGGCAGAAATAAATATTTTGGGTAAAATGATTGAGAGTTGATAATAATTTAAGATATATGTTCATTAAATTTCGCATACATTATTTTGTAATTTTTAACAAATTTTAGAAACATGTAATTTGTTTTCAGATTTTTCATTGAAGTTTTAACATGCAAATATTATTACAGAATAATTGATACAATTCATTTTAATAAAATCCATTTCACGGATTGCTGAAAAACAAACTTATTTTTATTTTATTTATGTGAATTTTTTTTTTTTTTTTTTTTTTTTTCATTGACTATTTGAAAAATAAAATTTATTGCATTATTACTGTATAAATATTTTTATGCCTTAATAATTAACATCAAACTAAACTTTACAGATGCAGTTATTTTCGGTATGTATGTTTTTAGAATTTTTAAAAAACAAATATTTGTAATTTATTTTTAAGTTTTTTAAAAAAATTTTATAAGAATATTTAAATAAGCGACTTAAATTTTCTGATTTTTGATATACATTTTTTTATTTTGCTATAATCGAAAAATTATTTCAATCTTTCATTGTTAGAATTCATTAGAACCATGAGTATATTTTCAGTGTGTTATATATAAATATTGGGTAAAAGATAAATAAATAAAAGCAAATACAATACAGAGTTTAAAGGCCGATAGTCCCCTAAAAAAGGTATCTCATTATGAAATGAGTTTATCATACAGATTTTAGTCTTGTACTACATCCCATATTGTCTCTTAATACATTTTAGTGCATGCTTGTAAGTACCACATCCACTTGGGTTACTCCGAAATCAAACGTACATTTCATGTTTCAAAAACGATTTTTTAATCCTTTCGAAAGTGAATCTCACTGTGAAACAAGTTATAGATCATTCAGTCTTGTACTATATCCCAATTTGTCTCCTAATATATTTTAGTGTATGCTTATAAGTACTACATGTTTGTGCTTGGTGTACTGGTCATTCCAAACTAAAACGTACATTTGAAGAGCTTGTTTCCAAAAGGCGTTAAGTTAAAATTTTCAAAAATTGACTTTTCGATGCAAACGATTCTATCACATGCCTAACAATGTATTTTCAATAAGTAGAAGTTTCAAAGAGTTTTGTCGTATTGAAAACAAAGGGTGAAATTCGTGTTTTTTTCCCAAAAAGAATTAAGTCACAAGTAAGTTTTGTGTCAAAAGGATTAAGTCAAGTTTAACCAATTGCAGCGGGCCTTGAGATCACGTGGTTTGTCTGGCTTTGGGTGTGAAGTCAAAAGTAGGGAAAAGAATATTGTCACATTAAGATTTTTTTTTTTTTTTTTTCTAATAAGGTTATGTTGTAAAGAATATAATGCGTGATTCGAATGAAGCTGTGGTATTATCTCCGCACCCGAGAAAGCGTAAACGTGATCCAAGTGTATGGGGGAAAAAATATTTAAAAAATAAACTTCAGTCGTCGTCCTGTAAGCAAGGAACAGTCTCCTGCAGTCATATTGACAGTGTGTTTTGTAAGGCAAATATCCCCACAGTCAACGTTTTCGAAGGAGCATTTAAGGCCAAGTTTAGCAATACTGATAAACAGTGACAAGATAATTTTTTGTGTTCTCATATGAAAATTACACCTAAGAAAGCATATCGTCCACGGAAAGATGAATTAAAAATATGTCAGATAAGTATAAAGTTCTTTATTCCTAATGATGATACAGATGTTCCCGTATGTGCTATCACATTTCGATTCATCTTCTGTGTGGGAGCGAAAAGAGTTGGAAAGCAAATTTTTTCTTCAAGAATAAATCTGGGAGACCGGAATGTAGAGGTGGAAAACGCATCAAATTTAATTATTGAAGACAAGAAAAAATTGATACATGAGCACATATTAAATTTTCGTTGTCGTTCTAGTCATTATGGGAGAAAAAAGACGCCTCACAGAAAATACCTTCCTGCGACGCTTAACGTTAGATAAATGTAGAAAATGTTCATAGAAAAATATAAAAGGAGTGTATTTATAACCTTTATTATGTGTTTGTAAAATAAATTAATCTTGGTTTTGGAACCTCGAAAAAAGACATTTGTTCCTTCTGTATTTGGAAAAAAATACAATTGAATTCCGAAAAATGTACAGGGAAAAAAAAGGGGGGGGGGACCGTGTTAACCGAATTTTTTTATTCATAAGCACCGAAGTAAAAAAAAATATTCACTTTTAGGGGAAAAGCTTATAGGAGAAGATGAAATTACAATGTGTTTTGACCTGATGCAAAATCAGGAATTACCACGCACACATATTTCCGAAGACTATTATTCACGTCAGCAAATGGCAATACTAAAACTAAATTCAAAACTGGTGTACGATCAATAGATTAAAAAAAAAACTTCTTTACACACCATAAATTTTAGGCCAGCACAACCGGTTTCGAAAGGACGTAGCCTTTCTTCATCAGGTGCAAAATAGCACGTGCTACTGCCTTGGAAACAAAAGCAAGACTGAAAGCAGGGCAAAATCCAGAGGGGGAGGAGCAACACAAACAACCAATAGGAAGCATCATGCAGGACCAATTAGAGAGGAACACACACACAAAAAAAAAAGAGGGAGGGAAGGAATAATCAATTAAAAGTTTTGTTTTATTTATTTAATTAATATTATGTTAATGAGTAAATTTAATAAAATTTATTTATTTATTATTACTTTTTTTTAATTAGAATTATTTTATTATAACTATTATGTTAGATTAAAAGAAAACTTCTTTACACACCATCTTCTTTACACAAACTTCTTTAACATAATAATAGTTATAATAAAATAATTCTAATTAAAAAAAATAATAATAATAAATTTTATTAAATTTACTCATTAGTATAATATTAATTAAACAAATAAAACTTTTAATTGATTATTCCTTCCCTCCCTCTTTTTGTGTGTGTGTTCCTCTCTGATTGGTCCTGCATGATGCTTCCTATTGGTTGTTTGTGTTGCTCCTCCCTCTCTAGATTTTGCTCTGCTTTCAGTCTTGCTTTTGCCTCCAAGGCAGTAGCACGTGTTATTTTGCACCTGATGAAGAAAGGCTACGTCCTTTCGAAACCGGTTGTGCTGGCCTAAAATGTATGGTGTGTAAAAAAGTTTTTTTTTTTTTTTAAATCTATTTATTTAATGGCAATACTCTTTTGGTGTAATTATCCATTGGGATTAAAAACAGGGCGCAAGCAAAGGAGGATATATTTTTTTTACACTTGGGGTGAACACGAGACGGGACTTGCTCCCAATGAAATTCCGAGTGCTTTATACGATTTTTCGATGAAGCGTATACCTCCAGAAGTGAAAAGTGTTAGATTGTTCAGTGACACGTGTGGAGGACAAAAAATATATAAATAAAAATAAAATAAAATTATGCCATATTAGGAATGCTTTCAGCAGTAGCTGCTCTAAAGGACCTTACCTTCGCATACTACTTCCCAGAGCGTGGTCACTCATACTTACCAGCAGATAGAGCAATCGGCCGAGTAGAGACTAGTTTAAAGAAATTGGATACAATTTTAAGATTTGTGGTAACTATCTTCCAAAATTAAGTATCTAAAATTTATGCTGTATTTACATAGGACAAAAAAAAAAAAAAAAAAACTTGGATTAATTTCAAATGGAAGTAAGTCATTTCATTTCGTTATTTGTTTGTGCCAAAAGGGCGTAAGTCGTAGTTTTGCTCCAAAAGGGATTAAGTCATTCTTTTCTATTTTATTTCTAAATAACTATACTGTCAGGATTTTTTTAACCATAGAATTTAGTGTTATTATCATCGATAGATTACTGGGAAAAATTATCTTTTCCTTAAATTCAATAATGAATCTTACATAACAAAATCGTGTTTTTTTTTTTTTTTTTTTTTTTTTTTTTTTTCCAAGAATGGGAAAAATTGATTTAACGCCATTTCGAAACAAGATCTTCATTTCATGTTTCAAAAATGATTTTTTTAATCCCTTCAAAAGTGAATCTCATTGTGAAACGAGTTATAGATCATTCAATCTTGAACTATATCCCAATTTGTCTCCTAATAGTATAGTGTATGCTTGTAAATAAATACCACATGTTTTTTTTTTTTCTTGTCATTTTCATTCATGTAAGTTTGGATAAAAATCTTTTTAGAATTATAAAATAAAAACTTGTGGGAAATTTTTGCATTTATTAGTAAAATATTTTTAACTCCTTTAAATATTCGTACTATCCTTGCAAAATTTTACACGCTGATAAACATATCTAAAATCTGCAAATGAATCGACGCATGTCCAGATACAGGGTAATCACAAATATTTCTCATCTTATTGAATTTGTTGTTCGTCCCTTAAATGCCTTCGGGACAAACTTTTTGCTAAAAGATAAGAGGAAAATATTTGTTTCCTTATTTCCAAAATTCAAAAACAATTCATTTAGTATTCTTCAAGATAATGGACAAAACGTGTAAAAGTGAGTGTTTCCATTCTTCTGTCCAACACCTGTATGTTGTATAAGGCGTAATAAAAATTCTTAAAAAAAAAAAAAAAAATCTGGAGTGACTCCACTCGACTTTCCGAACATTGAGTAATAAACAGTTTTGTAGATAAAGTAAAGAAAGAGGAGTTGTTAAACAAACAAAAGAGAGAAAACCATAATAGATTGTTTGAGTATTTTTCTCCATGTTTTACACGATGTTTTATTTAACGCTACTGAACTTTGAGCCCATAGATCATAATGATAAAGAATTTTTCGTCGTGTCCCTGTAAAAACCTATAAATGCTAGATTCACCAAAATGCTTATAGTGCAACAGTGATTTATAATATTCATATAAATTTTCAGCTCAATTGAGTAAGGCGTTTAGATGCTATCGCACATTTAAAAATTTGGCCCCATATGCCATAATGATAAAGAATTTTTCTTTTTGTCCCTGTAAAAAAACTATAAGTGCTAGATTCTCCAAAATCTATACAGATTGAGTATCTGTGACCTATAATATGTGTATAAATATTTTGCCCAATTGAATAAAGCGTTTACATGCTATCGCACTTTTAAGATTTTGGTTGCACAGGCCAATGATAAGGAATTTTTCTTTGTGTCCCTGTAAAAAAAAAACAATAAGTGCTAGATTCACCAAAATCTATAGGGTTCGTACTATGGTGACTTACAATATACGTACCAACTTTCAGGTTATTCGAACAAAGCGTTTAGACGCTAGCGTGTTCACTCACACACATACACATACACACATCATCGCAAAAATAGTGAAAACGGACTCATTGGACCTCGAATCAAAATCTCAAATTCGGATTTTTGACATGATTACAATACTTTCCTCACTATAATGTACGGAAAGTAAAAAAAAAAAAAAAAAGACAGTTATAAATTTAAATAATTGAAAACTCTTTTCATCTATGACCCGTTATAAAGTTTACTCATTTTAAAGTTTTAAGGGTTTATTTATTTTTGTATCAATCAGTGTAATGCGTGAAGTTCTTGGATGTTAAAATTTAAGTTTACTTGAGTTTACAATTTGTGAGGATACCTTTTTGTCCGAAAAGGTAAGTTTTATTTTTCAGTCGACTTACACTAAAAGAATTTATATTAAGGTTTCTGGTATAATATAAAACAATTATGTATTTTCGAAAAAACTATTAGGTCATTAAAATTTGCTTAACAGACGTTTCCATATAAATTTTCTAAAAAACGATTGATTAAATAATCTACCAGTACTTTCATGATCTGGTTTTCGAAATTCAAAACATTTCTGAAATTCTTGTGGTTTCTGTGAAATTCAAATGAGATGAAACATTAATTAAAATTTTGCAATAAAAAATAAGAAGAAAATGAATAAAATCACTTTAATGTAACAGTTGCTTGAAATGGCTGTCTTAAATTGAAAGTGAAAAATTGTGACGCAGTAGATAATAAAATATAAAAATAATTTAAATTTGTTTTAAGTTCGTTAATAGAGAAATATGTACAGGATTCATTTACAGATGCTTTTCCTATATAAATATAATCCCCCAATGAACAGATTTTTTAATTATAATATTACTTTCCGAACACTATAGTGAGGAAAGTATTGTAATCATGTCAAAAATCCGTATTTGAGATTTTGATGTTTCTATACGTTTCAAGGTCCCCTGGGTCCGTTTTCACTATATTTACGATGATGTATGTGTGTATGTCTGTGAGTGAACATGCTAGCGTCTAAACGCTTTGTTCGGATAAGCTGAAAGTTGGTACGTATATTGTAAGTCACCATAGTATGAACCCTATTGATTTTGGTGGATCTAGCACTTAATTTTTTTACAACACCAGGAAAAATTCTTTATCATTATGGCCTATGGGGCCAAATTTTTAAAAGTGCGATAGCATCTAAACGCTTTATTAATCTGAGCAAAAAATTTGCACACATGTTATAGGTCACAGTTGCACGAACTTTATTTTTAATACTTTTTCTTTTAAAGGTACTGCAAAATCTATCCCTAATTCTTTTAAGTAAGTTTTAACTTTTTTAAGTATGCCTATTAAAAAAACTGAAAAATATTTTAAATAGGCCAGTATAATTTAAACAACAACAAAAAAAATATCGACTATTTTTTTACTTTCTCTTACCCATAACGTAGAGAAAGTATTGTTTCAGGGTCAAATTTTCGAACGTGAGTTTTTGTTATATTTACATGTTTTGAGGTTCCCCGAATCCGGAAATAACGTTTTTAGCGGTTGGTCTGTGTGTCTGTTATCAACATATCTCAAAAACAAATTATGGCAGAAAGTTCAAACTTGGTATTCTAAATGTGTATCATATAGGGATGCTACAGTAAGCTTTTCGTTGAGATGAAGCAAATGGTTCGTGTACAGGGACACCCAAGAGAATTCAAATACGTTGCGTCTATGGGGGAAATTGCAGGTAAGTAGAGTTTAGCATCTATAGACTACTCTAAACCAAATGAAACGAATATATATTTTTTACATGCGTAAAAAACATGTTCATGTAGAATATGGTATAGAATCATTCACTGTTTGTTTACTGGGCTACACAAAATATCTAGATTATAATGCGACAATATTTGAAAATTCATGGAAGTGTATTTCAAGTTGTTCCGTGTTATTAATATATTTATGTGCACCATGTGATATCATAACTTTCAGAAGATGTACAGGGTTGCCAATATTTAAGCCATAACAATCTTTTTTATTTGTTAATGGAAGTGTTTTCTATAATATACTGTATCATATAATATTTTACCATGTCCAGGAAAGCTGCTCTGGAATTGAAATTAATTCCTCATAGCCATAAGGTAAATGTATTTTTTTAAGCTAATTATTCATCGATTGGTTTCTAGTATATTTACACGTTTTGAGGCTTCCTGAATACCGAAGTCAAGTTTTATAGTTTGGTCTGTGTCTGTTAGAATAAATTAAAAACAAATAATTTCAGGCAATCCAAATGATGTATTTTGAAAGAATACGATTGTTACTAGAAAAATTTGCTCAAGATTGATAAGTTTCAAGGAATTATGCGTGTGAAAGTTATCTAAATAATTTTAAATGAACTTTTGAACTTAATAACGGATTTGAATTCTCTATAAATGTAGGTACGATAATGAAACGGGGGGGTTGAGGGGGCGGCAGCCCCCCTCACGTAGAATTATTTGTCAAATAAAGCTGTTCCAAAGTCTATGTTAAATTGTTCTAACAAAAGTTTACATAACAGTACTCGTTATCTTAACCCTTGATCTCCAATCTGTACTTATAGTATTAAATTTCAGGGTAAGAGAAAGTCCTGTGAGTGACACCAGATTATTTTATAATGGAATTGCTGCAAAAATTTATTTCTACCTTTTTTGTGGCTTGTAAGATGTCATTACAGCCCTCCATAATTTACTGCATCGTTTTTTATTATCATGTAAATAGTTAATCTTTAATTCTCACAAAAAAGGTTAAGATTTAAAAAACAGACTTCAAAATATGACACGTACCGCATCTACACTCTTGTTATAATTCTAATCAAGATAAACTGATGCTGTTGGAAAGACTGTTTTTTACTTTCTCTTACCCATAAGGTAGAGAAAGTATTGTTTTAGGGTCAAATTTTCGAACGTGAATTTTTGTTACATTTACAGGTTTTGAGGTCCCCTGAATCCGAAAATCATGTTTTTAGCGGTTGGTCTGTCTGTGAGTCTGTTATCAGCATATCTCAAGAACAAATAGTAGCAGAAATTCCAAACTCGGTATTCTAAATGTGTATCGTACAGGGATGCTACAATAAGCTTTTCGTTGAGCTGAAGTAAATGGTTCGTGTACAGGGACACCCAAGAGAATTCATATACATTACGTATATGGGGGGAAATTACAGGTAAGTAGTTTAACGTCTATAGACTGCACTAAACCAAATGAAATTAATATATATTTTTTTTATATGCATAAAAACATGTTTCATGCTGAATATGGTAGAGATATCATTCACTGTTCGTTTGCAGGGCTACACAAAAGAACTAGATTATAGTGCGACAATATTCGAAAATTGGTAGAAGTGTATTTCGGGTTGTGGCGTGTATTACTACTATAGGATTATGTTTAGCGGCACTATGCAGTTTGTACATAATCTTCAAAAGATATGCAGGGCTGCAAATGTTTAAGCGATAACATTCTTTTTTATTGTTAAAGGAAGTGCTTTACTATAATATTTTACCATGTCCAGGAAAGCTGCTCAGGAATTGAAATGAATTCCTCATAGACATATTATAAATAATGCATGTTTTTAAGCTAAATATTCATCGCTTGTTTTTTGCATGTTTACACATTTTGAGGCTTCCTGATTACCGAAATCAAGTTTTTTTAGCGTTTGATTTTGATCTTTCTCTGTGTTTCTTAGAGTAACTTAAAAACGAATAATTTCAGGAGATCCAAAAGTTTTATTTTCAAATTAATATAAGTTTGTTGCTGGAAAAGTTTGATCAAGACTAATAAGTTCCAAGGAATTTTGCGTGCGAAAGTTGTCTGAATAATTTTAAGTTAACTTTTAATTTTAATAACAGATTTAAATTTTATTTAAATGTAGGTGCAGTAATGAAACGGTGGGTTGAGGGGGGGACGGTAGCCCCCCTCAAACAGAACTAGTTATCATATAAAACTCATCCGAAGCCTAATTTGAGTTGTTTTAACATAGGTTTACATAACAGAACTCGTTATTTTACCCCATAATCTTCAACCTGTATTTATAGTATTAAATTTCAGGTTCAGAGAAAGTCGTGTAAGTGACACACCAGTATTATAAGATCTTCTTAAAAAAAAAAAAAAAAAAAAAAAAAAAAAAAAAAAAAATCTACGAAATTTTCAATAACAAATAAAAAGAAAACTTTTTTTCATTTGAGTTTTTAGCTAAAGCTTTCCATAGTAAGCTTGTTCACACAATATTAAAAAATGTCATAAAATAAACTTGACGTTAGCGCTTCTCGTCGTACAGTGGCTACGGCACCCAAAAAAAAGCTGTGACCCCCCCCCCCCCTCCCTATTGTGCTTTCTTTATAAGTTTGTTTTTAATGAAAACAAGAATTAATTCTAGCCCTAAATGAACATTTATGTGATATTTATTTGAAATTATTAGCATACATTTAACTTCAATACAAAAAATTTTAGATGTTAGCTAATAATCTCAAATAAACAATCGCATTATTAGCTAACATCTAGAATATTTTGTATTTAAGCTCAAATGTACGCTAATAATTTCAAGTAAAGAATCGCATCTACAGTGTTTACTTAGAGCCACAATTAGTGTAAAATATAATTTTTTAAATCGATCGTTTAATGTTGTAAATTGTATTGTTAATACGAAAGAATTCATGTACTACTCCGATTCAAAAAATTAGAATAATGAAAAGAAATATGGTCAAGGGAAATGAAAATCGAATTTATCAAATAAATAATCAACAATATCGAATATAAAGTACTATAATATGAATCTGCATATTTTGCAGATTATAAAAATGTAAACACATTACAATGAAATAGAAAATATATTTAAATCAGCTAACAACAAAAAATTCAAAATATTAGAATACTTTCTAACATGATTCAAAAAATTAGAATAATGAAAATATATTGAACATAATTTAAACTCTAAGTATTTTTACTTGCTAATCAGTACTTTGTTGCATCACCCTTAGCTTTAATGACAGCTCTTAAACGTTTTGGCATGTTTTTAACTAAAGGTTCACAATCTTTTTTATCCAAATTCGCCCATATGCTCTTTATACTAGAAATAAGTTCTTTTTTGTCTCTAGGCGCAACTTCTTGAAGTCGTTTCTTCATAATTCCCCACAAATTCTCGATAGGATTTAGATCGGGTGAGTTTGCAGGCCAAGGGAGTACAGGTATGTCCTTCTCTTTGAGCCATTTAGTTGTTGATTTGGAAGTGTGGGGAGAAGCTGAATCTTGCTGAAACAAGAAATCGTCATCACATAAATCCTCAGCTGAAGGAATCATGAAATGTTCAAGAATTTCTTGATAGACTTCTGAATTGACTGTTGTGGAAACAATACACAACCTGCCTGGGCCTTCAGCAGTCATGCAGCCCCATACCATAACAGAGGTCGCAAATTTAAATGAACGTTTTAAACATTCTTTCTTATAAGCTTCATGTTTGAGTCTCCAGACACGTATACCTTGATTTCCGTGAGACACACAAAACACACTTTCATCGCTGAAAAGTATCTTTTTCCAATCGTCGTGATCCCAAAATAGCCTTTGTTTACACCATTTAACTCTAGCAGCCCTTTGCTTAGATGATAAGAATGGCTTTATCTTAGGCACACGTGATCTAAAACCTAATTTGCGAAGTCGTCGTAGTGTTGTAGATTTGGAGACATTTATACCCATTTCTTTCCATTTTCTATGCACATATCTCACACTCCGAAAACGATGTTTCTTCACAATCTTTTTCAATTGCCTTTCATCTCTTCTTGAAGTTACTGGCTTTCGACCACTTTTAAAGTGTTTATTTTGAAAACACTTATTATTAGAATATTCTCTCAAAACTCTACTCACACTTGCTTGAGAGCATTTCACTTCTTTTGCTATAAAAAGTTGTGTTTTTCCTATTTCGTGCAAGTACACAATACGATATTTCACAGCCTCAGATAAATCGCTCTTTCGTCCCATATTAAGCAAATACTACGCTACAATCAAATGCCAAACGACTTTTCATTTTCAACGGAGCACATTACTCATTCTTTTTTACATTATTCTAATTTTTTGAATCGGAGTAGTATTAGTAATTCAAGAAGAAAACGTTAATATACGCAATTTTCGAAATTTCGATTTTGGTTAAAAAAATAAATAAAATTTTGGAAATGGAATAGCTTTAAAAAAGGTGGCTTTATCATTTTTTTTTTTTTTAAATTAAAAAAAAGCATTATGTCAGGTTCCTAATCGCTATATAACCAAATCTATAACTAAAATAACATTTAGGAATAAACAAATATAATATAGACTAACTTGTTCTAACCTCATAACAAATCAAAACAACATTCAAATTTCCATAGATTTTCTCTTGATCCGTAATGAATGAAAAATTGAAGAGATTAAGGTTTCATTAATTATATAAATTGTAAGAAGTATTCAAAAAGTACTTTTTTAAAAATAATTGTAAAATACAGGGTAGTTTAATTATAACTTCCCCCTATAATTCCCCCTCACCCGTCCTACAGCGCAAACGGGTGAACAGAATGCAACGAAATTTGGTATATAGACTACACACGAGATGCGCTCACGGAATTAAAAAAAAAAAAAATCCAAAATGTCCACCAGAGGGCGCCTTTTCCAGAAAAACATTAAATTTAACACAATAAACGACCAAAATGGAACTATGCTGTTTGTGTAATAGGTTAAAATTTATGTTAATATTCCATTTACAATTGTAATTAACATTTTTATTTAGGCAAATTAAGCAATATAAAAGTTTAAGTAAGCATAAAGTAGGATGATAAAAATATCACTTGTAGTATTTATGAATGTGTGCATATAATTTTTCAATATTTTTCTGTCAATTTTCAGCTGAGAGGTTAGCAGATTGGACTCATGACGTCGATTCTCGAATTCAGTGTGCTGTCGACTTCGCTAAGAAGAGGAAGTATCTGAAGAGTGGAGACAATATCGTGATCGTTACAGGATGGCGGCAGGGAGCTGGTGCAACTAATACTATGCGAATCATTACTATTGAGTGAACAGCATTCTTCATGTTTCTCATTTGGCACTGCCTGTACTTTTCTTTTTCGTTTCTAACTAGTCGCGATACTTGCGAAACGTGTTACAAAATGAAAGATTATACTTTTTAAATTATTGTTCCAAACCAAAAGCTATGTTCTGTGCTTTCATTTCTTCATTCACAGTGTTTTATTTAACTTTCACAAATTCTTTATCGCGATGATGTTTGCGAGACATGTTACTAAAATATTTTTTAAAGTGTTGATTCAAACCAAAAGTTTTGTTCTGTGCTATCATTTCTTTGTTCACCATGTTATGACTTAACTTTCACCTAATTTTTATCGCGATATTTGCGAAGACATACGTTACTATAAGAAAAATTTGTTTGTTAAATTATGGATTCAAACCAAAAGCTTTATTCTTGTGCATTTCTTTGTTGACCGTGTTTTTTATTTTATTTTTCACTTAAAGTACGAACAATGTTTGTTAATCATGACTGTTAATCTCTACTATTAATCTCGACTATTAAATAAAAATTGCTGCCTCATTCTTGTTCGTTGTTATTAAACAAATATATATAAAAGTACTTATAAATATGTAATTTATAAATTATTATTGTAAAAAGTGCTCTTTGTGCAACTTGTTTAATATGGTGTTTTTAGGTAGCAAACTGTGATACCTTATCAAAATAAATAGTTTATTGAAAATGCATTGTTTCTTTTATTATTATATCTTTTTGTTATGTTGTGTGAAGCATACGAAAAATGATCTTATATAATTGTATTTTGAAAAATTAAAAATTACTAAAACTATTTTGTCTTTTGCAATTTTTCCCTCTCCCTACTCCTTTTTCAATTCCTACTATTAGTTCACACACTCTCTCTTGTACAAATCTTGCAATCGATTTTTAACTAACTTCCCGACTAGCTAGAAATTTGAAACTTTCAGGATTGCTCAGAACACGGTGATAACAATGTACTTCAAAGCCCGATTTTCAAATTTTTGATTAGTTTTCTTATAATTAATGAAAATAACATCCTAATAGCGTTAAAATAGCCATAAAAATATTAGCTATAATTTAATTGTTTCCAAAAAAAAAATTACGAGTTCATTTTCTTTCGACATAAAAATACATTTTAATTAAACGTGAACATTAAAAAATTATAAAAAGTTAAATTATGCATCTCACAAAAATTGACGTCATTATCACTTCAAAAAATTTATGCACATTGATAAGAGCTCTGATTCATCAGAAAATTTAAAACATGGTATATTAAGTTTTTATATTATAATTAATTTTATTTAATTTTTCACACGCGCTTTTTATTTCCTAATTCAAAATTATTAAAAAAACTCTTTCGACAGTGTTTGTAAGTAGGAATTGACTTAAAATTTTTTTCTTTTATATTACTTGTTTAAAGTTAAGTGAAATCGGTTATATATAAACCTTTTTGTAAAAATAAGAGAAAAAAAACTTTTACATACTATATTTTTAAATTTTCTGTTGAATCATACCTATAGAACTGTATTAGCACTTTATTAATGTGTTTAAATTTTTAAAGTAATAATCACATCAACTTTTGTGAGATGCATTATATAATTTTTCATATTTTTTTATTGTTCACATTTAATTAAATGCGTTTTTTTTTTAATGTCGAAAGGAAATAAACCCGTAATTTTTTTTTTTTTTGGCAACAGTTAAATTATAGCTAATATTTAAATGGCTAATTTTTAAGCCATTAGGAGGTTATTATTTTCATATTTTAATTAAAAGAAAACTAATCAAAAATTCGAAAATCGGGCTTCGAGGTATTGCGCTGTCATAATGTTCTGAGCTATTCTAAAAGTTTCAAATGTCAACTAGTCGGGAAGTTAGTTAAAAATCGATTGCAAGATTTGTACTAAACAAACAAACAAAAAAAGAGTTGATTAAAAACATGGTAAAATAGAAGACTCCAAAAAGCAACTATTATTCAAACAACTAAAAATGAAATGAAATCGAAAATTGCGCCTAAAAGTATGAAATTCTTTCGGTAAACAACAGAAACATTAATTGTAGAGTTTGTTTGGCGAAAGAATTTATTTCATACTTTTAGGTGCAATTTTCATTTCATTTTTAGTTGTTTGAATAATAGTTGCTTTTTGGAATTGGTATTTTTTTACAAAAAGATTTATTTTTCCTTTCAGTGACAATGTGTTCATAGCAAAACATGAGAAGACGTTCGACGGCAGTCTCACATATTGCACCTCCCAAGAAAAGTGACACTCTAAAAATGGTAATTTCGAGTTTGTTACTGAAAAATATAAAGTGTCCCAATGTGCACAAAAATGTTGCATCTTCATCTCGAAAATTTTCACTCGAGAGGCAGTTGTGTCAGTTTTATTCAAGTGAATACCTTATTTTAAAATCAATTTTTCTCAAATACTGCATTTTAAGTTTGCCAATTTTCTTGCCTTCATGCGATATGCGGGAAAAAAAAAAAAAAAAAGCTGTCTATTGAATCCACATACATTACATTAAAAAGGTTTCAGAAATGTAAAGAAAGGATGTGCTAACATTCGTAACCAAAAATCTTGTTAGACAGGATTTCTGGTTACGAATGTGTTTTTGTTGCATGTAGTATAAAAGTATCCAATATTAGTAAATATATGAAATATAAACGTTCTAAAGAGAAGCATTTTGAAAAGAATCGATGGCTCTCTGTTAATCATATAAGGCTATCAAATGAGGTTCCAGAAAAAAGAATTACAGCGTACCTTTTAATAAATTAAAGCAGACATAGAAACGATATAACCATAACTTCGACTGTAATGCACATCTGAATTCCGATTGAATTTTACAGAGCGTACATGTCACCCGCTACGCTTGAATGTGAACAGCGGGATCAAACAAGGATCCAAATATGCATTGCAGCTGGCAGATAAAAGTTTAAACATCGAAATAAAGGTCTTTTTGCTTTCAAAGATCGTTTCGGCATGTTACAATGCAGGAAATTCCGAACACACACATGCACGTTAAAAAGTTCTGTTTTTAACAATATCTATAAAGTGTCATTCTGTGTTAAATCGATGATGCTCTACAACTTTGTATTTTACATTTCTTCCCCTACTTCATAATATTTTTGAGGTAGCAACGCTATTTTCGATATTTTCCACCGAAGGCGCTGTAAGCGGTCGCATCTCGTAGCGCATGGCTACTTTATTATACTACTATTACAAGTGTAGCTACAACCATTCAATATCTAAACGGACTTTTATGAGCACCCTATAATTTGTTTAGATCTTAATGAAATCAAAATGGGACTTATTTCATGCCAAAATCTTTACAACAAAAGAAAGTATTAAAATCGGAGCAACTCTTACGAAGTTATAAGCAAACAACAACAAAAAAAAAAATGGTTTGAATTAAAAAAAAAAAAAAAAAACTCTCCTTTGTTAAGTCGGTTAAAAACGACAATGTGCTAAACGATGTGACCGCTTACAGTAACAGTATTTCGAACTACATAGCACACGTGTCACCAGCTACGCTACAATGTGTGCAATATAATTCAAGTGTGCATATAGTATAAGAAATTGCGAACAAACAAATGCACGTTTATAGCGCTCTGTTTTTAGCATAAATGTCTACAAACTTTGTTTTGTACTGAGTCTATGATACTTTTCAACTTTGTAGCTCACTTTTTTCTCTAACTCCGCTGTTTTCCACCAGGTGGCGCTGTAAACGGTTTAATCTTTTGGCACATGGCCACTTTACTACAACTGAATACCACTTTCATGACTATAGCTGCAACCATTTAGCAGTTAAGAGTTGGAACTGACTTTTTTGGGCACCCTGTATTTTCTTTAGATTGTAAAGATATTACAATGGGGCCTATTTCAGACCAAGACCTTTTCAACAAAACAAAAAATATCAAAATAGGAGCATCCGTTCAAATGTTATGATCTAACAACAACAAAAAAAAAATAAGTTTAGCAATTACATCAGAATAAATGCAATTCCTTAACTGCGGAATTCAGTTGTAAGACTATTTGTTCAAGGTATTTAAGTAAATCTTAAATTCTTTTATTAAAAGAGAAATATTCCGTGAATTAATATTGATAAAATTGCCGAATTGTATGACCATGCTAAAGAAAATATGGTAATCCTGATATTACAGAAATGTATGCAGAAATGCAACGTTTGTGCATACAGGAGCATTTGTTTGCATTGCAAGTGAAATTACTATGAGGTGGCCATCGTAAAACTTTCTTCTATATATCAGCTCCACTTACTCTTTAACATGCACAAAAATTGAATCGTATTTCACAATGCTTTTACATGTGAAGTTTGATGCTATTTTAATCAGCGGATACTAAGATGTGAATTTAGAAAATTACAGAAGGTGAGTAACATCAGCGCCTCCTGTCGGCTGATATACATCCAAATTAACTTAGTATCCGTTTCCATAATGAGTATCTCGCACATAAAGTTTGGCGCATGTTTATGCTATAGAAGTTGAAATCTGGCATTCATATGCTAACACAGAACGGCCGATCTGCATCCACATTTTACCGACAAAGTATCGTATAATGGCTTTCTTATAAAGTCTTGTGCAATTATATTCTATAGAATCTGAGATATAGATTTCTCGTTCACGGTGAAAATTTCAATACTATAGCGCCACTTACCAGCTGATGTGCACCCAAATTGAATTAGTTTGACATTTTATGATAGTCATCTTACTCACCAAGTTTTATTCGATTATAAGAAATAGAGCCTAAGATGCAGCCTTCCCTTAAATGGAAGAAATCACGTTATAGCAAAGCCATCTGTTCAGCGATTTGCATCAAAACTTGGATAGGCACTAATTTATGACAGACAAGGTGCAAATAAATATAAATTTGTATAAAATTCTATGCATTAGTTTGTGATACTGTAGGGACAAAATTTTTGCCACACACAGACAGGCATTTTCTAAAAATGATCAAATCGTGTTCTGGACATCTCAAAACGAGTAAAACCATCGAAAACCGGAAGTCAAAAATTTTTGCGAATCCAATATTCTCTTCTGTTGAAAATAAAAGAAAATTAAAAACCTGAAGTGATCCTACTCGATTTTCCGAACATTAAGTAATTAAAGTACAATAAATTAAAGTACGCAAAATCCGAAATCAATCAGCTCTGTCGTATAAAGTGTTTAACGCTATTGTATTTAAAATAATTTGAGTCCATAGGTCATAATGATAAATAATTTTTCGTTGTGTCCCTGTAAAAATTTAAGTGCTAAATTCGCGTAAATATGTATAATTTGTGGGACACACGCAGTAGATCGATCAATGATGAAAAAGCAAACAGACAAGACCAAAAAATTTATATATATATATAAACTGCTGTTTGTAAAAAATGCAGCACCATGAAAGAATCATCAGAATTGAATGAAATTTAATGCACAAACGACTTGTATTGGTGCAAATAAATGACGAAATTTTCAAAGCAAAAAAAAAAAAAAGTGTCCGAAATCAATATTTGGTGTAGCCACCACACGCTACAATAAGTGCTGCTGTACGACGTGGCATGGAGTCAAACAGATTTTGAATGTCAGCTTGTGGAAGTGAATTCCATATTGCTTATATGCGCAGCCAAAGTTCATCTTTTGCAGTTGCAGGGCGCGAATCACGAGCGAGACGCCGACCAACCAAATCCCACACGTGCTCAATAGGCGGCATATCCGGCGACTAAGCAGGCCAGGGAAGAAGTTGCATGTGTTGGGCTGAAGAGAAGTCTCGAACAGTCTTTGCAACATGTGGACGTGCATTATCCTGCTGAAAGATAGCTCCAGGGATTCCTTGAAGGAAGGGAACGACTTCGGGCTGTAGCACTTCACGGACGTACCTGTTGCTATTGAGATTACCCTCAATTCGTAGCAAATTGGATTGTACATGATACGAAATCGTACCTCAGACCATAACTCCGGGTGTTCGGCCACTATGTCGTTAGGTAACGCACTCTGGAAATCAGTGTTGACCGGCATAGCGTCTAACACGAACGCTGCCATCATGGTCCCACAAATTGAATCGTGATTCATCTGAAAAGACAACTTGTTGCCAATCAGCTTGCCAGGCTCTGAGCCCATTGCAGACACAGCTGTCGATATTAAAACAGGAATAAACTACTACGTCAGAAACGCCAAAGAAAAATTATTGAGGTGCATACAGCTGTTTCGGTAGCCTAAAGCGTACCGTCATCAGTGCAAAAAAATAATTCTGAATCTGGAGAAGTACTCGTATATATAGGAGAGGAACCGGATTTAGTTCAACCAATAGGATTACGGAAGAGGTGGGGAGTGTGGCCAATAGGAATTAAGGAATGTGTAGCTGTGTAAACAGTAGAAAAATTAAGGAAATGTGGACTGAATGTAAAATTTCCAACAATCAGACAAATAGGGAACAGCGAAATCACAATTTACAAGGTTTTTAAAATTTTTATAAATATGAAAAGCTTCAAAGAAATCGAGTTCATGAATGGATTTAGGTCTGCAAATTATTTTAGCTGAATTAAATTTAAAATTATGATTTTCCTCCCAGCAATGTTTAGAAATAGCCGATTTATTGGTTTCTTGTTTGCGGACGTAATTCATATGTTCTTTTAGACGAAATTTAAGACTGCGTTTAGTTTGGCCAATATATGATAAACCACACTGACAGGATATACTATAAATGCCCCAAGAATTATGCATATCAATAGGATCTTTTAACTGAGAAAAGGTGAGTTTATTGGAAGGCGAAAATATTATTTTAAAATCATATTGTTTGAGAATTTTAGCTATGGTTTGACTGGTTTTAGAAAAATAGGGTAAAACAATACTGATATTAGAAGTGACTGATTTAGTAGACGAAATACGAGGGAGTTGTAATTTTTGGATAGCTTTGTCTATAATGGAAGGATCATAACCTCTGTCAATTGCGATGGCTTTCAGGTATTTAATTTCAGATTTAAATAAAATAGGATTTGAACAAATATTAAGGGCACGGTTTACAAAAGTATAGAAAGCAGCCATTTTTTGGTTAGGTGGGTGACATGAACGCGCATGGGGAGGAACGCGCATGGTCACCCACCTAACCAAAAAATGGCTGCTTTCTATACTTTTGTAAACCGTGCCCTTAATATTTGTTCAAATCCTATTTTATTTAAATCTGAAATTAAATACCTGAAAGCCATCGCAATTGACAGAGGTTATGATCCTTCCATTATAGACAAAGCTATCCAAAAATTACAACTCCCTCGTATTTCGTCTACTAAATCAGTCACTTCTAATATCAGTATTGTTTTACCCTATTTTTCTAAAACCAGTCAAACCATAGCTAAAATTCTCAAACAATATGATTTTAAAATAATATTTTCGCCTTCCAATAAACTCACCTTTTCTCAGTTAAAAGATCCTATTGATATGCATAATTCTTGGGGCATTTATAGTATATCCTGTCAGTGTGGTTTATCATATATTGGCCAAACTAAACGCAGTCTTAAATTTCGTCTAAAAGAACATATGAATTACGTCCGCAAACAAGAAACCAATAAATCGGCTATTTCTAAACATTGCTGGGAGGAAAATCATAATTTTAAATTTAATTCAGCTAAAATAATTTGCAGACCTAAATCCATTCATGAACTCGATTTCTTTGAAGCTTTTCATATTTATAAAAATTTTAAAAACCTTGTAAATTGTGATTTCGCTGTTCCCTATTTGTCTGATTGTTGGAAATTTTACATTCAGTCCACATTTCCTTAATTTTTCTACTGTTTACACAGCTACACATTCCTTAATTCCTATTGGCCACACTCCCCACCTCTTCCGTAATCCTATTGGTTGAACTAAATCCGGTCCCTCTCCTATATATACGAGTACTTCTCCAGATTCAGAATTATTTTTTTGCACTGATGACGGTACGCTTTAGGCTACCGAAACAGCTGTATGCACCTCAATAATTTTTCTTTGGCGTTTCTGACGTAGTAGTTTATTCCTGTTTTAATATTCCAACGCCAAGTCTCCTGCTATTAACAGCTGTCGATAGTTTGCCGTGAAGGGGATCCTGTATAAAGACAACTTTCCACGCAATCCACGGTGCAGCAGACGTCGACGAATTCACGAAGCCGACATTAGTACAGCTGTGGCAGTAGACCGACGTGCTGCCAACTGCCTGGAGGAAGCTGTACGATCATTCACCGCCATGCGGAGCAGGTGTCGATCGTCACGCGCTGACGTCACCTTCCGTCGTCCACTGCCAGTTTTTCGAGTTGTTTGGTGCTCGTCGGTCCACTGCCAAACTCGCATCACTGTGGAACTGTTCCGCTGCACACGAGCTGTACTGCGCTACGCGATAGGAAAATAAAATACCACTTCTCGAAGGCCGATAACCCTCCCCCGTTCAAACTCCGTAAGTTGTTGGAATTTCTCCTTCTTCCGTCGTGGAGGCATACTCAATAAACGTTCTCAATAAACGTTCGCCACTAACAAATAATCATTAACTATTTTCAACGTCCCGCTACAGCCCTCTATTTATACGCTTTCAGCATCAGTTCAGAGAGCGCTGCGCACGCCACGCATGCGCGGTGGCTCTGAAACTTTACTATTTTGCGTAATATCCTATAATTGACATTTGCTGCAAATTTCATGTAATTCTGATGATTTCTTCATGGTGCTGCATTTTTTTTACAAACGGCAGTGTATATGTATACAGTGGCGTATGCAAGGGTGGGGGTTGGGGGTTTAAACCCCCCCCTTGACAAAATGTATGATAAGAAAAATTAGGCTGTTCCTTACATTTTTTTTTCTCATTTCAGGCGGAAAAAATGTATGGCAAGCGTAGAATATTTTTTTCTATGAAGTGGTTTAAAATTATGACTAACTTTTTTTTTTTCATTACTCTGCGATAAACACTCCTGAAAATAACTAAACCACTTCATTTGCGCGGCGCAAAACATGTTTCCCCTGAAAACAATTCCCTGAAAGGATTTCACATTTACGAGTTCATATTCAAGGACAAGAGGGGTCGACCATATGGGGAAGGGGGTGACCATTGAAGTAGTGACCTTGAAGGAGTGACCCAAACAATACCCCAACAGTAGAAGACATTTTAAATGAACTAGCGAAAACTTCTCGTCGATTAGACTTCGCTCTGAAAATAAAGGCCAGTATCCACTTGGGCTCAAGATCAACGCTCAAAACGTCATTAATCACGCTTCCGACACAAAGAGCCAAATGTCTTGTCATCAGTTGTAGCCCTTTTTTATCAGATTGCGCAGTTACTTCAAAGGAAAGCATGCAAAATTGACAAAGATAACTGCCTCCCGGCCCCTCAATTATCTCAGCTGGGGGTTGGACCAGCTGGGGGTTAGTATGTTCGAGGGCTTTGAGCTGGAGTGAGCTGGGCTGACCACATCAAAGGATTCTGAATAGAAGCCGCCGAATGAGCTATAGTGGAAATCGGACTTAAGAAAATTCAATGAAATATTTTGCGTAAGCGTAACTATGTATTGAATTTTATGTTTTGTGTAGCAGTTTGTACAGGCTCTACGTTATTCGTGGCTAATTAAAGATTTTTTAGTTTGATCTTCTAATTGGTGAGTTTATTTTACTATTTTTCATTTTCTTACTCTTATTTTCGGCAAGTAATTATGATATTTTAAAAGATTGTTAAACTTAATTAAAAATAAACTTAATTAAACCTAATTAAACTTAATTAAACTTAATTAAACCTAATTAAACTTAATTAAACCTAATTAAACTTAAATAAACTTAATTAAAAATTCTGAAGGACGAACCCCCCCCTTTGAAAAATCCTGGATACGCCACTGTATGTATATATATACATATTTAAGCTAAAATTTTTTATTAGTAAAAATTTACTGTGAATTTTTAGCTATTTTCAAAAGTGCTCGCAAGTGGCACAGGAATTGTTATTGTAACTATTTTAAAATAGCATTAATAGCACGGATTAATAGAAGAGGATGCGAAAGAGGCTTCCAAATCTGGCTTTTTTTTTTTATCTTACCACAACAGATGACGCCACAGTCGAGGACCTCCCTTTGGAAAAGCTCCCGTAATGATTTTCAATAGCAAAAAACGTCATTTAATTTAATTTTTTTATGGAAAGTTTTAACTTTAACAAAATCAAGTAAACAGAAATAATGCTATATAAGGTCTTCCTAATAACATATATATTTTTTTTATAGCGGTGGGACTTTTAATTACTTTGTGAGAGGTTATACAAAATACAAGATCGTATTGATTAAAATCAGAATAAAAGACATTTAAAATTTTTCAGTACTGTACGAATAATCTGTGATACAAAGTAAAAAATGTCATTAATAAGGAATATTAAAAATTAAGGAAAGAAAGAAAAAATAAATAAATAGACGAAAATTATTAATAAAGAAAGAAAGAAAAGAAAATTATTAATAAATAATTAAATAAAATCTGTTGTACATTTTCCATTTATTTTTCAAACTTTTAAATTTAATAAGAATTATTTTGATTTATTTATAATACAGAAAGTCAACGAACTTATTAATTTTTTAAGGTAATATAATTTATATGTATTTAAATATAAATAAAAACTAGTATGTTGTGGCCACCACAAGACTTTCTTCTATATTTTCCTATATGCATATTCAATCAGTAACAATAATAATAAAAAAAAAAAAAAAAAAATTACGGTCTTTTTTCTTTTTTTTTTTTTGTTAAAAGTAATACATATCCAACCAGTAACAATATTAAAAAAATTTTTTTTTTTTGTTAAAAGTAAAAAAAATCGATAACTTTGTTTTAAATTTTCACAGATTTATAGTTCAACCATTCGTTTTAAAGGTATTGACGAGATCTTTCGAAAGATACCCATCTTGAAAATTTACCCCCCCCCCCGGGGGGTACTTCCCCCCCAGGGGGGGGAACCGGTGCCCCCACATGCACAAAATTTTTTTCGTAGTTAACTACTACTATTATCAATAATTCATATTAATTTTACAATCACAAGTTTTAAATAACGCTCATTATGCACATTTATACGAAATTTTGTCCTATATTGCCATGTTAAAAATTTAGAAAAAATGCGATCACAGCGCCACCTGTTGAGCTATTGATCCCTAAATGTAATCAGCACCAAATTATGTCGGGGACCAACTAAATACCAAGTTTGGTTAAGTTTCGTTAAAAAAAAAAAAAAAAAAAAAAAAAACGATTTTTATTTTCTAAGTTTTTTTTTTTTTTTTTGTTAAAAGTAAAAAAAATCGATAACTTTGTTTTAAATTATCACAGATTTATAGTTCAACCATTCGTTTTAAAGGTATTGATGAGACCTTTCGAAAGATACCCATCTTGAAAATTTACTCCCCTCGAGGGGGGACTTCCCCCCCCAGGGGGGGTGGCGAGGCTCCTACACGTACAAAATTTTTTTCCCAGTTGACTATCTCTATTATAAATAATTATTGTAAATTTCATAATGATTACTAAAAAATAATTCTCTTTAAGCACATTTATACAAAATTTTGTCCTATATCACCATGTTAAAAATTTAGAAAAAGCGGGATGGCAACGCAACCTTTAAGACAATTTTTACCAAAAGTTGATAGGCACTAATTTATGTCAAGGTGCAACTACATACCAATTTGTATGAAATTCTGTGCAGTAGTTCCTGAGATACAGTTGCCACAAAATTTTGTCACACACACACACACAGACAGACAGACAGACAGACAGACATTTTCTAAAAATAGTCAAATCGTATTCTACAGCTCTCAAAACGTGTAAATCCATCAAAAACCCGAGGTCGAAAATTTTTACGAATCCAATACTTTCTCTATATTACATATAGAAGAAAGTAAAAAATTATGATAGTTTCTGTGACTTGAGGTATTTTAGAAATTGTATGGAGATATATTTAAATTTATTTTCATTTCAACAAATGACAGGGAAATTCATCCTCACCTCTTTTTACTATATAGGATAATATGATTTTTTTAAACTATGTATTATTTTTATTTTAAAACTCATTCATCTTTAACGAATGTGCTATATGTAAATATCTGACTGAATTATCAATAGTTTTTTTAATGTTAAAAATTTTTAAAACTATTTTAATTTACATATGTCTCGGTAAGTTAGTTATCTTTATTAAAAACGTTAATTATCTTTATTAAAAACCCCGTCATCGGCCGAGAGGTTCTCATTAAAATCTAGTAGACAGTAGTAAAGTGTTGGGTTCGTTGCCAGGTCGCGCTCGGTGACCTAGTCGCTTAGAGTTTTCTGTGTTTTTTTCCCCCAAAACTCGAGTAAATATGGGCTTTGACTCCTAAGAATGACCAAAACGGCGGGCAGACTACCTAGCCCTCGGATCCTCGGGTAGTCAATCAGCCTTAACTTTCACATCACCACCCCCACCACCACCTTATTAAACAGTAGGCGAACAGTTTGGCGTTCAAAGCTGATAGACGGGAAGTGCCTGGTTCGATACCAGGTTGCGCTCGTCAACCTAGCTGCTCAGAGTTTTCCGTGATTTTCGCCGAAACACACGTAAATACAGACTGGCACCACCTTAGAAAGACCACCACAGAGGGCACACCACCAAGACCTAGGACCCTCGTGTAGTCAATTGGCCTTAACCTTCACACAGTAACACCACCATCTTCTTAAGCAGTGGCCGAATGTTTCTGCGTCCAAAACTGGTAGATGTGAAGCGCCGAGCTTGATACCAGGTCGCGCTCGTCAATTTAGCTGCTCGGAGTTTTCCGTGGTTTTTGCCCAAACTTGAATAAATACGGGCTAGTACCCTCAAAAAGACACCCCTCATAGGGCACACCACCCAGACCTAAGAACCTCGTCCAGTCTATTGGCCTTAACCTTCACACCACCACCACCACCACCTTATCAACAGTGTCCGAGCGGTTCTGCGCTCAGAGCTGGTAGACAGGGAAGTGCCGGGTTTGAATACAGGTTACGTTATTCGACGAAACCATTCGTATTTTTCTATAGTTACTAGGGAAGACTTCTGTGGGGATCTTTTTAAGGTGTACTAATGCGTATTTACGCTACTTTCGGGGAAAACCATAGAAAACTTTGAACGGCTTGGCTAATGAGCGCAACCTGCGATGAACGCGGCACTTCCTGTTTTCCAGCTTTGAGAGCTGAACCTCTCAATCACATAATCGATTAAGGAAATTCATGCTTATGAAAGTTGGGAAGAGGGGAATGGCGATTTTATCAATTTTTAAGTCGCCATGTGGCGAGTGTTGAAAGTGGATTTCTTCAGGTCTAATTCAATCTACGTGATTTAATTGATTTAATTATTGTTTCAAATATTAAATATTTTGATTTATATTATAACTTTGTATCTGTGTATTAATTCTATTAAGATTTTTAAAATATATAGAGGAGTGGTGTGCTGGTTAAGCTAGATTGCCTACACGAAGGAGCTAGGCGTGGGGAGAATATCCTCTGTTGAGATCTTTCTAAGAAACCAAGAACGCCTAGCCTATATCCATGTAAGATTTGGTGAAAACATTTAAAAATTCCAAACGATTGAAATGACTAATGCGACTTGGGTTCGAACCCGGCATTTCTCGTGTTCCAAAAGGTATGTATAATACCATTTTTTTTAATTGCGATTATAGTAACGAAAAAATCCTGATAATGTACGTTACTGAACGAATTTTTTAAAAATTATATGTAGATATAATTAAATTTATTTTTGTTTAATAAATTACAGGAAAAAGCTTTTTGGTACGGCAGGACTATTTCTTTAAATCTGCGATTTTGCATTATCGCCGATTTTGTGTTCCACCACATATATATGCCAGGATCCAATATCCAATTTTACCACTTAATTTTCTAAACTATCTTAAAACTAGTATGTTGTGGCCATCACATGACTTTATTCTATATTTTCCTATACAAATTCACTCAGTAACAATAATTTATTAAAATTATTAATTTAAAAAAAATTATCTTCCATGATAATGCAGACGATTTCCATACTATAGAAGTAGTATAACACTAAATATCCAAAAAAAAAAAAAAGTCAATTTTATTGTCAATATTACAATTATTTTTTTTTTTTTTGGTAAAAATGAAAAAAATCGATAACTTTATTTTAAATTATAGCAGATCGATGGTTCAACCATTCGTTTAGCAGGTATTGACGAGCTCTTTTGAAAGATACCCATCATGAAAATTTACTCCCCTCGAGGGGGGGGGGGGAGAAGGCGAGGCTCCTACACATACAAAATTTATTTCCCAGTTGACTATCTCTATTATAAATAATTCTTCAAATAATGATTAATAAATAAAATTGTGTAATAAATTTGATAATGATTACTAAAAAATAATTCTCTTTATGCACATTTATACAAAATTTTGTTCCATATCACCATGCTAAAAATTTGGAAAAAGTGGGATAGCAACGCAACCTGTAAGACAATCTTTACCAAAGGTTGATAGGCACTAATTTATGTCAATGTGCAACTACATACCAATTTGTATGAAATTCTGTGCAGTAGTTCCTGAGATACAGTTGCCACAAAATTTCGTCACACACACACACGCACAGACAGACATTTTCTAAAAATGGTGAAATCGTGTTCTACAGCCCTCAAAACGTGTAAATCCATCAAAAACCCGAGGTCGAAAATTTTTACAAATCCAATACTTTCTTCTATTAAATATAGAAGAAAGTAATATTAGGTCAAATCGGTAAAAATTTTGATATTTTATAAATAAATATAATTATCAATAACATTATTTAAATATATTACATTATACAGTATTATATAATATATTATTTTATATAAATAAATACCTAATACATTTTTTATCTAAAAAAGAAAAGAAAAAAAGAAAGAAAAATAATTTAAACGTACAAACATTTTTTTTTTTCTCTAGTACTTTGTGGTGTTTACTTACTTTTTTTTTTTTATCTGTCAACTGTTTAATCATCACCCGTTATATGCTGAAAGAAAGTTATTAATTTGTTTTTCTTTTTTTTTTTTTTGGGGGGGGGGTGTGGAGGGGGGGGCTTAGAAGTTAATTGATTACACGAGGATTCTAGGCCTGAATAATGTGCCCTCCGTGAAAGTCTTTTTGACCCTACGTCAGGCGCATCCTTAGGACGAACAAAATCGGGCGCACCCAGCCTGAGAGGCCAAGTAAATACTTTATATTGTTAAAATACTTGTACTACAATCAATAAATTCGTACTTATTCATCAAATTTTCGTTTATTACTTTCTATTCACTCCTAATAAGGTCACCATATGGGTGTTTTTGAATTAAAAATCATGTGTAGGATATTTAGAGAAAAAAAACCAGAACGGGCCTCTCAGGCAGGGTGCGCCCGACGGAGGGTTAAGGTCTCCAAGCCTGTGTATTTGTGCGAGTTTCAGAGAAAACCACGGAAAACTCCGATCGGCCAAATTGAACGCACTTTTGGTCTACCAGCTTCGAGATAGCAGAATCTCTCCACCACAGGTATGGCAAGAATTTAAAAGTAAAGGGGAAACGGCGTGAAATTTTTTTTTTTTTTTTTTTTGCAATTTTTAAAATGTAATCTCTGAAAATTTTATTTGATTAAAATCAAATTTAATTCACGATTTTTTTTTTCCCATTTTCTTTTCTTTCTTTCTTTTCCTTTTCTTTCTTTCCTTTTTTAAATGCATTACCAAGTGATCTGCACTTTTGAATAATAATAACTTATCATTGAGCTTAAAATCATTAGCAAATTCTATGAAGAAAATAAGTGAGAGAAAGACATAAATGATCTTAAAATAAATGTCGCAAGTTTTATTATTATTATTTCTTTCATTGTCATGGCTTTCAATGTTACAAGAAAAGACATAAATTAAAAAATCTTTTTAATTTATTTTAAGATAACATATTTTTGATGAAAGAAAGAAAATCTAAACAATTTTGAAAAATATTTATTGATTTATTATCCAGTTTCACACATTACGAAAAATTCCGATACTGTATGAGCATTTATTAATATAATATATATATATATATTAGAGTTTGAAAAAAAATCCTTAAGTCAAATACAGCAAGAATTAAAATAATAATAATCCAAATACAGGAAGAATTAAAATGAAAGAAAGTTGCAGATGCTTAAAACCAGCACAACAAGAAAAAAAGAAAAAAAAAACTTTATTTTGAATTTTTATGGAAAACGTATATACTATTTGGCAAAATATTAAAAAAGGGACTTGGAGTTTGATAAATAAACGAAAAGAAAAGATCGTAACATGTAAGCAAGAAAGAAAAAAAAAGTTGAAAGAGAAAACAATAAAATTGTGTCGATTAAAATATCTTTTAGTAATAATAATAGTTTATTTAGCAGCAAAAGCAGTCGAAAACCGAAAATTCCTGTCAAGGAAAACCGGGAGAAAGTAGACTACAGCGCCCTCAATATTTACAAAAATACCGTCTTCCACTTTCAAAGGCTGGGCACCATTGGACTTTCCCCTCCTATTCTTTCTACTCCGTGATTAATAGTATCCTAAAGCATAATTTAAATGATAACTGACTATATATTGTTTAAATGTTACATATGATTTCATGTGTGAAACATACACATAGAATTTATTTTAAAGTTAATTTCTAAGTTGAATAAATTTAAATTGTTTAAACTTTTTTCAAATACACGTTTCAACATCTGAATGTGTGTACTTTAATGTCATGTAAAGGATTTTTTGTACAAACCTGCGCCTTTTCAAAATAAATGTACTAAAACATTTTATGACCTGTTTTATGAATTCAAAAATTGCTCTGCCACAATAATTTTCCAAATCTCTAAAGATAAGTTTTTTTTTTTTTTTTTTTTTTTTTTTTTTTTTAATATTATTTAATTTTAGTTATTTTTGTTGAATTTTATAAGAATAATTAATTTAATTAACATAAACAATATCCTTATTCAAATTTCATTTTTAGTTCTCCATCATACTATAGGTATGGGGAACTAAAAGAAATCGTGAAAATTTTCAACCTCGGTTTTTTTACTTTTTTACTCGTTTTCAGGTGTGAGGAATCCGAAAACGACAAAATTTGTATGGTGTCCGTCTGTTAGTTTGTTAGTCCGTTAGTGTGTTAGGTCGTTAGTCTGTGTACACGATATCTCAAGAACAAATTGTCGCAGAGAAGTCAGATCAGTTTCAAAATATTACTTTCGACACTGTCAAGAACCCTATTGATTTACAACATTCGAATTAAAAAACTTCGTAAGTTATTAGAAATTTACGATTTTCTTAACATGGGAGAATAGGGCAAAATTTCACATAAACGTGCATCAAATGGCAACTTTTTACTATAAAAACGAGACCAGTTTTAAAATATCGGTTTTGATGCTGGGATGAACATCCGTAATTGTAAACATGCTACTTTGAAAATTTCGCAAGTTATTAGAAATTTACGAATTTCTTAACATGGCAGAGGCAAATTCTCACATAAACGTCAATTTTGAGAGATATTTTCATCGTAAAGATGTCAGACTACTTTTGAAATATTATTTAGGATACTGGCATGAATATCATTGACTATGAATTTTCCAATAAACAAATTTCGTAAGTTATTAGAAATTTACGAATTTCTTAACATGGCAGAATAGGGAAAAAGTTCACACAAACGTCAATCTTGAGGGATATTTTCATCGTAAAAGTGTCAGACCACTTTTGAAATATTATTTAGGATACTGACAAGAATACCATTGAGTACGAATTTTCCAATTTAAGAAATTCGTAAGTTATTTGGAATTTACGGTCTACTTAAAATGGAAGAAGAGTACAAAATTGAGCACAAACGTCTTTTTTGAGGATCATAAATATATCAGACAACTTCAAAATAACTTTGGTGATACTCGTATGGACATGATTGACTACAAATATTCTAATAGAAAAATTTCGTAACTTATTCGTAATTTAAGATTTTATCAACGTAACAAAGTTGAAAAATTGCCCTATAAATATGCATTTTGAGGATTATTTCATAGGAAATAGTAGCATGAAAGCTAAACTATGAAATTGACCCTAATAAAATAAATTAATAGATTAAAATAAGATAAATGTATCGAAGTGAACGGTGGATAGCCTATTAGGCGGGGATTTCATTCTGTCACTGTGTCAAACGTTTGGTCAAATTCATTTCTCTTAACCTGATAACCGTGTTCAGAGAAATTAAATTAAGTCCTGTTCTAGAAATTTATGAAAACATATATGATGGGGAACTGAGCAGAGTCCACCTATGCCAACTAGTTTTTTTTTCTTTGTTAAAAAAATACAATGTTTATACATCTCTAAGTAGTTTAAATTTTACATATGGCATTTTGTATATAAATAAGAAAGAAAATCCTGCACCCATGAATAATTGTACAAATGCTTGTAAATATAAACAATTTAAAAATATTCAGACATGAACGTTTTACTCTGCTTTTTAAATTCGTATGAGCAAAAATCTGCTTTAATAATAAAATAATTAAAGAAATATTAATATAAAATGTATTCAACTGTATTTAAATAACCAATGAAATATAAACCATGGTAAACAAAGCCTCGAAATTCGAGGACCACCCATTTTCTTGGAATTATTTACTTCAAGTTTTGAAAAATTGTTGCAAAGAAATTGTTCATCAAAATAATTACTTTCTCTTACCCATAAGGTAGAGAAAGTATTGTTTTAGGGTCAAATTTTCGAACGCGAGATTTTGTTATATTTACACGTTTTGAGGCCCCCTGAATCCGAAAATCATGTTTTTACCGGTTGTTCTGTCTGTGTGTGTGTTATCAGCATATCTCAAGAACAAATAGTATCAGAAATTCCAAACACGGTATTCTAAATGTGTATCACATAGGGATGCTATACTAAGCTTTTCGTTGAGATGAAGTAATTGGTTCGTGTCCAGGGACACTGAAGAATATTCAAATACATTACGTCTATGAGGAAAATTGCAGGTAAGTAGAGTTTAACATCTATAGACTGCACTAAACCAAATGGAATGAATATATATTTTTTATATGCGTAAAAACATGTCTCATGTAGAATATGGCAGGGAAATCATTCACTCTTCATTTACAGGATTACACAAAAGGACTAGATTATAGTGCGACAATAGCTGAAATTTGATGGAAGTGCATTTCAGGTTGTGCCGTATATTATTACTATCGGATTGTATTTAGGTACACTATGTGGTTTGTACATATTCTTCAAAAGATATACAGGGTTGCAAATATTTAAGCGATAACATTTTTTTTACTTTCCGAACACTATAGTGAGGAAAGTATTGTAATCATGTCAAAAATCCGAATTTGAGATTTTGATGTTTCTACACGTTTCGAGGTCCAATGAGTCCGTTTTCACTATTTTTGCGATGATGTATGTATGTGTGTGTGTATGTGTGTGTGTATGCGTGTGTGTATGTATGTGTGTATGTCTGTGAGTGAACACGCTAGCGTCTAAACGCTTTGTTCGAATAAGCTGAAAGTTGGTAAGTATATTGTAAGTCACCATAGTACGAACCCTATAGATTTTGGTGAATCTAGCACTTATGGTTTTTTTACAAGGACAAAAAGAAAAATTCTTTATCATTATGGCCTATGGGACCAAATCTTAAAAGTGCGATAGCATCTAAACGCCTTATTCAGTTGAGCAAAAAATTTATACACATATTATAGGTCACAGATACTCAATGTGTATAGATTTTGGAGAATCTAGCACTTATAGTTCTTTTAGAGGGACACAAAGAAATATTCTTTATCATTATGGCCTATGGAGCCAAATTTTTAAAAGTGTGATAGCGTCTAAACGCCTTATTAATCTGAGAAAAAAAATTGTACACATGTTATAGGTCACAGTTTCAACAACTGTATAGATTTTGGTGAATCTAGCTCTTACAGTATTTTGCAATTGAGCTGAAAATTTATATGAATATTGTAAATCACTGTTGCACTAACTGTAAGCATTTTGGTGAATCTAGCATTTATAGGTTTTTACAGGGACACAACGAAAAATTCTTTATCATTATAATCTATGGGCTCAAAGTTCAGTAGCGTTAAATAAAACATCGTGTAATATATGGAGAAAAATACTCAAACACTCTATTATGGTTTGCTCTCTTTTGTTTATTTAACAATTCCTCTTTCTTTACTTTATCTACAAAACTGTTAATTACTCAATGTTCGGAAAGTCGAGTGGAGTCACTCCAGATTTTTTATTGTTAGTGGAAGTGCTTTACTATAGTATTTTAGCATGCCCAGGAAAGCTGCTCAGGAATGGAAATGAATTTTTCATAGACATATGATAAATAATGTATGTCTTTAAGCTAAATATTCATCGCTTGTTTTTTGTGTAGTAACACGTTTTGTGGTTTCCTGATTACCAAAGTCAAGTTTTTTAAAGTTTGATCATTGTCTGTGTCTCTCAAAATAACTTAAAAACGAATAATTTCAGGAGATCCAAAAGTTGTATTTTCAAATTAATATAAATTTGTTGCTGGCAAAGTTTGATCAAGATTGATGTTTCAAGGAATGCTAGGTGTAAAAGTTGTCTGAATAATTTTAAGTGAACTTTTAATTTTAATAACAGATTTAAATTGTATGTAAATGTAGGTGCAGTAATGGAACAGGGGGTTGATGGTGGTGGTTGCGCCCCTCACACAGAACTAATCATCATATAAAACTCTTCCGAAGTCTAATTTGAAATATTTCAACATAGGTTTACGTAACAGTACTCGTTATATTACCTCTTAATTTCCAACCTGTATTTTTAATATTAATTTTCAGGGTAAAAGAAAGTCGTGTGAGTGTCACACCAGATTATTGTTTATCATAATTATCTTTTTGTTCCTCATTAACCTACAATTGAAAAAAAAATACATCCGAATATGAGTAAATATTAACGTTTATTACGCTGTTCTGTTATAAAGGTACTCTAATATGGGCACCATAGCATATAAACAGTTAATTGAATTTGAATATCTGTTCCGATTTTTTTTCAATACTTCAAAAATGTTTAAATTAAAAATTTAAATACTGAATGTTAAACTATTAACGGACAGACTAAAGGAGTAAAAGACAGACTAATTGAACTCATTTTCATTCTTAAATATTGTCAGAAATTGTTTAAAACGTTTATTAAAAACAAAATTCAAATCCAGCAATTTCCAATTGCAGCCCGTAATGTATCTGAGTATTTTAATATAACCCTGCAAATTTTAACATTAAACATACTATATTCAATAGAAATTATTTTTGGTTCATAAATAACAAATTTCTTTTCATTATGAGTTACAAAAATAAATAAATAAATAAATAAAATATAGTTTATAGAAATACCTCTCATAGAACACAATGCTTTGAAATTTTTTCGGATGTTCCTGTAGGCAAACCAGTGGTGGCATTTACCCTATTTTCAATAGGAACATCCTATTGTGAACTTTAATAACATGCATCAGTTTCAAGGAATTACATGAATATTTATGGGAATTAGAGCACATACAGATACACAAGCCGAAGTCATGAACTCTTTCCAACTTCCATAGAAAATTTCAAAAGTGGTCGTTACACGCTATTTGGCTTAATTATCTTATATGAGTCTCCCTGTACTTTCGGAATTCTGAAATTTTATCTCTAAATCTCTATTAAAATTCTGAAACTTTAAATCCATATTTGTAAACCTAAAGTGTCCAAATATTTTTAAATAAACATGGTATATTCTTTTCGATGTCCTATATTATACTAATTTAAACATAAATGTACCAAAAAATTTCGTTTAAATAACTTTAATACCGTAATAATTCTATGTTCTTTGTAGCCTATACTTCGATCCACTGTGTGATGGTGACCTATAACATGAGTATAAATTTTCAGTTCACTCGAATGAGGCATTTAGACTCTATCACACTTTAAATTATTTGTGCCCATAAGAAATAATGATAAAAGTTTTTTCATTATGTCCCTGTAGTTTAAAAAAAAAAAAAACACTAATTTAACAAAATCTATACAGTTTGTGCGGAGGTGACAGTACCAACTTTCACCTCGTTCGAACGAAGCGCTTAGATTCATACGCATCCATATATAGTTCACCTTTCACGAGATGGCCCTTCGTCCCTCCTCTTTTTAGAAGAGTTTACTTTAAGGAAGGGGCGCGCGATTTAAAAAGAATGAATGGGTGGGGAAAAAATAAGGTTGCTATGAGAATAGCATCAAGCCAATAGTTTTTACTTCTCGCCAGCTAAAATCCCGTTTTGCCTGTTAAAATGAAAAGAACATGTGTTAACATTTAAAAATTAATGACCTAATAAATAATAACAACAACAAACCTTCACTTATGCTTGCATTTTCGATAGGCACTAATACCTTATTTAGATAAAGATGTTGTTAGCAATGCATTTAAACAAGAAAGAAAAATCGTGCTGCTAATATAGATTATAAATTACGGCCGGTCTGCTCACTTTAATTTCTATTTCAGAGAAAGAGACTTTAATAGTCTTACTTTTAAAGATAAAGTACAAATTAGAATACATTTCTGCAATCCCGTTGTTCCGTATAGTGTCTAAGAAAATATATGCATCATGTATAGCGCATTAAATATTAAAGATGTAGGTTAATAAATAAGTATAAATTACAGCTGAAAATGTTTCGAACAATTTTCACTTTCATCGCATAATGTATTTGAATTTATTGACTCCCCACTAGCTGCTGGGAAGTTCAGTATTCATAGTTGGAGGTACTGAGATCAAATCCATTGTCAACAGATATTCTCTTATAACAGTTACAAATTTCGAGGTGTTTACGCTAAAGTAGTTGTTAAAATGCACTTAAAATGTTTTTTTTTTTTTTTTTTTTTTTTTTTTTTCATTAGGTATAAACTAATGCCCTGCAGTAATGTATCTAATTTATGATTACCCAAACATATTTAGGAAAGTTATCTTTAGGACTAATAGACAGACGACACAAAGTCATTAACACTTCTTAATTTTGTTTGAAAAGATTTAAAAAATAAAAAATGGAAGAAAAAAATAATACTTTTTTTTTTAATTAAGAAAAACTTTTTTTTAAATATTGAATGAACAAATGGGAAAATTTATTAAAATAAATTGCGCTGTACACATAATTTACAGTATTATGTACAATAGCTCTCAGAATATTTGCATTCACATCAATTATAACTAAATGAGATAATTTCTTATATTATTGTTATGATGGCTTTAAATTTCTATGTATTCGGTCTAAATATTAAAAAAAAAAAAAAAAAAAAAAAAAAAAAATCAAATTTTCTAGAAATCTATTTATTGGAGTGTAATTCTTCATTCGATTTTTAAAATAATCAATCATTTTTCTTCTTTTTTTAAATATTGATTCAAAAAAGAGAAAAAGAAAAATAAAGAAATATTACTTTCAATATAACATACTAGAAAGCCCAGAAGTTCTCTTAATTTGGAAATAAATAGATAAATAAAAAAAAAAAAAAAAAAAAAAAAAAAAAAAATCGCCAAAATGTCGCAAAACTTGTAAACATAGCAGACAACCTCCCTTTTCCCCCTCAGCCGATTTCAAGGCAATCGAATCGTCGCTGCCTACGTCACGCATGATTGACAGGTGCCAACTCATGAAAGTCGAACTATTTACTATATACATATACGAAAGTCATGTAAATAGGAGCTCGTGCCAAAACCAAAGTTGCTGGTGCACAACAAGACACCATGACTCATAAATATAAATTTGGAACATGCTAAAAATAAATAAATAAATAATCAATTTTGATTTTAAATAACTCATTTTGTATAACTCATATTTTGATTTAAAAAAATATCTAATTATTCTACACACACCAGAAATAAAATGGCGGTAATACTTATAATACATAAATACTTATTACTTGCAGAACAACAACCTGAGTGTCCGAAATGTCAGTTCAGTGCATTAACCATTCGTCATGTCCTCACTGACTGCCCTTGCCTTCGTCATCTCTATCGAACACATTTTAATTCAACTTCACCCATTCTGACGAGCCTTTTAGGTGTAAATCCTCATTATCATTTGACAAACTTTTTGAAAGAGGCTGGTTTTCACTTCGACATCTGATTTTATTATTTACTATGTTCATCCTGTTTTACATTGGTTTTTAGTGTCTACACTGTTTTTTATTATTTTTGATTTTATTAGGACTGAGGGCCTATTAGTCTCAGACAGCGATTTTTGCGTTGTCGTTTTCAATAGTTGGACATTTATCGAAATCTAAAATTTATCGAAAATATAATTGAATATTTTGAAAGCGATGTTATAATTGGGAAGAAAAAAAAAAACTAATAGTCCTCCGTCCTAAACTAAATTCTGCTTTTGCCAGAATTTCACCAAAATCTTTTCAAAATGACATTGACATGAGTCCCCCCAAGGCGCAACTATGACATGAATCCCCCCCTAAGGCACAACTATGACATGAGTCCCCCCCAAGGCATAACTTTGACATGAGTCCCCCCCCCCAAGGTACAACTTTGACATGAGTCCCCCCCCAAGGCACAACTTTGACATGAGTCCCCTCCCCAAGGCACAACTTTGACATGAGTCCCCCCCCCAAGGCACAACTTTGACATGAGTCCCCCCCCCAGGCCCAACTTTGACATGAGTCCCCCCAGGCACAAGCAACAATTTTATGCTATAAAACACTAATACTGTCCGAAAACTTCAGGAAAGCGAGAAGGTTAAGTTTAAAATTTTCGATAAATTTTAGATTTCGACAAATGTCCAACTATCGAAATCGACAACACAAAAATCCCAGATTGAGAGATTGAGACTAATAGGCCCTCAGTCCTAAAAAAAAAAAAAAAAAAAAATACTGTCTCGGCGGTACATATAATCCTATTATTGTGACTTTCGTGCTTGGAGTAGCAGTTTTTTTTTTTTTTTTTTTTTCACTTTTTCATGTATGTTCAGGGACTAGAACCTACTTGTTTATTTATAAATCAATTACTTCACACAAAAGTGTCGATATTTTCATAAAAATACGTATAAAAATAAGGTATGTATAAGGAAGTCATGTGGTGTCCACATCAGATTTTTTTTTTTTTTTTTTTTACTTCATAATGATTGATTAAAAATAATTCCCACTGTGTACATTTACATGAAATTTTGTCCTATACTGCTATATTAAAAATTAGGAAAAACGCGATGACATCTCTACCTGTAGAGTGATATATTCCAAAATATATTCAGTACCAATTAAAACCAAACCAAAAGGTCTAACTAAATGCCAAGTTTCATTAAATTTCATTGGTTCCTGAGTTTCAGCGACCACAACATTTTGGTAACAGACAGAGAGACACGCAGGCAGACATTTTCTAAAAAGGATCAAACTGTGTTCAGGATATCTTAAAAATGTGTAAATCCATTGAAAACTAGAGTCTGAAAATTTTCGCAGATCAAATACTGTCTATTTATGTAAATAGAAAAAAGTGAGCATGTTGTTGCGGATTGTTTTCTCGAAAAAGCGAACTTTCATCGAGATCTCTATTTCTTATGGTAATTTGAAAAATTTGAAAGCACAGCCGATATTCCATACTCGTACATTTTTCTTGTATAGATTTTAGTAATATTAGAAATATGGTTACACATGTGATACATTTTAGCGACATTTGTCTTTTTGGCGACGTTCGACGACGAATTTTATATGCCAAATATGCTTCCCAAAGCCTCTCGATCCGCGATTGTAATGAAATGCTCGCCCTCTGGTGGGCTAAGGTGAAATTACAATTAACATGCGTAGCTTTCGGCTTTCATCGTACGCCATTGCTTGCCGATGTTTACTTTCACAGATATTTATTGAATAAAAATGAATAAATCCGGTAAAAAAGATAACTCTTACTGTTGTGTGCTACAATGTAACTCCAAAGGATCAAGAAATCCAGAATTTAGCTTCCATTTACTTCCAAATGACAAATTTAAAATTTCAGTTGCTTCGGCTAATGGAAGTAAAGAATTAATCAGATGATTTGAAACTAATATTTGTTCAGCATCAGTTAAAAATCTACTTCCGATCGAACTTTGAATAAACTGAAATATTTTTTTTCCAAAAGCAATCAATTTTCCATGATGTAATGGCGGAGAAATCATAGCACGAATATTAAGTAGTAACACCACGGATTCACAAATAGAACAAAAATAAAATCACGTGGCTATTATATTTACTAACAACAAAAGCTGAAAAAGCGCCATCTATCGATCATTACAAACGTGGATTGGAAATTTTATAGAAGTTATCAGAAGTTAAGCCGATCCTGTAAATCCGATGACAACACTATCATAGAGCAAATACATTTCAGCTCCCGACCGTGACGGTTAGTTTGCTATTGAGCATCTTGGGAAGAAGCTTCGCTTATCTACTGTACTCTATCGCTATATTGTTGCTATTAGAGTCATGTATGACATTGCATTTTTCTGTTTTCACGACAATGAGAATAAAATGCAAAGTAATCAGGAATAACGCTGACTAGAAAGCTAAAATTAACGTCATGGTTGATGATTTTTTATCATTCAATTCTCAGAGATATTTTTTTTTTTTTAATCATTCATCCTAAACTTTATGTCACGGAAGATCGGTTGATTACATCCAATCCATACCAATTATTAATATATATAATGATCCTCATCTGTCATGAACGAATCCGGTTAGTACCGCTTCAAAACAAAAACTTTTGGCAGCCATTTTTTTTTTTTTTTTTTTTTTTTTTTTTTCCGTTTGTTCAACTCACTGAGGTGGTTCAACTTCAAGAAACATACATATAATATGTTTTGTATCGCACGTATTCTTATTTATTTTCCTTAAAACCTTAAAAAACTATTCAGTTGTAATGTTTAAAGGTCTGAATTAAATATAATGGATCACTGGCTATTATAAACATGAACCTATAATTAGAATAATGTAACTTCATGATTGTAAGCAACGGAATACCAAATAAAAACAAACCAAAACTGTTGCCATTCAGAAAATACAAATTCAAAATGGATTCCGAATGAACGACTCTTTGACTGTTTCTTAAAAAAAAAAAAAACGCTTTAACTATTTCTAAAACATATTAAAGCCTTAAAACTCTTAAAATATTTGTAAAAGCATAATGTTTTAATTTGTAAAAGCATAAGTATATTCAAACTTTAAATATTTTTATCAAGCTTCATTGTTTGTTTACATTGTAAGGTATGATTGGCGTTGAATTCAGTGCGTAAATGTCGCCAGTTGATTTTAGTTTTGAAATTAGTGTAAATTTATAGTTGGGATAGAATGTTTGGTTGGGCAAATAAAGGTCACCAGTTGAAATGAGTATTGAAAGTAGAGTAGTCTAAGATGATAATGTCGAGTCAAGATAAAATGTTCGGTTGAGAATGAGAAAGACCCTAGCTGGATCCCGAATATTTTGGCGATGTTGCGGGTGAGATAGAGCATTTCCTCGTGACGTCTGGTGGTTGGCAAAAAAGCGCGCTCGACTTTCCCGCGCCCCGCCCACCATTGATTTTCCGTTGGTGATCCGCCATCGCTATGCTTTTCCCAAGCCTTTTTGCCAACCACTCATAAAAGTTGAGATGTTTGTTTACAAACAAGGAACTGCCCTATAGCTGGTTGGAAGAATCGAGTAGAGTTGAATTTGGGTTAGAATGGAGTGTCTGTAATTATTGGATAGTTAGTTAGAAAGTACGCAAGCAAAGTGATGACGTCACTGGCCGTCAGTGGATGCAAGAAAAAGATTTCCTATGTTAATAGCCCATTGGATTTTTTGTAAAAAATTATTAAAAATTGAGGCAAATTATTTCCCGATTTTAATCCCCATATTTCGGTATAGATATGTATTAGTTATCGTCTGCATGTGTTAGATTAAGTTGTTTTTGCTGTAAAATTGATAAAATTTAAATTTTAAATTTCAAAACTCTAGAAAAAAAAAAAAAATGGCAAACTTCCATAATCGATTCAAAACATAAACATTTCATTTCAAAGGATGATATTTACACAATAAATATCCAACTAATGTACTAATTAAAAGGAAAATTATAAATGTTCTATCATAATTTGAAGTCAAATTTGTTTTCAAATGTCTAAATAAAGTGTCTGATATAAGATACTCATATGTTGCAGCGGAATAGATTTAATATATCTGTCATCCTTGGCGGAAAAAAAAAAATATCGCCAAATTATTTTGGCGAACATATTTAATTCCTTTCAAAAATCATGGTTATTTTAACAACTTATATTAAGAGAGCGATGAATTATATGAAACAATATTTCGTACAATACATATTACGAAAATAAACATCTGTCATGTATATTTTCGTATTATGTTTTTAATCGCCAAATACAAAAAACGACAAAGATGACACAGTTTTGAAATTTAAAATTTTGTCAATTTGACAGCAAAATAACTCAATCTAACACATGGATACGATAGCATATCTATGCACAAATACAGGTATTAAAATCGGGAAATAATTTTCCTCGATTTTTAATAATTTTTTACAAAAAATCCAATAGACGATTAACATAGGGAATCTTTTTCTTTCATCCACGGAAGGTCAGTGACGTCACATTTCGCTTGCGTATTTGAAAACACGATCTTCGATAGTCTTAAAAAAAAATCTGGAGTGACTCCACTCGACTTTCCGAACATTGAGTAATTAACAGTTTTGTAGATAAAGTAAAGAAAGAGTAGTTGTTAAACAAACAAAAGAGAGAAAACCATAATAGAGTGTGAGTATTTTTCTCCATCTATTACACGTTGTTTTATTTAACGCTACTGAACTTTGAGCCCATAGATCATAATGACAAAGAAATTTTCGTTGTGTCCCTGTAAAAACCTATAAATGTTAGATTCACCAAAATGCTTATAGTTAGTGCAACAGTGATTTATAATACTCATATAAATTTTCAGCTGAATTCAATAAGGCGTTTAGATGCTATCGTACTTTTAAAAATTTAGTCCCATAGGCCATAATGATAAAGAATTTTTCTTTGTGTCCCTGTAAAAAAACTGTAAGTGCTAGATTCACCAAAATCTATACAGTTAGTTCAACTGTGATCTATAACATGTGTACAATTTTTTTGCTCGGATTAATAAGGCGTTTAGACACTATCACATTTTTAAAAATTTGGCCCCATAGGCATAATGATAAAGAATTTTTCTTTGTGTCCCTGTAAAAAAACTATAAGTGCTAGATTCTCCAAAATCTATACAGATTGAGTATTTGTGATCTATAATATGTGTATAAAATTTTTGCTCAATTGAATAAAGCGTTTAGATGCTATCGCACTTTTAAGATTTTGCTCCCATAGGCCATAATGATAAAGAATTTTTCTTTGTGTCCCTGTAAAAAAACTATAAGTTCTAGATTCACCAAAATCTATAGGGTTCGTACTATGGTGACTTACAATATGCGTACCAACTTTCAGGTTAATCGAACGAAGCGTTTAGACGCTAGCGTGTTCACCCACAGACATACACACATACATACACACATACACACACACATACATACATCATCGTAAAAATAGTGAAAACGGACTCAGGGGACCTCAAAACGTATAGAAACATCAAAATCTCGAATTCGGATTTTTGACATGATTACAATACTTTCCTCACTATAGTGTTCGGAAATTAAAAAGTATTTTGGTAAAATGAAGTGAATAGTTTTTTACTTTCTCTTACCCATAGGGTCGAGAAAGTATTGTTTTAGGGTCAAATTTTCGAACGTGGGTTTTTGTTATACTTACATGTTCTGCGGTCCCCTGAATACGAAAACCATATTTTTAGCGAATGGTCCCTCTGTGTGTGTGTGTGTGTGTGTCTGTCTGGATGTCTGTGTATCTGTTATCAGCATATCTCAAGAACAAATAGTAGCAGAAATTCCAAACTCGGTATTCTAAATGTGTATCATATAGGGATGCTACAGTAAGCTTTTCGTTAAGATGAAGCCAGAGGTTCGTGTACAGGGACATTCAAAAGAATTTAAATACATTACGTCTACGGGGGAAATCGCAGGTAAGTAGAATTTAACATCTATAGACTGCACTAAACCAAATAAAACGAATATATATTTTTTGTAATAGAGATAGTCAACTGGGAAATTTTTTTTGTGTATGTAGGAGCCTCGCCGCCCCCCCTCGAGTGGAGAAAATTTTCATGATGGGTATCTTTCAAAAGAGCTCGACAATACGTTCAAAACGAATGGTTGAACCATCGATCTGCGATAATTTAAAATAAAGTTATCGATTTTTTTTTTCATTTTTAACAAAAAAAAAAAAAAAAAAAAAAAAAAATTTTTTTTTTTTTTTTTACTTTAATATTGAGAATAAATTCAACTTTTTTTTTGGATATTTAGTGTTATACTACTTCTCTAATATGGAAATCGTCTGTATTATCATACAAGATAACTTTTTTAAATAATAATTTTAATAAATAATTTTTTAAAAATAGAATTATTTTTAATAACCGAATTATAAATTCTGTATAAATGTAGGTGCATTAATGAAACGGGGGGGTTGAGGGGGGTCAGAACTAATTATCATATAAAACTCTTCCGAAGCCTAATTTGAATTGTTCAACATAGGTTTACATAACAGTACTCGGTATCTTACCTCTTAATCTCCAACCTGTACTTATAGTATTAAATTTCAGGGTAAGAGAAAGTCGTGTGAGTGACACACCAGATTATTCTTATTATGAGGACTTTAAATAGAGCACTTAACGGAACACTGGGATGTGTTGTTGCTGCTGTGTTGTCGGGCCTATATTTTTTGTCAGCGAGCAGTTTTTTTTTAGTGCTAGAGGCCTATTTCAGTCGGTACAGCGTTGTCGAATTTTTATACGTCACTCTTAATAGTGCTAAGGGCCTATTTCAGTCGGTTTATTGAATGGGGATTTATTGAATGAAGTCCCCCCAAGGCACAACTTTGACATGAGTCCCCCCCAAGGCCCAACTTTGACATGAGTCCCCCCAAGGCCCAACTTTGACATGAGTCCCCCCCAGGCCCAACTTTGACATGAGTCCCCCCAAGGCCCAACTTTGACATGAGTCCCCCCCCAGGCCCAACTTTGACATGAGTCCCCCCCCAAGGTACAACTTTGACATGAGTCCCCCCCAGGCCCAACTTTGACATGAGTCCCTCTCCCAGGCCCAACTTTGACATGAGTCCCCCCAAGGCCCAACTTTGACATGAGTCCCCTCCAAGTTAGAACTTTGACATGAGTCCCCTCCCCCATGGCACACCTTTGACATGAGTCCCCCCCAAGGCACACCTCCCCCTCATTGGGAAAAAGAGAAAAAACGGTGTTTTGCGGCTATAAGACAGTTTGGACTTCCAACGTTATTTGTTACAGTATCTGCAGCTGAAACACATTGGTTTGATTTAATGAAAACTTTATCATGGAATTTAGATCGTCACGACACGAATTAACTAAAGAAGAATTTGTCGATATTAACAAGTTTAGCAGTAGGCCTCTGGCACTAAATTAAAATCTGTCAATGTCAGACTTTCATGTTTTTAATAATGAAATAATGTCGTGTCTGTATATTTTATATTGTCATTCATATTTATTGATCGGGTAGAATTTTTTTAATTTCAGAACGAAAATTACAAAATATCGAAACACATTTGATTTATAAACAAAAATTGAAAATACATTTAAATGATCACGTGGTAATCTTCATGATCTAAACATTGTTTTTAAGATTTTTCGTTCACATTCCGTCATTTTTGACGGGGTTATATAATAGTCTATATATATTATAGGAAGTATTGATTGAATGTAATCGGCCGATCTTCCGTGACATAAAGTTCAGTTAGGAGGCATTATTACAGGAGGTGTTGATATAATTCTATTATCGTGGCTTTTGTGATTGAGTAGAAGTTTTCATAGCTTGATTCTGAAATATTTATGGACTGGAACATGCCTGTTTATTTGTGAACCACTTTCCACACACGAAAATGATGTTGTTTTAGTAACAATATGCATATTTTAATGGGTGTATAAAGGAAGTATGTGGTGTCCATATCATATTTTTCATTTCTTTATCCGAATCATTTTTTGTAAGTTTTTGTACTTTGTTTTGTATTTACTTACAAAGTTTTTATTTATCACTCTTCAAAACCAGTATTTTAATGTATTGTTGCGTACTTGGGGGTTCATGAGTTGTCCGAGAATGAAAGGCCAAACGTACAAAAATTCAGTAATTTATTTACAGAAAGTTCCAGAAAAAAATACAGGTCTATAAACCAAGTATCAGCTTCAATTCGACCAGTAAACACAGCTTAAACAACAGCTGTCAATAGCAAATCCACAGTACAAACTGCATAGCAATAACACTTAAAGCAAGTCTCTTTCGAAGAGGCTCAATGCAAGCTGACCGACTCTGATCACAGACTGAACTGAACTGCCTTGGCGAGAAAGCGCTTCTTATATACTGTTCCATGGAACCCAGATTTTTCGAGAAAACTCTAGAAAGTGGTCAACCAATCAACTTACAGCTTCCATATTTGGTATATCCCTTATAAGGATTTTCTAGCCAAGGTCGCCAAAAAATCGCCAAGGTGGGGAAAAGTCGCCAAATTTGGCGCCAAATCCATTACCTGCCTTATTGGGCTTTTTAATGCGTTTTTAAGGGGAAATAAGGCTATTTCAACGCTAAAATGACTAGAAATGGACAAAATTAGCACTTACTAACTTACTAAGCCTCTTTGAAAGAATTTATACAAAAATAAACATAATTATTTACAATATTGTAACACTGCCCCCCCCCAAGGACTGCACGTCCCGGGCAGTGCAACCCTTGGTTAAGAGGCGAAACTAACCAAATTTACACAATCTCAAATACAAAAACTAAGTTGCATATAACGACAAAATAGAAACAAAAATCAACTGAGAAATATTTACAAAATTCACAAATATGTACAAATATTTATATAGTGTTACGAAATTGTAAATAATTGTGTTTATTTTTGTATAAATTCTTTCAAAGAGGCTTAGTAAGTTGATAAAGTGCTAATTTTGTGCATTTCTAGTCGTTTTAGCGTTGAAATAGCCTTACTTTCCCTTAAAAACGCATTAAAAAGGCCCAGTAATGCAGGTAATGGATTTGGTGCCAAATTTGGCGACTTTTTCCCACCTTGGCGATTTTTTTGGCGACCTTGGCGAGAAAATCCTTATATGGGATATACCAAATATGGAAGCTGTAAGTTGATTGGTTGACCACTTTCTAGAGTTTTCTCGAAAAATCTGGGTTCCATGGAACAGCATATAAGGAGCGCTTCCTCGCCAAGGCAGTCAGTTCAGTTCAGATCTCAGCCAGCTTCGCTAGTGCTTGCATTGCTCTTGAGCCTCTTTGAGAGAGACTTGCTTCAAGTGTTATTGGTATACAGTTTGTACTGTGGATTTGCTATTGACAGCTGTTGTTTAAGCTGTGTTTACTGTTTGAATTGAAGCTGATACTTGGTTTATAGACCTGCATTTTTCTGGAATTTTCTGTGAATAAATTACTGAATTTTTGTACGTTTGGCCTTTCATTCTCAGACAACTCACGAACCCCCAAGTGCGCAACATTTCTGGTGTCAGAAGCGGGATTTGTCTGTGAATGGTGATAACGAGAGCTATGGAACAAGAAATGAAGAAATTTCTAGAAGGACTCACTGCTCAGATGAATGAGTTAAGATCTGGATTGATAGAGGAAATGAAAGCCGGACAGGAAAAGATGGATACCGGATTGATAGAGAAAATGGAAACAGGACAGGAAAAGATGGAAGCATCGCAAAGAGAGATGAAAGATAGCCTGAGTCAAGAGATGAAAGAAATGAAGGTAGCACAAGAGAAAATGGAAACATCGCAAAGAGAGTTGAAAGACAGTTTGACCGAAGAAATTAAATCTAATCAAGACGAGGTGAAGAGAGAACTTTCGACAGTAAAGGAAGTGATTGAAAGTAAATTATCGGATATGGGAAGCAGAATAGATGGAATAGAAGAGAAAGTTTTGAAAATAGAAGAGAGTTTTGAAGAGAAAGCAATGAAGATCGAGGAAAATGTTATGAAAGTAGAAAAGAATTTTGAAGAGAGATTTATGAAGATAGAAGAGAATTTTGAGGAGAAATTTAAAGAAAACTTTGATCAAGAGCTGAAAGGAAGGGTTTCAGAGATTGAAAGCAAGTTTAAGAGAATAGAAGAAGATTTGGAGAAAAAAATGGAAGAAAAGTTAGAATCCATGCCCCAGGAAACTGAAAAGAAAGAGAGAAGAATCCAGAATCAGGAATTTATTAAGCTATCTACCTACGATGGCAGTTCTTCCTGGCATGTATATAAGACGCAGTTTTCCATCGTTGCTGAAGCTAACGGCTGGGACTCTGCCGCCAAGTCAGTCCACTTAGCAGCAGCATTACGGGGAGATGCAGCCGAGATCCTGAGAAATGTTTCTAAAGAAGAAAGGAACGACTTCGAGGCCCTGACTAGAGCACTGGAGCTAAGGTTCGGAGAGAAGTGTTCTAAGGACTATAGTCGCCTCCAGCTAAAGTCCCGTTACCAGAAAACGGGCGAAAGTTTGCAAGAGCTGGCAGCGGACATTCAGAGATTGTCACACCTAGCATTCTCAGACTGTCAAGCTGATACTCGAAACGACTTAGCTCTTCAGTACTTTATCGATGCTGTTCGGGATCCAGAAATTCAAAAAGCGCTGAGACTTTCCAACATCAGAGACGTAGAATCAGCTTTAGGCTATGCACTCAGGATAGAGGCAGCCCAACAAGCCTCCCGTAAAGACCGCCATACCATAAGAGCAGTCTCATTAAACGATACGCCTGCTGATGAGAATGAAATGAAGAGAAGTATCGAAGAGATCTTAAAGAGATTGCGCAGCCTGGAGAATAAAAAGGAAATAAAGGACCGGAAGATAAAGTGCTGGGGCTGTGGAGGGGATGGTCACGTGAAGAGGAACTGCCCTGTACGACCAACTATAGGAAATCACCCGTCTTCACCATCACTACAGGGAAACTAAGAGGAGGCCATCTCGCGGGGCGGAGGTTGCCTAAAATTAAAGAGCCCCAATTTACAGTATTTCATGTTTCATCGATGAGTGGCGGCGATAATGGACTTCACGTCTATGGCCAAGTCAACAACGCCACCTGCCGGATGATTCTGGACACAGGAGCCAACGTGACCATCATTAGAACGGATTTGGCTCAACAACTAAAAGAGAAGATCATCTGGACGCCGCCCTGCGTTAAACTCCAGACTGTGACCGGAGACGAAATCAAAATATATGGAAAAATGAACTTGGCCATCACTTTTGGGAATGCCAGTTACCATCATATGGCATATGTGGCTGATATAAGAGATCCTTTAATCATTGGAATTGATTTCCTGAGAAAATTTAACTTTCAATTGGACTTCAAGAATAATGAACTGCATTCGAGTTCGGAAGATATCGCTGTGTTCAACACTGAAAATCAAGACATTCAGACAATTTGCCAGATAACAGCCAAGTCCGAAATTTCCATCCCTCCACACACAGAGACAATAGTTTCAGGAACACCACCTACAAAGCAATACTTCCGCTATGAACTGATTGAATACCCGAATACAGACAATAGCCGAAGAGGAGTTCTGATAGCTTCATCTCTAGTTGATCTCTCAAAGAGTACTATTCCTGTGCGAGTCGCAAACATCAGCGATAAGGTCCGGACAGTGAAGAAGGATGAGGTGTTGGCAACCTGCACTCCTGTCATATGCATCAACCGCCCCACGCAATCAACTGAATCCAAGTCTTCTGAACAATTAATAACGGAATTACTCAAGAATGCAGAGTTAGGAAAGGAACAGAGATGTGCTGCGGAGAAGCTACTCCAAGAATTTAAAGACCTTTTTTCTCGAACACCTGAAGACGTCGGGAGAACGAACATCACCCAGCACATAATTGATACAGGAAATCATCCTCCAATCAAACAACATCCAAGAAGACTTCCCTTTGCTAAACAGGAAGAGGTCACTGAACTTCTAAGTGAAATGCAGCACAATGATGTCATCGAGCCATCAACGAGTCCTTGGGCCTCTCCCATAGTACTGGTGCGGAAAAAGGATGGTTCAACAAGATTTTGTGTGGATTATCGTCGTTTGAATGACATCACGAAGAAAGACAGTTACCCTCTTCCCAGAATTGACGACACATTAGACACACTTGCTGGCAATAAATGGTTCTCGACGTTGGATCTGAAGAGCGGTTACTGGCAAGTAGAATTACATCCTGATGATCGTGAGAAGACTGCATTCACCACGGGACAAGGACTGTGGCAATTTAAAGTTATGCCGTTCGGATTATGTAATGCTCCTGCCACCTTTGAACGCCTGATGGAGACAGTGCTAAAAGGACTTTCCTATGAAGCCTGTCTGGTGTATTTGGATGATATTCTCATTGTGGGGCGCACCTTTGAAGACCATCTTCGAAACATCCGAAAGGTGCTGGAGAAACTCAGAATGGCTAACCTCAAGTTGAATCCAGGCAAGTGTAACTTGTTCCGTCGTGAAGTGAGCTACCTCGGCCATATCATCTCTGCCGAAGGTGTGAGAACTGATCCTGAGAAGATCTCTGCAGTCGAGAACTGGAGTCGCCCTGAAAATGTACACCAACTACGAAGTTTCCTGGGGTTATGCACTTACTACAGGAAGTTTGTCAAGGGTTTCTCAAATATTGCCAGACCACTGCACAAGCTGACGGAAGCCAAACAGAAGTTCCTGTGGACAGATGAATGTGAAAATGCGTTCAAGCGACTTAAAGAGGCCTTAACATCATCGCCTATCTTGACCTATCCACAGCCCGACAGACAGTTCATACTTGATACAGATGCCAGCCATGAGAGTGTCGGTGCTGTTCTGTCGCAGGAAATTGATGGTAAAGAACATGTCATTGCCTATTGGAGTAAATGCCTGTCTAAACCGGAGCGAAATTACTGTACTACCAGGAAAGAGCTACTCGCCATCGTAAAAGCCATAGAACATTTCCATCATTACCTCTATGGCAGAAGATTCCTACTCCGGACTGACCATGCATCTTTAACGTGGTTGCTCCAGTTCAAGAACCCGGAAGGTCAGATTGCCAGGTGGATACAACGCCTGCAGGAATATGACTTCGAGATACGTCATCGTAAAGGGACTCTACATGGTAATGCAGATGCCTTGTCACGTAAGCCCTGCTCGGAGAGCTGCAAGTACTGCTCTAGAGCCGAACAGAAATACCTGCCGATAAATCCGGTTGCCTGCCAAGTTACTGTCTCAACACCATCAGATCAAGATCCCGATCCATGGAGTGACGAAGAACTTAGAAAATCCCAGTTGGAAGATCCTGACATAAAGCCAATATTACAGCTGAAGGAGACGACCAGCAACAGAACTATTTGGCAGGACATTTCCATATTTAGTCCCATTACGAAAAGTTATTGGGCACTTTGGGAATCTCTTCATATCAGAAACGGTGTATTATACAGAAAGTGGGAATCTGATGATGGGAAAAGCTTCAGATGGCAGATTTTATTACCAAGATCAAAAATTCCAGCTGTTTTAGAACAACTGCATAGTAGCTCTACCGGAGGCCATTTTGGGGTAATGAAGACTCTGCAGAAAGTTCGGGAACGCTTCTACTGGTGCAAGGCAAAGGAGGATGTGGAGAAATGGTGTAAATCCTGTGATGCTTGTGCGGCACGTAAAGGCCAGCAGAAACGAAGTCGAGGAAGACTGCAACGGTATAACGTAGGAGCACCATTTGAACGGATTGCAATCGACATCTTGGGTCTTTTGCCACGGACCTCCAGTGGAAATAAATACATTCTCGTCGTGGTGGACTATTTCACCAAGTGGCCTGAGGCATATCCCATTCCCAATCAAGAGGCATGCACAGTCGCAGAATTCCTAGTGCAGCAATGGGTGTCAAGGTACGGCACGCCCCTACAACTTCATACCGACCAAGGTAGGAACTTTACCTCTGATGTTTTCAAAGGACTGTGTGAACTACTCGGCATAGACAAAACCCGGACAACACCCTTACATCCCCAGTCGGACGGCATGGTCGAGAGGTTCAATCGTACCATTCTGAATAACCTCTCCCTTCTGGTATCAAGGAACCAGCAAGATTGGGACTTGAAGTTGCCATTGTTCCTGCTGGCTTATCGAAGTGCTGTCCATGAAACCACCGGCTATACTCCAGCCCAGATGCTGTTTGGACAGGAACTTCGTCTCCCTTGTGATCTCCTGTTTGGTTGTCCACCCGATGCGCCTTCATCGCCAGAGGAGTACATCCAAGATCTCCTTGGGAGGGGGGCAGTGTTACGAAATTGTAAATAATTGTGTTTATTTTTGTATAAATTCTTTCAAAGAGGCTTAGTAAGTTGATAAAGTGCTAATTTTGTGCATTTCTAGTCGTTTTAGCGTTGAAATAGCCTTACTTTCCCTTAAAAACGCATTAAAAAGGCCCAGTAATGTAGGTAATGGATTTGGTGCCAAATTTGGCGACTTTTTCCCACCTTGGCGATTTTTTGGCGACCTTGGCGAGAAAATCCTTATATGGGATATACCAAATATGGAAGCTGTAAGTTGATTGGTTGACCACTTTCTAGAGTTTTCTCGAAAAATCTGGGTTCCATGGAACAGCATATAAGGAGCGCTTCCTCGCCAAGGCAGTCAGTTCAGTTCAGATCTCAGCCAGCTTCGCTAGTGCTTGCATAGCTCTTGAGCCTCTTTGAGAGAGACTTGCTTCAAGTGTTATTGGTATACAGTTTCTACTGTGGATTTGCTATTGACAGCTGTTGTTTAAGCTGTGTTTACTGTTTGAATTGAAACTGATACTTGGTTTATAGACCTGCATTTTTCTGGAATTTTCTGTGAATAAATTACTGAATTTTTGTACGTTTGGCCTTTCATTCTCAGACAACTCACGAACCCCCAAGTGCGCAACAATACAAATATTTACATTACGCATGCGCAAATTTTACCAGTATTTACATTTTTAATTTTAATATTACCGTTACTTATGGTACTTGGCTAGCCTATTATAGTGCACCACCTTCGGTTTTGATGAAGGTGTTTTAGTGATCCGCACCACTACATCATTCAGCCTTTTTAAGACTGTGTATGGTCCGTCCCAGTTGCACTGTAACTTGGGAGAGAGTCCTTTGCGTCGAACAGGATTCCACAACCAGACCTTCTCTCCTTCCTGGAACTCATGTTGCGTAGCCTTTAGATCGTACCTTGTCTTCATTTTCTCCGTTGCAATGTGAATCCGCTCCCGAGCAAAGTTGTGTACGTCCTCAAATCGTGCCTGGAGATCTTGGATGTACTCCTCGGGCGATGAAGGCGCATCGGATGGACAACCAAACTGGAGATCACATGGGAGACGAAGTTCACGTCCAAAGAGCATCTGTGCTGGAGTATAGCCGGTGGTTTCATGGACAGCACTTCGATAAGCCAGCAGGAACAATGGCAACTTCAAGTCCCAATCTTGCTGGTTCCTTGATACAAGAAGCGAGAGGTTATTCAGGATGGTACGATTGAACCTCTCAACCATGCCGTCCGACTGGGGATGTAAGGGTGTTGTCCGGGTTTTGTCTATGCCGAGTAGTTGACACAGTCCTTTGAAAACATCAGAGGTAAAGTTCCTACCTTGGTCGGTATGAAGTTGTAGGGGCGTGCCGTACCTAGACACCCATTGCTGCACTAGGACCTCTGCGACTGTGCATGCCTCTTGATTGGGAATGGGATATGCCTCTGGCCACTTGGTGAAATAGTCCATCACGACGAGGATGTATTTATTTCCACTGGAGGTCCGTGGCAAAGGACCCAAGATGTCGATTGCAATCCGTTCAAATGGTGCTCCCACGTTATACCGTTGCAGTCTTCCTCGACTTCGTTTCTGCGGGCCTTTACGTGCCGCACAAGCATCACAGGATTTACACCATTTCTCCACATCCTCCTTTGCCTTGCACCAGTAGAAGCGTTCCCGAACTTTCTGCAGAGTCTTCATTACCCCGAAATGGCCTCCGGTAGAGCTACTATGTAGTTGTTCTAAAACAGCTGGAATTTTTTATCTTGGTAATAGAATCTGCCATCTGAAGCTTTTCCCATCATCAGATTCCCACTTTCTGTATAATACGCCGTTTCTGATATGAAGAGAGTCCCAAAGTGCCAAATAACTTTTCGTAATGGGACTGAATCTGGAAATGTCCTGCCAGGTGTAGGTCTGTTGCTGGTCGTCTCCTTCAGCTGTAATATTGGCTTTATGTCAGGATCTTCCAAATGGGCTTGTCTAAGTTCTTCGTCACTCCAGGGATCGGGATCTTGTTCTGATGGTGTTAAGACAGTAACTTGGCGAGCAACTGGCTGTATTCTTTGGGGTCTACCCTCGGCTTTAGAGCTGTATTTATGATCTTCGGATGGAGGCTTCTGCAAGAAGGCATCTGGATTTTCCCGAAGAGCTCCTTCTGTGTGCCATACTTCAGAGACATTCTTGGTTGCTTCTCTAGGTGCTCTTATTGGGCAGCTTCGTTTGATATGACCGTCCTTTCCACAGCCCCAGCATTTAGTTGTTGGAGTCTTCCCTTTTCTTTTACTCTCAAGAATGCGTAGTCTTCTATTAATTTCTGCAATCATTTTCTGAATCTCTTTAAAATCATCTTGAGACCCGTTCACTTTGTCTACTGTGCTGTTCTGGCGATGTTCATGGGAGGCTTGTTGGGCTGCCTCGATCTTTAGGGCATACACCAAGGCTGACTCCACATCCTTCACGCCGGAGAGTCTGAGGGCTTTTTGAATATCTGGATCTCCGACAGCATCAAAGAAATATTGTAGGGCCAGATCATTGCGTGTTTCAGGATGACAGTCTGAGAAAGCCAAATGTGAAAGCCTCTGGATGTTTGATGCCAGTTCTTGTAAGCCTTCCCCTGGTCTCTGACGACGGGACCTTAGCTGAAGTCGACTATATTCTTTGGACCATTTCGCTCCAAAACGTAGCTCTAGTGCTCTGGTTACAGCTTCGAAGTCATATCGCTGTTCCTTCGAAAGGGTTTCCAGAATATCTGCGGCGTCGCCCCGCAATGACCCTACCAGATGAGCCGTCTTTGCAACAGAGTCCCAGCCGTTTGCTTCAGTAACGATGGAAAACTGCGTCTTATATACATGCCAGGAGGAACTGCCGTCGTAGGTGGATAGCTTAATGAATTCCTGATTCTGGATTCTTCTCTCTTTCTTTTCAGTTTCCTGGGGCATGGATTCTAACTTTTCTTCTACTTTTCTCTCCAGATCTTCTTCTATTCTCTTCAATTTACCCTCTATCTCTGAAAACCTTCCTTTCAGTTCCTGATCAAAATTTTCTATAACTTTCTCCTCGAAACTCCGTTCTATTTTCGTAACACTCTCTTCAACCTTCATAACATTTTCTTCTATCTTCATAGCTTTCTCTTCAACCTTCATAACATTTTCTTCTATCTTCATAGCTTTCTCTTCAAAACTTTCTTCTATTTTCAAAACTTTCTCTTCAAAATTTTCTTCTATCTTTATAACTTTCTCTTCTATTCCATCCATTCTATTTTCCATCACCGTTAATTTACCCTCGATTGATTCCTTCACCGTTGAGAGCTCTCTCTTCATCTCATCTTGATTAGATTTAATTTCTTCGGTCAAACTGTCTTTCAACTCTCTTTGCGATGTTTCTATTTTCTCTTGTGCTACCTTCATTTCTTCAGTCAAACCGTCTTTCATTTCATTCATCTCTTGACTCAGGCTAACTTTCATCTCATTCATCTGGGTAGCTAAGCTTTCTAGAAGTTTTTTCATCTCTTGCTCCATAGTTCTAGTTATCACCATTCACAGACAATCCCACTTCTGACACCAGAAATATTGCGTACTTGGGGGTTCGTGAGTAATCCGAGAATGAAAGGCCAAACGTACAAAAATTCAGTAATTTATTCACAGAAAGTTCCAGAAAAAAATACAGGTCTATAAACCAAGTATCAACTTCAATTCGACCAGTAAACACAGCTTAAACAACAGCTGTCAATAGCAAATCCACAGTACAAACTGTATCCGCGTTTGTAATGATCGATAGATGCCGCTTTCTCAACTGCAGTTGTTAGTAAATATTGCCACGTGTAATAATTGCCACGTGCATTTATTATTGTGCTTTCTTGTTGTTCTATCATTGTTTCAGCGTGAAAGCTATCAGTGGTATGATAATTTCACCTTAGCCCACCAGAGGGCGAGCATTTCATTACAATCGCGGATAGCAATAACACTTAAAGCAAGTCTCTTTCGAAGAGGCTCAATGCAAGCTGACCGACTCTGATCACAGACTGAACTGAACTGCCTTGGCGAGAAAGCGCTTCTTATATACTGTTCCATGGAACCCAGATTTTTCGAGAAAACTCTAGAAAGTGGTCAACCAATCAACTTACAGCTTCCATATTTGGTATATCCCTTATAAGGATTTTCTTGCCAAGGTCGCCAAAAAAATCGCCAAGGTGGGAAAAAGTCGCCAAATTTGGCGCCAAATCCATTACCTGCCTTATTGGACTTTTTAATGCGTTTTTAAGGGGAAATAAGGCTATTTCAACGCTATAATGACTAGAAATGGACAAAATTAGCTCTTTATCAACTTACTAAGCCTCTTTGAAAGAATTTATACAAAAATAAACATAGTTATTTACAATTTTGTAACAGTATTTTACTGTACCCATGAAATACTTGACTTCGCGTGTAAGTCGTCAGGCGACCAAAGTGTGTGCGGGTGGGTGGGGTCCCCTCCCTAGAGAATCGAAATTGTGATGACATTTCTCTGAACTAACCTTACTTAAAGGTAAAGAGCCTCTATGGAGATAGACGACAAATGATGAAATAACGCGACGGCGCATGCTCATAGCAGACATTTTTTCTACCAAACTAGGTTTCGGTAAAAAACACTCGAACACTTCACAGTTGAATATCAACAACAAAACATTTATAAATATCGTTGTTTTTTATAATAATATTTTATTTCAGCTATAGTTTTGAGCTCAGTGCGAAAAGGGGCAAAAATATAGAAATAAGAGTTAGAGCGGTGAAAATTATTATTATTAGGTTTTAAGGCCCGATGAATCGACTGCGGCTATTTTCAAAAGTATAGAATTATTAAGAAGGGCGAGAACGGCGGGCGAAGGAACACGCGCGCCATGCGCACAGGTATACGCTGCTGCAGGCAGTAGGGGTCCGGATGGATTATTCCACCGATGAGAGAAATTTTTTTTTATTTTATATCTGTTCCTTTTCGATAATATAGGGATTCATTAAGAGTGTCGAACATAAATGCGCGCGCGCAGAGCACAATGACCTGCGCTGCCGAAGGCAGTGGGAACCCTGTGCAACATTTTTCCCGATCAGTTTTCTCTCTCTCTCTCTCTCTCTCTCTCTCTCTCTCTCTCTCTTTTTTTTTTTTTTTTTTTTCCACATGATAAAAATTAATGCAATTTTGAGAATTTATTAATTATAGTGATTCATTTAAAAATAGGGACCAGCGAAGCGGGTGTAGCCTGCTAGTATATATATACACATATATATATGAACTTTTTAGGTTATTATGTATTTTTAAAATTATTAATAGGTCTTGAAATAAGTGCGTGGTGTAGTTGTGAGATTGTGAGAGAGTTGCGTTGAGTGAGTTTTACATCACACTAGGCAATGATCTATTGGCGAGGTGACGGTCGCTCTGGTACACGGTCTCCTACGTACATGAGCTGGCGCATACGCACCCCCCCCTTTTTTTTTTTCTTTAGGGTTGTTTCATGTAGCCAGGGAGTCCATAGATTATCAGTTAGTAACCATTGTTTCGGTCGTTATGTGTACTTTTAAATTGCTTTTTTTTTTTTTTTTTTTTTTTTTGTAATTTTAGCTTAAGAAAGGGTGATATGAGATTCTTCGATGAAAATTTGTTTAAATCACTCCATGAAACGATATAAAATGTTTACATTTCGCTCAGATATTACGAGATGAAGAACGTAACTGCGATAAATGCGCCAATGCTGGCGTCTTCCAAAGTAATAAGATGGCGGCTGATGCATCGTTCTATATTATTATAGAGGATCTAGGTCTGGTTATAGATATAAAATACTAAATAGCAATCACCATTATTTATTTTTACAGTTTAAAGTTGCATAGTTGCATATAACATAAAACCAAGCCTTACATAATTTAATTCTTAATGCATTCTAAAAACTAAATTGCTCTATCCGCGTTTGTAATGATCGATAGACGGCGCTTTGTGAACACTGCAGTTGTTAGTAAACATAGCCACGTGTGTTCGATTAGTGTTCCTTTGTTATTCTACTTAATATTCGTACTATAATTTCTCCGCCATTACATTATGGAAAATTGATTGCTTTTGGAAAAAATACTTCAGTTTATTCAAAGTTCGATCGGAAGTAGATTTTTAACTGAAGTTGAACAAATATTAATTTCAAATCATCTGATTAATTCTTTACTTCCATTAGCCGAAGCAACTGAAATTTTAAATTTGTCATTTGGAAATAAATGGAAGCTCAATTCTGGATTTCTTGATCCTTTGGAGTTACACTGTGGCACACAAAAGTATGTGTTATCTTTTTTACCGTATTTATTCATTTTTATTCAATAAATATATGTGAAACTAAATATCGGCAAGCAATGGCGGCTGTATGGAATTCGAATTAAACCATGTTTATTGTAATTTCACCTTAGTCCACCAGAGGGCGAGCATTTCATTACAATCGCGGATTGGTTTTAGTTGTTTCTTCCCTAAGGAACCATGGACGGAAAATAAACCATGGAGTTCAGGCGAAATAAATTTAAGTATATGACACTAATATTAAAAGGAAACACAAAATCAAATATATATGCATTATATATATGCGTTTTTATATATAGCCAGTAAATCCCTGGGTGTTATAAAAAAAAAAAAATCTATATTTTTGTTTTATTACAAATTTTTATTAATATTTCAATTATGCATGTATATTTAATCTTATTAAACATTACATTAATGCATTAACAGAGATAAAGAAGCATTAAAAAAGAAAAAATGGATTCGAATTCGAAGCAATAAAAAATAATTGAGACGTAATTTTAGCAAAAACGGCCGTAGTGAAAATGGTGTACAAAAATTTTTTTAATTCAACGTGCAACTTTGCAACAACTGAACTCTATGTTCTTAAATGTTTACTTCAACTAAATATTACAGATTATATTTCAATTTTTTTGGAAGATTGAATTTGTTAGCAGTGAAAAGATACATGCACGTAAATATATATATTTTTTCTTCACAAAATTAATTTCCATGAAGTTTTATTATTATTATTATTATTATTATTATTATTATTATTTAATTCTCAGTTCTCTAAAATTATAGTTTGAAGCATAGATCTGATACATGTCGTCCTTGGCAATTTTTGTATTTGGCGATCAAAAACTTAATACGAAAATAAACATCTCAGATGTATATATTCGTAATATATATATATTGTACGAAATATTGTTTCATATAATTGGTTATTTTCTTAATATACGTTATGAAAATAACCATGATTTTTGAAAGGAATATTGTTGATTGTTCTTTTAATATACGTTATTAAAATAACCATGATTTTTGAAAGGAATATTGTACGAAATATTGTTTCATACAGCTGATTGCTCTCTTAATTTACATTATTAAAATAACCATGATTTATGAAAGGAATTAAATATGTTCGCAAGATAATATAGCGATCTTTTTTTTTTTTTTTTCTGCTAAGGACGACAGATATCAAATGTGCACCTTTACATTTGCAAACAGCATTTTAAACCTAGCCATACATTACATATATAAACAAAATATGAAACATTACCATAAATTAACTAAAAATTGCAGTAATGAAAAGTGTAATTAAAATAAATACTAGATTTAAAAAAATTAAATGAACAAAAATTTAAAAAACTAAATCTCTAAAATAGTGAGAAAAATTTTAAATTTGCCAAAGGGTCCTATACTAAAACTGCATCAAAAACTGTGTGTTATTACACTTTTTTCTCTTGCTTTTAAATTGTTTCTTTTAGAACGTATTCGACACTGATTTCATTTTCTGCTTTTCTGCTATCTTGAATATGATTTTCAATAATAGTCTCTCCTAAAGGGTTGTAAATCTTTAGAATAATACAAAATAGCACCAAATTGGCGATTTATTAGAAACATGCCAAGCCGTACCATAAACTGCACTTTCAAAAAAAAAAAAAAAAAAAACTAAACCTATTTTTGTTTTCTAAGTAATAGCTATATAATATTGTACAAAACAGAATTTAAGCTAGTACGACAGGACTTATTCTATTCTTCCATATAAAGGCATGCAGTAACAGGTGTTTCATCCTCTAGCAACGATTATTATTATACTCATTTCTTAAAATTTCTTTGGTATAGTTTTAGCATAGGAACCTCTTGGCGGCTTTTAATTTTTCTTGTCAGTTTGACGAGGAATTAAAATAATGTCTGACAAGGAAACATTCAAAATGTGTCGTCTTAAAAAAATATTGAAAAAAAAAAATACATGTGGTTCTACTCTTCATAAAACACCAGAAAGTGAAAAAATTATCGGCTGAAATGAATTACAGCGACCACAAAAACTTATCAAAATTAAGCATATTTGGCGATTTCACACTATTAGGCAATTGATTTTGAGTACTTGGCGGAGAAGCAAAACACTGTTCTGTTCGTACAACGGCAATCTCGGTGCTAGCGAACTTATCACCTAACAGCGCAACAAATATTCAGAAGCCATCCAATTTATAAATAGTGATGGTCTCGGACACCGAGATTGATTTTTACATCCAATTTTAATTGATTTTTACATCCAATCAAGGATGAATTTCTCCCTTATCAGGAAGTGAGTCTAGTTAAGAATCAACGATGGCCTCAGCGCAATTTCAAATTTCAACGATACCAACAGTATGTCGTGTTGTTTTCCTAGTATGCGATTTGGCGAGAAAAAGACCACCACGTTTAGTGCGCTTATCGCCCAATGGCGACCGTCGCTCATACTGAACTAGACCCTAGACCCCAGTAAGTTTTGAAAAAAAAAAAAAATCGGATTTGACATAATAGTTTAAGATAATTTAAGAAATTAAACGGTAAAATTGAATATTTGCAGGTGTCTTGGCAAATTTAAGGTGTAATAAAAGGTGACAACGCAAAATCGCTGTCTGAAAGAAATAGTCCTGTCGTACTAAAAAATAAATAAATAAATAAATAATAATAATAATCTAATGTTGACGCCACATGACTTCTTATACATCCCTTGAAATATTCATATTATTACGAAAACGTTGCGTCATTTTCTTCTGTGTCAAGTGGCTCGTAAAGAAGCAGGCACATTCCAGTCCATGAACATCCCCGAAAACAGACCAAGAAAACTATTACTCCAATCACAAAAGTCACGATAATAGGATTATATGCACGAATTTATTATTTATTTATTATAGTAATAGTCGACTGGTATTTTTTTTCTTTTTTTGTATATTTAGGAGCATTACTCTCCCCCCCCCCCCTGGAGGAGGAGAAGTCTTCACCCGCATCCGAGGGGAGCAAATTTTCATTATGTATATCTTTCAAAAGAGCACGTCAATGCCTTTAAAACGAATGGTTAAACTATAGATCTGCGATAATTTAAAATGAAGTTATAGATTTTTTTTCATTTTTAACAAAATAAATAAATAAATAAAAAATAAACTTAGTTTTTACTTCCTTATACAAAGTATAAGGAAGTATAGTAATCCCGATTTGCGAAATGGATTTTGTATTTCACATTGCTCGAAAACGAATGATCGCTGAATGTTGCTAATTTATACGTGTGACTTTCATGATGTCTAATTGCACGCCTGCAAGTGTCATCTTAACACGAGCTCTCGTTTTAGAGATATAAGGGATTTTACACGATTTTTCGTGACGTCTGTATGTGTGTGTGTGTGTCTGTGTGTGGGTATGTCGCATAACTCAAAAACGGTTGGACGTAGAAAGTTGCGAATTGGTACATATGTTTGTTATAACATCTAGTTGTGCACCTCCCTTTATGGACTTTCTATGATTTTCCGTTTTGGAGATATTTAGGAAAATTAGGTTCATAATGACAAAAATTTGGCCATAATGTATCAAAAAACGGTAATAACTCAAAAACGGTTTAGACAAATCTTGCAATTTAACTGACTTTCCGATTAGCTAGACATTTGAAACTTTCAGAAAAGCTCAGAACACGTTGACAATGCATTTTTTAAATATTTTTAGCCAACTGTTTCCGATACCTGCTGCCTTCAGCAGCGTTTATGCGACTCAACAGAAAATTTATTTAACTAACTTCCCGACTAGCTAGACATTTGAAACTTTCAGATTAGATCAGAACACGGTGAAAATGCATTTTTTAAATACTTTTAGCCAACTGTATAGGGTCCCTGCTGCCTTCGGCAGCGTTACCAGTTCAAATCTTGGAATCGATTTGTAACTAACTTCCCGTCTAGCTAGACATTTAAAACTTCCGGAAAAGCTCAAAATACGGTGACAATGCATTTTTAAAATATTTTTGGCCAATTCTTTCGGGTCACTGCTGCCTTCGGCAGCGTTTACATGGTTCAACAGAAAATTTATTTAACTAACTTCCCGACAAGCTAGACATTTGAAACATTCAGAATAGTTCAGAACACGGTGAATATGCATCTTTTTAATACTTTTAGCCAACTGTTTCAGGTCCCTGCTGCCTTCGGCAGCGTTTATATGGTCCAACAAAAAAATTATTTAACTAACTTCCCGACTAGGTAGACATTTGAAACTTTCAGAATAGTTCAGAACATGGTAAAATTCCTTTTTTTAATACTTTTAGCCAATTTTTTCGGGTCCCTTCTGCCTTCGTCAGCGTTACCAGTACAAATCTTGCAATCGGTTTTTAGCTAACTTTCAGAAAAGCTCAGAACACGGTGATAATTCATTTTTATTAAATATTTTTAGCCAACTGTTTCGGGTCCAACGTCAATGTTTTTTAACATTATGTATATTTCTAAAAGTGTATAAGGAAGTCATGTGGTGCCCACATCAGATTTTTTAAGATGTCATAGAGAGATAAAATTGACTTTATTTGGATATTTAGTGATATTCGACTTCTCTAGGATGGAAATCGTCTGCATTCATCACGGAAGATAATCTTAATAAATTATTTTTACTCAGTAAATTTGAGTAAGAAAATATAGAGGAAAAGTCATGTAAGGACCACAACATACTAGTTTAAAATGCAATACTACGGCTCGGGATTTAGTTTATTTTATGGATTTATGTGTTATTATTTTTTATTTGTCTGACAACAAAGGGAGTATAATACTATAATTTTATACTAGCAAACCCGTGCGAAATATTCGCATTTTATTTCCTTCCTTATTTACCTTTACAATTTGAAACTCATAAACGTTATACAAATTTCACCTCCTAATTAAAATTTTAATTTACCAGTAGACAAATTATTAATAAAACCAAATTAATATTGTACAATAGTGAAACCAAAATCATTCAAAGAAAGGTTTCCAAATAAAATTCATGGTTCACGACCCAGTTTTCATACTTCCACAGGCAGCACAGTTTTAATTTAGGACTCCCACGACTCCTTTTAAATATTTGTCGTCATGTTGACGATGACTTTTTATTAATTTTGGTGTGTATATATATATATATATATTTTTTCTTTTAAATATAAATAAATAAATAAAATAATTCCTATTTCGATTATATTTTTTATGATTGTGTTTTTTAGTCAATTTATGACACAAAAGTTCATATTCTGTATATAATATCTTTAAAATATTGCTAATTTAAAATGACGCTTGCAAAGATTCCGAAGAAACAATTGTTAAAAGTACATTTTTTTTTTTTTTTTTTCGTAAAATAATCTCATCAGACAAATATCGTCATTTTTACCATGTTTTTATTAACTTCGATTCTTGTGTGTTTGTGGGTTTGTGGGTTTGTGGGTTTGTCAGGGACAAATCTTGCAATCGATTTTTAACTAACTTCCCGACTAGCTAGATATTTGAAATTTTCAGGACAGCTCACAACACGGTGACAATACATTTTTCTAATAATTTTAGTCAACTATTTCAAGTCCCGCTGCCTTCGGCAGCGCTTATATGATTCGACAGAAAATTTATTTAACTAACTTCACGACTAGCTAGACATTTGAAACTTTCAGAATAGTTCAGAACAGGGTGAAAATGCATTTTCTTAAAACCTTTTGCCAACTGTTTCGGGTTCCCGCTGCCTTCGGCAGCGTTATCAGTACAAGGCTTGCAATCGATTTTTCACTAACTTTCCGACTAGCTAGACATTTGAAATTTTCAGTACAGCTCACAACACGGTGACAACACATTTTTCTAATAATTTTAGTCAACTATTTCAAGTCCCGCTGCCTTCGGCAGCGCTTATATGATTCGACAGAAAATTTATTTAACCAACTTCCCGACTAGCTAGACATTTGAAACTTTCAGAATAGTTCAGAACACGGTGAAAATGCATTTTCTTAAAACCTTTAGCCAACTGTTTCGGGTTCCTGCTGCCTTCGGCAGCATTTTCAGTACAAAGCTTGCAATCGATTTTTCACTAACTTTCCGACTAGCTAGACATTTGAAACTTTTAGGACAGCTCACAACACGGTGACAATACATTTTTCTAATAATTTTAGTCAACTATTTCAGGTCCCGCTGCCTTCGGCAGCGCTTATGTAATTCAACAGAACATTTATTTAACTAACTTCCCGACTAGCTAGACATTTAAAATTTTCAGAATAGTTCAGAACACGGTAAAAATGCATTTTTTAAATACCTATAGCCAACTGTTTCGAGTTCCTGCTGCCTTCGGCAGCGTTATCAGTATAAAGTTTGCAATCGATCTTTCACTAACTTTCCGACTAGCTAGACATTTGAAACTTTTAGGACAGCTCACAACACGATGACAATACATTTTTCTAATAATTTTAGTCAACTATTTCAGATCCCGCTGCCTTCAGCAGCGCTTATATAATTCGACAGAACATTTATTTAACTAACTTCCCGACTAGCTAGACATTTAAAATTTTCAGAATAGTTCAGAACACGGTGAAAATGCTTTTTTTTAAATACCTTTAGCCAACTGTTTCGGGTTCCTGCTGCCTTCGGCAGCGTTACCAGTACAAAGCTTGCAATCGATTTTTCACTAACTTCCCGACTAGCTAGATATTTGAAACTTTCAGGATAGCTCAGAACACGGTGGCAATAAATTTTTTTAATACTTTTAGTCAACTGTTTCAGATCGCTACTGCCTTCGGCAGCGTTCGTATGATTCAACAGAAAATTCATTTAACTAACTTCCCGAGTAGCTAGACATTTGAAACTTTCGGAACAGTTCAGAATACGGTGAAAATGCTTTTTAAAAATATTTTTATCCAATTGCTTCGGGACCCTGCTGCCTTCGGCAGCGTTTCCAGTACAAAGCTTGCAATCAACTTTTAACTAACTTCCCGGCTAGATAGCCATTTGAAACTTTTATAATAGGGTCATTCCATGTCAAATCAACCAAAAAAAAGATGATTTGACACCCGTAGTCTCAGATTTTGGCGAAACTTGGTGAATTTGTTCCTTTCATGGATTTTAATGAGGAAAAGAAATATTTTTGCTCTATCTTAAATAGTTTAGGTTTTACAGCTAGTTAAAGATTTGTGAATTTCATGGTTTTTTTCGATCAGGCAGAGGAAACGCAATTTGTTCTTTCATAAAGAATAATTTTTATCTCCCTTATTTACCAACTAATGTTGATGAAATTTTTTATGAGTATGCTTTAATATATAAGAAATACAGGAAAAAATAAATTAAACTAGCAAGTATTTGCACGTGGCCAGGAAAAAATCCTGAAATGCTATTTTGAAATTTTTTTTAATGAAATACAGAGTTCCACTCCAAATGGATTATCATCATGAGGGAAAAGGATAATCAAACAATTTTTTTTGTATTATTGTTCTAAAGGATGTATTCTACAACATGAAAAAATAAAATAAATGGCTTTTTGCATCCTTCATTATTTTTTCGGACTTCAAATTTAAAATTTCCAATTCCCTCATTTTCTTGAAATCGCCAAATTAGAAGTTCCAATTTTAGTAAAATTATACAAAACTTTGAATTAAAATGTTATTTATCAACTAATTTCAGTTTAAAGGTTTTTGAAATAAAATGAAAAATTGAATTACATAATTAGGTGGTGTATGATTAAAACAACAGAGTAGTTTTTAAGAATGTTAATTCAACATGTACAGAAAGATACATTCATAAATGCTATTAAATTATATCTAAACTGAAATTTCAAAACAAACAAAAAAGTTTGTAAATTAATATTAAATGTTCTAATTAATAGAAATTTGCATTAAAATTTAATTTTGTTTTAGAAACAAGATCTAAATTCTAATCATTTTACTACTCACTGCTATTTCAAATGTTAATCTTATTGTAAACAATCAAACCATTCAAGTTGCAACAAAATAATTAAGTGATGTTCTGTCTACTGTGTAGGTACATGTTTAGATGTCTGAATAAGTCAAATCTTGTTTGACATGCTTAACCCTTTAACAATCATTGGTTTTGCAGCGAAACCAAACATTTGACATAATTTAACAATTTTTATGCAGCAGATTTTTTATTATTTCTCCCTTGTTTTAATCAGGTTTTAAACTTTTATTCCTTTTCTGCTCTGTAGATAATAGCACTATTCCAAAATTTAACAAATAATGCTTCAAAGGAAGCTAAATGCATAAGTCACTTGACGTTTCTTAGTGTGTGCGGGTGCGAACTGCTGATTTCATGATACACTCATGTCTAATTTTTATCATTTAACCCTCTGTAACTCATGACCTTTAATATTTTTGTGTTTATTTGTTTCATAATAATTGGAAAAAAATAAAATACACGTGTTTCAGGTTTTTTTTTTATTTCTCATAAATTTCGAAAAAACAAACAAAAACACCTACAGGCAACAAACACTTTTTAGCATAAAATCCTATAAAATACGTGAAATTGGGTCAAAATCAATATTATACAATGAATTTGAAACACTTACCTCTTCACTGTTTCAATATAAAACACAAAACACACGAAAAACTATTTTTTATTATTTTTTGAATCAGAGCCGGTCCGCACTTGTCGTTAGTTACCCACTGTCGAGTAATGAACTTCAACTTACGACATACGGCGCCATCCAGTTGTGTTTCTAGATACTAGATTCTCTAACTGTGAGTGTATACGACAGGCTACAGTGCGTGATTACGTTGTAGAACCGATTCTTTGAATTTGAACCACGATCGAACGGTATGTTGCCTACAGTCTACAGTATGGTACAGAGGGTTAATGAAGAGCTGGACTATTATTTTCACCTGAAACAACTTTTACGAGTTTTCGTAGTCGATAATGTTTACTTACAAAATGTTTTATTTATTAAATTAAATATTATTTGAATTTAATAAGGTTAACTTATAGATGTTTCAAACCAAAAATTCTCAAAGAGGATCAATGCTAATTTTATTATTTTTTAAATATTTATGATCAGCTACGTGTCAAAAAGCCATTTTTAAAATTAGTTTAGTAATTTTTAAACTAAATTAAGTAGTGAACGTTAAAGGGTTAAATAAGTGAGCTTGCTGAGTAGCAGAGACAAAACTTGGCATCTTTTAATTAGTCAGTCACAAGCTATTGCATGTGTAACATGCATTATTGAGGCTATACTATTTTGAAAAGAATTATTGTTAATTATTTTTTGAATGTTATAGTATATTAGAAAAATGAGAAGTGCAGTGCAGGGGAAATGGCTCAATGTGATTGTCATTTGTTATACTATGTTAGGAAAAAAACCTTGCAAACTCTTGATAAACTATTTGAAACATTTAACTCTCTTAAAATTGAGGACAGAATTAAGTTGTGAATTAAAATCTATTTGTCTTCATCACCAAAGTGTGTTTTTGAAAAAGTATAAATGATTGCAAAACCAACAAATTATGTATGTATATATATATATATATATATTAAGATCTTTTAAACTGAAATTAGTTGACAAATAACATTATCTGCATTGCTGCTTTCGTTGCAGTACTTGTGCGTACTTTGTTTTCCTGACGAAGGATCATGGGTTTTTTTAAACTCAAAACAATTGCTGAAAATTCTTGTATTTTATTATGTTTATTCAAAATTTGTACTTATTAAATAACATTTTGGTTCAAATTATTGTATAATTTTACTAAAATTGGAACTTCTAATTTAGCGATTACAAGAAAATGCGGGAAATGGAAATTTTAAATAAGTCAGAAAAAATAATGAAGGATTCAAAAAGCCATTTATTTTATTTTTTCATATTGTAGAATACATCTTTTAGAGCAATAATAATAAAAAAAATTTTTGATTATCCTTTTCCCTCATGATGGTAATCCATTTGGAGTGGAACTCTGTATTTCATTAAAAAAAATTTCAAAATAACATTTCAGGATTTTTTCCTGGCCATATGCAAATACTTGCTAGTTTAATTTATTTTTTCCTGTATTTCTTATATATTAAAGCATACTCATAAAAAATTTCATCAACATTTGTTGGTAAATAAGGAAGAAAAAAATTGTTCTTTATAAAAGAACAAATTGCAATTCTTCCGCCTGATCGAAAAATAACATGAAATTCCCAAATCTTTAACATGCTGTAAAACCTAAACCATTTAAGATAAAGCAAAAATTTTTTTTTTCCTTATTTAAACCCACAAAAGGAACAAATACACCAAGTTTAATCAAAATCTGAGACTATGGGTGTCATGGTGTGGTTGAATTGACATGGAATGACCCAATAGCTCAAAAGACGATAGCAAGGAATTTTTTTAATACTTTTATCCAATTGCTGGGGTTCCGGCTGCCTTCAGTAGCTTTTATATGATTCAACAGAAAATTAAAAAACATGGTTTATAAATTTTTTTTTATCTTATAATTATTTCTTATTAGTCCATTGAGCTAAGTTCGCGTGCTTAAATATTGTTCATAATACTGTTAAATATTTTTTTTTCCTCGCGTATCGTATAGTTTCGACAAAAAATAATTGGAACTGGTCCACGTTAGAGAAGTATTATATAGATTTTTCAAACTGCTAACATATTGCTTGGATATACACAGTGTTCATTGCTGTTGAAATGCCTTGAAAATGAATTTTGATTGGTCAGATTGTGAGGCAAATAGATAGATAGAGATAGTTCATAGGGATATGCATCGTCATGTAAATAAGATGCTGATAGTTTTTTTTTTTTTTTTTTTTTTTTTTTTTTTTTTTTAAGGATGATAGAGTCATTACTGAGAATATCTTCAAACGAAAATTGTGAATTTCTATATTCATTTTTTTAAATGTTTAATTAAAAAATGTTGGTCGAGATCACTGGGCGATATTAGTTAATATTAATATCTGTAACTTTACAATATTATGTGCGTAAAGATCCATTAGTATGCAAAATAAACTCTATCCGGGTATCTCACTTATTTCTTAGTAATGATTAAAACATTGTAATATACTACATATTACGTTATTTGTGTATATGTATGCATTTTAATGACATTAATTTATTTGAAATAGAATGAGAGTGGTAAAAATTACATTGATTCATTGCAAATTTTCTACTGAAAATAACGTACATTACATATATCTACAGATTTTTTTTTTTTTTCCCTTTATGAGAATGCAAAATAATATGGGTGCATGAAGATCGACGAGGAATAATTGTTTTAAATTTTTAATTATTGTGAGTCTTTTGATGTTGAATAAATTTGGTATAGATTCTATAGATTCGTTTAATACATGATTAATAGTTTAGCTTTTAAAGTTATTTTACAGGAGTTATTATTTAATGGAGGTTCAATTCAATATGTGTAATACTATATTAATTTATAAATATTGATAAATAACTAGCATTATATTTGCTAATTATAATTCGATTAGAGAAATTTTTTAAAATGCGTTGAAAACATAGATTTAAAGAAGTATATTTGCATTACTTGTGTACAAATAAAATCTCCAAGAAGTGTATGTATAAAGTTTCTATTCATAAACCTTTAAAATAATTTAAATGCACCTTTTTTTTTTTTTTTTGAAAGTTTTTCACAATGTATGTGTGATGCATGATTTTTCTTTTTTATTAAATTTAGATTGGATCACCTTTAAGTATGTGCGATAATAAAGAAACATCTTTGTTGAATCATTATGCTGATCTGGACATCGATTCTCCTCCTCAGTTTCCGAGGCTTACAAAAATTATATGTACTATAGGTAAGAATAATATACAGTCGGTAACAAAAGTATCGGAACACTTGCAAAAATTCTTATGTAAAAAAGGTAGAGTTAATACTGTTTTGTTAAATAAATCCTTGTCGAATCATGTTCTTAGTCAGTCTAAGAACATGATTCGACAAGGATTTATTTAACAAAACAGTATTAACTCTACTTTTTTTAGTTCCCCATCATACTATAGGTATGGGGAACTTAGGTAATCGTGAAAATTTTCGACCTCGGTTTTTTTACTTTTTTACACGTTTTCAGGTGTGAGGAATACGAAAATGACAAAATTTGTATGGTGTCTGTCTGCAGGGTGTCTGTTAGTGTGTTAGTCCGTTAGATTGCTAGTCTGTGTACAAGATATCTCAACAACAAATTGTCGCAGAGAGGTCAGATCAGTTTTAAAATATTACTTTCGACACTGGCAAGAACCCTATTCATTTGCAACATGCGAATTTAAAAACTTCGTAAGTTATTAGAAATTTACGATTTTATTAACATGGGAGAATAGGACAAAAATTCACTTAAACGTGCATTAAATGGAAACATTTAATGTAAAAATGTGAGACCTGTTTTAAAATATCAGTTTTGATACCGGAATGAACATCGGTAACTATAAATATGCTACTTTGAAAATTTCGTAAGTTATTGAAAATTTACGAATATCTTAATATGGCAGTATAGGGCAAAATTTCACGTAAACGTCAATTTTGAGGGATATTTTCATTGTAAAGATGTCAAACCACTTTCGAAATATTATTTACGATACTGGCATGAATATCATAGACTATGATTTTTCCAATTCAAAAAATTCGTATGTTATTTGGAATTTACGATTTACTTAACATGTCAGAATAAGGCAAAATTAAGCATAAACTTCCATTTTGAGGATCATAAATGCATTAGACAACTTCAAAATTACATTTATGATATTTGTTTGAACATGATTGAATACAAATATTCTAATAGGAAAATTTCGTAAATTAATCGTAATTTACGATTTTATCAATATAGCGAAATTGTAAATTTTCAATATAAATATGAATTTTGAGGATCATTGCATTGGAAATAGTAGCATGAAAACTAAACAACGGAATCGACCCTGATAAAATAAATTAATAGATTAGAATAAGATAAATATATCGAAGTGAACGGTGGATAGCCTATTAGGCGGGGATTTCATTCGGTCACTGTATCAAGCTTTGGTCAAATTCATTTCTTTTAACATGATTATAATATGTCTCGCACTAGAAATTTGTGAGAATATAAATATGATGGGGAACTGAGCAGAGTCCACCTATGCCAACTAGTTTATATAGGAATTTTTGCTAGTGTTCGGATACTTTTGTTACCAACTGTACATGAAGAGCACAGAAAACTTGTGACAGAAAGAAAGTGATTGTGATTACAATGCATCTCATAGATATAGAGACAGGTGATTTTTTGAAATAACAGTTAAAAAAATTAAGCAATAATCACGAAAAAAAATTAAGCATATTGAATCAGACTATATAAATGTATTACAAAAAAGAAATATAGTATAGGTTTTACAGAATTTTTTTAAAAAAGAAAATATGCTGTCTCAAAAATATAAAGACCTCAAGTATTTGGTATTTAAATTCAATTTTTGGATCCATTCCTTTGAATTATCTGGAAAAGTCCTATCAGGCATGCTTAAAATTAGAGTTTGGAGAATATGTAACTGGTAGAAAGTGCCAATTCTGCTCTACTTGTTTCTTTAATTTTTGAGTAATCGAAAACTGAAGACCATGGGCATACACCTCTCGTGCAAGTACTCCCCCGAAAGTTTTTCAATTGCATTTAGGTCTGCACTGATGGCTGGCCAGTCTATAACAGTAACTTGATTCCGCATAAACCAAGCTTTTGTTGAGTAGGAGATCTGAATCTGTGCATCGTCCTGATGGAATTTCCAATTTCTCCCCTATGATATTTTCCAGTTGGAAGTAGGTTGCTTTTGAGGACATTTTAATAATCTCCAGAGCAATGTAGACCATTAGGAAAAGTAATATCAGCAATATCCGTTATTCCGTTGAAACAGAACGCGATCCACGCCATGGGAGAACCGAGAACCCCCTTCTTTTTGTCGACAAAAGAACTCATGAGGTACTCGTCGTTGGACGAATGAATGGTTTTTCGCCCACAAAAAATATTCCATTTGGTTGGCCCTAATAGTTGGACATACTATTTTCATGATCTATGACGAGAACCTTAGAAGTTCTTTAGTCGACATAAAGGAAAAGGTTCTCTTATGGTATAAGGCGTGTTATGTTTCAACGGAAACACGGATATTGCTAAAATTGCTTTTCTTAATGGTTGACATTGCTTTGGGGATTATTAAAATGTCCTCAAAAGCAATCTCCTTCTAATTGGAAACACGGTGGTAAAACCGGAAATTCCAGCAGGACAATGCATCGATTCACACCTCTTACTCAACAAAAGCTTGGTTTATGCAAAATTAAGTTATTGTTATAGAATGGCCAGCCATCATCCCAGACCTAAATGCAATTGAAAACCTTTGGAGAATACTTGCACAAGAGGTGTATGTCCATATGGTCTTCAATTTTCGATTATTCAGAAATTAAAGCAACAAAAGTAAAGCAGAGTTGGCATCTTTTACAGCCACACATTCTCCAAACTCTAGTTCTAAGCATGCCTAATAGGATTTTCCAGATAATTCAATGAAATGGATCCAAAATTTGAATTTAAATACTAAATATTCAATTAGTCTTTATATTTTTGATACAGCATATTTTGTTTTTTATTTTTTTACAAAAATTCTACAAAACAATTACTATATTTCTTTATTGTAATACACTTACATTCTGATTTTATGCACTTATAATTTTTTTTCATGATTATTGCTTCATTTTTTGAACTATTATTTCAAAAAATCCCCCGTCTTTATATATATGAGATGCAGCATACTTTTTAAAACGTTTCTATAGCTGAATATTATTCTGGCATTTTCCCATTTATTTTATTACGATGTTAACTGAGTTTTTTTTAAACCAGACTAGACACGCTGCCAAATGACCATATTAATGTAAATCGAAGCTACATTCGTAGAATATGAATATAGTAGATACGCTCTTTGCAGGTGATAATGCAATATAATGTAATTACATTTTGTTAATTGTAAATAAATTAAACACTGCTCATGTAACTGAGAAATTGTATTTGCAAACTAGCTAGAAGCTGCTGTTTGCTTATTTTAGCCGTGGAATAATGTTAAGCGACCAACAAAAGGGAATACAAATAAGCAATCTAGTGTATACTAATAAAAGAAAATGTTTGTCTGTCTGTTCTGAAAATTTGTTTCTATTGATAAAGGAGTGCTTTTAGTTTTGCAACATGCTTTTAGATTTTCGATATTCTTATTAATTGTTTTTAAAAAAGTTATGTTTCATCCGATTTTTATTATTGTTATTATTTTAGATGTAATTTTAAGCTGATATCAATAAAAGTAAAATACTTACAGCTTTTTATTTTATTCATAGTTAACATAAAAAGAAACATTTATTTACATGTGAATAAAAAAGTTAAACCTCTATTACAAATAAATAAATAAATAAACTAACGGCATAATAGCTTTAAAATAATCAAATATACTTCTTGGTGGTAATAAAAGAATACATAGATACATTTCCCTTTTTAAATCCTTTGGTTAGTTTACAATTTCAATTAATCAAATACTCTAGTACACTGTTAAAAATGTAGTACTAAAAAATGAGTAAATGGATATACTCATTTCGAAATTTTATAATTTTGGTTCAAAAAGGAAAACATGTTTGTCTCACTTATGAAATACTAGCAGGCTTTGCCCGCTTCGCTGGACACTATATTTAAATGATTTCTCTGTAACTGAATATATTTCGATTGGCGACTATTTTCGTCACAGCTTTAGTATGGGACCTCCTTGGCAATATCAAACATTTTTTGAACTTCTCGAATCTGTACAAAAAAACTATTATTAAAACAAATATTTTCGAAAACAGTCCAATAGCTGGTGTTAATTCCTCGAATATTCTGGAAACAGTTGAAGCTGTTACTCGTACAGTATAAGTCATTTTTCGATGAATGTTCTGGGACAGCCTAAAAAATAGTCACTTGTTCCACAGGAGTAAAGCAAATAACATCAACTACACCAGAGCAAAAATTTTCACTCACTCACGAAAAATGTCCAGTTGCTTAGAGCTCAATCCCTAAAGTGCAATGACTCAGAATAGGTCTCTGAATAACTCTGGATCGCAGTGCTACATACTCTTTCGCAAAAATCAACTCACACCTACTTATAACTGTTGGCGATGGGGCTTGGAGATGACTCCATCGAGAATCCCTTGGTAAGCTCAAGGTCTACGATCCCGTGTGTCGGAGAGCTTCGAAACATCGGGAACCCTAAACTATCATTTTTCACCAAATTTGGTCGCCCACTCGCCAAGTTTGTCTCCAAGACTATGCTTTCTATTAAACATATCTTTATTTAGTTATTTAAATATTAATTTGAATTAATCAAATATTTCTGTCCGACAGCGTGCAAGTGCAGTCACACACAGCAGCTCATTTATTTGTATGTTAAATTAGCTGTTGCTAAATTAAACCTCTTTTATATTTTTCTTGAACTACCTAGATTAAAATCGCTGTTACTAAATTAAACCTCTTGGCGAAAAAAGTTCGGTGTACTTCAACGCAACAATTTAAAAAATCACCCAGGAGGATCTATAAATAAGACTGATTTTAGTACAACACACATTAGCATCGTAAACTATATTAGCACTTTGTAAAAGAAATTTTAAATGACATCAGTTTTTGTGAGATGCATAATTTATTTATTTATTTTATTTTTTATTGTTCACGTTTAGATAAATGTATTTATTATCCTGTTGGAAAAAAAAAGAAAAAATAAATAAACTCGACAACAATTAAATTATGGATAATTAAATTTAATTTTGGCAACAATTAAATTATAGTTAAAATTTAAATGGCTAATTTTTTGCTATTATTAGCTTACAAAATTGCTATTTTATGCATAAAAATAACAAAAAAAAGTATTTTTTCGGAATAAAAGGCAGTCAACTTTTTAAGTTAGGGTATAAGCTATCTCCATAACAAATTTTATCGAAATCCATCGAGCAGTTTTAGCGTGAAACTCAGTCAAATAAACGGACATTCACATTTATAATATATATAAGATTGCATGTTTTCAAGTTAATATCTGTTCACTTCATGATTTATTATAAACATGCTCAACTAAAAGAAGTTCTTAAATAAAATTCCCGCAAATTTTTACAAAAAGAGTTCAAACACAAAATTTATTCTCTCAAATCTCCAGAACTATATTTTTCGGAGTTTCATGCTGTTTTGCGGAGAATACATCAATGAGAATCTATATTTGGAATATTGGGAGTCAGGACAGTCGATGCTAGTTTTTGAGCATATCAATATACTTAATAATAAGTACATGGGACTTTTAAATTTGAGTACATTTATTCCGGAGCTATTTTGGGTATGTGACACACTCAAATTTGATACAATTTTACTCATTTTTAAGTGTTTTTCATCCTTTATTTTTTCAGTATACTTTATTTTTTCTTTTCTTGATTTTATCATCTGAAAACTAATGTGAATGTATGTTCAGTTTATTTAAAATTAATAGTGTTTCTAATCAACATAATGAAACTCATTTTTTTTTTTTCTTTTACATTTTATTAACGAGTATTTATCACAGTACATTTAATTCGAAAGATAAATTTCCAAATTCGTCGCAGGGGGTCACCGAAGCGGGAGAGCCATCCCTTCCGTAGAGGATCAAAATTGTGATTGCATGCCTCCGGAACACCTCTAGGGGTGTGTCCCAGACCGTCGCCAATTGCCCATCTGCGCAGCACTAGTGCGACGTAAAACCCAATCATCCATCCATCCAAATTCGTCGCACATTCCATTCCTGCGATCTCAGTGGGTTTCAACTAAAAGAAACAAGATTTAGTTGATAAAGCAATTTCAGATCACCTACTGTATGAAACTTATGTATTAATAATAATAATAACAATAATAAACTGTCTTCTTAGATGTTTTGAGAATAAAGCCGATTGACTGCACTAGGGTCCTACACTTGAGGGGAAGTGCCTTCCGTGGGTGTCTTTCTAATGAGTCCTAGCCCGTATTTACGCAAGTTTCCAAGAAAACCACTGACAACTCCGAATGACTAGGACAACGAGTGCGACCTGGGATCGAACCTGGCACCTCACGTCTACCAGCTTTGAGCGCAGAACCACTCGGCCGCTGGTGAACCCTCTCTTCTTAGAAGTTGAACATGAGCATTCAAATATCAATGTTCTTAAACATTATGGGAATTTTATTTCACATGTGTCAAAGTATACTTTATTTATGTTGGAAAGATAAATTTCCAAAACAGGGAAGAAAATATTTGAATGAACTGCTGTGTTTTGCATGTAATGTTAAATCCTGTAAATGTTGTTACATAGCAATGAGACATCCGTACGGGAAAACTATTATTTCTCCAAACTACTAAGCCTTCTTGAAGAGACTCTCTACTTAGCTTCTTCGAAAGCTAAAGTCAATGTTAATCTACGGGGAATTTTCCCTCGTTATACTCATTAACTAATATACATTTTTAAATTCGTCTTTCCCATTCAGAAATCTCGTAACTGTTAAACTGGTTATCGCTTTCTAAAAATTGATTTTCTTAAATTTTAATATTTCATTTTTAAGTTTAAAAGTTTAAATTTTCACATTGTGCAAATTCGCGTTTTACAACTTCAAAATAAAATATTAAAAATTTAAAAAATCGATTTTTAGAAAGTGACAAGACAACCTGTTTGACAGTTGTGAATTTTCTGAATGTGAAAACGGAATATGAAAATATGTATTCGTTAATGAGTTAGAATGGGGCAAACTTCTCCATGGAATTACATTGACTTGGACTTCCCGCGACGATAAGTACAGAGTCCTCTAAGGATAATGGAAATAATATTTATCAATTCGTAACAGCGTCTATTACTGTCTAACTTAAATGTCAAAAGTATATACTGAGCATAAAATATGTGTATTTCATTTCTATAGCAATTTATTTATATGTTTGTATATGTGAGGGGTTTACCGCCCATCTAAGCCTTTTCTTTAATTATTTACCTATATTCATGAAGCATTTGAGGCTGTTATTGAATTTAAATGTATGTATATTCAGAGAACTTTTATCCACACTATTTTTAAAAATTTATTTATCTTAGTGAAAATTTTCACGTAGCATTTCCCTATGATCATCAGAATACTAAACTTGATCTTCCTTTATTTTTATTATTATTTGTTTTTAAGATATGTTGATAACATGCATATACACCATTCATAAAAAGCTCGTGTTCGGGGCACCCTAAAACGCGAATTAATAGTAAAAATTCAACAAAAATTGGACTTTTAACAATATTTTGTCTACCATACGATCAAGAGAAAGTAGTTATTATTCTTACTAGCAGGCTACTCCCGCTTCGCTGGCCACTATATTTAAATGAATCTCCAAAAGAGTTGGATCATTATTTATTTTTTACATCACATTATAAATAAAAACTAAAATAATTACATTGGAATCGCTCTAGAGACCTCGCATCGGGTACTCGCTGACTACGGCAGCGCTTTCTCTGCCCGCACTGTATCGGGAGCAGGTTCCCACTGCCTGCAGAAATCTCTTTCCTATGTATTTCAATATGGGTATTTATCGACGATAGGTAGGTCTGCCATTATTTAAGAACTACGATTTTAAAGATAGCTGTATCTCAGCGTCTATTAAATATTTTAGTTTTTGAACCAAGTATTTTATTGCTCACGCTATTTACACTGTATTACAATTTGATTCCGACCAATATAATGAAATAAAATAAAAAGTAGATTTTCTTTTAGAAGGAATTAAATACATAAAAAAGCAAATTAATTCCAATCAGTTTAATCCTTTCTACTATATACTACAATTATTTCCTGACAAATACTATAAATTAGAAAAAAAAAAAAAAAAAAAAAACTTTTAAAGAAATTAAATTAACAGATGAAAAATAATTGTCGTTATACTACAAAAATTATACATAAACATAACTGTTATAAATATGTTTTTAAATTTTAAATTTAATATATTTAATTTTTTCTACTGCATTACCATTTTATTTTCAATAAATATAATAAATTAAAAAGAGAAAAAAGATTCGCCCTCAAATAAATGTATTAAATAAAAAATAAATTGCATAATATAGCCGTTGCTAAGATACGCAGACGATTACAATCGAAGAATAAATTCATGAAAAATGAAACATAAAAGCCAATGTTTAAAATCGAAAAAACATTAATTTAAAAAATTCAGATTCGAAATTCGAAAAAATCTCGATGAGGTGCACACCTGCGGGGTCCCAGGTACCTATATGCCAAATTTGGAAGCTCTGCGATCAGTAGTGTGTAGTATTGTTCATGTTTAGATAAATGTATTTATTTTCCTGTTGGAAAAAAAAAAATAAACTCGTTTTTTTTTTTTTTTTTTTGGCAACAATTAAATTACGTATTAAATTTAAGTGGCTAATTTTTTGCTATTATTAGCTTATTATTTTCATATTTTTATTAATTAAAAGAAAACTAAACAGAAATTCGAAATTCTGACTTCGATGTGCACAATGATCCTTCGGGGGGCACCTTTGTGTTAAATCTCGTGACTGTCCGAGCTACCGTTTTCAAGAACAGTGAAATATATATACAAATATTGCTCACTTAATAGTATAAGATACAATTTTGTTGGATAAGTATAATTTTCTGAAGCACTTTTCTCAATTATGTGCAATGGAAAAGTATGTATTCGCTTAAATATGAATAGACATGTATATTATCTGTAAATTGTCTGCTCACCACAGAGTGTACTTAAATTTAGCACAGCAACAGAAACACATTACACCCTTTGGAAAAAACAAAAAACGTTTCCAGATATAGAATTTCTTAAACCTGAATTTTTTTGTGTAGCCCTGTAAACGAAGGATAAGAATTTTTACTTTCTTCTATATTCTATAGAAGAAGGTATTGGATTTGTAAAAGTTTTTGACCTTCACTTTTCAGTAGATTTGTACGTTTTGAGAGGTCCTGAACACTATTTGAGTTTTTTAGAAAATATCTGTCTGTGCGTGTGTGTGACAAAAAAATTGTGGCGACTGTATCTCAGGAACTACAGCACAGAATTGCATATAATTTTATATATAGATGCACCTTAACCTATATTATTGCCTATCAACTTTTGGTATCAACCGCTCAACAGGTGGCGCTGCTATGCAGCGATCTTTCCTGAAGACGGGAATGCTATATTTCAACTTATGTGGCATTAACTGTATGAAACTTGATACATGAGCTTCCCATTATGAAAACGCATTTTTTGAGATGTTAGTAAAACCGTGTTTCTTTGGATATTTAGTGTTAGTTTTCTCTAAGATGAAAATCGCCTGCATTCATCATGGTAGATAATTTTGAGAAATAATAGTTTTTGTAAATTATTTAAACTGAGTGAATTTATGTAGGAAAATATAGAAGAAAGGCTTGTGTTGGCCACAACATACTAGTTTATACCGTATTCTGTGTGAAAATTACTTTTGCGCATATACAATTTCACACAGAAATATAATGTATTGGAATACTTTTGTACATCACTGTACACTAACCATTTGTCCGATTTCAATAAAATGATTTAAGTAGCATCTCCACATGGTACCGATTTAGAATACCGAGTTAGGACTTCTTGCTGATACTTTTTCTTGAGTTATGTTGATAACCAATTCACAAACACACACACACACAGACCAAATGCTAAAATAATACTTCATTATCAGATTAGGGACCTCAAAATGTGTAAATATAGCAAGGTTTCAATTTCAAATGTTTCACCCAAATACGACGGTTGTTTATGGCTTATGCCGATAACACACACACAGACAAACAGATCAACCGCTAAAAACACGATTTTTGGATTCAAGGAACCTCAAAACAAATAATAAATAAATAATTCAATTTCGGAAAACTGACCCTAGAAAAATATTTTCTCTATCTTATATGCGAAAGAGAAAAGAGAAAAAAAAAAAAAAAAAAAAAGAAACTATGAATGGTCAGTTACTTAGTCAAAATCATGTCATTTATTTTAGCAGCAACTATCAAAAAAGCTGATTCAATTCCATTGCAACGAATCGACTTGCCTGTTTCCGCCATTAATTTCATGCTGGAATTATCCAAACACTTGCAACGAATTTTTCAATTACCATGCATCTAAAAAAATTCGAAGGTATAATTTCATTGCATGAAATATTTTCGTGACGAAATTTATTCTGTTTGGTTTTAGAACAATAGAAAATATTTTCTCGTTTTATAGAAACAAAAGTTTAACAACACACATATTTCATAATTCTTAATTAAAATAACATAAAAGTCTTTATCCACTGAAAGAAAATTCCTGTTGTTTAGTTTTCAAGCACTTCTTACCGATTATTCGTTTTATTTCTATGTCCATAAGAAGAATGTGTTACATTCGTGAAAATTTTCGAACGGCAGTGTACGACGAAGATACACACGATTTGAGGTGCTATGAACATGATTTGATCATTTTTAAAAAATATATGTCTGACTGTGTGTCTGTGTTTGTGACAAAAATTTTGTGGCAGCTCTAGTTAAAAAACTAACGAAACTTTACATTTAGTTGCACCTTGGCACAAATTGGTGTCTAATCAACTTTTGATGGATATTATCCGGTATATGACGTGACTATACTGAAACTTTACTTATTTATTGGAAGACTATATCTCAGCATCTATAAATGCACCGAGCACGGTATCTCAGATGGCTGTTGTATAAAACTACGTAGATTCAATTTGAATGCATAGTCGATAATTTTCGCTACTATCCTGTATTATTTTCCATTTTCAAAAATGTTGTTTCAAAGATTTGGTAGTATATGTACACGAAACTTGTTATGTGAGATGGCTGTTATAAAAAGCTATTCTAACACAATTTAGGTGTCTATCAGTCGAAAGGTGGCGCTTCTAAACTGCAGTTTTTTCCATTTGCGAAAAGGCTCTATCTCTATGAAAAAATTGTTTAAATGGAACAAACTTTATACGTGAAAAGGTTCATATGAAAAACATATGCTAGCTTAATTTGGATGCAATTCGGCAGATAGGTGGCGCTGTTATGCTGCCCTTTTGGTTTTACTTATCTTTTCGGCCAAGTAATATATTATAATGATATAGTAGAAAGTTTGATTACCACAGCACACTAGTTTATCTGTTTTTAGCTTCTGTTTTGCTTTCTTTGGTCTTCATTTTTAAAAATTGTATTTCTAGAATTATAAGTCAATAGTTGAAATAATATGGACAAATAAATATATCATATAAATTGTAAATATATTAAGTAAAATGTTTGAGCTTATTTTATGAAAACATACAACTCTTTATCATAAATTTACAAAATAATAATATGCTTTTTGGCGAATGATATATTTAATTGATAAGTATAATTATCAAAAATACAGTCGTAAAATCAGTATAAAATTCACACATCTTTATACTGCCTGGAATAAAGAAGTAGCTGTGTAACAGTACGGGTCATAATCGATAAATTCCTGAAATAAACCATTAAATAAATGTTTGAGTATCGATAATTTTTATGAGTATCGATAATTTTTTCTTTTTTTGTATAATGGTACTTTTAATTTTCATAATGAAAAGAATTTTAACATTGAAAATTTTAATTATGTAATATTTATAGATTTACTCGTTAATCTTATCGTTAAAAAAAATATATATATAGTAAAAAATACAATTCTCTAATATTTCTTTTCAGGTCCTGCATCACGAAATGTTAAAACTTTGGTGGAAATGATTAAAGGAGGGATGAATATAGTAAGATTGAACTTTTCTCATGGAACTCACGAGGTATTTCTTTTTAAAAATAAAATATGTTAATAAAAAAAAATTCAAGTGTCTTCTAAATATTACTTGAAACTTATACGCTCGCTTGTTGGGTCAGCCATATTGTTAATGTAGAGCTAGTTAATATAGGAGATCAAATATTTTCTCAAATATGAAAAATAAATAAATCCATTAATAAACATATCTTTGACATATTTTTTTTTTTCAACATGCACACTGTTAAAAGTTTTAACAGAAAACTGCTGGTAATCATTTACCTTAAGTCTTATGTAAAATTACAGAGAAAAATAAACGGAGATATTATAAAATCTATTTTTGATATCCATTTTAAGGAATAATATTAATTTAATTAATTACACTGCTCTGACAAAAAAAAAAAAAAAAAAAAAAAAAATCGAGATCTGATATTATATTTGATGATTCTTATGTAAAATGACCTCCTGAATCCGAATATGACTCCCATTTTGCCCAGTCACCCATCCTTTTCTATATACATCACCCCCTCCCTCAATTTCTTTCCATGTTCGATATTTTTATGACCATGAATTTGATTTGAAGAGTGAAAAATAATTAATTTAACACCTAAAAACAAAAAAATATATAGTTTAAAAAAATAACATTAATAGCAGATTAAAAAAATATAAGATATGTAATGCATAATTTCAGTGGCAAATGCCTCCCCCCCCCTCCAAAAAAAAAAAAAAAAATCCCTTGTCGCAAATGTCTATGTTTTAGAATTTTCCAACTCTGTAGCCCCTCAGAAGATATTTAATGGTTAAAATACCCGCCCCCTCTCCTAAAAATCAAATTTATAGCCATAAAATCACCGAAAAATGATAAAAATAGGGGGCCATTCTTAAAAAAAAGGTGGGTGATAGGGCAAAATGGGCGTCCTATTCGGATTCAGGAGGTCATTTTACATAAGAATATGCTGAAAGGGTGTCAGAGGCAATTTTCATGCCGAGCAGTGTTATTGGATAGAGTATATTTGTGACTTAAAATGCTTTTCTAAAGTAGAAACATTCATTTTTAATTTTTATGAGAAATTAAATAATAAATATAGATAAATATACAGAATGAAGATTGAGAATCTCGATTATTTAGTTTTAACTAAGAATTATTGAAATTTACAGAGTTACCGGATAAACAGTTCAATAAATTTACAGAAATTTTTACAGTGCAGAACCCCAAAATATCAAAAGTGAAAATGCAGACTGTGCTTGTTTCGGTAATTTTGAGCATACCCTTATTAGTGTATAAAAGACAGGACAACAATCAAAGATTATAGAGCGCGAAGCTCTCGGTTATAAAATGAAATACGTGGTACATTTATTTTACAAACTATAAAAAATGTGATACAAAAATTTTGGCTATTTAGTTATCCTGTCGTTGCAGTTGCATCACATTTGATTTCAAATGTGTGCATTTCGCAGCACAGAATCCAGCAAATGAATTTTTTAGCAACTTTCTGTAAAGCGCCGTCGAAAAAGGATACACATTTCTTTCAGATCACTCCTCAAGCTTGTCCAGTGTTGCAGCATCGTTCGGAAAAACTGTGTCCTTTATTGTACTCCACAAAAATTTAAGGGTTTAAATTTGGTCAGTAAAGCGGCTCATTTCATGCATGCTCCACTACATACGGATATGGAACAGTTCAAAGCAATGATGTTATTCCAAAAGTATTCTTTATTGTACTATGAACTGTTTCTCAAAATATTCTTTTGCATGTTGAGGCAAACTAGGAATTTGAGTGAGAACGCTATACCTATTTCTGCTAATTGCAATCAGTTACGCTGATTTTGTTATTTTCATGTGATAAATAATCATCGTAGTTTTTGAATATTAATCAAATGAAGCGCATTTGCTTACAAATGCATCATTCAGTTGTTCAAAAGAAAGATCTGTTTCCAGTCAACGAATGTAATAAATTACCGTTCGGATGCTCTAGGATACTAAGAACTTATATTAACCAGTGTTCGTAATGCTATATAACTGATATGTTATACAAACAACTTTTTAAAAAATAAATATTCTCAATAACTAATCCTGCACATCTATGATGAATGTAGTAACAATTTTTTGATTTGAAAAATTTATTATTTAAAATATATAAATATATTAATTTTAGTTTCATGCTGGAACGATTGAAAATGCTAGAGAAGCCATAGAAATTGTTTCGAAGGAGAATGAACCATATGGAGTTACTGTAGGAATTGCGTTAGATACCAAAGGTCCAGAAATCCGTACAGGTTTACTTAAAGGAGTAAGTTTATGCTATTTATCATTTATTAGTATGAGTCGATAACGAATATTAATTAAGTATCGAGACGTCTTCGCCTTTTCTTAAGAAATACTCGAATTTTTTTATTTATTTCGGATTTTGTACTGGGTCTAAATTGGTAAATTTGATGAATCTAAAATTATGTAAATAGTGTTATAAGAACATTTTCCAGCATGCTCTGAGTATGTAATTTAAGATTTTATTTGTAAGAACTGACAAGAGTAATGAGAAATTATCAGTAGAGTAGAGGAAGGTATTTTTAAATAGTCGGGAAATATGGAATACCGAGGTTTCGGCTCTGATTAGCGCTGCTATCTCGTGGAAATACCACGAATTACTCAAGAAGGATTATCATGATGCAATACAGTAAGAAGCGACCGTTGTTGATGTCGTACCATTCCTTATAGAACAAAGAGTGCTTTCTGATTTTCAAGAGTTTTTGCAGGTAAGTTTTCAAGCATTTAAACTGACTAGTACACATGTGATTTGAACATTGATGTTCTGCATAATGTGTACTCAAAGAAGTTTGTTATACTTTGATCGTTTTTTAGCTGAAAGTATATTGCTCATTAAGTTAAAAGTTCATTTTCCAAGATGGCGTGTCGGGTATTATGGAATACTAGGTACAACGGAGAAAAAAAAAAAAAAATTATAACTTTCGAATAACTATACTCTAAGGGTTTTTATAAAAGTAGAAGTCCGCATAAAAATTGCAACAGCTAGTTTCACCACAAAACAATACAAGCCACTGAGATCGGAACTCGGAAACAATCTATAATGGTAAAAGGTAATGGAGGTTCGACATTGATTTCTTGTGTTTCATATATACAGAAGAAAAGGCTGAAATGAAATTAGTTTTGTTACAAGCGTGTAAGTAAATTCATGATGACATTTCTACACAGAAAATGTGAATATATTATGGGATATCTCCTCAATGAAATGTTTCTTGAAACGTTACGGGAATTCTAGAAAACAAATTATCTAAGTTTATAAGCTGAATTTTCTTATTGTATGGCATGAATCAATTAAATAATTTCTTTTATTAATGATTGAAAAAAAATAATTTTTCCACAGATGATTATTACCTTCTGTTTCGTAAAACTCTTTTTTTTATGTACTAAATTTCTCACGTTATTAGATATATCTTATAGGCAATTTTATCATTTATTTTTTTATAAAATCCACAATTTGTTGAAAAAATGTATCTGTTTTTTACTCTACTCTCAAATTTATTGCATTTTCAGCGGCATACTAAACAAAATTACCTCTGTATTTCAGTATAGTGTTTCAAACATTCGTTTTTAATTCACTGTTCAACGTGGAATTTAATTTAAATATTTTTTTATATTTCAGTTTCTTCCCCTTAAGTTGCGATCTAGATGATGAATCTTGTAATAATTTTTTCAATGACTTTTAATCTTAGGATCTATTTCGGCTTACAAATATTTGTTCCTGTAGGTAATAATGGTATTTCTATCATCGGAACACTGATGGTAACGGTTCTTTCTAAATTAGAGCATATTTCTGCTGCTTTGCATTTAGCCTAGTGAAAATGAAATATGATTTTTTCTTCCTGTAGCTGAACTGACCTTAAATCATTCTGACTTGTATTCATAAATAAAATTACGTCTTTGCTTTTGTCAAAAAAATATTGAAATTGGTGTTCCGAATATTAATTGTTTTAAGAGATCTAAGCGATGTTGTTTTAATTTTTCCCAAGATCACTTTCTTTTTATGTTTAGAAACTTCTTCAAAACATATTTCTTTTTTTTTTTTTTTTTCAGAAAAATAGAAAATAAACTTTTCTAGATATATCAACATATCTCTAAAAGTTTGAAGTTCATTCCCGTGCTTAAAATCCTTCAACTTTGTGATTGCTTTTGTCTTCTTATCTTCTATTCTTATACAATCTTTATTAAGTATGTGGGCTAAATATTTTGCCGTTTTGAATGCTAACTTTCCCTTCTTTTTGTTTAGCTTTGTTCTATTGTATGTTAGTTTCTCTAAAATATTTTTGTCTCTCATTGAATTCCTCTATATTACTTTCAAATAATAATATATCATTTGTATATGTTTTTACTTTCTTCTATATTAAATAGAAGAGAGTATTGGATTCGTAAAAATTTTCGACCTCGGGATTTTGATGGATTTACACGTTTTGAGAGCTGTAGAACACGATTTGACCATTTTTAGAAAATGTCTGTCTGTCTGTCAGTCTGTGTGTGTGTGACAAAATTTTGTGGCAACTGTATCTCAGGAACTACTGCACAGAATTTCAAACAAATTGGTATATAGTTGCACCTTGACATATATTAGCGCCTATCAACTTTTGGTAAAAATTGTCTGACAGGTTGCGTTGCCATCCCGCTTTTTCTAAATTTTTAACATGGTGATATAGGACAAAATTTTTTATAAATGTGCATAAAGAGAATTATTTTATAGTAACCATTATGAAATTTACAAGAATTATTTATAGTAGAGATAGTCAACTGGGAAAAGGTTTTTGTATGTGTAGGAGCCTCGCCCCCCCCCCCAGGGGGGGAAGAGCCCCCTCGAGGGGAGTAAATTTTCATGATGGGTATCTTTCAAAAGAGCTCGCCAATACTTTTAAAACGAATGGTTGAACCATTGATCTGCGATAATTTAAAATAAAGTTATCGATTTTTTTCATTTTTAACAATATATATATATATATATATATATATATATATGTAATATTGACAATAAAATTGACTTTTTTGGATATTTAGTGTTATACTACTTCTCTAATATGAAAATCGTCTGCATTATCATGGAAGATATTTTTTTTTAACAATAATTTTAATAAATTATTTTTACTGAGTGAATTTGTATAGGAAAATATAGAAGAAAGTCATGTGGTGGCCCCAACATGCTAGTTTTAACCTTAAATTTTACATGATATATCATATTGCCTTTTCAGATATTTCGAAATTACTGCTCAATACACATGTAACACTTTAAACTTGTATCAGCGAGCAAATGTTCTGGTATAATAGAGCGTATGAAACTTTCCGCATCGTAAAATCTTTGGAATATTGTATTGTAAAATACATCCATAACAATTACCATATTAACTTCTCAAAACCAATAAATAAATAAATAAATGAAATTATTTTATCGATATTTGATGATATCGTTCTCTTGGACCTGCATTTTCTGACCGCTCTATTTTGTTACATTGCTACAAGAATCAGATCAACGCATTCTGCTGCTTCTTTTTTGATGGCTTTAACACATTGATTCTTCAAGTGTTTCCAGCATAAATTTTAAAATTATTTTAAATAATATAGAAATTGAGAATAAACCATAATTTATTGTTAAGGTCAGCGTTAATACTCGGATAAAAAGTACGAAATCATAATATTTAAAATATATGTGGTGAAAGTCTGATAAGATATGAATGTTTGAAAGAACAGAAAAGTCCTTCAGATAATGAAAATTTAAGATGCAATTGAATGATCTATGTATTAACGCTTTACTTTGATGGTTTTTTATTTATTTATTTTTTTTTTTTTTACTTCGTTTTAATCTAAGGCTTAATGATATCCTAAACACAAATTTAAATTTATAATTTAAAAAACTGTTCTATTAAAGAAAACTTTCATGTAATTGTACTTTTTCAGAAAATCTCTTTAGAGAAACAGAATTATTTGCACCAATAACAATTAATCTGGTATTCAACCAACGTTTATGCATACAAGATTCGTTACAATATGTGTTGTAATATGAATTCGCGCTATTTCTGATAAATGTGTTTTTAACTTAGGGAGCTTCTGCAGAAATAGAACTGACCGAAAAAGAAACCATTCGATTGAGTATTGATGAGAAGTATGCAGAGTCCTCTGATGAAAATGTACTTTTTGTTGACTACAAAAATATAATCAATGTTGTCAAACCTGAGAGTCGAATTTTCGTAGACGACGGCCTTATTTCTTTAGTTGTGCAAGAAATTGGTAAGTAAATAAAATGAAACTTATAGCTTTTCACATCACATTGTTTATTACAATTTATTATTATTATTATTATTATATTTTATTTCAACATTTTTTTCTCTTTGCTTTCTCTTTCATTAGCTGCAATTTTTCTACCTTTAAATTAAACATATAATATATAAATACAGGGTGCCCCATAAATAGCGCCCAAACTCTGCACAGCCAGATTCCTCTCTGGAAGAACATAAAAAATGCCCAAAGAACTGTACGATCCATAGTTTATGAGAAAAATACGGAAAACAAAGTATGACGTCAAAGCCGATGCAAGGAAAAAATACTTTATTTGACACATAAACAGCAGTATTTGCAAATATTTGTAAAGGCAGATGTTCAAAGTGTCCGCCGTGCATACCAAAGATATGCAAATGCTTCTGTTGAAGTGTCCAATACGGTGCTTTTTCTTGCACCGGCTGTGACGTTATACTTTGTTTTTCATATTTTTCGCGTAAACTATGGATCGTACAGGTACAGTTCTTTGGTCATTTTTCATGTACTCCCAACGGGGAATCTGGCTGTACAGAGTTTGGGCGTTATTTATGGGACACCCTGTATATATACTATAATATATATATAAGAAATTAATGTATATATTTAATATAAGAACTGAAAACTATGTGAAACGAGGGCAATATCCAAACATATGAAATTGAAATAACATGGGTTAAACAAGTTTTACGGGCTCTCAACTTTAGCCAAAACCTCTGCAAGACCATATGATAAGAAGGAAAAAGTTAAGATGAAAATTAATTATTATTAGGGGAAAAAAGTACTTATTTTATAATTATTGATAGTTATAAATCGACTTTATATTAACTAAATAAATCATACATATTATGATTTAAAATAATTATTTATATTTATAATTAAATATTACTTAAACTAAATCAAACATTTATATATATATATATTTTAAATATTAATATTATACACTCTGTAAAGCTACACTTAATGATGATTGATCATAATGTTGGTCATCATCTTCCATCTATAAAGAGAGGAAAAAAAAAAAAAAAAAAGAGTGAATGAATAATGAAAAAACGTTATAATCGTGTTAAATATACAAATAATAATAATAATTCCCAAATTTAATACAGTTACATCAGCATAATTTTTTGATTTGGTACCAAAATACTATTTAGAAAAAACAGAATTTGAAAGAATAATACACTATGCTGTACCGAAAATGCAGCTGAATCCGTAGAGTACAATACTTTAAAAGGTTGAAGAACTTTTAACAGCTAATTCATTGAATATATGAAATATCAAATGAAATATCAAATATATATGGTACCAATAGATATAAATAAGATAAATAATAAAACATACACATTTAATGCGCAGATGCAGCATGTTGAATTTTAATGTTCATATTTAATATAAGAAATGAACGCATATTATTTAATAGAAGAATTGTAAACTATGTGAAACAACGGCAATACCCAAATATATGGAGATATTGAAATTTTAAAATATTAAAGCGCCATCTGGCGATAGAAATATGCGGCATCTACTCTTCGATTCCAATTCAAATAAGATTTTAAATGATATATTACTTATGAAATTATGTTAATTAAAAGCTGAGATACAAAAGCAATATAAACACTGTTATAAAAAGATTTGCGTCTGACTTTTCCGTGGTTTTCTCCGAAACTTGCGTAATTCTGGTCTGAATACCGTTAAAAATTCTTACTACAAAACGTGAAAACGTTTTAGGTTTTCCGTGATTTTCCCTGCTATACTGTAATTTTTCTTGTTTCTGTAATAACTATATCTCAAAATCTAATCTGCACAGCTATACCGTATTTTCCTTACATAGATTTAAATTTGTGTGTGTATCGGCTGAAAGGTGGCGCTGCTATGTTATAATTTTCCTTGTTTTTGAAAAATCTATATCTCAAAATCTAACGTACACAATTTCACTATTTAAGCAGTATTTTAATACCGAATGTGCAGAGCTTCACCATTTTTCAATTTGTGTGTATATTGAACGAAAGGCTTTTTGTTATATACGTACATTATGTTTAAAAAAATAATTTATCAGTGTAGGCCAAAAAAAGAAAAAAAAAATCATTTTAAAAATCGTCCGGGGAGGAAAGCCGGCAATATTTATAGGATCCGCATCATTAGATTCTATGGGAAGTAGAGGCCCTAAACTTTTAATTTCATAGCGATCGGAACCGTAAGTTTAGAAGTTGTGTGTGTGTATGTATAAAACTTCTAACAATTGTTTCGAAACGAAATATTCGTTGGGAGTACTGCATAATAGAACTCAAGCCTTCACTTTTTTCACCTGATGAAAGGCCGAGATCAGTTATTTTGATTTGAAATAATTATAACAATTTTTTTCAATTTGTGATGTTTACTTACGAAGTTTTTATTCATCTATCAACATTCATTAGTAATTTTTCCGTGCATTTTGCTACAGTAGAAAATTATGTTTGACTAAAATAAATTTGTAATAAACACGTTCCAAACGTACTTCGTTATATCGTTTAACCTTCAAATGAATTTTACCAATAAATCCTTAAAATATGCGTTGCTAAATGCACATACCCCTTCATTATGCATGAAGAAAACTTTCAAAAACTGTCTTTATTGTTTCACTTTCAAAGAAAAGCACACAATACATTGCTTTATATATTCCTCTATATTGTCCAAAATCAGTGAGGCTACAAAAATATATTTTGCTTTTTCACTAAAGTATAGCATTGTATATTGTCTAAAGTAATTTGCATACTTACCCCATATTTGCATACCTAAAGTGCACTAAAAAATATCCTCGTAACTTTGAAAATTTCCATTTATATCGCAAAATATATATCAACAACTTTTTAAGAACTCTGTAAACCAATAAATTACGCAAAGCATACTTTACATTATATACACTAAGCGACAAAAAAAAAAAAAAAAAAAAAAAAAAAAAACCGCACTGCAGAAAAATTGACTTATAGATTTTGGGTTTGTAATAATTTAAAAACTACTGATTGAAACAAATAAAATTGGTATGTTTGTATAATACGGAAGTCATAACATGATAAATATGCATATTTTCGATTTAATAATTCGTTTTATTCACTCTACGAAGTATTTAATAAAAATCTGCATAAAATTTTCTTTTGAAACGTAATATAATAAACATATACTTTGTATTCTATCACGATTGTTGTATGAAATAAACAAGTGCTATTTTAATGTATGAAATAAAACTATTTATTTGTTAGATCTAAACAATTATTTAATAAAAATATGCATTCTGGATTGGATAATTCCGCCTTTATATGGCATAATATTTTACAATTTTTTAACATGAAACTCAGAAATTTCACTGTGACAAATATCATAAATATTTTTTTCTAGCTCTTTCAAAGTTGTTAGGCTACAAATTTCTAATCCCTACTCTCTTTTATATACTAAACATTTTCGAGCGGATTGAGGTTAGGACAATTTTCAGGTCTAATAAAGAAGAAATCATGCGATATTCTTTGTGGGATAAGTAAAAAAAGTTATGATAACTCACAAAGTTATAGATGCTCATGAGAATGGATAAGTAATTTTAACAACTTGAATCAAATAAATGTACCACAAGCGCCATATAACAAGGTGCATTATCATCTTGAAATGCTGATTATGGAAGAGTCTGAAATATCCCCAAAGTAGTCGGTCAGGTATCATTTTTTAATGGCCAAGTTTTATTTCGGGTTAATTGATCCCTTGAACATGAAAATTTGCCAGACTCACCGAAAAATTACGCATTTTCATATCGTAATGTACGGGCAATATATCATTGTTTTAAAAGTGCGATTTTCATTAAGTCAGTCACATTTTCGTGGTCAGATCTGCTTGTTTCCCTCAGTTCGAAATGAGTTAAACTTGACTCATCAGAGAGAACAACTTCAGCCCAATAATTAATTGATCATTTTTTAAATTTTTTTAACCCTCTAATGTCTTGGCTTTCTAATTCTTTTCGTTAAGAATGAATTTTTTACAATTTTCTGGCAATTAAACCTGCTTTGTTTAATTGTTATTTCACTGTATTTAGATAAATTATGTTGCTAAACACTTTTTCTGAATCCCCGCTATGTTCTAAACGTAATACAAACTGATTTTTTAAGTGCTGGCTTTTAACTTGCGGTCATCTCGACTGGATGAGTAACGTGGCCGCCTAAGGACAAATGTGCAGTTTAAACAGCCAAAAAATATTACATCTCGCTAAAAACCAGATCACTAATATTTTGTTAACATTTCCTTTTGAAATCCCACATATTAATATATATATATATTAAATTTTATTACGATATCTATTATTTATATATATATATATATATATATATATATATATATATATATATATTTTTTTTTTTTTTTTTTTTTTTTTTTTTCGCTCTAAAATTAATATTTTTTGTGATACCGTTAATTGCTTTATTTTTGCCATTTTTGAAATACTTTCTAAAATTACAATTTTCCGAACAATTGCATCTTGGCTCAATCCTATATTGCATGCGGAACACAACGTAATAAAATCTGTTCAAAAATTTACTTTTGAAACAATGAAATTAGCGATTACAGAAAATAAAATGGAAAAAATCCAAGTGCAGCTTTTTTTTTTTTTTTTTTTTGTCGCTTAGTGTATATCAAAAAGGGTTTTGCGAATTTTAATAATGTTTATGATTTTGATTACGTTGTCTCTGCAGTAAATGTACACTAATGTATGATTTAAAAAATAATAATCCTAGATCATAATTCATGAGAATTTTTTTGTGGGTATTGGTACACAAACTAGCTGCGTACCATTTATAGTATTTTTAGTGTATATGCCATAGTAAATTTGAATAACTTTGTATATCAGTTTCAAGAAATTTTTAAATGGTTAGAGCAGGCAGACACAGGCAGATAGCTAGAAAAATCGAAGTCATAATCACTTTTGAACTTTGTTGAAAATGTTAAAAAGACATATCATAATAGAAATGCACTTCCAGCTATCTCAGTTATATTCCTTAATGTACCTAAATATGTTTGCGTAATCCTGTAAACCAATCATCAATGCTAATTATATTATATTATATAGATAACATGGTTATATGCATTCGAATAATCTATGTTAATTTCATTAAGTTTTGTTCAATAAAAGTTGGTAAAATATACTTTATAGAAATATCTGTTATAGAGAGCGATGCACTTAAATTGTCCTAGTGTGTCTGTATTCAACCAGTGGTGTTATTTATACCATTTTCAATCGAAACGTGCCATAGCGAACTTCAGTAATATATATCTACTTCAAGGCATACTAAGAATATTTACGGAAGTCAGTGCTCGGACATTCAGACATACCGAGAGACATACAGACAAACCGAAGTCAAAAATACTTTTGTTGGAAACTGTTAAAAACTAAAGTTGATACTACAAATTTTGAAATATTTTTAAGAGACTGAACTATAGCAATTTAAATTTTGTATATCATACATACAAATGGAAAAATCTTATCTTTTAAAAATATCTAATTAAGACTGTATTATTATCTGTTGTTTAAAACACTTTACGTGGTTGTGGTATACATAGCATATTGTATATTTTTTATGTTTAAGTGTTATGGCTCAGACAAATATAATAAAATTGAAAATTATAACAAATTATGAACTTCTATTATAAGATAATTTATCTAAAACTAAAGGGAATTTACATTATTAATTAAAGAATTCTATTAATCAAGTGATTTAATTTTTGTTTAAACATTTCTATATACATTATTTCGAAATGAAAAGGTGAAGAGAGAGAAAACGTCAAAAAATTATTTCTTTTACTATTAGATTTTTTTCCTTTAATTATATTAACGAAGATTATCTTCCGAAAATATAGGTGAAGATTATGTAGATTGCGTAATAGAAAATGGGGGCACCCTAGGAAGTAAAAAAGGTGTCAATTTACCAGGGGCCATCGTCGACTTACCAGCTGTATCCGAAAAAGACAAAGAAGATATCATTTTTGGAGTGAATCAAAATGTAAGAATTCCTAACGTCTTAAAAACTCAATCTTTGGCTTGGTAATAATATTCTATAAATTAAATTAAATTAAAAAAATAATAATTAAATACTTTTTCTATTAGCTTTGATTCGCGCTAAAAGGTATGAAAAGATTAAAATGAAGTGTTGCCACATAAATTTCATACTTTAGTTAATTTAAAAAAATCTAATTCTCGTGTCCAAAAACTGTTTGCACCCCTGGATAAAAAAAAAAAAAAAAAAAAAAAAAAAAAAAAAAAAAATCGCCCCTTTCATTTGGTACCGAACTTGTAACGATAGGACTAACATTTCTAATTTATTTTCCCCTTTCTCTGTTTTTCACCCAGATTCGGCAGAAGGTTTATGACAGAGAATATAAGCTAAAATAATAATAATAATAATAAAAATTAATTTTACATTGCCTATTGGTCACGTGTGTTAGAAATTTCCAATAAAAATGTAACTTTTTTGTTGCCACCTAAATTTCATACTTTAGTTAATTTAAAAAAAATCTAATTGTCGTGTCGAAAAACTGTTTGCAATCCTGGATTCAGAAAAATCGCCCCTTTCATTTGGTACCGAATTCGCAACGATAGGTCTGACATTCTAATTTATTTTCCCCTTTTTCCATTTTTAACCCGGATTCGGCAGAAGGTTTATGACAGAAAAAGTAAGCTGAAAAAGAGTCTTTAATAAAAACTAATCATTGCAGCTATGAGTTATCATTGTTACAGTAATTTATATATATATATATATATATATATATATATATATATATAAATTTTATTTCATCTAGCTCGCAATAGACTATAAAATTTTAATATAAACTTCTTTGCGGTTCATTTTTATCAATTGGATTACCGTGATTTTTAGCTTAAAACTTGTAAAAACCTTCTAAACAAAATAAATTATTAGTTTAATGGATATTTCGTCGAGAATGACACAAGAATTCTAACAACCGCTTCCCACGTTCTTATACTTACTAAGGAAAATATAATTTATGAAAAGAATGTATAACCAACCAGACTTATTGTCCGCTATTACAAGGAGATGGGTCGTTATGGTTGACTATAACGATGAAATTAATTCCTTTACCTATTTGAATAATAAAATTGCAAATAATGAAAAATAGTAATCGCAGTAAAAGATTGGGTAAGGATAAGTGACAAACAGAAAAAAAAAGAGATCACATACTAAGTTGAAAAGTATAGAAAACATAGGAATGTTAATAAACCAAAAAGAAAAGTGGAGTAAGAATTATAAAATTTTGAAAATAATAATTTAGAAATAGAAATAGAAATAGAAATAGAGTAAAAAATGTCAAATGTGTAACGGTCCGCACAAATGCTTGCGTGATGTATAGGTAAGAGACTTGAGGCATTTTCTTTAATGCATAATAGGGTTCTAGCTTGCTCTTTTAGAAATTGTTTTGATGAAGAAGAAATATTTTGTTATTATTGTACAAGCTTCTAAACAAAAAAAAAAAAAAAAAAAAAAAAGAGAGAAAAGAAAAAGAACAGTTTTATGTAAAGAATAAAATAACAAGTATATGTTATAATATATGCATATTCCGTGAGAAAAGATTATTATTTGATGAATAGATAATTTTTAATTTTATTTTTCACCAAAAATAGCAAAATCTGGCTTTTGTTATCATTACGGTATTACTATGAGTACGGTACATACTTTTGAATGAAGAAGCATCTAGCATTTTAATATATATATATCTATATTTCTTTTTTGATTAGTCATTAAAATTATTTAAAAAGTTTTTATAGTTTAATAATAAATCTGTTTAGCCCACCTGTTTAACTAAATGTGAAATCTTAAATATGAGTTTAAATTTCATTTTTTTTTTCTTCTTCTTCTTCTTCTTTTTCAGGTCGATATGATATATGCTTCTTTCATAAGGAATGCAGAAGGTGTTCATGAAATTCGGAAAATCCTTGGAGAAAAAGGGAAACATATTTGGATAATTCCTAAAATAGAAAATCACGAAGGTGTTGAAAAGTAAGCTTTTCCCACTAGACTAAATTCTACAACATCAAATATATGAAATTCCACATCACAAAATATTCTGTACTATGCGCGAATATCAAAGTTGAAATACGAATAATTTTGGCATCAATAAAATAATAATGGGGGTAATAGTTAATCTCAGTTAATTTAAAGTAGAAAATTTTTTTGTTATAGAATATAATATCTATTAAGCACGTCGTTAAATCTCGAAATACATTTTCTGCCGATTTTGATTATTATAATTTTACCCTAAGAGTTGTTTTTCAGATTTTTTTTTTTTTTTTAAGATTTAGAATAATGAAAACATAAAATTGGTACTGTAAACCACCTTGAATAGAACAGGATTTCCAGAAACATCCAATTTGATTTACAAAAAAAAAAAAAAAAAAAAAAGAAAAGAAAATAGGCTTCTTGTTCAAAATTAAATTCTGTTTAGAATTTAAATTTTCTTTTCTTTTTCTTTCTTTCTTTTCTATTCTCTTTAATTATCTTTAAAAGACTAATGATGATTTTAATGAAATAATTATAAGATAAAAAAAAACTTTTTATATACCATGTTTTTAAATTTTCTGATGAGTCACTAATAAAATACGCAAGGATAAAACATAATATTTAAGCACGCGCACTCAGTTCAGTGAAATAATAATAACAGTGAAAAAAAAAAAAAAAAAAAAAAAAAAGAGTTGGTTTTAAAAATAAAATATTACTCCTTTCAGAACAACGTATATAAGTATATAGAGCATTTCCTCGTGACGTCTGGTGGTTGGCAAAAAAGCGCGCTCGACTTTCCCGCGCCCCGCCCACCATTGATACTATATTGGTGATCCGCCATCGCTATGCTTTTCCCAAGCCTTTTTGCCAACCACTCATAAAAGTTGAGATGTTTGTTTACAAACAAGGAACTGCCCTATTAGCATCGTGAACGTATATTAGCCTTATCGATGCGTATAAAATTTTTAAAGAGATAATGACGTCAATTTTTGTGAGATGCATAATTTAACTTTATATATTTTTTTAATGTTCACGTTGAATTAAATGTATTTATTTTTATGTCGAAGGAAAATGAACTCGTAATTTTTTTGGCAACAATTAAATTATAGCTAATGGCTATTTTATTGCTATTAAGAGCTTATTATTTTCATATTTTAATTAATTAAAAGAAAATTATTCGAAAATTCGAAAATCTGACTTCGAAGTATTGTGTTGTCACCGGGTTCTGAGCTACTGTGAAAGTTTCAAATGTCTAGCTAGTAGGGAAGTTAGTTAAAAATAGATTGCAAGATTTGTACCGGACAAACAAACGAACAAGAATCGAAGTTAATAAAAACATAGTAAAATGTAAAATATTTGGAAAGGTGAATACATATAATAAATAATTCTGCAGTAATATAAATAATGCTAACAACTACTATGATAATAAAAACTAATATTACTTCATTTAAACAAAAGACAAATAACTCATGAGTTTCAAATTTATTACTATTCTTATCATTATTATAAACCTTTTCTCTAATGTTTTTGAAACTAATCTACCCATTTATTCGTACGACAGTAACTCAAACAAAAATATTTAGCGATAACTGTCCATGATACGGAAATTTCATTATGATTTAGTACTTATTTGTGATTATTGCGTTTAAAATATTTGAATCTCTTCTATCGTATCCATGTCAAAACTGTAAAAGAGCTGAGTTTAAGCTTATACAAGTAATTATTAGTTTGTACTATGTTTAATACTTTTCAGAGCTACACAGGAATGAGTTAAGAACTGTGTAACTCATTAACTTCATGAATAAAAACCTAGTAAACAAACAAACATTGTTCTTGTAATTTTCTATAACTTTTCTATGAGTTAAAATAGCTATTATCATTATCATTATAGAATTGATGAAATTATTGAAGCGTCTGACGGCATTATGGTTGCTCGTGGTGATCTAGGAATTGAAATTCCCACAGAAAAAATTTTCCTGGCTCAAAAGATGATGATAGCCAAATGTAACATAGCAGGAAAACCTGTTATATGTGCCACGCAAGTAAGTTTATTTCAAGCAATATCAGTATAAGTACAAGGCAATACAATTTTGACAAGATTTCAAACCATGTAGTATAATAATTGGTAACACAAAAATATTTTTTATAGCATGTATGGAATGGGTTTTGATGTATTATATACAATCTTTTTACAATTTACTTTTATTTATTTATTTATTTTACGACATATACTAAGGAAAATATTAAAAAATCTTATTTTGGAATTGTGATGCATTTACGCGTTTTAAGATTTCCTGAATTCTTTTTAGCTAATTATACTATAATTTTTGTTTATATATATGTGTATGCATGTATTGTGTGTGCGTGTGCATATGTATGAAGAAACACGATAGCGTCTAAATTGAATTCCACTGAGCTTAAATTTGAATGGTATGTTATAGGACACCGACGCGTGGATTAACAAAATATACAGTACTGGAAAAAAAAAAAAAAAAGGTTAAGACTAACTGAAAAGTTGCATTATTCTTACAAATGTACATTGAAATTTTATGCAAATTTAAACACAATGTAAAAAGTGGCAATTTCAATTATATCTATAAAAATATTATAAAAACTTAAGCAATTTTGTATTAAAACTTTGTTCAATGTAGATAGCTGGAAAAAATATTAATATCGCATAAGATATTATGTAACTAACTGCTAATATTCAAAAACTTACCCTTCTATTCAACTAATTTACTCATTCTTAAAGTTATAGAATTTTTCTTTTCTTTCTTTTTCTTTTTTAAGTGTCTTTTGAGATGCTTCTCTAGCTGTTTTCAATGGCCATCTTAAGCTCACCTTTGGCATTGAAAGTTTCCCATTTTCATAAACGTTACGCTGAAGAATGCCCTATAAATTTTCTGTTGGGTTCAGATAAGGAATTCATGATGGCCATTTAAGCAGTTGGACATGATTAACTTAGAACCAAGATTTTGTGGATGTGAATGGACGCACTATCCTGCTGAAATATATGCTTACCAAATGTTATCAGAGGTGCCTTTGGCAATAAGTTTTTTGCAAGGATATCTTGATAAGCTTCTAAATTTATTTTTGTTTTCAGGTAAGCAATTGGTGTTGTTCTGTTGGCATTGAAAACGCCCCAAATCATCACAAAGTCATCTGACACTTTGAGAAAAAAGATAGTTCACCCCGAAGATCATGTCAGAAGTCTTTAAAACCATCCAGCTCATCAAAATTATTTTATTATTTTATTTTATTTTTTTCATAAAACAACGCTTGGCCATTTATTCCCCAAAGCAACATGTTTCTTTGCAAACTTTATGTACACCATTTTGTGTCTCTTACTTAGAGGGGGTTCATTTTACTAAATTTTGCATTTGATTTTTTTAATAACACATCGAGTACAGTTCGATTAGTCTGATAAAGCTTCAAATCATCTACAATTTGAGAAGAAATCTATTTTCTTTTTTTTAATTATTATTATTATTATTATTATTATTATTATTATTATTTTTTGAGCTGCTCGAATAACAATTGCTCTCACTTGTCAAAGAATTAATGAAGAAGAACATCTTATGTCTTTCCACTGAGCATAATTATCAATATTTTTTGTAAAAAAGTATTACCTACACATGCTAAACTGCTTAATCTTTTAGACATTTAACGAAAATTTAAACCACATTGTTTAAAACTCAGAATTTTCAATAAATCAAGGTTTATTTCCTACCACCTCATATTTTCACAAATAATGAAATATCCGTGTGCTGTCATCTGTGTGACTTGTTAGAGCGGTTCATCAGACAAAAGTAAAATGCTGCAGAAAATAAATAAAATGATAAAAAACACAAAAGTGAGCTTGGCCATATTATTATTATTATTATTATTATTATTATTAGGTTATAGCATGTTATAAAAAACAAAAATTAAATTTCAATTAAAAGGTAATTGCATTAGTCGTAATTTTTTTCATATGTATAATCAAAACTTATTTTTAGTTCCCCATCATACTAGGTATGGGGAACTTAGGTAATCGTGAAGATTTTCGACCTCGGTTTTTTGACTTTTTTACACGTTTTCAGGTGTGAGGAATCCGAAAATGACAAAATTTGTATGGTGTCTGTCTCTAGGGTGTCTGTTAGTGTGTTAGTATGTTAGTGGGTTAGTGTGTTAGTCCATTAGTCCGTTAGTTTGTTAGTCTGTGTACACGATATCTCAAGAACAAATTGTCGCAGAGAGGTCAGATCAGTTTTAAAATATTACTTTCGACACTGGCAAGAACCCTACTCATTGCAACATTCGAATTTAAAAACTTCAGCAGTTATTCGAAATATACGATTTTCTTAACATGGGAGAATAGGACAAAAATTCACTTAAACGTGCATTAAATGGAAACTTTTTGCTGTAAAAATGTCAGACCAGTTTTAAAATATCAGTTTTGATGCCGGAATGAACATCAGTAACTATAAATATGCTACTTTGAAAATTTCGCAAGTTATTGGAAAAGTTACGAATTTCTTAACATGGCAGAATAGAGCAAAATTTCACATAAATGTGAATCTTGAGGGATATTTTCATCGTACAGATGTCAAACCACTTTCAAAATATTATTTAGGATACTGGCATGAACATCATAGACTATGATTTTTCCAATAAACAAATTTCGTAAGTTATTAGAAATTTACGATTTACTTAACATGTCAGAATAAGGCAAAATTGAGCATAAACTTCCATTTTGAGGATCATAAATACATTAGACAACTTCAAAAATTTTATGATATTTGTTTGAACATGATTGAATACAAATATTCTAATAGGAAAATTTCGTAAATCATTCGTAATTTACGATTTTATCAACATAGCGAAATTGTAAATTTTTCATATAAATATGAATTTTGAGGATTATTGCATTGGAAATAGTAGCATGAAAACTAAAAAATGGAATATACCCTAATAAAATAAATTAATTATTTAGAATAAGATAATTATATCGAAGTGAACGGTGGATAGCTTATTAGGCGGGGATTTCATTCTGTCATTGTATCAAGCTCTGGTCAAATTCATTTCTTTTAACATTATTATAATATGTCTCGTATTAGAAATTTATGAGAACATAAATATGATGGGGAACTGAGCAGAGTCCACCTATGCCAACTAGTTTGTATTATATTTGAATTTGCTTAAAACTCGAATAAGCAATGACAAAAATAATTAAGTTTCCCGCTTGGCTTTGACATTTTTTTCTAACACAGTAGTTCTTTTACAAGGACACAAAATAAAATTCTTAAACATTACAGTCTATGGACCCAAATTATTTGAAGTGTATTTAAATAATATTACATTATGTAAAACAGAAAGAAATGATAATACAACATTATATTTCTAAAGTATGATCTTTTATGGGAAGTTATGCGCGTTATTTCTTTTACAGAGATACATGAAAGAGCTTACCTAAGGGGTAATTATCTCAAGTACATTAAAGTAATTAAAACAGAAGGAATTTTATATGTTTTCGAATTTCGGGAGAGAATAGTTGTTACTAAAAATTGCTGGCTTAGCATTTACAATTCTGTTACAGGGACGCACATAGTAATCTAGATAAATTATAGTCCAAATATAACGAACTGGGGAAGAAATACCCCAAAACACCCTATTGTGCTTTTCACTTTTGGATATTTACTACATTATTAGTGATTTAAAATTGTTTAAATGCCTGGTAACATTTAAATGTTTGAAAAGTAGAGTGAAGTCAAGCAGTTATTTATTTTATTTATTTATTTATTTTTTTTTTGGTTATATTAAAATCATAGGAAATGTGATATATTTTATTCACTACAGTTTTGTATAGATTGTAAATAAAAATCTATTGAATCCTTATTAAAAAAAAAAAAAAAAAAAAAAAAAAAAAAAAACTAATACAAGAAAGAATAATAAAGCAAATAACTAATAAATTTGTCAAAAAAGTTGCTTATATTTAAACTTTTTTCGACGAAAATACGAAATTTGAATGTCGGAAATTAAATATATTTTATAGAATGGCAAAACCTTCCATTGTGTTTATATTTACTGTAGATTGTCTTGTTCAAATTTTTTTAAATATTTTTGATAAACTTTCATTTTTTTAAATATACCTTTCAAATACATAATATTCTAATTTTGAAAAATGTAAAAGCTATTACACAAAAGTTTATTAAACATTACGGATTTCACAATTAATTTGACACAATGAGCGTGAAGGAAATTTCCGAATAAGACATATTAAACCGCCTATTATATGTGAAGCAACAAACTTCTCAATTGTCGTTCTCACATTTCTTTGAAATGTTTTCAGTAGAATACGTATTTAATTAATATTGCATTGACTACAGCGTTATTAAAATTGAAATGCATTTTGGTTTCAGATGTTGGAGAGCATGACTAAAAAACCGAGACCAACCAGAGCAGAAAGCTCAGATGTTGCCCATGCTGTTGTGGATGGAGCAGATTGTGTCATGCTATCCGGAGAATCAGCTAAAGGAGCTTATCCAGTAATTACTGTACAAACTATGCGAGACATATGTATCGAAGCAGAAGCAATACTTTTAAATAAAAGTATTTTTAGTGACCTTTTACTGAAAACGGATGTTCCAGCGGATAATACAACTACTGTAGCCATAGCCGCCGTAGATACTTCCTTAAACTGCTTTGCTTGTGGAATAATTGTTTTAACTACAACTGGAAAGTAAGCCAATTTACTGTTGCTTTGATATATGAGTCAGACCTTTTTTGACTAATATTAATAATGTTTATATAGCTACAGCAGACCAAGGGCCCGAATAACCGTCTAAGAGAAAGCATCATAGTTGAGGGGCCTCAATAAATTCTTTAAATAAAGACACACAAAGACAATTTGAAAAAATTATAAATTGTCATTAAATGCAATGTCATCTAATTCTATCTAAATACGTTTTTAAACACAAAACTTAATTAGATTAAATTGGGTAAAATGTACACAAGTTATTTTGTATAACATTACTTGTACATTTTCGTATCACACTGCAAATTGACTAAAAAGCTGAATTCTGAATGCTATATAAAATATACCCGAACTAGTGACAAAAAAAAAAATTATTTAAAAAATGCAGAAAATTCATGCATTCCATTAATTGAAGTCATATGATCTATCTAGAGGTAATTGTTATGCACTTGGTTTCGAGTGTACTGTGACTCTTGATTATCAGAATCGTTAATGACAAATACTTTCGTTGTAAGTTAAAAAATTCATTTGGTAACATTCCTCCCAAAAATTTCAGGGAACATTTATGTATAGTTGTTTCCTCTAAAGTCTACTGTGTATGAAAACTAAGATTTCGAAGATTATTTGACGCGCTGTTTTAAACAATCGTAAAGAATTGGTTATCGTTATTTAAAAAGAAAACTAGATGCGTTCATGAGATATAAGTTATGTAACTTGTTGGCCCTTATTTCATTTAATTTTTGGGGTTTTCAAAATTCAGAAAGGAAGCACGTATTTCTAACGCTTTGACACTACTTAAGTGGTGGTTGAGATTGAGAGAGTTTTACGTTGCATTACAGCGGCGTAATGGGCAATTGGCGACTGTCTTGGATATACTCCATGGGGTAGTCCGGAGACATGCCATCACAATTCTAAAGCTCAGAGGTGAGGATGGCTCCCTTGTTTCAAAGGTATAAATTTTACAGAACAAGAAGGCAGTGCAATCACGACGGATTTTATGTGCATCGATAATATTTAAAACCTTCACCAGACAAAATCAAAAATTTTATAAATTCGCTGTGAAAAACGTTTCAACATAACTTTCCTTTTTGCTTTACACGTTTTGAAGTCCCCTGAATCCAAAAATCATGTTTTTAGCGGTTGATCTCTCTCTCTCTCTCTCTCTGTGTGTGTGTGTCTGTTTGTCTGTCTGTTATCAGCATATCTCAAGCAGCAGAAAGTCCAAACTTGGTATTCTAAATGTGTATCATATAGGGATGATACACTGAACTTTTCGTTGAGATGAAACTAATGGTTCGTGTACAGAGACTCCCAAGATAATTCAAATACATTACGTCTATGGGGGAAATTGCAGGTAAGTAGAATTTAACGTCTATAGATTACACTAAACTAAATGAAACAAATATATATTTTTTATATGCGTAAAAACATGTTTCATGTAGAATATGATATGGAAATCTATCATTGTTCGTTTACAGGGCTACACATAGAAGTAGATTATACTGCAACAATGCTTGAAAATTGATGAAAGTGTATTTCAGGTTGTGCGTGTGTTATTAATATAGGATTATATTTAAGTGCACCATGTGGTGTGTATATCTTCAGAAGATATACAGGGCTGCCAATAATTAAGCCATAATAATCTTTTTTATTGTTAGTGAAAGTGCTTTACTATGATATTTTACCATGTCCAGGAAAGCTGGTCAGGAATTGAAATTAATTCCTAATAGCCATATGGTAAATAATGTAGTTTTTAAATTAAATATTCATCGCTTGGTTTTTCGTATATTTACACATTTTGAGGCTTCCTGAATACCGAAGTCAAATTTTTAACGTTTGATCTTTGTCTGTGTCTCTTAAAGAAAATTAAAAACAAATAATTTCAGGCAACTCAAATGTTGTATTTTGAAGTTAATACGTTTGTTACTAGGAAAGTTTGGTCAAGATTGATAAGTTTCAAGGAATGTCGCGTGTGAAAGTTGTCTGGATAATTTAAAATGAACTTTTGAAGTTAATAAGAGATTTGAATTCTATATAAATGTAGGTACAATAATCAAACAGGGGTTGAGGGAGGCGGTACCCCCCCCCCCCCCACACACACACACACAAAATTATTTGTCAGATAAAGCTGTTCGGAAACCTAATTTGAATTGTTATAACAGAAGTTTACATAACAGTACTCGTTATCTTACTCCTTAATCTACAATCTAATTTTAGGATATTAAATTTAGCATAATAAAAACTTCAATGATAAATTTAAAGTTAATGGGATTTATTAGTGTCAGCTAAAATAAAGTAATAATAATCTTGAATATATATATATATATGAAAGAAAAGCGTAACTACGATTTTTAGAAACCAAAAATTAATAAAACTGCATAAAAGTATACTATTAAAAAGAAATAAAAGAAGCATCGTTTTACTTGCCCTTTTTTTAACCACGTAGTAAAATTGGCTTTAACATTTAAAATCTTCAAAATAACTGAAAGTAGTTTTTAAGCAATTGAAAAACCTTAAAAAATGAAAAATTCATTATTTTTATCAAAAAAGTTTTAATACATTTTTTTTCTTTCATAGCTATGATTTAAAAATTATGTATAATTTAAAAAATATATGTATATATTTACAGCTTTGTTTTCTTTTATAGATCCGCTTATGAAATAGCGAAATATCGCCCTCGATGTCCAGTAATAGCAGTCACCAGAGACGATTTAGTTGCAAGACAATCGTTGATGTTTAGAGCCATAATACCACTTCTGTATACCGGTAAACCTTACTCTCAAATTATTACATGCAATTCGCATTTTTAAATTCATTGTTTAAATATAAATTTAAGTAATTTTTTCTTTTTCTTTTTTTTTTTTTTAACAGTAAAAGCTTTTTATTGTAGAGACCTAAAAAGCATAAATTTAAAATTTATTCTTGCAAAGACATGCTATTTAAAAGAGACATGCTGAAAAAAAGACATGCTGAATAAAAGCAAAGACAAATAAAAGGAAATATTGCAAAGACATGCTTAATAAAAAATTTCTAAATTGAAATTTCGTGGTCTATGGAGTTGAGCTATGATTATTATTGTCTCAGCTGATATATCTGCGTTTGCAGACTCGGTGACTTTGCCAACGAATATTATGTGAGAAATGCCTAGCTGGTTGTCAGCCAGGGTAGCTCAGTGGTAGAGCATCCGTGCGTTAAGCGGAGGTGCTCGGGTTCGATTCCCGCCTCTGGTATTTTTCACATAGTTGGTAAATAAAAATATCAACCTTTACACTCCAACTTACTTAAAAATAAGATTTCTATATTTATCTTTAAAATTTTCTTATTGTTGAAACTTTTCTTCTTCTTATTTTCTTTTTTTATAGCATGTAAGAATAAATTTTTACTTTATGATTTTTAGGTCTCCACTATAAGAAGCTTCTACTGTTTAAAAAAAAATGTTTATTTATTTATTTATTTTATTTATTTATTTATTTATTTTTTTAGTTACACACACACACACAAAAAAAAAAAGTTTCTCAAAAATTTAATAAATTTTTCTTACGATACTGTGTAGACACTGAAAGATTTTCTTTTATCAGTTGACAACTTTTCTATTAATTATCTCCAAAAATTAACTCATCGGCCCTTGGAGGATCGAGCCAACAACCATCGCGTTATCAGTATGACACTCTAGTCAAAAGTCATAGAACAAGCCAGGAAAATGCAACAAATGCATATAAAGAAAGAAAATTGTTCTCGGATGCTTTTTCAAAATATTTTCAATATTTAAGATTTTTAATATCTCTTGCAAAAGTAAAATATCTATATTTCTCTTTGAAATTTTCTTATTGTTGAAACTTTTCTTATTATTTTCTTTTTCTATAGCATGTAAGAATAAATTTTTGCTGTATGATTTTTAGGGTTCCACAATAAGAAACTTCCATTTATTTTGTTATTTTATTTTATTTTATTTATTATTATTATTATTATTATTATTATTATTATTTGTTTACTTAAATTTTTATTTTGTGCGTTTTAGTATCTAAAAAAATGCTTCTTAAAAAAACTAATGAAAATTTCATAGAATACTGTGCAGAAAATTAAAGATATTTCTAATCAATTGATATCTTCTCCTCTAATAATTATCTGCAACATAGTAGCACATCGGCCTTCCAGGATCAAACCCACGACCATCGCTTTATCAATATGACGCTCTATCCAACTGAGCTAACGAATGACGGAAAAAGCTGCTTACATTTGCATTAAAGAGGAGGCGCCTTGTTTTTTAGCGCGACACACAGACACGATGAGGAAAATCCAATTTCAATAAAAAGTTTCCTATATACATATATATATTCACTTAAAATTTTATTTTATGCTTTTTAATAACTAAAAAAGAGTTTCTTAAAAAACTCTTTAGGTACTGTGTAGACGATGAAAAATTCCTTTTATCAATTGACACCTTTTTTATTAATTATCTGCAAAATTTACCACATCGGCCCTTCGAGGATCGAACTCACGATCATCACGTTATCAACACGACACTCTAACTAACCGAGCCAACAAGTGATGAAAAAGACTGAAAATTTATATACATGTTATACGTCACCGTCACACACTTTATAAACTTCAGAGAATCTAGCACTTTCTGTTCTTTTTACAGGGACAAAATGCAAATTTCTTTATAATTGTGGCATATGGGTTTTATGGGGACAAAATTAAAAATTGTTCATCATTAAGACCTATAGGCAGGCCCTGACTAACGGCAGGGCATACGGGGCAAATGCCCTGGGCCCCCCTTCTGGAAGGGGCCCCCCTACAGGCGTATGCAGAAATTCTACAACCTAAAGAGCTCTTATGCCAGCAGTATAGGCTTGCCCCGGGGCTCCAGGTAGTCTAAGTCGGGCCCTGCCTATAGGCTTAAATTATTTAAAGTGCAATAGCGTCTAAATGCCTTATCCGATAGAGCTGAAAATTTATATAAATATTATAAGTCACTGTTGCACTAACGATAAGCAGTTTGGTGAATCTAGCATTTATAGGTTTTTACAGGGACACAATGAATTATTCTTTATCATCATGATCTACGTGTTTGGTAAAATAGCGTTAAATTAAACATTGTGTACTATATAAAGAAATAATTACAAGATAAAAAGAACTTTTTATATACCATGTTTTTAAATTTTCTGTTGAATCATATAAACACTACCGCAGACAGCGGGAACCCGGAGAAATTGGATACAAGTATTAAAAAAATTCATTGCTATCGTGTTTTGAGCCATAATAAAAGTTTCAAATGGCTATCTAGCCGGGATGTTAGTTAAAAATTTATTGCAAGCTTTGCACTGGTAACGCTGCCGAAGGCAGCAGGGTCCCGAAGAAATTGGTTAAAAATATTTTTAAAATGCATTTTCACCGTATTTTGAACTATTCTGAAAGTTTCAAATATCTAGCTAGCCGGTAGTTAGTTAAATAAATTTTCTGTTGAACCATATAAACGCTGCCGAAGGCAGTAGGGACCTGAAACAGTTCACTAAAAGTATTTAAAAAAATGTATTGTCACCATGTTCTGAGCTATCCGGAAAGTTTCAAATGTTTAGCTAGTCGGGAAGTTAGTGAAAAAGCGATTGCAAGCTTTGTACTGGTAGCGATGCCGAAGTCAACAGGAACTTGAAACAGTTGGTTAAAATATTTAAAAAATGCCTTTTTACCATGTTCTGAACTATTCTGAAAGTTTCAATTGTCTAGCTAGTCGGGAAGTTAGTTAAATAAATTTTCTGTTGAATCATATAAATGCTGCCGAAGGCAGTAGGAACCTAAAACAGTTGACTAAAAGTATTTTAAAAAATGTATTGTCACCGTGTTTTGAACTATCCTGAAAGTTTCAAATGTCTAGCTAGTCAGAAAGTTGGTGAAAAATCGATTGCAAGCTTTGTACTGATAACGCTGCCGAAGGCAGCAGGAACTCAAAACAGTTCGCTAAAGGTATTAAAAAAATGCATTTTCACTGTGTTCTGAACTATTCTGAAAGTTTCAAATGTAGTCGGGAGGTTAGTTAAAAATCGATTGCAAGATTTGTACTGGACAAACAAACAAAGAAATATACAAACGAACAAGAATCGAAGTTAATAAAAACTAAAAAGATGGTAAAATACCCAAACACCCTATTATAATTTTCTCTTTTGTTTATTTAAAAACTCCTCTTACTCTACTTTATCTACAAAATCGTTAATTACTCAATGTTTGGAAAGTCGAGTGGAGTCACTCCAGATTTTTTAGAAAATTGGTCAATATATATATAATATCCAAAAAATAGTCAATTTTGTTCTCAATATTACAAAAAAAAAAAAAAAAAAAAAAAAAAAAAATTGTTAAAAACGAAAAAAAAATCGATAACTTTACTTTAAATAATCGCAGATCGATGTTTCAACCATTCGTTTTAGGGATATTGGCGAGCTCTTTCAAAATATACCCATCATGAAAATTTACTCTCCTCGAGAGGGGACTTCCCCCCCCTCCCCCCCCCCCCCCCCAGGGAGCGAGGCGAGCTCTAACAGACACAATTTTTTTTTTCCAGTTGGCTATCTCTATTACAAATAATTCTTTTAAATTTCATAATGATTATTAAAAAATAATTCTCTTTATTCACATTTATACAAAATTTTGCCCTATACCACCATGTTAAAAATTTAGAAAAGGCGGGATGGCAATGCAAGCCTTTGGACAATTTTTACCAAAAGTTGATAGGCACTAATTTATGTTAATGTGTAACTACATACCAATTTGTATGAAATTCTGTGCAGTAGTACCTGAGATACAGTTGTCACAAAATTTTGTCACACACACACATACAGACATTTTCTAAAAATGGTCAAATCGTGTTCTACAGCTCTCAAAACATGTAAAACCATCAAAAACCCGAGTACGAAAATTTTTACGAATCCAATACTTTCTTCTATTGAATATAGAAGAAAGTAATAATCACCGTACTATTTATTTATGGACACAAAGTGCACACATTGCTCCACTGAGGTGAATGCTATTTTAACAGTTTATCTAAAGGGACAAAAATCTTTGTATTTTAATTTCTTGTGGGACATGAGCTACAAAGTAAATGATCATTTTGTGAAACAACAAGGCCTACTTTCACTTGGATAGCACAATTAATACACACAATCACTCATTTTTGTTTTTGAAAGTTCACATAAGTTCTACTACAAATTATGTTACATTCTATGTAACAGTACGGTACAGATATACTGGTATATTATTCTGAGCTCAGTGCTGCTAATGTTTTGATGTGCTACGTCTCATGTTCATGATAAGTATCAATATTGGAGTAATCTGCGATTCTGGATCTTTAGATGCAAAATTGTATTTCAATGCTAAGTAGTGCCCTGTTAACCTTTTATTGATGGTAAAAACATCAGCTGTTATTTTCCAATCTCTTGTATTGTTAGCTTCCCTGATTTGAATCCTAGTGATTTTTGGCTGTGAGACATTGTTAAAGATGGGCTATTGTGATTTTATCTTAACTATTTTTAATCTTATCACAGCATAGCATTATGTGCATAGCTTCCAATAATACACTACTTCCAATACTAAACATGTGATCTGACACTTAGTAGTAAGCAGCAGGAGTAATACATTCAGGAAACAGCAAATTCTGTTTAATGATTTCTAGATCTCAACCCAACTTTTCCTTCTCTATAACCTCTGAAACTCAACTATATTTTGTGTATTTTTTGTCCAGTATTAGTTGATTTTTCGTTTTTTTTTTTTTTTTTTTTTTCAATTTTTGACTTTTTTCTATTTCATAGCTCTTAATTATGTTTTCTATAAAATTATTATAAACCGTATAGTTTTAATTTTTTAAATTGACATTATCATTTTTTATGTAAGTGTGTATTAAATAAAATCCCCTTCATCTGAAGATGCCATTGCCCAATTTTCCTGAAATTCCATTGTATAGACTAAACATAAATATTTATATATAAATCATTATAATAATAATTAAAATAAATAAATGAAAAGAGAAGTTTTGAAGTTTGGAGATCATAATCAGTGAATATATATAAAATTTTTCTGGAATTGTTTTCCAGGAATTAAAAATACCTACATTTATTTACAAAACAAAATTTTCATTGATGTATTGTGCAGTATTAACTTTCAAACATACTTGATATAAAATTGTTTATATACTTTATATTAATGTGAAATTTTTAATTTCTTATAACGTATAAATGTTCATATTCTGAATCACCTTTCATAAAATTTCTTGTAGCTGAAAGATGCCCTAACTGGGTTGAAGATGTGGAGGCCCGCATAATATATGCCATGAATTTTGGTAAAGAAAATAATTATCTAAAAGTTGGAAGTCCTGTGGTTATTGTAACAGGTTGGAAGACAGGTGCTGGAGCAACAAATACTCTCAGAGTTCAAGAAGTTGAATAAAAACTTTTAAATGACTTTTATTTAAATCAAATGCTTTCATACGATAAAAAAAAAAAAAAAAAAATCTATGAAAGAGATAAAAATGTAAAATTACATATATTTCAAAATTTTCTAGCAAAAATCAATATATTTTACACTATAGAAGTGAATAAAAATTCTCTCAGATATAAGAAAAGATATCAGATATCTTATTACATTTAAAATATTATAGAACTGGAACATTTTATTAATGATTGATTGTAATAACATTTTCAGGTTATGAATAAGAGAAAAAAACAAAGTATATTCAAAGAAAAATGTATTTTTAATAATAAGTACAAAGCAGTTAACTGTATTTAGTTTGGTTCCTATGTGAAAAAGAATGTATATTTGTAAAAAATTATTGAATAAATAACTTGAAAAAACAAATTAGTTTTTTAAATGACATTTTAAGTAACTAAGCAATTTGTTTTCTCATAATATAATTTCAAATATTTATTTATGCTGTTTCTCCCATTTTAAGTTTGAAACAATTATCTTTATTTATCATCTGAATAAAAAAGTGCATAATGTTAAAAAAAATGTGTAAATAAAATCAAAATTTGTCTCCTACAGATTTTAGTGGTATCACCTACAATGTCTATTTCATTCCATAGAAATACAAGAAAATGTTTGATAATTTATGAATGGTGCATTACATGTATGAGTGAGTATGTGTAAATCTAAATCAGTCATCCACAAATCTAAATAGTTTTGTTCACAATGACTATTTCTTTGCTTATAAATATAGAAAGCGTTTCATGTTTTATACATATTGCATGATGTTCTTTTCTTGTATTTTTTATTATAATTCTGATTTGTCTTTTATATATATTAATTAAATTCTTTATTTTCATTTTCCAAGAATTGCAACTATATATCTACATCAATAATATTGTAAAATTGTTTCACCCTGCTTTATTCTAGGCTGTTAGTGATATAACTATCTGAAAGCAATAGTATTTGTAAGCGTATAAAATAAAACAAAAATAAATAAATAAAACAGAAATCTATTACACTACCTTTCTATAAATGTCTGAACACTTTCAATTTCAGACGTTTCGTCAAATATCTCAAAAAGTACTTGATGAATTCTCTTGAAACTTCAGGCGTGTGAAGAACATGTTATACCTCATAGTGAAAGTTTTGCCCCGAAAGTAAAAGGGAGACAAGCAAAAGATTAAATAAAAATTAAAACGTTTGGGATCACCATGTAAAAAGTAATGTTTGAAATGTAATCTGGCTATGGGCATGTGATTATGAAACTCCTTATTATCTACTAGCAAGCTACTCCCACTTCACTGGTCACAAAATTTAAATGAATTTTCAAAAGAATTGAATCACTATTTAATTTTTATATCACATTTTGTGCTTTGTAACATAATTAAACATTCCTTTTAAGGATAAAAAGTCAAAATAACATATTACAAACTAAATTAAATATTTCTTCCCTTTTGCACTCATTTTGCAACAATGCTCTATGGTCTTATGTGAATAATTCTCAAAAATGAATCAACAGTTGTTTACAAATTTAATGGATTATGTATGGGAAAAAAGTATGCTGTAATTTAAAAATTGTAGCTCTTAGAACTTCAAAACTGATATTTTTTAAAAAATTATTCATTATTCTTTAATATTAGATTCTTATTTTAAGATAAAAACAATCGAATGATATCACGGTGTGAAACTTTGCAACATAATATCTTTAAATCTAATAACTTGATGTATATAGTTTTCACACAAAAAATGAACAGTTTTTAGAACTCTTTTAAAAAAGTATAACATCAATGCAGTATCTTTTAAAAAATTCATCAGTTTTTACTAAAAAAAAAAAAAAAAAGGCCAACTTTCCTTACCAAAGTAGTCAAATCTGGACCAATCAAAAATAGGAGTGATCCGCTCGGATGTGTTCTGCTGACAAACTCTTTGCATTATGTATATAAATTTTTATAGGGCTACCATATATTCAAGAAGTTATAACGGTTTCTTTAAAAAATTGCAAAAAAAAAGTATCACTTTTTTAGCTAACACGCAAGGTATTAAATCCAGTGCAAAGCCATTTTCAGAAAACTTAATAAGCAACATTAGACATAGCATACTGCAATCAGAATGCAAAAATATTAAATATCTAATGAAATATGAGCATTTTTACTATATAATTTTTAACTGCACATGTACAAGCTTTAACAAAATTTTATTTGCATAATTTAATAGCCAAATGTATTGAGCTACTTACATAAAACCCCCGAAAGAGTATCATGTAAATTCAAAATGTTGTACGCAATAGAATGAATTGCTATTCAGTTCTTCTCAAAAAAATCTAAACTGTAAGGGGTTTTTATAAAAAAGCACCACAGAACTAGCATTTAAAAGTAATAAGTACAAAACCTTGAATAAACATCATAAAATGCAAGAACTTGCAACAATTGTTTTGGGCTGAAAGAACACACGACCCTTCGTCAGGCGAACAAAGTAGGCACGAGTGCTGCAATCAAAGCTTCAATGTTGCTGCTTTGTTTGCAGCACTCATCTTCCTTCAACCCGAAACAATTGTTAAGAGTTCTTGCATTTTATGGTGTTTAGTCAAAATTTTGTACTTATTATAAGAGGTTTTACTCACACTTTTTATTTTGATTTAATCAATAGTAATACAGTGTTCGTTGATTGTAAATAAATATTGATAAAACTCCTGTATCATTTTCTTTATTTTTGAGAATAACTGAAATCCAGTTCATTCTATTGTGCACAACTTTTTGAATTTACATGGTATTTGTTTGGGGTTTTCATAAAAGTAGCTCAATACTGAAATTTCATTAAAACTTGCACATGCATAATTAAAAATTATTTAGTAAAAATGCTCATATTTCATTAGATATTTAATATAGTTGAACCTTGTTAATGTGAACATGGTTAACCTGAATTACTTTTAACATGAACTGTTTTTACAATCCCCTTCAAAACAAATATGAACCATGTTTTTTCACCTTTTAACATGAAATTTTGATTATGATGATTTTTTTTTTTTTTTTTTTTTTTTTTTTTGGGGGGGGGGGGGGCATCCCTTAGAAACATTTCATTGATTAACACAAACAAAAATTCCAAGAAAAGTCCGAAAGTACAGCTTCACTAAAAACTATAAAAGATTTTTGACAACATTTTAAACACAAGTTCTCTTTAAATAGTATCGCTATTTTTTGTAAATATCAAATGTGTCAACGCCTTAGCAATGTTTCGAAGATTGAGTCTTGGGCAAAGTTTCCAAGGAATTCATTTTTCTCTGTATTTAAGTGGATGAAGAGTTATCGCTACAAGCTTAAAGAAATCAAGGCTAAAACTTGCCTTATTTCATTACCAATCCTTTTTATTATTATGAATGAAATCCCCTTCACCCAACCCGAGCTGCTCCAGGGGTGTTTGCATTCCAGATTTTTTATTTTATTTCCCACCAGTAATTACAAATTATATTTTTGGCTATATTTAATTGTTAAACATTACTAGAAAACTATTAATAATATCACTATTAAAAAATTACTGGTGATAAATAAAATCAAAAATTAGGAACACAAACACCCCTGCTGCTCCAATCATCTTCACCCTGCCCGAGCTGCTTAGTACCTCACACATCCATAGCTCTTTCCAATATTTTTTTGCATTTCTTTGCTCACACTTGTTGATTCTGCTAGAGATACCTAGTGTAGTTATATAAATGATTCATGAAAAAAGTCTGAATTTATTACCATAGATTTGTTTAATAAATGGTTTAAACAAGTGGAAAAAAATGAGAGATAAGACAAAATATTTGTTTGATCTATAATAAATATCTGCAATGCTCATTGTGACTTTTCCAGGTTTACAGCCATCCAGCTAGAATTTCTAAACAAGACCTAAAAATTACAAGCATGTGATGAAGGGATTATAAGATGCATAAAAGTTTACTACAGAAAAGAAATTCTTAAGGGGACTCTCTACCTATCGTCTCCAAAAGCTGAAGCCAATGTTATTCTATGGGAAATTTTGCACCATTATAATTCGTTAACTAATACATATTTTTAAATTCCGTTTCACTTTCCAAAAATTCACAACTATAAACAATTTATCGCTTCCTAAAAATTGATTTTTTTTATTTTTAAGATTTCATTTTTGAGCTCAAAAATGAAAAATTTCCCATTGTGAAAATTTTCATTTTACAACCACAAAATAAAATACTAAAATCTTTAAAAAATAATTTTTAGAAAGTGATGAATTGTTTAATAGTTGTGAAATTTCTGAATGTGAAAACGGAATTTAAATATATATATTAGTTAATAAGTTATAATGGGGCGAAATTCTCCATAGAATAACACTGGCTCTGGCTTCTGGGAACGATAAGTGGAGTGGCCTCTAAATTTCTTATATTTTCCATTATTTCATTAGATGCATTAAACACACTCCAATCTGCATGAAAAGAAATATCCATGCACCAATTGTATTCAAAATTGTTTCCGAAAAATAGGATGTTTCTAAGGAGTCTGATTTAAAAATTTGCACTGAAGCAGAGACAATAACTTTCAGTTTTTCAGAAACAAAAGCATGCAGTATCTTTGAGAAATAAATTTTAGTGGGCTACGAAACAGTAATATCAACTTTTGTTACAGTGGATGAATCTGTTAATCAAATTGAATGTTACTATCACAGTAATTCAAAACATAATTTGGGCTGATTTTATAACTTCTGAAACAGATGAAGAAAACTATGATGAATTGTCAGAATGAATTAAAAGATTTCAACAGAAAGAAATACAATCTATGACAAATCTATTTTAACCAGAAGTTCGGGGTTCTAGTGCTAGGACGTTTTTCACTCTGAATAAAATTATTCAACTCTCAACCCCAAATTTTTTAAGTGAACAAAAATATTCATATCAAAAGAACTATATTTGATTCTCTAAAAAAAAAAAAACAAGCTTTTTGTGACACAAACATAAAATTCTAAAGAATCATTATTGATGCCACAGATAAATTAAAAGATTTATGAAAACCAACTGTTGACAGAACAAGAAAACAATAACAGATAATAAATATATTTTCAAGATATAATTTTTATTTTTGTGATACTAAACAGGAATTACTTTAATTTAAAGAATAAGTATTATTATTATTTACTTATTATTATTATTATTATTATTGTTATTATTATTTAAATTACTCAAATTACTGATTATTATTATTATAAGTTATTATTACTATTGAGATTATTAATTACTCATTTTCATACTGAAATTATTAATTATTCATCTTCTTTCTGAGATTACTAATTACTCATACTATAATTTCAAATAAATAGGGTTTGTATTTTTTTTTTTTTTTTTTTTTATGCATTTCCTATGTATGTATTTTTTTCAGTACTTATAATAGACTAGCAGGCTACGCCCGCTTCGCTGGTCACTATTTTTAAATGAATAACAATAATTAATGAATTCTCAAAATTGCATTAATTTTTATCATGTGATAAAAAAAGAGAAAAAAAAATTCTGATCGGGAAAAATGTCGCACCGGGTCCCCACTGCCTTCGGCAGCGTAGACCAGTGCGCTGCGCGTACGTATTCCTTCACCATCCTTATGACTTCTCAAACTTCCATGTTATTACTCATAAACTTTCATTCTCAAGAAAAGGAATTAAAAAATATATCATTTAGCATCGGGTAAAAACTCACACCGGGACGCCACTGCCTTCGGCAGCGCAGACCCATGCGCGCTGCGCGTGCACGTTTGAGGATATACGTGCGCTGTACACGCGTATTCTTTCTCAACTCAAACTTTTATTATTAAGAAAATAAAATTAAAAAAAAATCTTTTATCATCGGGTAAAAACTCGCACCGGGTCCCAAACCCATGCGCGCTGCGCGCCTATTCCCTCCCCACCGTTCCAGCCCCTCCTAATTAACTTGCATATACCAATTTTGAACGGTCTTACTCAATTAGCTGAGATGCAAAAGAAAACCTGATCAGGACACTTTAAATTGTAAATCAGGTGAAATCTCGAATTCCACTTTCGATAATGTAAAAGAACTTTAAAATATCTTTCGAATGATGTATTAGAAATAATTTAATCATAATTAGAATATGAAATATTGAAATTTAAAAATATTACAGCGCCATCTGGCAGTAGAAATTTCTGTAATCTATTGTTCCATTCCAGATCAACAAAGCTTTCAAATGATGTATTACTCATGAAATTATTTTAATTAGTAGATGAGATACAAAAGAAAACCTAATCAGGACACCTCAAAACGTGTAAATCGGGTGAAATCTCGATTTCCATTTTCGATAATGTAAAAGTACTTTAAATTGTGTATCAACTAAAATAAGCTTTCAAATAATGTATTGCTTATGAACTTTTTTTAATTAATAACTGAGATACAAAAAAAAAAAAAAAAAAGCTGATTCAGGACACCTCAAAACGTGTAAATCTGCTGAAAACTTTCGATAATTTAAAAAAACTTTAAAATATCTTTCGAATGATGTATTACAAATAATCTCATCATAATTAGAAATTGAAATAATGAAATTTTGCGGTACAAATTTCTGTATACCACTGTTCGATTCCAAATCAAAAAAGCTTTCTAATGATGTATTACTTATGAAATTATTTTAATTAGTAGCTGAGATACAAAAGAAAACTAATTCAGGACACCTCAAAACGTGTAAATCTGGTGAAAACTTTCGATAATTTAAAAGAACTTCAAAATATCTTTCGAATGATGCATTAAAAATAATTTAATCATAATTAGAAATTGAAATATTGAAATTTGAAAATATTACAGCACCATCTGGCGGTAGAAATTTCTGTAATCCACTGTTCGATTCCAAATCAAAAAAGCTTTCTAATGATGTATTACTTATAAAATTATTTTAATTAATAGCTGAGATACAAAAGAAAACCTAATCAGGACACCTCAAAACGTGTAAATCGTGTGAAATCTCGAATTCCATTTTCGATAATGTAAAAGTACTTTAAAACGTGTATCAAGTCAACAAAGCTTTCAAATGATGTATTACTTATGAAATTTTTTTAATTAATAACTGAAATATAAAAGAAAACTGATTCAGGACACCTCAAAACGTGTAAATCTGGTGAAAACTTTCGATAATTTAAAAGAACTTTAAAATATCTTTTGAATGATGTATTAAAAATAATTTAATCATAATTAGAAATTGAAATATTGAAATTTTAAAGTATTACAGCGCCATCTGGCGGTACAAATTTCTGTATTCCATTGTTCGATTCCAAATCAAAAAAGCTTTCTAATGATGTATTACTTTTGAAATTATTTTAATTAGTAGCTGAGATACAAAAGAAAACTGATTCAGGACACCTCAAAACGTGTAAATCTGGTGAAAACTTTCGATAATTTAAAAGAACTTTAAAATATCTTTCAAATTATGTATTAAAAATAATTTAATCATAATTAGAAATTGAAATATTAAAATTTTAAAATATTACAGCGCCATCTGGCTATACAAATTTCTGTATTCCACTGTTCGATTCCAAATCAAAAAAGCTTTCTAATGATGTACTACTTACGAAATTATTTTAATTAGTAGCTGAGATACAAAAGAAAACTAATTCAGGAGACCTCAAAACGTGTAAATCTGGTGAAAACTGTCGATAATATAAAAGAACTTTAAAATATCTTTCGAATGATGCATTAAAAATAATTTAATCATAATTAGAAATTGAAATATTGAAATTTGAAAATATTACAGCGCCATCTGGCGGTAGAAATTTCTGTAATCCACTGTTCGATTCCAAATCAAAAAAGCTTTCTAATGATGTATTACTTATAAAATTATTTTAATTAGTAGCTGAGATGCAAAAGAAAACCTAATCAGGACACCTCAAAACGTGTAAATCGGCTGAAATCTCGAATTCAATTTTCGATAATGTAAAAGTACTTTAAAATGTGCATCAAGTCAACAAATCTTTCAAATGATGTATTTTTTATGAAATTTTTTTAATTAATAACTGAGATGTAAAAGAAAACTGATTCAGGAGACCTCAAAACGTGTAAATCTGGTGAAAACTTTCGATAATTTAAAAGAACTTTAAAATATCTTTTGAATGATGTATTAAAAATAATTTAATCATAATTAGAAATTGAAATTTTGAAATTTTAAAATATTACAGCGCCATCTGCAGGACAAATTTCTGTATTCCACTGTTCGATTCCAAATCTAAAAAAGCTTTCTAATGATGCATTACTCATGAAATTATTTTAATTAGTAGCTGAGATACAAAAGAAAACTAATTCAGGAGACCTCAAAGCGTGCAAATCTGGTGAAAACTTTAGATAATTTAAAATAACTTTAAAATATCTTTCGAATGATGTATCAAAAATAATTTAATTGCAATTTGAAATATCGAAATTTTAAAATATCTGGCGGTAGAAATTTCTGTAATCTACTGTTCAATTCCAAATCAACAAAGCTTTCAAATAATGTGTTACTTATGAAATTATTTTAATTAGTAGCTGTGATACAAAAGAAAACCTAATCAGGACATTCTAAAACATGTAAATCACGTGAAATCTCTAATTCCATTATCTACGGTAGTTTTATTAATGGAAGTAAAAAGAAAAATAAATATTTTTTATTTCGCCAAAACCTATATATATACCACAGTAGTCGGGTAATGGAAGTAAAAAGAAAAAGAAAAAGTATTTTTTAGTTCCTTCAAATGTATTTTGTTGCTATGGAAACTCCTATCCTCTATTGAAAGATAGATTACGTGTTAGAATAAAATTTAATTAGCAATTAAAATGTAACTGCTTTGTTTATTAATGAAATTTGATGAAATTTTAACTGCAGGTTGTTTTTGTGCTGAATAGGTTGTATATTAAGTGTTGTGTACGAAAAAGAAAATTTGAAGCACTTTGAAATTTGCAATTTTTAACCCCAGTTAAAGATCATGTGACATTAATGACTTGCACATGTTTTTTTCCCATTAGAGACAGTGGTTAAAATCGTCTGCTGAATGCTGATAGAATGCCTCTTTTTAAGCAATAAGGATTTTTGGTCATTTTCGCGATCGATATGGGTCAGCATTTTAATTAATATCTCCGACGAAACTAATTAAGATTTTTAAATTCTGTTTTGAGGAAAACATCGGAAAGGCTCCAGAGCATCTGTATGTCAATTCTTGTACTTCTGCGTTCAATAGGGGCTGAACGTATAAAAGAACAGACAGACAGACAGACAGACAGACAAACCTTTCCATTTATTATTATAAGATTAGCTTCTGAGTTACTGATACCATGAATTACTGATAACGTGATAACATGAAAAAATTTTTTATCCCCCTTGAGATTCACATTAACGAGGTTCAACTGCATTTTTGTGTCCTGATTGCAGTATGCCGTGTTTAATGTAATATGTCAAGTTTCCTGAAAATGGCTTTGCAGTGGTTTAATACCTTGCTTATTATAGTTTTAAAAAAAAGTGACAAACTTTTTTGCAATGTTTTAAATAAATCGTTATATCTCTATGAATATATGTGGTAGCCTTATAAAAATTTATAGAGATAATAAGAGGAAACCTCATAATGACATGCTACAGCCAGATCGCATTTCAAGTAGCACTTTTTAAAGGATGATCCCAAACATTTTCATTTAATTTTTTACTGATCCCCCTTTTGCTTTCAGGGTAAAACTTTCATTGAAATATATGAGGTATAACATGTTCTTTACACTCCTGAAGTTTCAAGATGGTATGTCCAGCACTTTGAAAACTAAATGGCATAGGTGGACTCTGCTCAGTTCCCCACCATATTTATGTTCTCATAAATTTCTAGTGGAAGCATATTATAATATAATCATGTTAAAAGAAATGAATTTGACCACAGCTTGATACAGTGACAGAATGAAATCCCCGCCTAATAGGCTATCCACCATTCACTTCGATATATTTATCTTATTCTAATCTATTAATTTATTTTATCAGAGTCAATTCCGTTGTTTAGTTTTCATGCTACTATTTCCAATGCAATAATCCTCAAAATTCATATTTATATGAAAAATTTACAATTTCGCTATGTTGATAAAATCGTAAATTACGAATAATTTACGAAATTTTCCTATTAGAATATTTGTATTCAATCATGTTCAAACAAATAGCATAAATGTAATTTGAATTTGTCTAATGTATTTATGATCCTCAAAATGGAAGTTTATGCTCAATTTTGCCTTATTCTGCCATTTTAAGTAAATCGTAAATTCCAAATAACTTACGAATTTTTTAAATTGGAAAAATCATAGTCTATGATATTCATGCCAGTATCCAAAATAATATTTAAAAAGTAGTTTGACATCTTTACGATGAAAATATCCCTCAAGATTGACGTTTATGTGAAATTTTGCTCTATTCTGCCATGTTAAGAAATTCGTAATTTTCCAATAACTTACGAAATTTTTATATTGGAAAATTCATAGTCATTGATATTCATGCCAGTGTTCTAAATAATATTTCAAAAGTAGTCTGACATCTTTACGATGAAAATATCTCTCAAAATTGACGTTTATGTGAAATTTTGCCCTATACTGCCATGTTAAGAAATTCGTAAATTTCCAATAACTTGCAAAATTTTCAAAGTAGCATATTTATAGTTACTGATGTTCATTCCGGCATCAAAACTGATATTTTAAAACTGGTCCAACATTTTCACAGTAAAAAGTTTCCATTTAATGCACGTTTAAGTGAAATTTTGTCCTATTCTCCCATGTTAAGAAAATCGTAAATTTCTCATAACTTACGAAGTTTTTTAATTCGAATGTTGCAAATGAATAGGGTTCTTGACGGTATCGAAAGTAATATTTTAAAACTGATCTGACCTCTCTGCGATCATTTGTTTGTGAAATATTGTGTTAACAGACTAACAAACTAACAGACTAACACACTAACAGACACCCTACAGTCAGACACCATACAAATTTTGTCATTTTCGGATTCCTCACACCTGAAAACGTATAAAAAAGTAAAAAAACCGAGGTCAAAATTTTTCACGATTACCTAAGTTCTCCATACCTATAGTATGATGGGGAACTAAAAAGTCGAAAATCAAAAGAGTCTGGCCATTAATAGAAAGGTAATGTACACACACTGGCCAATGAATTAGAAACCTTAGATTAATATTTTATTGGACCTCCTTTTGCACATTGGACCTTCTTTAGCACATATAACATGGGGGGCATTGGTTCGATAAACTTATGGAATGCATTTACTTTCACAGGATATCTTACATTGATTACACAGACTTTAAGATCTAGTGAATTCGATAGAAGAGGGGACTGCTGTTGGATTGTACTTTCTAACACATTCCAAAAATTTTCTATTGGATTAAGATCTGGATTTTGCAGCAATAAAGGAAGCTATTGGAAGTCAGCCTTGTGTTCATTGACTAAATCTCAAAATGATTCTGGCACGATGTCATCGTATTATCGTCCATGAAGTATAGCCATCTTTGAAACAAAACTGTAATATTACAAGATGCACTTGATCTCCCAATATGTCCGGGTACTGCATGGCTTTTTGTATACCCTCAAGTAACACCAGGAAACCACTACCATAGCAGCAGAACATTCCCCATACCATGTTACTAAAGTTTTGTATACTTACACCGATAGCGAGCATTTGTAGATCTCTTACAGGTTTCTAATTCATTGGACAGTGAGAGTGTATTTGTATACTGTTTTATTACAGAAACCAGTAACTTTAAAAGAAAAAATGTTTAAATTATAAGCTTAGGATACCTAATAAATTAAATATTTTAATGCGTGTAAATATTAAAAACTGATAAATTATTTTTCTTTTCATAATGAAGGTATACTGATGGGTGACACAATAATGCAACACTTTCGAATTTAGATATGGAAGTAAAAAGTATGTTATAGTGGTAAAGATTTCAGTAGGATTCATTCTTTTAAATTTTTTATAAAATCATCGATGGAACTGAGGTTACGGGTAAAATTTCACAGTGGATATCCCGATAGACCTATCACAATTTCTATATTTGAAAAATGTACACACATATACTGCAACTACTGTATTAGAAAAATAATAATAAGTGTAGCTTTCTTTACTTGACTCTTAATTATTATTATTAAATATTTTAGTTTAAGTCATGTACATTAAATCTGCTTCATTTGTTTAAAAGATTTATAAATAGAAAAAAAAAATATATTTTTTAGTTTGAAATTACCTATAATATGCAAAAATCAACACAAATCTGCACAACCTTCAGTCCTAAGGTGTGCAGATTAGTGGTGGTCTGTATTTTGATCTATTGCAATTTTTGACGTATTTTTAAACTTATGAGTAAACTGACACAATAACGTTGAAATCTATTACAAATTCTAAATGTATGGTATTGATGATATTTTTTCACAGAAATGAAAACAAACAAACTACAGACTCAAGTGCTTTTATTTAGGCTTGGGTGTATTTTTTGAAACATACAAAGAGTGACAAAAGAGACAGTAACATTGATCCCATTCATTTACTGAATACAGATCACGCAGCTTTCTCTGTCACACAGGGCTATCAATCAGGTCTAGGTATGGAGCTGGATTGCTTTTGAAGTTTCACATCAGAAGAAGCCACAGAATTAGAGCCACAGTTGGAAAAATATTTTCACTACATTCATGCATTTACCATACAGAACAATTAGTTTATCGTTTTAAAAGCACATGGTACAATACACTTGCATTTTTTTTTTCTTTAATGATAATTAGCAAAAAACCAAATATCTTCATCTCCATTGTACAATCTAAAGTAAAACTATTCACATTTGTAACATTCATTAAAGTTGCTACTTTGATACTTAAAATTTTTAAAAACCAATAAAAATTTATATAATCTGACAAACTTCAATTATATAGACATTTTGCAAACCCTTTACAAATATGTAAGTTCCCATATCTTATCAGAATTTAGATAAAGAAAAATATATAATTAAAATTCTAATTAAGGTTAATAAATATTTTTTTTAATTAAAACTATATTTAATAAAATTCAAACATTTAAAAATAAAATAGTGTAAACATAGATATAATAAATGATTTTAAAAAAATGATAAAAATTAATTTATAACTATATTAAAATCTAATAATAATAATTTGTTCTTCTTTAATTAAAAAAATTTTTACATTACTAAAATCAAAATAAAAGCAAAAATTAAAATTACAAAAATAAAAATAAAAATCTAAATGAGATTTCTGAAGGCATTAAAATATAAAGCATAGATTCTTTAAATGCTACAATACACATATAGTACATAATACACCACAGGTAAAAATTTAATTTCGTAACAAATGAAACTTTATAAAATACACCAATTTTTCATGAAAAATTTTTTTAACTACATTTTCTTAAAGAGTACTTTAACATTGCTCCCTTATCCTGGATATGACGTTCTCAAAAAAAGAATTCAACTAATTACTTTGTACTTCATCTCCTTAAAATATTAGTTGGGAAACTATTATCTATACATATCTATTTAAGCTAATACACATCAATTTGGAAAAATATCTATTGGATACACATCATCATTTTGAAATTAAAAATCCATTAAATAATAATAATAATAATATTGAAAACTATATGCTACTTATAGCTAACGCTAACATAATACTTAATTTTCTTAAGAAACAGATAATATATAATTAATGAATTTAATCCCATGTTTTTAAATGCAAATATCATTTAAAGCTAGAAAAATGTTTGATACATTAACTTTTTACCTTAATTATATATTGCAAAAATATACCTAAATATTACAATATTTTAATAGTTGAATTTGAAATAATTAATATTAGAAAATTTAATCAAAAACTTTATCAGAAATTCTAAAAGCTTCATTATGTGCAAATAAATATACATATGTACAAATATTATTAATATACAGTAAAATAACTAGCAACAATAGCTTGAAAAATGAGTAACACACGTATTAAAAAATAGCTGTAAAACAAAATATAATGAAAATAGCTAATGATTAAATGCATAAAAAAAATAAGAGGCATGGTAGAAAACTCAACATGGTAGAAATGATAAAATTTCAAATGGTTTAGCGAAAAATTTACAAAATGTAATGCTTTGATTCAATTATCTCATAAAAAGAAGTTAATATTATAACAAAATAGCCATTAAGCCCTTCTTAAGTAGCGCAGCATTGCTGAAAAGCTGAGGCTCATAAAGCTAGCCTGCTTATAAGCTGAAAATTTTTTGATCGAAAGTTTTGAGGCAGATATATAAGAAAAAGAACACAAAGTTAAGTATATTATGTTTTAAATCCATCATACAGAAATTAAAAATAAAAAAGATTTGAAACAAATATATATGTAAATATATGTAAAAAAATAGAAATACAAACCTAGCAGCAAGAGAGTTTTAATAGTTTGTTCGAAAAATGCAGATTCATGAATAATTTAGAAACTGAAAATAAACGATTTAATTTATTTAAAAAAAAAAAAAAAAAAAAAAAAAAGTATGAGCAAATGCAATAATATTTATCGTAAAAATCCTCTGGTTTCAAAAAGGATTTTTTAGTTTTAAAATATTAAATAGTTAAATAAACACTAAAAGTTACTTACTAACTATTAGAGAGCAATAGATGTTTTTAAATATACATAGGAGAAAAAAAAATAAAATTACAAAATAACTGGCTTATTTAGATAGAGTGATAATATATATATTATTTTAATTTATCTGAATGACAGATTTGTAAATGCATATATGCAATGCTTACAAAACTTGCTAATTAAATATCAAAAACAAGAAAAGTTAAATAAATACAACAAATAAAAATAGCAAAAATATGATATGAAACTTAACTTATAATAATTTTAAAGCGATATTGATGATTGTAATTTTGTTTAAAATGTTACATGATTACTAGTAGTTTGAAAAGTGATTCACAAAAAAATATCTTTGTAAGTAAAAAAATAAACAACATATAATTAGCTATAACTATTCACAAGCTGCTTACTTGTTAAGCCTTATATTCATAATAAAATTAGAGATTGGTAAAAAATATTAATTTGAAAACTTTCATCAAAAAATTAGTTTTGTTTAATTTTTATGCAATAACATAATGCATTCTAGCATGAAGGGCTAATGTATATTGTCTAATTATTAACTGTATTTTTTATATATCTAAGTAACATATATCCGCATTATTAAACTTTGTTACATGTCTTAATCACCAAACAATGTTATTCTCACTATAAAGATATAAATACACGTATATACAAAAGACTAGGTGAGAATTTACAGAAGGCCATCGTAATTATCTTTATGTAAGAAGTGAAAGAAAAAGCAATCCAGTAATAGGAAAAAAGATCACAGGTTATTCTATATATATATATATGTATGTATGTATATATGTATAATGTTTCATGTATTTTTTACTACACATGGTAAGCAACAACATATTCACAAAAGCAATAAACATAGGCGAAATAAGCATGAGGTGCAACTATACATGCGCATGATCATTTAGCAAACTACTATGCACTTTTTTATAGTAGGGAAAGAGGGCACATGACTGAAACCTACTGTCTAATACAGCATTTTATCTCTTTGAAAATGATGAATAGATCAGAGGAGGTTTCTCTAACGTGCATTATGCAAAGGAGCAAATTTAACTGTACAAATAAAACAAAACAAGCAAATCATATTTTCCATTGATAAAAATTTACAGAGGAATGACTCAATCAACAAATTTCGCTCGCTAAAAGCAAAATAAAAAGCACTGGAGGCTTATTTGAAAATTCAAAACATAACAAAAACTATACATCTCATGGAAAAACAAATGAAGACATATACATAAATAAACATTTTTCATATGCACATAAACATTTCATAATGCAAGAAACTAACTTTTAATTTTTTTTTTTTCTTTGGGAAATAATAGTTTTAAATACCACATGTCAGTGTTCTCAAATTATAATTCCAATAGATAAAAAGTATGAGTTCATATTATCCACTTTTTATTTTCTTGGTTTGAAGTTGGAATAAGAAAGTTCAGTGATCAGGAATAAGGCAATAATCCAATAGCATGTAAAATTAATAGATGATGTGAACACACCACAACATCTAAACCTGAACAGATCAAGCAGGTTGCTTCTAATTGTAATGCAGATAATTTTGTTCACCTAAAGAGACAGAAAAAAAAAAGATCATTAATAATACAATTTAAAAGACAAATAAAAATGAATACTAATAACAATAATAAATATCATAAAGAAACCCATTATTGTAATATTAAACTTGATTTAACAGAAAATAAAAAGTATTCATAATCAGTACTTTTCAATAGTAATTTAGAATACAAATTCAAAATGTAAGCATTTTGAAAAAAAATTTTCTTGAAAAAATATAGTGTAACCCCACAGACTAAACATAAAAAGCATAGAAGGCAGGAAATAATTTTTTATATACAATTGACGATCAAAAAATGAATAATGCTATATAATATTAAGCAAAAAGCCTCACGAATAGTGTCAGGTACGGCCACTTCAAAAAAAAGTATTGGACTACTATTTTTTATTTTGATAAAATGGATGTCATGTTATGTCAGTTTTAATTCACTACAGAAAGTACACCATTTAACCGACAGCTGTGAAAAATAGTACACTTATTAATGAGGACAAAATCTAGCTAACGGCATATGTTTTAGGTAAATCAAATAATTGGTTCATAAGATATTAAATAAAAATCACGGTTTTACTCTAAAATTTTTAAAAAGAAAACAAATTGATGCCAAAAAAAAAATAAATAATAATAATAATTATATATATAATACACGTTCAATTTTTTTCCGACATAAAAGGAAAGATATTTATGGAAAGAAGTATTTCTTGATTAATTAAAAATTAAACCTGCATCATAAAAAAAATTCAATAAAATTGACATCACAATAGCTTTTTATCTTGATTTATTTAATTTTAAAATGTTAATTTTAATTAATCAAATAGTCTTATATGTTTCTTTTACTTGATTTTATCTTCTGCAAAATAATGTGGGCACAGCTTTAGTATAGGACCCCCCTGATGACTTTAATTATTTTTTGCCATTTTGGCAATAATAAAATGGCTATGTAATTCGTAAGCCCAGTAGCAGAATTTTCTGTATCTATCTGCAGCAAAACAACATGTCTGCGAGCCAGGAATGACAGACACAGTGTAGAGTATCACAAGTATTACCAGCAATTTATAAAATACGTAAAATTTGCATCTACAAAGCAAATTAATTAAGAATATACAACTAGAGTGATCTAGAGACATAATGAAAATTATATATTTGTATTTTTAAACCTGAAACTTCCTTTTAAAGGTGTAAAATTAATCCGCAGAGCTTTTAATAATCTGCAGCACTCGCTGCCGTGCTACACTGTTTCTGCTACTGGGTGCTTATAAGTAAAGATCTTTGCGAAAATCATCCAAATTGCATTTTATTTTAAACTACTAATTAATTTTGAAAAAGCTATTGTGAAGTAACTATTTACATCTCAATATCCAATAATTAAAAAAAAAAAAAAAGCAAACATATTACGTAAGACACACTGACATACAACCATTTTATTAGTAAATATACTACAAGATATATTTATATAACCACTGTCAGGCCTTTTTTTTTTTTTTTTTTTTTTTTTTTTAAACAAAAATATTCAAAGTTGTTTTCTGCTTTCATTCTATCATGAATGATTTGTTCTTTTACTTCCTATAACTTATAAAGCAATGAGAAATTAGCTCATGGATATGACTCGCAATTAAACACCTGCTTTCACACTGTCACTTTAAGTACAGATCAGCAGATCAGCTTCTGACTGCAATCCTGATGCACTATTTATTTGTTCTTGAGCAGACAATAAAAAATTTTATCTACCTTTATTGACCTGTCCCCTAAATGTTCTTGTTTTAAATTACTTTTTTTTTTTTAACTGAATCACAACATGAATTTGTTTTATATTTGCTGTGTATATAATGTGTAAATGGTGGGAATTCAAAATATTGTTAATGTAAGCATAAATGATTAAAATGCATTGCAAACATTGGGAAAATGAAGGGTTCAAAACAGAAATTGTAAATTTCAGAAAAATGTGAATTCCAGGAAAAGTAAAGCGAAAGTACACTGCATTAATAAATTTATGAATATACAGAAAATTGTGATTAATTCTTCTCTGTATAATTGACAACTTCTGTGTAGATTCCAGTCTTAGTATTCTTGCTACTAACAATAATACCTTCCTAAATTGGGTATCAAGCCATGTTGGTATCTTGTAATAATGATGAACTGGTCAAGAAATGTTATATCTTTATTGGCCCTAAATTGATCAAGACAAGGCTTAACCAATACCAGATAACCAAAATTTCCTAACTGGCCATCAGTTATTTAAAATCATCACTGACCTCCTCTTTATATCTAAAATTTGTCTTACTGTATTTATTATTATTATTTTATTATTTTTTTTCCCCCTTTTAGTATGTTTTCTATACTTTTTTTTTTTTTTTTTTTTTTAATTATCCGTTTTCTTAGAGTTAAATAATGATAAATTCTATTGTGAAATTCAATTGATATTAATTTTGATTATAAATTTAGACAAATGAAGAATCATCTTCAGTGAAAAAACATTTTATATTTTATTTCCATGTTAAATTATAAATTAAATTTATAGATACATAAAATGCAAAAGCTCTAAATTAGATAATTTCAAGACAATAATTTTAAAATATTAAGTTATTCTATTTACTATTATTAATATGTTAGCTATTTACTATCCTTTTTTTTTTTTTTTTTTTCCAATTTAAGCCATGGATATTTCTCTCATTAAAAGAAAAAAAAAAAAAAAAAAAAAAAAGGTATGTATGGTCAGGATAATTTTTTTTTTCCCCCGACTGGAAAATTTAGCTGGCAACTTACTTTTTAATTTGTTAAGACCTGATCAACAGTATTATATATATTTAGACATACTGTTTTGTTCATTCTGGAAGATTTACAATACAATATTTCGCTTGTGACCAGAATGTAGGTGGGCTAACACTGCATCAAATAAGCTATGGGAGTGTGATGTATTGCTGCATACAGGTTTTAAACATTTAAGTAACATTTAATTGAATTATAATTCTGGATATAACTATGTATCTGTGGGCTGGTTTGATAGTCACTGTTCTCTTCAAAAACAGATATATAGAGAAGTAACAATAACTTATAGTCATGGCCAGTAGTATACTAAAGAGGGAGGGCCTCGGGCCTCTGTGGAAACTTAAGTTTTAAGCATATGTATCTGGTGAAGTTGTATCCTTATTTTAACCTGAAATATTCACTGAAATTACACTTTGTGTCATTGGTTCCGGTCTAAAATGCCTTAATGTACAAAAAGTGACTTGAGTGACCACCCCCTCCCCCCAAAAATAAAAAAATAAATAAATAAATAAAATTAAAAAATAAATAAATATAAATAAAATATAAATAAATAAAAAAATATGCAAAGGCAAGACAAGCAGGGCCTCCACATTCAGTTGAATGTTCAAATCAATCTTAAAACTTACTTCAATGCCTTTTTATGGTTACAAATTTAAATGAAGAAGTGCAAGAAATCCTCCAATTTGGGGACCCAAGTGAGACTTTCGCCCAGGGCCTCGAGAGTTGTACGTCCGCTACTAGTCACAGTGCTAGGGTACTAATAGAACTATTCATAAATGCAATTCATTCATTCAACATTTTCTGCAAATTTTAGATTCATCGAAGAATAAGAAACAAACATATTAGTATATACTAGTAGGCTTTGCTTTCTTCACTAGTCACTATATTTTAAAAGAATTTTCAAAAAACATTAATCACTATATTTTAAATCACTTTATAAATGAAAACTAAAAACAATTTCATTGAAATCTCTTAAAACCTTGCCTCTGGTCCCTGCTACCCTGAGAAGTGTCTTTCCTGTCTATTTTGTATCGGTTCTGGTTCCTCACTTGTAGCTTAATGGAATGCTATAGGTGCTAAGTGGGTAATAAATGACTCTGCTATTATTCAAGAAGTACATTTTTAGGACAGATTATTCTCTTCACTTTATGATAACAGGTGGCAGCACCAGACAATCTTACCAGCTGAAAAAATTTTAATTAAAAAATAAAAATAAAAATTGGGCTTTGATGTATATCATGAGAGTCAAATTGTACCTCCATACAAAATCTTGCAGCTCTGTGATCATCCATTTGCCTAAAAAGCGACTAACACAACTCTAAGTTTAACTTTGTTTTTTGTCACTTTCTTATCATCCTTGTGGTTTAGGATACTGAAAGATTTTCTTTCATCAATCGGCATCTTTACTATTAATTATCTTACACTTAGAAAATTCATAAGGAGGAAATGCACAGCTTCTGCGAGTCCAAAGACGGACTTTGCCTAAAATGCTACCAACACAGAGATTTCTACGGATCAGATCTTGGACTATTTGGGTTTTCTTTGGGAGGACATTTATTCTTCTCCCCTTCACGTCATCAACTTTCTGAGTGTCAATGGATTCTTGGATCTGGATTAGGTTGGATATTAGAAAAAACAACACTATTAATTACCTGCAAAAAATAACACATTGGCTTTTGGAGAATCAAATCTATGACCTTCACATTATTAGCTTTATGGTCTAACCAACTGAGCTAATGGGCCACGGAGAGTTTCTTTACTTTTATGTTTCTACACTATCTACCAATAAGTATTTGGACACTTTTAAATTTAGACATTTTCTTAAATATCTTGAAAAGTTCTTTAAGAATCATTTTGAAACTTTGGTAGTGTAAAGAACATGTTATATCTCATATTTTTCAGTAAAAGTTGTGCCATGAAAAGGAAAAGGGGACCAATAAAAAATTAAACAAAAATCAAAATGTTTTGGATCACCCTGTAAAAGGTAAAATGCTTTAAATGTGTTTTGGCTGTAGCATGTGATTATGAGGATTTTTCTCATTATCTGTATAAAATTTTATCAGGCTACCACATATATTCATGGAGATATAATGGTTTCTTTAAAAAATTCCAAAAACAATTTCCACTTTTTTAAGTAACCCTTTCCAACCGGGAACATTTTTACCTTAAAGCATTACATTCTTCTGTTTTTTGCAAACTGAAAGAATAATATGGACTATAACCAACACTTGTTGATTGAAAATTGTACTTCACACTTTCTGCTAATTAGCTCGATCATTTTTTTCCTGAGTTTATTACATAAGACTATCCCAGTTGCAAAAATGTGAGTGGATGTCGTGGATGTCTAACCCGTACGATCGTACACTTTCGGTCGGAAAGGGTTATAACACGTAGGGTATTAGGACTCAGTGCAAAGCCACTTTCAGGAAACATGGCATACTACATTAGACACAGCATACTGCAATCAGAATAAAAAATGTTAAATATCTTATGAAATACGAGCACTTTTACTAAATAATTTTTAACTATGCATATGCAAGCTTTATAAAAATTTCATTTGCATAATTTAATAGCCAAGGTATTGAACAACTTATATGAAAACTCCAAACAAATATCATGTAAATTCAAAATGTTACAAGAGATAGAAACAGAATAGTTCTTAAAAAAAAAAAGAAAAAGAAAAGAAAGATGTTAGGAGGTTTTATCAATATTTATTTACAATCAGCGAAAATACTGTAATACCATTGGGCATTGATCGAAATAAAAATAAAAGTAAAACCCCTTATAGTTTAGCTTTTATTTTGAGAGAACTGAAATTCCGTTCATTTTATCGCTTGTAACGCTTTGAATTTACATGATATTTGCTTGGAGTTTTCATATAAGTTGCTCAATACCTTTGGTTATTAAATTATGCAAATGAAATTTTTATAAAGCTTGTGTATGTGTGGTTCAAAATTATTTTGTAAAAATGCTCGTATTTCATAAGATATTTAAGATTTTTTCATTCTGAATGCTGTATTCTGTATCTAATGTAGTATGCCATATTTCCTGAAAATGGCTTTGCACTGGGTCCAATACCCTACGTGTTATAATTTAAAAAGTGGGAATTATTTTTGCAAGTTTTTAAAGAAACCATTATATCTCCATGAATATATGTGGTAGCCTCATAAAATTTTATACAGATAATGAGAAAAATCCTCATAATCGCATGCTACAACCAAAACACATTTAAAGCATTACCTTTTACAGGGTGATCTAAAACATTTTGATTTCTGCTTAATTTTTTACTGGTCCCCTTTTCCTTTTCTTGATACAACTTTTACTGAAAAATACGAGGTATAACATGCTCTTCACACTACCAAAGTTTCAAGATGATTCCTAAAGAACTTTTCACGATATCTGACAAAATGCCTAAATTAGAAAGCGTCCAAATACTTATTGGTAGATAATGTATCACTAGAGAGGATAATTTCAGAAATTTAAAAATTTTAATTAATTTTAAAAAACTAATCAGATTTTCAGAAATTGGGTTTTCAGTTGCATCAGGAGAGGTCAATATGGACCTCCATGCAAAATTTTGTAGCTCTGCAATCAGCCTACAAAGCAACGGACATACACACATCTTATTTTATTATACATAAAGAAAAGCTGTTAATTATAATTTACTAAGATATTATCATTTTGGTGGAATTACAATAAAAATTTAAATGAATGGAAGTAGGGATCGAAACGAGATATTTTTCAAGACAATAAACATTTTTGAAAACTGAAGGTATTTTTATTAAGATTTGAAAATCCCTTAATTTGCCTTATATAGAACTTGTTGAAAATATGAAGTTAATTTGATGATTAAAAGCAAAATCACTGATTATTTCTTAAGTACCACAATACCTACCATCGCTGACAGCCAAACTTCCTGCTATTCTACAGGAAATTTTGTTATGAGAATTACTCATTACCTATTTTTTTTTTTTTTTTAATTATGTTTCCCCATTCAGAAAATTCCCCCAACCTTTAAATTAGTGCTTACATGTTTTGAAAAAAAATTATTTTAAAAATCCTTGATATTTTATTTTTAAACCACAAAGTGCAAAAAATGCAATTGACTAACTTTTCACATTTTATAGCCTAGGAATAGCTGCCATGTGCATTGATGAGATGAGTTTGGGTGGTGCAAAGAAATCTAAAGTTGAGGTCAAGAGCCCTAGGAAATACTAGAAGTGCTAAGGGATCCACAATCATAAAAGAAAGCAGTTTTCAGGGTCACATATAATTTTTCTTATTAACCTAATAAATAATAATAATAAAGAGTTCAATTTGTCAGGTATAGTATAAAGATGAAAAAGTGAACAGTCTAAGATTTATATAACTGGATTTAAGCTCACAAACAGTCAGCTTAGAAAATAAGCTTTAAACAGAGCTTTTCAACTGATTCGAAGCTAACTCATCCAGCAAAAGAATCAGAGTGAGGAAAAATTAGTCTATTTATAACCCCTGACTGGATCAAAAAGACCATCATGCCATGCCTTTCAACAAATCAAGAGTGCAGGATAATCTCACAAAGAGGTTTTAAAATAAGAAAAGGTATGAAATTGGTAGTTAGAGGAAACAGAATAATAAAAAATCCCAATAATAAATTTAAAAAATAATAATAACCTGGCAGTAAATTAAAAATAAATAAATAAATAAATAAAAATGTTCATTCAAATTAAGATATTCAAAAAGTAGAAAGGTTGTGTTTGTAGCTGAAATTTTTTTTTAGGAGTTTACATGGTACTGATACGGTGTAGTCAATTCTAGACGAATACTTCCTTCATTCTACGGAAAATATAATTTAGAGTGAAAATTCTATACTAAATAACTTCAAAAGTACTGGCAGCTAAGAGTATAGAATTCCATTATAACATATTAAATTACAAGCAGAGCTATATAAAGAACAGAAACTAAATAGACATTTCATTTCATGATTTGCTATAATCAGTATGTCAGAACTATGACAAAATTTAAAATAAATATGAAAGTGACTACTTACATTATTAATTTTGTTTCTTTAATCTGAAGGAAAACGTGAATCTCTATTTGCAGATCTAGCTCTTGCTCCTAATTTTTGAACAGGAATCATTGATTTAACTTGAGGATTCTTATTAAATTTTAAAGTGGGAATTTGTGATTTTCTTTTTTCATTTGCATCATTTTGAGATGTGGGTGACATATCTGTCAATGTTTTTAAATCATTACAAGTCCCGAGATGCAAATTTGTTTTGCCTTGAGCTCTTCTGCTTGGTGGAGTTTGTGAAATTGTTTTAGTAGGCGTTTTTGGAATAGTTACTTCTCTTGTACTATATCCAGATCTTGGTGGTGAAATTTCTGCCTTTTTCTTCACTTTAGAACTGCTTGCAATAGTTGGCTTAGCAGCTTTGGGAGAAGGAGTCTTGTTTGACGGTTGTTTGTTAATACCATGACTGATTTTTTCCCATTTTTGTCGAAGCATCTTGAATTGCTGCCCTTCTTTAACATCAACATTCGGTGATTCATCAGTAATATTAGCTGGGGATGCAATATGGTTTGCATGATCTATTTGAGAACTGCATCCACTATCTGTACTGGAACAAAGAGAGAAATGGGGAATGTCACCTCTTCTGCCATCGAAATCTCGAGGCAGTAAAGTATCTCTGAGAAAATTTAATGGAACTGCATTCCTTCCACTATGATTCTTCTCTTTCTTGCCCTGACTAGTTATATTGAATTCTTCAGCAAATTTCGCATTAGGGAAAGGATTTATTGTAATCCCAGGCCAGACTTGGTTTTCATGGCATTCTTCAGCATCACTTCTAATATTCATTATATTATTGCATGGTGATAATGCTTGATTATGTTTAGTTTTCAAATTAAAATCATTTATTTTATTGCCCAGAGTTTGTTTGTATGGGGAAAATTGCAAATTCAGATCTGCAATATTCCTTTCTTCATGATCTTTACAAGTCTTTGATTCCATTGGGTGGTCAATGCCAGGCCTAAAATTTCCTTCATTATATTTCTTCCAGTTATCTCCTGCTGCTATTTTCGTTTCAAATATTATATCAAGATTAAATGAAAGATTGGACAGAGGACTAACTAATTCCTTTAACTCTTGACGCAAATGTACAGCTGCAGGCAGAGCCAGAAGACTCAAAAGAGCAGTAGGATGATAATGATGGCATATTAGACTCTGACAAGCACAAAGATGTCCCAACCACCATTCAAAACATCCAAGGCTGGAAATAAATATAATAAAGATTAATTAATACATGAAACATTTTGGAAGAAAAATTACAGAAGTACATTTTCAATAATATTTTTCACTTACATTGCAGATTAATTTATTTAAACAGAACTGATAATAATATTAGTAATTTGTAATATCGAGTTGTAATATCAACATTTGTCTATTTTAAAAATTATTACAAAATATTAAATAGAATCAATAATGATTAAAAGAATTTATCTACTTGCATATCTATGCTGTGAAGAACGTTTGAAGTTCAATAAAAGTTGGCACAAAGATAATTCTAAGGATAAGGTCAAAAAATACAATTTAAAAAAAAAAAAAAAAAAAAAAAAAATTAGTGTTTAAAGTATTAATGCTTTATGTAGTCAATTTTAGTTTGAGTATAATTCTGAGATGAATATTTAAATTTTATGGTTCAGTTAAGATTATCAAATTTGTATGTTTCTTTGTTGTATATTTTTGATTCAGTCTATGTATAAATTATAGTAACATTTTATTGTAAAAACTTACAAAGCAATTATGATTTCATGTTAATATTTGTTATAGGCATTTCAAGTACATAATACATTATTTAAAGCTTTTTTTTTTTTTTTTTTTTAATCGAAACACTTATTTATCAAACAAACCAAAGAAAACTTAAAAAAAAAAAAAAGTGATTTCTAGCAATTTTTAAAATTCTGAAATTTACATAAATTGTTATTATGAATTTTTCAAGGGCTGTACTTACTTTAGCAAGCCAATAATAAAAGCATTGAAGCGATATGTACTATCTGTAAGAAGCTTTTCTGAGTTAACATGATTAAGAAGATCTTCAACTTCCTTCCTAGTTTCCCCTAAAAATACATTAATATACGTTAATATACATTAACAGTTTTTTTTTTTTTTTTTTTTTTTTTTTTTAACTTTTAATTGATACTTAAACATATTCAGTATTAATATCATAAAAAACCTTTTATAAATTAAATAATTTTACACAAATTTTGTATTTTAAGTCAGTTAAAAATAAAATAAATCTAGAATAATTCTTTTTAAAATTCACATGTGAACTGTTCATCCTGTACAGTTGATTGTTTGCACAATAACAACCAAAAATAATAGGGCAGGTGATTAATTCTTTAACAATTACAGTCAAATTTGATCACATGTCTAATTTGATAGCGTACAGTATATATATTTTTGGTTAAAAATTACAATCTTAAATTACAAGCCATTAACTCTCATTTATTTGTGATTTCAAAATGTTTTTGCATATTCATATTATCAGAATGATAAAGATGAAAATTCGGTTTGCCTTACAGCGCACAATTCTTCCATTAACAATAAATAAATAAAACTATGTTTCAGAGCCATAAGACTATTTCTGTAATAAAAATTAATGAAAAGGTGTATTGTTTGTGCTTTTATATATAGTGTTTATATTGGAAAAATGCTTTAATTTTGAGAAGGGAGAAAACTGAATATATCACAGATAATTATTTTAAAATCAGCAAATTACTAAAATCATGCAATGTGATCAAAACTATTTTATATAACTGACAAAAATAAATTGAAATAAAAGAAAATGAAGCATAAAACAAAAGAAGTCACTAACCTCCTTCAAGTTACATTATATTTAGCATTCAGAGGGAAGAACAGAGTAAAGATGAATGCAGGAACAAATTAATAATGTAAAATAAATTAGAAGAAATTATAGTGAACACAAAATATCAAAATTAAATTAAAAAATAAAACATAAATATAAATTTAATGACAAGTTAATAAGTCTAAGAATTGAACAAAACATATGAATGTGTAGTGTGGTGAAACATAATCCAACAGCAAATTATAATTATGTAAATTAAATCAAAAAGGAAAAGATTTTAATGCATAAACACACAAAAATTCATAAGTAAAAATAAAGGCAGCTTTTTTGGCTGTATTAAGCATACCATTATCAGTGTATATATATATATATATATATATATATATTAAAGGAATCAGATTCTAGGGATGCATTATCTATCAGCCAATAAAGCTGAAGGGAATATATGAGAATACCAAATAGGAAATTGAGAAAAAGGTGCTTTGAAAACTATAAGGAAAAGTAAAGAAAGTGTGGATTGTTTGTAACATTTCTACAATCAGACAGCAGGGGTACAGTGAAGTCACAACTGATAATATTTTTAAGATTCTTATAGATATGAGAAGCTTCAAAGAAATCCAGTTCATGCATGGATTTAGGTTTGCAGATTAATTTAGCTGAATCAAAGTTAAAATTAAGATTATTCTTTCATTAATGTTTAGAAAGAAATGGCTAATTTACTGGTTTCTTGATTCCAAATGTAGGAAATGTAAGACTATTTTTAGTTTGACCAATGTTGAATAAACTGCATTAACAGGTAATACTATAAATACCCCGCCATGACAATACCTATTTCTATACCTATTAATATCTATATTACTATTTATTGTGCCATGGTATGTTTCTTTGTTAATATTTGTCTGAGATCTCATCATTTCAGTAATAAAAGCACAAGTTTCCCAAAACTAACACTCGGAACTGATGTCATTGCTACAAAAATGTATTAAAATTATAAATGAATAAATTTTTATCCTTGGTTTGGAGGAATGAATAAAATAATGGAAGGATAATTTAGCAGAAAAAATGATGTCACGATTGCAACAATGTATTGAAAAAAATTTTTACCCGTGATTTGAAATAAATGAAATAAGAAAAGATCTTTAAAATAATAGATGTAGTGCTACGTAGGGTATGTTATTTGGTGGTTTTCTTTTCTGGCCCTTACTAAAAACTGCCAGGTTATGGTCAAAATATTAATCTAAGTTATTATCATTTTAATTAAAACCACTCCCTTCTCAGTTTTGACATTGTCATCTGCTCTGCAATTTTCATAAGTAGTAATTATATTTATATTTATTTAATTTTTATTCAAGGAATTGAGTAATTGAAGGGAGATTTTGCTCTAGTTCTTAATGTGCTAAGGTGTGGTGTTAGGATTAAGGCCAACACTAGGGTCTTGGACCAGAGTGGAGAGTGCCCTCCTTGGAGATCTTTCTAAGGGGTCCTAGCCCATATTTATGCAATTTTCGGAAAAAAAAACATGGAAAACTCCAAAGGACTAGGCTGAATTTTCTTTTTATTAAGTCAAGATCTTAATTCCTAACAGCCCAGTCAATAAACATTTTACAGCAGTCATATTTCTACATTCAGGATTTAACCTAGACAAAAAAGTTTCTTTAGCATTTTAGCTAAAATGCACAAGCAGTATTTTAGCTTTTTTGTAGTTAATTTAATTCCCTGGATACTATTTATTTCTTTTTCTCAAGTTGATTAGCCCCGATTTTAACCAAGCATCCATACTTGTTGTTATTTAAAAAACAGGAATCAGTGAAACTGTCTTGATTTAAAAAAAAAGGCAGTTATGTCATATGTGCAAAATAAAAAAGTGATTTACAAGAGCCATAATTATTGCACAATTTCCTACTGTAAGGTATATTTTTGTGCAATATTAGTTCTGAGAATACTTCTATGAAGCAACTTTTGAATTCTGACATACTTTTAAATATTTTTGCAATTAAATTCATCCATTAAAAATCTAAATTAAATCTAAATATACTAAATAAATAAAGATTCTCAATTTTCAATGGTTTTGTAATTTTTATATAAAAATTAGAAATTATAAAGCAATATTTTAGGAAGTTATCTGGTTAGTGCTTTTTAGCAAAATTCTTACTGACACATTTTAGCAAGATACAATATTGTTTAGCAAAACGCTAAAGAAAAAAAAAAAAACTAATGGCAGTTTAAATCCTGTCTACAGTTTAACAAAAAAAAATAATAATAATAATAATAATAATAATAATAAATAATACATATAAATAATTATCCAGCATTTTATATTACTAAAACAAAGCATTCTTGAGTGCAAGTACAATGACTAAGGGAATCTATCCTATAAAAAAATTCAAATTCTAGAATATTTAAAACCCTATTTTTTACAAAATGAAAATTAGAAGATTATTCTTAAAAGTAAATTCATTTAAGATCAAATTAATAGATTAAATAAACAATAACATTTCAAAAACACCATTACCTTGTTTGATTGAAGCCCCAGCAACTTTCCATGGTGAATTTGGCAAAGGTCCAAAAAATCCTTGCACAGATGGAAGTAAGCCATCTGATAATATTGTATGTACTGCAGGGCATAGCCAAGTTAGAATCTTTTGAGCCATTGAAAATGATGAGTTACAATCACCCTGAAATTAATATAATAAAAAAGTATGCATTAAGTGCTGTAGAAATAAATAAATAAAATAAAATCAGAAACCAGTTTTAAGAATTTCCCATAAACTGTCAACAAATAATTCTTAAAAGTCATTTGCAATCAAACTTGCCTACTCTCAAACATCAAAGAGCAGGAATTTTGATGAACAAAATTTTTTATGTATATTTTTTAAGGTAATAATGAACCTTTTAACATTTAAAAAATGTATATAACTTATATCTCAGCAAACAATGTTCTTTTTTATAAAAAGGACTAATTAAAAAAATAATACTCAATAATTTGATTATGATTTTTTTTTTTTTTTTTTTTTTTTTTTTGATTAAACAATTTGCTGAAGTTTAGCTATTGTCAGATAACCAATTTTAAGCCAGGAAGGCAAGCACATGGTGTTTTGACACACACATTCGAAAAAATTCATTTACTGTCAACCCCCCCCCCCCCCAATAAGCTGAAATGGTTGGTTCCATTATTACCTGCCAGCAAAATCAGAAAAGAAGAACAGAAAATAAAAAAAATATGTGGGTAGAGGGGGGGGGGGGGGACATGCCAAGGACATTGTGAAATGGAGGCTTTACCTGTATAAACTACAAACATCCGGATTATTGTCAAAATTAATAATTTAACTCTGTATTTTTTTGTAACAATATTGCATAATTCGATTTTATTAGAATCACATTTATAAATAAAAATGATGAATTTCCTACATAAAACTCAATGACTCCAAGTACTTCGAAGATGTGTGTACTTTTAATTTATTAACTTATTTTGAATTTATCATTATTTTTAAATTATATTTCACATAACAAAGGTTGTAAGTATTATAAATAGGGCAAGAAGCTGGAATTATGAAATCACACCTTAATATTTAATCCTTTAATGTGTTTGGGGTGTACTGACACCTCATGAATGTTCTCATATCAATTTCCTCTTAGTGTGCATCTTCCTGAATTAACAATTCCATTAAGATCCAAAACAAATTCTTAATGATTTAATTTTTTCATTTTCATTAATTTCATATCATTAGACCCTTATGTATGACTCTAAGCTATTAGGGATACAAATAAGTTTCTGCCTTTTTCTATCAAAAATTAGGAATTTATTGTGAAAGAATGGTACATTACATTTTACTCAAAGTATTGGTCATCACTAGCCACTACTTTTTTCCCATCTTTCTGGCAGCATCCGGATACCACATCGGAAAAACTCTTTATCTTTTGAGGTTATCCATGAATTGATTCAATTTTTGGAATCTTCAAATGATATAAAGCACTGCTCAGATAGATTATGTAGCATCGGCTGGAACAAGTGATAATCAGAAGGGGCAATGCCTGGTGAATACAGCAGGTGGGCTAGGACCTCCCACTAAGTGTTTTAAAATAGGTTTTGACCGGCACTGCAACATGCGGACTTTGTTTCAGTTCATATTGAACCCAATTCCCTTGTTTTTGAATCATTCCCAACAATTTTAAATGATGTGAAATTGCTTGTTGAGTCACTTCTAATATACATGCAAGTTCTTGCATTTGGGACGAATCTTCCTCCAATAATATTTCCAATTCTGTATCTTTGTACACTTTCGGCCTTCCACTGAGTTCTTTGTCTTCCTCGTGAAACTCGCCATTTTAAAACTTTTTAAACCACATACGACAACTTCTCTCACATAAAACAGCCTCATCATATGCTTCTACAAGCAATCGATGTGTCTCAGCTGCAGATTTCTTCAAATTAAAGAAGTAAATGAAAAGTTCCTGCAAATGACACTTACTCGACACATAACCTGACATTTTCGAACAAAAAAAAAAAAAAAAAAAATGTGATGCTGATACAGAGTCAATAATACTTTAAAGTTATGTTATTACCAGATGACGAAACTTATGATATTATGTTTTACATCTGAAAATTTCAACATAACCTTCTGGTTCTGCCATCTTTTGTCAAACGTCAGAAACTTATTTGTACTCCTAATAATTTGGTAGAATGCTTCTCTAAGCAATTCTTTTTTAAACATATTATAGCATGTTTTTTTTAATACATTTTAGCACCCCTGGTGGCACTTTTAAAAACATTTTTATACCTAGTGACCTTTTCTAACATTTTAAATATCTGGAGGCCTTTAGATACTTTTCTTCCTGACATGCAGTCTTCTGGATATAGTTTTAGATAATTTCTATAAGAACAAATGCAACAGCCTATGGGCAAAGAGGTTACTTTTTTTATTGACTTTTCCTGTTGGTCCTTTTATTCGAAAGCCAGCACTAATTATTGTTTTCTATGAATTCTGGGAAGATTTTAGAAAAAAGTCAGAAAATCAATCTATCATATTTAAAAAGTTCTGAAAAAGAAATATTAAGTTTATTCTTGATGCCTCCCTAATAGCAAACCAATAAATTATGTTAATAAATAGAAACACATCTAATGAGATCTTTATGCTTTCTTGTAAATAAATATAAAATAACAGCCTGTTTGAACTAATTCAAATTTGATGAATATATTTATATTGATATTCGTTAAACACTAATAATAAAAATAGCTTGTATCAAGTTCTACTAAAATAAAAAATATTGACAAAATGATTTATGTAACAGCTTTACCTGTTGATGTTCTCTCAAAATATGATATTTTAAAATATTACATTTACAATCAATTTACTTTTTTTTTTTTTGTCATTTTATTTAATTTTTATTTATTTATTTGCTAAAGCATCTTTTCTGTTAAGTCTGACTACAAATTAGAAATCAAAAATAAATGTTATACAACAATAACTTATGATAAAAAAAAATTGTATACAGATTTATTTATTTTTTACTATGTCGTCATCATCATATCAAACTACTGAATGTGAAAATGTCTATTTTTCAGGACAGCAAGATTCTAATGATAGTTTGACAGAGTATCATTAAGAAAAAGTGTAGGAATTGACACTTTGTTAAAGTGAATATATCTGCTTCTATGAAAGCTAGAAATTCAACAATTTACCAACTTACATTTCATTCCGAAAGCAAGAGCAAAGTATCAAATATGAAAAAAGCATTTTTATACATTTAATAGCCTGACAAGGTAGCGATGATGTATAAATTTTCAAAACATGGATACAATGGTATTTCCCATGGATGATCAATAGTGTTAATTTCTGTTATACTTTAAGTATGAGAATTGAAATATTTATAAAGTTTTCAATTTGTTACATTCTAACATATTTGGTGTATAAGGAATAAAAAAAATCTATGTGGTGTCTACCAATAAGTTCATCAGTTTGTTTGTTTGTTAGTTTGTACAGATATTATATTAAGAATGAATGATTGTAAATAAGTTAGAATTGCCTTTAAGAATGATTTGTGATACTAGCCAGTACCTATTGAATTTGGAGATTCTACTTTGAAAACACCATAAATTATTCAAAATTGAGATTTTTCATAATATGGCAAAATTGTGTAAACATGCATTATAAGAATATCTCTCCTTGTAAAGAGATACAAATACTTTTAAATATCAAAGTAGTTCTACAAAAACCTTGTATGGTATTCAAAACTACAGATTTTTATAACATGGCAGAATAGGCAAATATTTTACATAAATTGGCATTATGGAAATTGTTGCATGGAAAATAGCAAAGAATTGTATAAAAACTAAAATTAGTAGGAACAGATTTGTCGATAGCCTGGCTTACTTTTTAACTTTTTTAGAATTACATTCTAATACATTATATATTCTATATAGTATATCTATAATATATAAATATATTAGATATCTTTAATCTACATATCTATCTAATATATCATATATTTCATATATATTCTAATAAGATAATTAAAATGTTTAAATATATATATATATATGTAGGATGGGTGTTGTTGTTTGGCTGGATGGTTGGGTGGGATTGTGAAATTAAAAAAAAAAAAAAAAAAAAAAAAAGCAGAAGGCTTGTTGCATTTACTTTGTATTAATATGCAATCTTTCTTTTTCCATTAAATTTTCAGTTTCTTCATTGTTGAGTTGTCAATTATTCTTAAAATTCTAATCATACTATTAAACACATAGTAATCAATAATTTTCATTGTTGCTTCATAGTTTCATTATTCTTTATCTGCTATGAAATTTTGCTTTTTTAAATCCATATGACTCCTATTCTGGTCTTGGCAGGCTGAGGGAATATTGCCGGCTTTAAACTAGTTTATCCCCACAGGCAAGTCACAAGTCTTGTCGCCTGCCCCCTTCCTTCTTTTCTTAAGTTCCTTAAATTATTTTTTCATAAATTTTGTTTCAGTTTAAGTTTTCTGTTAAAATTTTGTTGAGTTAGTTTATTGTTTCGTTTGTTTTGCAGACTGTTAATTAATAAACTTGGTTTTTTTAAATATGTTTATTTCATTTCATGATAAATTTTTTTCACCTTTCTGAGCTTCTCCTACATAAAAAATGTTTTTCATTCTTATTGGTTTCTGTGGTTTCAGTGATCTTGTATCTGTTGCTTGGCTTTTACTACGCTTAATAAATTATTATTATATAAATATATATATGCACTATTAAATGATTTCAAAACTTTTCCTATATTGCAATATTTCTTTTTTTTTTTTCCTCTTTTAATGAAACACATTATTATAACATACAAATAAATACACTTAATCAGACATGGTACAAGCTTCCAGAAAAAAAGGCTGAACTTTTCACGACCCCACTCCCCCTCTCAAAAGTGGTATCAGGCAACTGACACAATATAAATTTTACAGTAATAAAAATAATGTTAAATCTGATTGCATACATATATATACACACAATAAACAAAATCAGAAAAATAAATCTTATATTAAATATCGTATTAATTATAATTAAAATAGTTGTAAGTGCTTAAAAAACAGACAAAATTATTACATAAACTGGAAAATAACTTGAAAATAAGTGTATTCCATAGAAGCATTGTTTGCTGGGGCGATTGATTAGCAAAATATTGTAGTTGAAGTTCATTAGGAAAATGCAGTTTAAGTGCTATTTCTTTTCCATTTTCTCTAAGTTTGAATTTGACATTTCTTGAAAGCCAATCGCATATAAATTCCTACTAATATACTGCACAAATTCAGGCTAACCCCCCCCCCCCCCCTACTACACATGTCCAAAAAGTTTTAATGCAGATTTGCTCTGATCCCAAGAATAATAATTTTCAAGCCTAAAAAGGCTGAATTCAGCTTTAAGGCTGAAAAGTAACACGTCTGCTTAATTTAGAAATTTATTCATCAAGCTTGAAAGTTCATTTCAGAAAATTATGGAATGGAAGGCTGATTTTTTATACCAACTATGTGAAAAATACCAGAGCCGGGAATCAAACCAGGGCCTTCCACTTTACGTGCGGATGCTCAAACCATCGAGCTACCCTGGCTGATTACCAGCTAGGCATTTCTCGCATAACATTCGTTGGCAAAGTCACCGAGAATGCATAGAAATTTATTTCTGCATCCACACAAAAAAATTAAGTACAGAAATTATACTTTTGAGTATCATTCATTAAAGACCAACTGATACAATTTAACACATTTTAAAATATATATCAAAATATATTTCATAAACTTACTCCTTTTTTGCTTTTATAATGTTCACATATTATTTGTGTAGCCTTCCTAAGATTTTCAACTAAACCTAAAAAAAAATATTTTAAGAGAATAAATTTTCTATCTGTGAAACATATAATAAAAAAAGCAATATAATATCAATTGTACCTGAATAAGTGTGCATAAATTACATGCCCTAACATTATAAATAGTACATCAGATAGAATATTAAAATGTTAAGTTTTCTTTTCATTATTATTATAATTATTACCTTTAACAAAGATTTGAAACTATATTGTTGGAAAATTTAAGTTTTAAATTTCAGCAAACATATTCTTATACATTCCTCATACAAAAATAAATAAACAACTGATCTGATATCAACTGATGTCTCAATTTCTGCCAAAGAAAGTCATAAATTCACTATTAAAATTTTATTTTCCACAAGCTGTTTCTTCTATTCTACTTTTTACAATTTCTAGAGCATTTTTAACAGCCGTCATTATTTTTATAGTATAATATTAAAGCGGATTGATTTAGGCCATAGGAATGCTCAGCATAGGAGTTGGAAATGGATGAGTTAGCAAGGCAAAAAGCACTCTAGAGTCAAACTTTTGGAAAGCATGAACATTCCGAGCTCAATTAAAAACTAGTATGCTGTGGCCACTACATGACTTTCTTCTATATTTTCCTATACAAATTCATTCAGTAAAAACAATTTATTAAAATTATCTTCAATGATGAATGCAGACAATTTCCATTTTAGAGAAGTAGTATAACACTAAATATCCAAAGAAAGTCAATTTTATCTCTATGACACATTATTATTATTATTATTATTTATTTTTTGTTGTTGTTAAAAATGAAAAAAATAATAACTTTATTTTAAATCAACACAAATCAATGGTTCAACCATCCATTTTAAAGGTACTATTGAACTCTTTTGAAAGATACACATAATGAAAATTTACCCCCTTGGAATGCAATGCTCCTACACATACTAATTTTTTTTTTCCCTAGTTGAAGTTGACTATCACTATTATAGGCAATTCTTTTTAATTTCATAATGGTTATTACAAATAAATTTCCCCATGCACATTTATAGGAAATTTTGTCCTATACCGCCATGTTAAAAATTTAGAAATAACGAGATGGCAATACCACCTGATGGACAATTTTCATCAAAAGTTGATAGGCACTAATTTATGTCAAGATGCAAATACATACCAATTTGATGGAATTCTAAGCAGTAGTTCCTGATATACAGTTGCTACAAACACCCACACACAGACAGACATTTTCTAAATATGGTTATATCCTGTTCTACACCTCTCAAAACATATAAATCCATCGAAAACCGGAGGTAAAAAATTTTTATAAATCCAAAATTTTCTTCTACTGAATACAGAAGAAAGTAAAACTAACTAACTAATTAAAAAAAAAAAAAAAAAAAAAAAATTAAATACAGCTGCTGTTATACAAATAAATGTTAAATTTAAATAGGATTTAATCCCACTCTTTGAAACTTACTAAATAAAATAATACGACAACTAATGATATATTTAAAAAAAAAAATTAGTAATGAAAATAATAATTAGAACAATCAAATTTCCTTTTCATAATTTCTACACATTATATTAGTTTGCAGACGATAAAAGTAAAATAAAAATTTACATTTATGTTAATTTGTAAATGATTGAAAAAAAAATGAAAATGTGTTAAATTATTTGATTAAATATGATTAACATTGAGAAAAAAAAATAAAAGTATAAATATTTAAAATAAGAGGCATGTATACAAAAATACTGCCATGTACAAAAGAGATAATGAAAATAGGAATATAATGTAAATAAGCAAAATTAATAAACAAATCCCTTCATTTATTTATTTCACCCAGACGACTAAATCATTTTCTGTGAATTGACTCTAATTGACCCTGGTAAAATTATTTGCTATCTGTGGTTAAAGGGCAGAATTAGCAATAGCCATTTGGTTATTGAAGAAAAAAGTGGTACTTAAATATTATATGTTAATGCTCAAAAATGTACTCCTTCTCACATTCCAAACAACCACAGTTGCCTATCACTCTCCTTTCAAATGTAAACTATTTAATTATTTTATATTTTAAAAATATTTAATTTTAAATTAATAATATTAACAGGGATTTAATAAATTCACTAAAATTTTTAACTAAATAAAGAAAATGGCTACTAATGAATTTTCCCAGTTTTCCTTTTATCTGGGTAAATAATAAATTGTTTCTCAAATGATATAAAAGTACTGCTTCATTTACAAAAAGCAAGCAATAAACTCTCCCTTGTTATGCATGCATATACAAGTATCAGAAATCAAAACGTAAAAAATAAGGTAAGATGACATACCTGTTTTCCGACGCAGAGCTTCTTGGAAAAATTTTCCACCACCTGAGAAGTTTTGCAGAGTATATGAATCTGTAATGTCTGGATATAGAAGGGAATTCTGTGTAGGAGAGACTAGAAATTCTTGAGGAGGTTTATCAGATTCTAAATTGCAGATATCACAAGAACATTGGGAACTATGGAATTCACCTTTAAAAAAGAAAACAAATATACACAAAATAAAATCAATGCTAATTTTCAAAAGCACCTCATGAAGTACTATAATTAACTTAACACTAAAATACAACCTTTTAAGACTCCATGTTTACTTGGCCAGAACATTTTCGCCGGGGCACCCCAGCTTTATCAACAGCAATCTGTTGCTTGAAGTCTCAGAGAACTGTGCTGTTTTGCCTGGCCGCCACTACTTTTAAGCATGTGGCGCCATTGCCGATCTAGCCCTGCAGCGTCGTTGCCATTACATGAATTAGGAAAACTTATAATTTCGATGGCTTCTCTAAATGCAGCATAATTATGGTTGCGATAATTCACAAGTTTTTTAACATTTTCAAATTTAATATTGATCTCATTATCCCTTATTTACTTTGGTTAATGCTGTTGTGATTTTACTGGATTTTATCATGATATAGCCACCGGTAAAATCACAACTGCATTAACCAAAGTAAACAGAAATAATGAGATCAATATTAATGCAGTTGTGATTTTACCGGATTTTACCATCATATAGTCACCGGTAAAATCACAACTGCATTAACCAAAGTAAATAGGGATAATGAGATCAATATTAAATTTGAAAATGTTAAAAAACTTGTGAGATATGACAACCATAATTAAGCTGCATTTAGAGAAGCCCTCGAAATTATAAGTTTTCCTAATTCATGTAATGGCAACGATGTGGCAGGGCTAGATTGGCAATGGCGCCATATGCTTAAAGGTAGTGATGACCAGGCGAAGCAGCACAGTTCTGAGACTACAAGCACCAGATTGTCGTTGATAAAGCTGGGATGCCCCGGCGAAAACATTCTGACCAAGTAAACAGGGACGTATCCAGAGGGGGGGCTCTGGGGGCTCGAGCCCCCCCCCCCTCCCCCCCCCCCCCCCCGGAATTGTCTGAGACAATATTTTTTCATGTTCTACTGACCAGAAAAAAAAATTGTAAAAAAATGAATTTTTTCTCTACAATATCTTTTTTTGTTGTTGTTAGTTTGTTTGCTTGTGAAACCTTATTTATTAGCAATTTTCTGTCTTGTAAAGTCCAAATTAGCGAAATGCATATTAGCTCTTTGTAAAAAACACTAAAAAGAGATCTTCATGGTACTTATTGTTGAACACTGTAATGTGTCTCCTTTCTTTTAAGCGCTTCTCTTGCCAGAAATAGCATTTTAATTCCATGTGAGACAAAAGATTCGTCATTAACAAAGATCACAGTTGCATATGGAACTTCTAGTTTTGTTAGGTATGCACGTAGTATACCTTCCATAGAGTATAAATTTTAACAAAAGAAAACAGCCAATATAAAGTTACTTTACAGAAAGACGTGTGTTGAAAGATGGTACTATCTAATACTACTTAAAGCAAAAATGCCAGTAATCACATCATAGAGTATATCATTCAGTATTCATATTTGCAGCATGGCAGATTTTCAAACGGATGTCCAGATTCCCAAACCAGACTGGGCTTTGACTGGACCAGACTCTAGTGGGTACATGCAGTCAACAGGTTCTGTCAAAGAAATTCCATATCAGTTTTCCTTGTTTTCCAAAAGGAAACCGAAGTGTTAAACCCACATGCGGGAAAAGCCACCATATGGGGCTATTACATTTACAAAACATGGAGGACACAACGGATTTTACGTGCACCAGATACCATTAATCTACATGACAGTCTTTGGATGGCTCCAGCATCGATCGCTCAATCCTTCAATTACAAGCTCGACTCCTTATTAACCGGACTACCGTGAGTCCAGTTTTTGGGATTTTCTCCGTCTGTCACCAATTAAAGAACTCTCTAGCAGAGACCTGTGCATTTTAAAAGACTAGTTCCATCAGTTTTAGGCCCAAGGCACTTTTTAGAATTAATATTATTATTAAATCTTTTCTTGCCATTTCAGATTTTAGGAATATTAATTTCATTGTTTGCCGCAATGAGGCGTTTTAACCGATCTTATTTATAGCACATAACCATTTTACTATGCCTAGATACGAATTTTAAGACAATAACTTATATTTCTTTTAAAGTTAAGGTGATTGGGGGAGGTGGGGGGGGGGGGACAAACTTTAATGCACACGCTCTTGGTGTACATATGTGCGGGTGCACGACCGACATCTGAGTGAAAGTTGGGCCCCCTCCGAAAATTTTTTCTGGATACGGCCTTGCAAGTAAACATGGAGCTTTAAAAAATTGTATTTTAGTGTTAAGTTAAAATAAATGTGTTTGGAAGAAACTGATTCAAATATTAATTTATAAAAGGAAAATTATTCATAATTTCTCTTTAAATAAAATACAGAAAAGACCTCACAACATTTATTCTATATTTTAAAGTTATTTTACAAACTTATTCATTTTACTACTATACCCTCTATCAGTTATTTACTACTATATCCTCTGCCAAGTTTTGTAGCTCGGCAATCAGTAGTTTGAGCTCCAGAAACAGACACACACAAAGACAGACACTTCTCTTTATTCATACAGATTATCCTATAAACCTCAAAAATTAACAATTAAAAACTAATTTTTTTTTTTTTAATAAAAAATATATATAATTGTTCTTTAATTTTGTAGTCATTCCCCTGTCATAAAAGAAAACATCATTATAATTACATCTGGTAACACTTACATTAATTTAATTATAAAAAGCATCATATGGAAGTAATATATTTAAAAGTAATAAGTACAAAACTTTGAGTAAACACCATAAAATGCTAGAACTTGCAACAACTGTTTCGGGTTGAAAGAAGACACGATTCTTCATCAGACAAACAAAGTAGGTACAATTGCCACCAAAGTAGGTACGGCATGTTGATGTTGATGTTCGCCTGGCAAAGGGTTGTGACTTCTTTTGACCCAAAACAATTGTTGTGAGTTCTAGCATTTTATGGTATTCATTCAAAGTTTTGTACTTATAACACTTGTATTAGCTCACAAAACCACCTGACAAACAATTATATCACCAGAGAAACCATAATGAATTGTTTTGTTTACAGAAACAAATATGGATCTGATTTCCTGTTCTAGGTAACTATTTTTTTTCACTGTATCCTTTCACATGGATCCTTTTTTTTTTTTTTTTTTTTTAAATATTTCAATGATTGTTGGTTGGTTGTGGGGATTAAGGCCGATTGACAGCACAAGGGTCCTAGGTCTGAGGACCAGTGCTCTCTGTGGGGGTCTTTCTAAGGGGTCCTAGAACCCCTTACACAAGTATTTATGCAAGTTTTGGAGAAAATCATGGAAAACTCTGAAAGGCTAGGTCAACGAGTGCGACCTGGGATTAAACAATATTCCAATGAAAACTTTTTTTTTTTTAATTCAGTTTTCAAAACTAATTTTAAAAAATAAATAATTCTAGTACAAGTAGTACTGTTAAGATAAACTACTTTTTTGTCATTCTCCTATCATCATTCTCTATTCTCGCGTAGGACAGAGTTCTTTACATTATTTTTTTTTTTCTAACTATATTTTACTGCTTAATATATATACACACACACACACACACATATATATATATTATATATATAAATACAACAGAATCACCTTTTAAAGGAAAAATATAATATTTTTATAAAAAATATGTTCAATATTGTTCAATTTACAGAAAATGATTCATAAAAGCTTTTATAAAGCAAATTTAGAGGAAAATTAAATATTTTGTTTTTATTCCTGATACTAATTTTTTTACAGTCAAATAGGTTTTCAACATATCTGTTTAATTATTCACGAAATAAGTACAGGGCCTGAGTTAGTGGAAGTAGGTTCTGGAGCAAGAATTTCTTCAGAAGCCCTTTTACATGTTTTCACTTACAATAAAAAAAAGAAAAAAGCCAATTAAATATGCTTTATGTTTGATTTGGGAGCTCCTTCCATTACCTGGACCCTGGGCAGTTGGCCTTAGTCTAGCTCTGAATAAATATTATGCAAAGTACGAACATGAAAATTAATTTCTGAATACTACAGATACTTATTAGTCCTATTTTCTCAAAAATAAATAAAAGGCAACATATCTTTTAAAAGTTTATCACTTTAGCCTTTTATTTCAACTATTACATAACAGAAAAAGATGGGCACCACAGTGAAAGCGTTAATATGTAATAAAACTGAAAATATGTTTAATAAATAATAATAATTTTTAATATGATATTTATAAATAGAATATAAAATAAATCATTATAATTGATTTTGTTGTTATAAACAATGCTTTTATTTCTTAGCATAGACACAGAATTCATAGACATTCATAATATAAAAAATATGAAGTATTTAAAATGATTATTACCTGGAGACCTATTTTGCGTATCACAGTTACAACATTTGCCAACCTTGCAAGATTCTAAATGTTTTGTGTTCTTTGTTGGACTTTTCTCACAAAATTTGACTGCTTTTTTGCTGTGGAAACAGTTCATGTGAGAGTCAACATTTTGACTATTGTTTTTAGCATCAAAAGAAGGCATAACATTTTCATTATTTAGAGAATATGGAATATTTTTCCCATTAATGTCTTGAAGTACATTTTCATCTCGACAATTCTCATACGTGAAACTAGATTTCTTATCAGAATTTGATGCCAAATCAGCATGCATGCGTAAAGGTGAGGGAGGTTTGTAATTATTACAAGAGTTATGTTTAGCTTCAGAATTATGAAACAACTCAGAAGAAATGTTAGCTGCAAAATTATGATGGAATTTTTTAAGTGGTATGTCAGGTTTTTGAGATCCAATGCATTCAGAACATTTAGAATCAAGACAGCGAATATTCTTGGGAAAAAAATCACAAAAACCTTGCTTATAATGAGGGATATTATCAGGTGAATTTCCTCCATCTTTGCCACATATTACAGATGAAGCACTGGTACATCGGGTAGGTAAATGTACTCGACATTGTCTGTCTTCACACTGTTCGACAGAACTTGACTTTCGTAAAATGCTCCTAGGCATATGCCTTTTGTAAGAAATATCGGTAAAATTAGTTTTCAGTTTTGTTGCATCATCAGCATTGCAATATGAAGATGAAAGATTTTGGTGTCTATTTTTAGAGAATATAGGTTCTTTAGAAAGAGGAGAATCTGCTTTAATACCTTTAGCATGTGTTTTAGAAATCAGGATTTTCAAATCATCTGGAAGTAATACATTTAAGGATTCCCAATCTTTGATTTTTGTAAGATGTTTTTGTAACAAGGATTCATAAACACCATATGACTTAGGCCTGGTCCTCTTCTGGCCTAAAATATCTTGAGGCAGTTTATATTCAGTGGGTGCAAGAAAGACAGATTCAGCATTTTCTTCAATGATCGATTTTAAAAAGCTTAGGTCTGGAAGTGAGTAGTTAGGGTAACATACATATATTGATTTTTTATCTTTCTGATTATGTTTAGTTTGAGATGCAACATTTTGAAGAGGACATTTCACAGCTGTTTGAGAGAATTGATTGGGTTCTGGCAATGCTGCTGATGATTCTTTAAGAGTAAATCCAGAACTGGAATTGGAATTGTATAAAGTAGATGTCTGCACAGATGAATCTTTTACATGAACTGGTATCTGAGTGCCACATGTGCAAGTGGTAGTTAGAAGAACATTACTTTTCTGTACAATTACTGGAGTAGCAACAGGTGTAGCATGACTGGCATTATTATTTTGAGAAGAGTGACGTAATCTTTCAACAGAACTATGCCGGCTACTCACATAACCACTTGAGGCTGGACTTGAATCTCTGGATGTTGAGTAATGACCAGTATTTGCAGTATCACAGTCTGTCTGATTGCTACTAGTTTTACAACTAAAGGCATGCAGAGGCTTAAATCCATCAGAACCAGAACAATCATTGATGTTAAACTGTTTAGTCTGTGTACTCTGAGAATGATTTTCAGTAGGAACTCCGGATTTTTTAGATACTAAGTGATCATCCCTATTTAGTGAAAAAGTTTTGCTCACAACTCCAACATTTGATTTGCACGAAGGAAAAATATTATTTATGCGTTCTAAGTTGCTACCATTCTCTTGTCTATTAGTATGAGATACATGATCTAAAGTGTTATTTTGAATAATTGTTATATCTCCTCCAGTACTTTCATCACTACCAAATGGATTTTTGCTATCTCTCATGACTTCATCACCACTTGAGATATCTGTTTCTTCTTCTTCTTTAATAGGTGTAGCATGAAAATGTTTTAAAGGTGGAGACTGAGCATCCATCAAACTATCTTCAAAGCACTGAGAATTGTCACAATCATCACTATTTCCATTCACTTGAATCTCTTCTATATTATTATTATTAGGCACATTATTTTCTGTATTATACAATGAATTAATATTATTATTATTTGTCTCTGTAATATTCTGAACAGCATTCCAATCTAAAATCTTAATGTTATCTACAAACATCTGAGTATTCCGCGTATCATTATCATTTTGACACACGGCTCTATTTATCTCTTTCTGATTCTGTGGTATATCATCAGTATTCTTTTGAAGTGGTTTGATTTTACTGTCAGATATATTAAGGGAATTTTGGAGACTTGTATTGCGGAAGTTAAGGGGCTGAAGGATTAAGGAAGTTGAAGAATCTGACTGACCACTAGAACCTATAGAAGAATTACTTGACACTTTATGTTTCATGAATAGCTTCAATAAAGACACAGAATGTAAGCATTCTTTACTGTTGGCAACATGCATCCCAGATGCTTGATAATTTTGAATAACTTCATATAATGGAAACCTATGGTTTCCACACCATTTTGCCCATTGAGTTAATTGCTTATCCGTTATAAAGACAGGATTATGGCTTAGATTGGGCAAACTTTGACTTTTAATTGAAATCTTTGTATTTGAATCACTTCTTCTACGATTGCTTATTCTATGACTTCTCCATAATTTGCTCCATGTTGTGAAAGCCACATCAGATTGAACCATTGAGCTCTGCTTTTTGAAACTAGAACTATAATTAATATGTACAGCACCGGATATACTACTTTCACCCTCACTACTCTTACACACATCTTGATAGTCAGAATCATCAGAAAATTGTGTACTACTGCCTTCAAACACAATGGTATAGTTATTTTTATTAGCCTGACAAGTAAGAACCAAATCTTGATCATAGCTAGAACTGTTATCTAAACTATCAACTGATATTGTAGCCTCTGGCACTGGTGGTTCTCTTAACGGAGAAAAAAGGGGCTCATCTTTACATATGGAAATTTCATCTTCAGAATGTCGATTGCTGTAATAAAAGAATAAATTACAATATTAGCAAAAAAAATATATCACTAAAATTAATTTTTATGTAAATGCAACAAATGTACTTGTTTACGAAATAAATTTTCTAATTCATAAAATTTTAAATTTTCTGACAAACAAAGTATGCAAAAAAATAACAGAGATGTTATATTCAGAATAAATTACTTCATTGATATTCTATAGCCTACAATAAATTTCAATTTATATTAGTTAAATTATAACAATTTTTCCTTTATTTATTTATTTTTAACACTAAAACTAGCTAATGGTTCAAAAATAGGTGTATGCAAAAGACTAACTTGGTTCCTTAAGCTTTTTTTTTTTTTTTTTTTAAGTTAATATCTGTAATGAAGTTAACTGTAAAAAACAGTGAATTTTCAAAAGATGGGAAATAAATTATAACTGATATGCGTTGTATAAATGAAGCATTTTTATATTAAAATTAATAGGAATGAATCAGGACTACGCTAAATTAGCATATAAATAAGAGATGTATAGCTAGTCTTCTTTGTATAAAATTTTTTTAAAAGTTTTAAATTTATATTAACCCTAAAATGCTTGATATTTTAAAAATATTTTTCTGAAACATGAAAAATATTTAATTTTATTTTATTGTCCAAAAGCAATCTCTGCACTTCAGAATAAATGAAGTAAAATGTGCTAAAACAAATATCCAATTAAAACAAAAATGAAAATTTCTTGATTGCAACACATATATTCCAGAGAATAAAACTGTTTGCAGCAGATTTTTGTTTAAAAGTCGTAAGAAGAAAAATACAGAAATGACACATAAATAAATAAAAATGGAAATAACATTTTTAATGATAAATTAAGAGAAATAACTATAGAAAAAATCGGAATATTTCAAGTTTCCATTAATCTATTAATATATATATATAAGAACCCTGTGGCAGAAATTTATTATGCTTTCTGCGACAAGCTTCATCAACATCAAAATCTTTCTGCAGGAATAGTTTGTGAAGTTAACATTTACGAATTCAAAATAAATAATTTTTAAATAGTAAACAATATTCAGTATAACCAATGTATTTAAATTGTAACTAGGCACAAATGCATATATCTACACTATTGCAAGAAAACACTTTTTTTTTTTTTTTTTTTTTTAAGAAAGGTGAAAATAAATCTATTGATCTTAATTGCTTCAAATTTTTTGTTCACATTAATATACAATATTGTTTATAAAATATACAATATTGTTTATAAACAAATGTTACAAATTACTTTTAATATTTCATTACTTTTTTTTATATTAAACATATATATTTAAATACACAAATGCACTTATTTCATAAGATGCAAACCAAACAACATAAAATATAACACAGAACTCAATATTAAAATACAACATATTAAAAGTAAAAATTAATATAGAATACTGAATATTATAATGAAATATAAATAATTTACAACATTTATAGTTTTTGAGATTATTAGAAAGATGCACGATAACATTCTAATACACAAGATTCAGTATTTTTTGTATTATATACAAATAGCATAAAGATGTGTATTTGAAATCTAAAAAATGTGATTTGACATTAAAGAATTCAGAATGTAAAATTATACCATCATTTAAATACATAATGTAAAGCAGAATACAAGATCAAAGTAACACAATTATAGACAAAGCATAGTCGAAATATTTTCATAACGATTGAGGCAAGTGAAATATTTAACCCGGCATTACACGCGCGAGAAAAACGAACGGGTTTACACGCGCTGGGTATGTCATACCCATGATAGTTTCTTCCTATTTTCTACTATAAAATCTACACAAAACATAAAGCAAAAAAAAGAATAAACGTCAATACAGATTTTAAACATATATTAAAAATATTACTTACAATTATTCTGTACATTTCTTGCAAATACATGCCATATGCTCCATACATACATGTTTTTCACATTTCTCACAAATAAATTTAGTTTTCAGCCTCATTAGTTTCTTTTGCGTCTCTTTCCCGAGAAAAACGCTCTCGAATTGATTCAATAAAAAGGTTAGTCCAATCTACTAACTTCTATATCATATCAGAAGATATAATGAGATTCCAAGCATCCACAGGAGAAGTTTTTTTCAACACATTTTTCAACATTTTTCACATTTTTCAACAGATCTATTTTTAGAATTCTTTCGCCGATTCCCCCCTTCCAAGGTTATGACCTTTGAGGCAGCTACACAAAGACTCATCTATTTTCGAAAAAAAGGTGGGGAGAAAGAAGTGCGAAAAGGAGCCCCTGGGTGTGACACACCCAGTGCGATCAAACCCGGGTTAATTTTTAAGGAAATGTTGAAATCTGAAATGTAACAGATTTCATGGATAAAATCTATAATAGAAAATAATGATTACTGATGAATGAAATAAATAGAAATCAATTAAAATAGAAGTAATATTTGATATTGATATCTATACGAATGAGTAAATAAAAATAAATAAATAAAAGCATTTGCTGTTTAATTAGTATCTGTTCAAAACAACTACTATTAGATAAAATTCCTTTTGCTTACATAAAAAAAAAAAAAAAAAAAGAAAAAAAAGAAAATCGACAAAACCTTTGGTTTGATTTTTATTCAAAATAACTATTTAATTTGCAATATTTCAATTAAAAAATAAACATTTTTTAAAAATTCAAATGTTTAAAAAATGAAACGAACAAGCTGTAGAAACTAATGATAAGAGTATTTTTGTAAAATAAATTAATAATTTTTTTAATGACTTCATATGCTTAAACAACAAAATTTAAAGCTAAGAATTTTAATCACAATTAAAATAATTAATGATTAGTAAAGAAAAATATTAGAGAAGTTACCCAATTTTATAACTTAAGATACCCATTAATATTTATTGCTAAGATCTTTTACTACATATGAAATGCTAAAAATCAATAAAGTATATTTAAGATTAATTTCTTAATTTTTTATTTTTTGAAGCAAGGTTTGAAGCTTCACTTTTTATTTTGCGTATAACTACAGACGTTACAAATTTCCCCATAGTCTTATTTCTGTATATATTTGTGAAATGTATTGCATAGTTTGAACCAAACATTAAAATTAATGCAGCTTTAAAAAATGTACGTGTATTTACTACTATGCACGCCCCGTGGCAGAAACACGGCGACAATGTCGCACAAACAGAAATGTTCTTGCAGAAAGATTTTACTTAAGTGAAATAAATTTTGCCATTTTTTTTTTCAAAGAAAGAGAGAAAAAAAGAGAAAGAGAGAGAGAGAGAGGGAGAGAAACTCAAAGAATGGTTTATAAAATGTTCTGCAGAACAAATTTTCATTTCTGCAGATACGATTGCCTCAATCCTGAATAAGGAAATATTGCAAATTAAATAGTTATTTTGAATAAAAATCAAACCAAAGGTTTTGTCGATTTTCTTTTTTTTTTTTTTTTTTTTTTTTTTTTTTTTGTAAGCAAAAGGAATTTTATCTAATAGTAGTTGTTTTGAACAGATACTAATTAAACAGCAAATGCTTTTATTTATTTATTTTTATTTACTCATTCGTATAGATATCAATATCAAATATTACTTCTATTTTAATTGATTTCTATTTATTTCATTCATCAGTAATCATTATTTTCTATTATAGATTTTATCCATGAAATCTGTTACATTTCAGATTTCAACATTTCCTTAAAAATTAAATATTTCACTTGCCTTAATCATTATGAAAATATTTCGACTATGCTTTGTCTATAATTGTGTTACTTTTATCTTGTATTCTGCTTTACATTATGTATTTAAATGATGGTATAATTTTACATTCTGAATTCTTTAATGTCAAATCACATTTTTTAGATTTCAAATACACATCTTTATGCTATTTGTATATAATACAAAAAATACTTAATCTTGTGTATTAGAATGTTATTGTGCATCTTTCTAATAATCTCAAAAACTATAAACGTTGTAAATTATTTATATTTCATTATAATATTCAGTATTCTATATTAATTTTTACTTTTAATATGTTGTATTTTAATTTTGAGTTCTGTATTATATTTTATGTTGTTTGGTTTGCATCTTATGAAATAAGTGCATTTGTTTATTTAAATATATATGTTTAATATAAAAAAAAAAAGTAATGAAATATTAAAAGTATTTGTAACATTTGTTTAATTTAGACATTTCATAATTTAAATGCCTTAAAAAAATTTCCAGATTATTTTTTATGTGTTACTGCATTTTATGGTTTGAATTCATTGACTATTTTATAAACAATATTGTATATTAATGTGAACAAAAAATTTGAAGCAATTAAGATCAATAGATTTATTTTCACCTTTCTTAAAAAAAAAAAAAAAAGAAAAGAAAAGAAAGTGTTTCCTTGCAACAGTGCAGATATATGCATTTGTGCCTAGTTACAATTTAAATTCATTGGTTATACTGAATATTGTTTACTATTTAAAAATAATTTATTTTGAATTCGTAAAAGTTAACTTCACAAACTATTCCTGCAGAAAGATTTTGGTGTTGATGAAGCTTGTCGCAGAAAGCATAATAAACTTCCACCACAGGGCACGCACGTATGCATGCTTCGCATACATTAAAGAAAAGAAATCAATAGATACAACTAATTTGTCGTACGTAAATCAGAAAATGTATGTATGAAAATCGGTTCAGCAGCAATCACGCACTTATAAAAAAAAATAAAAATAAAAATCACTATTTGTTATGCATGAATCTGAAAATGCATGAAATAAGAAATTCGGAAAATGGTTGCAAAGCCACATTCTTTCGAAAAAACATCTTTTTGCAATACAATAAATACACACAACACGAGCGGCAGGCGAGGGGCGAAAACAAAGTTTGGAGACACGAAAATGAAGTTCCGATGTGAAGAGGTTACCAGTGAAAAATGTCGATACACCAAATTATATTACTGCATCACGAATCGCTAATGCACGCCAGTATCGAAGCTAACCCAAGTGAGTTACATCCGCTTTATCTCCTCTCCTTATTCAGGATTGAGGCGATCGTATCTGCAGAAACGAAAATTTGCTCTGCAGAACGGTTTATAAACCATTCTTTGAGTTTCTCTCTCTCTTTCTCTTTTTTTCTCTCTCTCTTAAACAAAGAAAAAAAAAAAAAAAAAAAAAAGAAAAAAAATGGCAAAATTTATTTCACTTAAGTAAAATCTTTCTGCATGAACATTTCTGTTTCTGCGACATTGTCGCCGTGTTTCTACCACGGGGTATAAGAAAATAAAATTAAGAAATAAATTGTTCTTTTAGCTTTCTTCGGAGTTGGATGATATAAAATTTTGATGATATATATATATATATATTAGAAATTTCATACAATTTAGAAAACGTGTATCTTTAAAATATATAAGTAAACAGTAAACACCATATATGAACATGATTAATACAGGAGAATTTAAGATTGGAAGTTTATCAATAATAATAAATAATTGATAATAATAAATAAATAAAATAACCTGGTAGAAGTATCTAATCCAAGTCCATTTAATAATGAATTAGAAACTGAAGCACACTGTTCTCCATGACTAGCTGACTGAAAGTCTCCACTGTAAATAGCAGGAAGAGCTAAAATGGAATTGATATCTTCTGAGCGGAATGTTTCCATGTCTATTTCAGCGAGATTTGCATCAATATTTTTTGATAAGTCATCATAACTTAGATCTTTTTGATGAGCTCCAAACAAACCAGTTGGGGAACCAGCAGGTGATGTAGGAGTTTTCCTAAATAAACAACAAAGATAGTTAACATTTTTATATCTTAAAATGTTATTTTTGTGTCAAAAATATATTATTATTAATAAAGTATGGCAAAATTATACCAAAAGAAAATTTAAACTCAAAGACATGATTATTTATTTCATGTTAACATTGTTTTCTCATTCACACAGAAGATGGGAAAGCCACATGCCTTGCCCAGTGATTTCTACGCACCAGCTCAATCGTTGTTCCTCAATGCATTTAACTTAACAAATTTTTGTACATTTTCTTACCATTATCAGTTGATTTCCGTGTTTTCTCCCACTTGTGAATGTGCAGTTTTTTTTTTTTTTTTTTCCTGCATTTTTGTTCCCTCCCCTAATGCAAAGTGCAAACAACCCAGGGACAAAAAATTTTGTAGATGTCTGTGACAGGTTTTCAAAATTTTATAATCTGTCTGTGAAATTTGCATGTAGTCAGGGGCGAAAATGGCTTGCACTCAAAAAGCTTGAAATATGATAGCAGCAATCTAGGGGAGGGGGGGGGGCAGCTTAACAACAGTGGTGATCTTGTGCAACAATACACAATACAATTTTACTACAGAACAATATAGTATAAACAATTATAAAATAATAAGATTAACTCATTCAATTAAATATTTTATTGCAATGTTTGACGCAACACAATAAAAATAATTATAAATGATAAAAGTATTAGTTTTAGTTTTGATACAGAAATTTTTATAAGTGAATTTTGAAGTGGAGGAGAAGTTTTGGAGCAGTTTTAAATGAAATTAGCACTTTTCTACGTTCCTGTAGAATCTCAGTAACAGGTAACAGGAGAAAAGAATACACGCATAACGCTGCCTATCAAGGGAGATCTAGGCTCCTAGGTCACCCTTGTTAAGCACTGTTTTGTGTTCCTACCAAGGCACCTATAGGGGGCCTTAGAGTTCCTACCAGAGAGCGTCTAAGACGTCATACATCGGTGGCACATTGTCCTGGGCGAAAAATGTCCATAAATTGCAGACAATTTTTTTATGACTGCAGACCAAAACTGTCTGAAAATTGATTGCAATTTTTTTTTTTATTATACAGACAAAGAGTGCCCAAAAGTTGCAGACTAATTTTTTTATTAGTGGTGCAGACCAAAAACTGTCTGCACTAATTTTTCTGTGTCCGCGACTATGTCGCCGTGTCGCGGCGTTTCTGCCACTGGGGTTAACAACAACTAGTTTCAATATTTTTAAGAATAACAGCGCTACTTTCAAGATTTGATAGTTTATTTTGATCAAGATTTGTTGACATAAATTATAAATTTACACTATAAAAAAATTGTTGCTGCAACATGCAACAGTAAATTTTACTTAAAAGCGAATCACAAGGGAAATACATATCTGTCCAAATTAACACATTTGATTTTGATTTAAAATTTAACATGAGAGAAGAAAGTTATCTGCATGTATATACATATTACAACATTTTGACATATTTCTTTAACAATACTATCTTAATTAAACAACCATTTCTTTTGAACTTGTTTTCATAAAAGACTTGTTTACCAGCATCTAATTTAAATTACTTTGTTATCAATTTAATTCAATTAACAGTACCTAATATGAACATGACAAACCTGTTAAAAGGGGAAAATTGTCGAGTTTTTTGTATCTACAATAAGCCTTTTGAGCTCACTTTTGTGAAATGTTCTATTTATTTCATTAATTTCTTCGCTGCTGTATTTTTTTTTGCATTCTTTTGCATTTAAATCATTCCCTTGTAGACATTTATCTGTTTTTTATTTTTTAATCTGTTACAGATGCATATTTTTCTTAATTTAAGACATTTTATTGTATAAGGCAGTTTATCTGTTTCTTTAATTATTTACTTTTTAATGAACAAAAAAAAAAAAAAAAAAAAATGTAAATAAAATAAAATAAACATTATTAAAAACAAAACATTTTAAGTTATATTTTGTACAATGATTGTGGATTATATTTCTGCATAAGCAAATAGTTTTTAATGAATTCTTTTTAACTATGTATTATTTTCTACTTCTGTATTCCCTATATTATGAAAAATAATTAACTTTACAATTAAATTGAAATACTTTTATTAGTTCTTCCAACTTATAAAGAGAGAACTATATATATATATATATATATATATATATATATATATATATATATATATATATAAAGCAGAAGGCTTGTTGCATTTACTTTGTATTACTATGCAAACTTTCTTTTTCCACTAAAATTTCAGTTTCTTCTTTTTTGAGTTGTCAACTATATTTAAAATTCTCATCAATCGGTGAATTTCATTGTTGCTTCGTGGTTTCATTGTTATTCATCTGCTTTGAAATTTTACTTTTTTAAATCCATATGGTTCCTGTTCTGGTCGTGGCAGGCTGGGTGAGTGTTGCCAGCATGAAACTAGTTTAACCCCACAGGCAAGTCACAAGTCTTGCCGCCTGCCTCCTTCCTTGTTGCCCCACCGGTAGAGATGCCCCACTTAATATAATTTCGAAATGCAATGATAGATGGCTCAGCAAGTCCGATTATTATTTCAGATGGATGTTGAATGGTGTGCTGTGGAAGTTACGTGAACTTATTTCTTTGTGTTCTGCTGTCACAACAATATTTCAAGTAAGTACCATGTTTTTTCTACTCTGTTATAAGAGTGAAGTTGCATTGTAAGGCTGGCACTAGTTAATAAAAATAGATTTTTTTTTATATAAGTTTAAAAATCTGTAGCAAGAAGTTGATCAATCGACTTCGGCCATTGTGCCGCCATTTTTGCTGTCTTTTACTTTGGATAGTTGCCGGGGCATCTCTCCCATACCAAAAGGATAGATGCCCCAGATTATATTCGGGTGAGATGCCCCACATACTTTTACAAGAAGAAAAGTCATTTAATTGTTTAAATTTTAAACTAATATTGTTTTTATAAAATGCGTAATATTTGTAAATCGTTAAAATTTGTAACTTAAAAATATTTTTTGAAATTATAAATTTAGCTTAAAATTCAGCAAATAACATTCAAATTCGCATGATCTCTAGAAGTGGCAACTCAAAACGAAATCACAAAAAAGCAAATTGAATCCAGATATGAAAGCAAAAAACGCTCAGGTATGTCAGACTGACCTTTGACATTTAAACTATAACGTAAACAATCTTGGGCGCTAACGAAACTGTAGGTGGGCGGTTAATTGTGCCGGTAAGTGAATATTATTGTATTTGTTAATGCAGTTGTTCAATGCTACTTGTTTGTTTCAGGAAAGATGACTACAGTATATAAAAAGAAAACAGTATATAAAAAAGAAAGATGACTACAGTATGTACAAAAGAAAAAATACTGGAACAGCTGGTGGGACCAGGACAGAAGACCATTTAAAAGAGGCTCTTGAGACTAGAAGCAGGGGAAATTGGTGTCATTGAAGCTGCTAGGTACTATGGAATTTCTTCTCGGACAGTTCGTCGTCGAAGAAAAACATATAATAATACCAAAACAAGCTCTTTGGGGACCATTGACCACTATTGATCACTATTGACCAATGTTAAAACCTTTTATTATGTTTTTTACAGGTAGGGCATCTCTCCCATGTGAGTGGGGCATCTCACCCGCAACTTCGGGAGAGATGGCAAAATGTAGTGCTGCCGCAATTTTATTTTTTTTTAAAGAAAATTTACAATATTGTACAAAAAAACTACTTAGTAGTAATAAACAATATCTATTATGTATTTACCACAAATTTTCGTTGTCATTGTTACTACCTAATTTATTTTATAGCTTCCTTTCCTTAAGTGGGGCATCTCTCCCGGAATTACCTTATATAAACTAATAAAAGTAGGTATTTCAATTTAATTTTAATGCAAATATAGTTCTTCTAAATTATAATGGAGTAACATGTTTGTTTTCTCAGCTAAAATCATGAATTAGTTTAAATTGTACAAAATTTCTGTCTTATACACATTTCGATTTAAGATGTTTCGCAGTCAGAAACATTCTAAATGAGGTAATCATAAGCTAAGCTTGTTAAATGTCTTATTTTGTGTTCTAAAGACACTCACATCAGTTTAACACTGGTATCAAGATATCAAGAAGATCTGTTTCAGGCAAACCACAAGTTTTGGCACATTTCAAACAGACCCCCTTTGTTGAAAGTCAATCACTAGCTCTTTCAATCCAAAAGAGTTACTGTGCTTGATTAAAATCTCATTGCTGCAAAAACAATGAAAATATTTACTCTAAAGTGATCTACACAATGAAGTATTCTGTGAAAGATTCTCTGTAAATTTCTATGATACATGAGTGAATGTTTATAGTGATCTCTGTACTCTTTACACAAAAGTCTTGGCTTACACTGGTTACTATTTCATTTGCTAATTTGGAGAAAACAAGACACTGAATACAAATTTAATGCAATTGAAAGACATCATTACAGAGGAAATGGAAATAATATTTTGGGCTTGAATGCCTCTAGCTCAGTCGCTCTCAAACATTTTGAAATCAAGGAGCATTTAAAATCCAACAAATAACAAATCTTACAGTGTAGGCACATTATATACAAAATTATGAGAAATTTGGTATCATAATTAAGTTAAATATTTAAAAAGCAAACTGTCATTTCCTCATAAATACATTAAAAAAAAATCTTCTAATTCTATACATAATTGAGATAAGGATATAAAATCCTAATTCACACAAATAGGATATTAAAAATAATTTATTATATTTTCGAGTAGGCTGCGATTTTGATTTCTTAATGGCACTTAAGAGGACTCTCTACTTATTGCTCCCAGAAGCCAAAGTCAATGTTATTCAGACTTGCCAACTAATTTTAATAAAAAAAAGGGAAGATTTTTCTTCTTTCTTCTTAAAAATAAATAAATTAATAATAATAATAATAAAAAATTTTCGATGTGTTAAACAATACAGTTTCACACTTTTAATATGTTGAAGCAATCTATAAAAATGTTTTACTATAGATTCATTATACTAAATACATAAAAGTTTCAAATGAAATTATACCTATTCCACATACAAATAACTACAAAACAGAATCTGTAAGAAATTTATTTAACAACAGACTAAAAAACTTAGTCAAGTTAAAATAGATAATAAGAAAGTTTAAATAAAATAAGAAAGAGAACTGATACCTAATAATACCAGTATAGAAAGGAAAAAAGGCACTAAGCAGCTGTCAAATATTTTCTACTAAACATTTTTAGTTTCCGTTAGCTGTTTCAAGTTTTCCCTCCCTCCCTCCCCAAATTAGACATGTAATTTCTAAAATTAGAAATTAGCTGAAAATTTTTATGACTGGTTGGTTGATTAGTTGAACATTGATAAAGTCATTTTCAATAAACTGATGACATAAACATTTACATATATAGTTTTTAACTAAATTAAGTATTTTCAGGATATTTTCATTAACATAAAAAAAAAAAAAAAAAATTAGTAAAGTTCAACTGCAATAACTTTTATATCCACATAAAACCTCATTAAAATTCCATGCCAACGGAAAAAATTTTTTTTTAAACAAATATAGAATATGATTTTTGTGTAATTAACCATACATATAAAAAAAAGTAGCAGTAGCTAATAATCAATTTCAAACGTGCTTAAAACCAACTGAGCATTAAATTTCTTAAATTGTTTTGAGAAAAATTTTCCTACCTCAAAAATCTATTCGTTTTTTCCCCATATTTACATATTTGGTATAAATATGACAAACATTTAATTTAAGAAAAATGAATACATTCATTAAATTCAGTAATAAGGTCTAAAAATAATTTATATATTCAGAAATATTGAGTACTTCTTATTACTTTATTGTTTCTAGAATTAATCACTATCCAGAGAAGGGGAAGGGGGGGGGGGATACAAAAATAATTACAGAGTAAGAAATATTAAATTTTTTCAACTGTACTTCTTGAATCTAATGAAGCAAGTTTAAAAAGAATATTATCATTAATGCTACAGATGGCTAAAGATTAAGAAACAAACGACTTCTGCAGAACATTTGATTGACGATCACTAGTTGGAGATAGATAGGGGGGGGGCAAAAAAATTACATGAGCAAGAAATATTTAACAATTCTATTTCATTACAGGTTCTACGATCTTATAAAACAAGTTTGAAATTAATATTGACACTTATGTTACGGATGGAGAAAGATTGTGAATCGGGAGCTTTCGTGATCACTGATCACTCCATAGGGTTTCTTTTTTTGAACGAACGATATCCGCGACTTTTTTAAAAACGGAAGATTTCATCATCTGTCCGGAAGACCGGAAGATAAGTTAAAAAACCGGAAGTCTTCCGGGAAAACCGGAAAAGTTGGCAAATATGGTTATTCTATGGAAATTTTGCCCCCTCCTCATAACTCATTAACTAATACATACTTTTAAATTCCATTTTCACATTCAGAAAATTCACAATCGCTAAAAATTTTATCTTTTAAATTTTTAATATTTTATTTTGAGGTTGTAAAATGCGAATTTTCACAATGTGAAATTTGGCATTTTTGAGCTCAAAAATAAAATCTTAAAAATTAAAAAAATCAATTTTTAGAAAGCGATAAAATTTTTAGCAATTGGGAATTTTCTAAATGTGAAAACGGAATTTAAAAATATGTATTAGCTAATGAGTTATAACAGGGCAAAATTCCCCATTGAATAACATTGGTTTCGGCTTTCGGACACAATAAGTAGAGAGTCCCCTTAAATTTCATCCACTTCTAAAATAAGAATTTTCAATGTTATATACTTATTTTTGAGAAATTTATGCATTTTATTTGGGTGTATTCAGGGTTTCTATTAGAGCATGAATTTGCAAGAATCTCACATATTTTTTGTTTTATTATTATTATTATTTTTTTTTCCTTGCATAAAATTTTTAATATTGAGAGAAATTTGTGCACTCTTCTAGGGTCAATTTAATAAAATTTTTGGTTTGAAAAATGATCATTCATAAAAATGGACAATCTTAGAACAAAACTAGTTGGCATAGGTGCACTCTGCTCAGTTCCCCATCATATTTATGTTCTCATAAATTTCTAGTTTGAGAGGTATAATCATGTTAAAAGAAATGAACTTGACAAAAGCTTGATACAGTGACAGAATGAAAACCCCGCCTAATAGGCTATCCATCGTTCACTTCGATATATTTATCTTATTCTAATCTATTAATTTATTTTATCAGGGTCAATTCCGTTGTTTAGTTTTCATGCTACTATTTCCAATGCAATAATCCTCAAAATTCATATTCATATGAAAAATTTACAATTTCGCTATGTTGGTAAAATCGTAAATTACGAATAATTTACGAAATTTTCCTATTAGAATATTTGTATTCAATCCTGTTCAAACAAATATCATAAATGTAATTTTGAAGTTGTCTAATGTATTTATGAGCCTCAAAATGAAAGTTTATGCTCAATTTTACCTTATTCTGGCATGTTAAGTAAATCGTAAATTATAATATAACTTACGAATTTTTTTAAATTGGAAAAATCATAGTCTATGATATTCATGCCAGTATCCTAAATAATATTTCGAAAGTGGTTTGACATCTTTACGATGAAAATATCCCTCAAGATTGACATTTATGTGAAATTTTGCTCTATGCTGCCATGTTAAGAAATTCGTAAATTTCCAATAACTTACGAAATTTTTATATTGGAAAATTCATAGTCATTAATATTCATACCAGTGTCCTATATAATATTTCAAAAGTAGTCTGACATCTTTACGATGAAAATATCTCTAAAAATTGACGTTTATGTGAAATTTTGCTATACTGCCATGTTAAGAAATTCGTAAATTTTCAATAACTTGCGAAATTTTCAAAGTAGCATATTTATAGTTACTGATGTTCCTTCCAGCATCAAAACTGATATTTTAAAACTGGTCTGACATTTTTACAGTAAAAAGTTTCCATTTAATGCACGTTTAAGTGAATTTTTGTCCTATTCTCCTATGTTAAGAAAATCGTAAATTTCTAATAACTTACGAAGTTTTTAAATTTGAATGTTGCAAATAAATAGGGTTCTTGCCAGTGTTGAAAGTAATATTTTAAAACTGATCTGACCTCTCTGCGACAATTTGTTCTTGAGATATCGTGTACACAGACTAACAAACTAACGGACTTACACACTAACAGACTAACAGACACCCTACAGACAGACACCATAGAAATTTTGTCATTTTCGGATTCCTCACACCTGAAAACGTGTAAAAAAGTAAAAAAACCAAGGTCGAAAATTTTCACGATTACCTAAGTTCCCCATACCTATAGTATGGTGGGGAACTAAAATCTGACACAAAAATCAATAAATTTAAACAGACGTTTCACAAAAATTGACTGATTTAAAAAAGTTTTCAAAAAACTTATATAGAAAAATTATATATTTTGCTGTTCAGTTGGAAAAACACATATTTCTGAAGTGAAACACCAGAAACACGGAAATTTTTTATTTTTAGGTAAATAATCTTGTATTTTTGGTATTAAAAAAAGTCATTAATTTGTGATGCAAAAAACTGCCTATTTCAGTGTTTAACAGTGAAAAAAAAAATAATAATTAATAAATAAATAAATAAATCGACATATTTAAGTGATTAAAAGTGATCAAACTCAAATTTTACCAATGAATTGACAAATTAGACATTATTAGCAAGTTACTATATTTTATATATATATAATCTGAATCCTAATGTAAGTAAGGATTCAACTTGTTTTGGTTTGTTATTTCTCTAGTTTTACTCCATGTTCACTGCTATCATTGTGCTTTTAACTAATATCTGTTTGTTATATTTTACATGTGTCTCGTTTTTCATAAACTCTGTGTTGCCTCTTTCTTGCTTTTTTTGTGAGTGTTTAAAATTACGATATTTATTGTGTTTTATCAATAATAATTTTTTATGTGGTTTATTGGATTAACATTTGTAGTGGTGAGTTTATTTTGATCTATGTTTTTTCTTGTTTTATCTCCAATGAATGTTTCATCTGTGTGTTATATTTTACATGTGACTAGTATTTAATAAATTTTGTGCTGCTTCTTTGTGATTGTTTGGGGCTTAAAATTACAATGTTTATTAGTGTATTATCACTAATAATTTTTTTAATGGTTTACTGGATTATCATTTGTAGTGATGAGTTCTTTGATCTACGTTTTTTCTTGTTTTATTTACAATGGGTGTTTCGGGCCTGAGAACAAAGAAATTCTTAGCTTTTGCTTTCTTTGTGACAGAAAACATCCATTTTTTAGCATATTTGCATTCTACCAGGCCCTTGATAACGTTAGAATGCAAATAATGCTTTTTTCTCATTCTAATTTGTTATAATTCATTCAGATTTTACTTTATTTCTTTTTTGGTTTGATTTGGGTGGTCTTCGTTTTTGATCAGAATAATTGTTTGAATACTGAAATTAAATCATCTTTAAATTTCAAATGTTTGCACTGATAATATTATATTTCTACTGAACGTTCTGTTTCTCTCTCTCTCTCTCTCTCTCTCTCTCTCTCTCTCTCTCTCTCTCTCTCTATATATATATATATATATATATATATATATATATATATATATTAAGTATATTTCTATTCTCGGATTCTTTTTTAGAAATCTCACCTTATTTCTAAGTGTGAGAAAATATCACCCAATTTTTACCACTGATGAGAGCCCTGGTGTATTTTTCTTAAAATAAGTACTCTGCACATCCACTTCTAACATTTTCAAAATAAGTACACACAACAAGAATAAATGGTTCATTTTGGGAAAGGGGGGGGGGGGGAGACTGCTATTTAACATATAATAATGATGTGTTGACAAAATGAGCAGTGTATATCCAAAATGAAATGTTATAATACAGTATATTTATTTTCTATATATGGGCACATATTTCTCTGGAACATCACAAGGTCAGACCCAAAATTTTTCTTGTACACACTAGTGCCCCTGGCATATCCTTTGAGAACCACTCCTCTAGCTGGTCACAATTGACCTGCATATGCACTTGTGCACTCACTGAGACTCAGCTGAGTGATGGAGTTAACAAGATTTTATGTCAAAGATATTCTGGTGTTATTAAAAATAAGTTTCTTTTGATTGGTGATGTTGTTGTTTAACTCCACTAAACTAAGTTTTGGGAATAAATATGTTGAAGATCAAAGTTTGGTGTAGATGGATTGTCTATCTCAATCTACATATTTTAGTACTCTAGACTATTAATTATACTTTTGCAGATGGGTGGATGCTTTAGATTATTAAATGAACTGGAAAAGAGTTGTTTCATTCATAATTTTACTTTCCATTACTCTGTCTAAGTTAATGTTATAAAAGAATCAATGCAAACAATGCATTAAAGCCTTAAAATTCTAAAAATGAAATAACTTATTTGTAAATTATGCTTTAAATTAAATTTATGTAAAATTCAATAAATAACTATTTAATACAGAAGTCTTCTAAACTTTATAGTTTTAGATTAATTTGTTTGCCAATTAAATGCAAAATATAGTTTGTACTTTAACTTATCAAGGACAGAATATATCATAAGAAAATGCATTTTTGTTTTTCTTATAAGTTTTCATGTTATGCTCATTTATAATTTTTTTTTTTCAATACTAATTGGCTTTAATTAAAAAATAATGATATTAAAAATTTTTAAAAAAAGAAATGGGAGTTATCAAAGAATCAAAAGGTTGCAAGTTAGTGAAATGATAGGTTTGAGCCAACATCAATAATAGCAATGACATTATTAAATTGTGAAAAATTGCATCAAGTTTCAGTAAACTATCCACACAATAAGGTTGTAATACAAAATTTTAAATATAATTTTTAAAAGTATATTACAAGCATTACCTTAAAAATTCTTTATTGGCATTAGATAGTTGTTCAAACATTGAGTCTCCTAAGATTTTTTGTTCCGTTTTCTTTTCATCTGTAGCTAGAAACTGGTTGGAATTCCAATCTGAACCAAAACAGGAATTATTTTGACTAGGAAGATCACTATCACCCATATTTTGAATGGCACCTATATATGCAAAAATAAATTTTATTGAAAGTCTGAATGTTAAGACATGAATATCTAAATATTATCAACAAATAATAATCAACCAACTACAAACTTAGAATATTACATGAAAATGCAAATATATTTATTTATTTAAAAAAAACTAATAAACAAATAATGGAAAAACCTTACTTGCTTCATTTTACAAGTATTTTCTGTGGGGCACCCCGCTACTTTGGTCATAAAATGAAGCAAGTAAGGTTTTTCCATTATTTGTTTATAAGTTTTAATGCTTCAAGTTAATTTATTTATAAAATGTAAACTTTTAAAAAGTGCCAATTTGAGACTGGCCAATTTAAAACTGCCAGTTTGAGAATAATGAAAATAAATTACATCAATTCACAGGCTATTTATTACTTAAATCTTTTTATCAGAAATGATTATTAAAATTAACGAGAAATTTGCAAATCAAATTTTTTCATTCTCATTCATTTTCTTTCCTCTTGAATTTACTATTTTACGCATACATGCTCAATTCAATTTTAAAATATTAAGCATCAAAATATTTTATTTTAATAATGATCTGTACGATATATTTTTTTGTATTATTTTTTTTACTTTATTCAGTCCTAATAAATACTCTTTTAACGAATGAATTTTTATGAACTAAATAAGGACAAAACAATAATAGTTTAACTTAATAATAATTATAATAATACTTATGCAAATAAAATGTTCAATTTTAAAGTATGAAAAGAGTGTGATAATTAAGCAATCTAATCCAATCTCTTTTTTTTTTTTTTTTCCAACTATTCTATATTTTAACTTTTAAGCTTTAAATATTCCCTAGTCAAGGGCCCATCAGAGGTCGAGAGGTTCTGTCCTCGAAGGTGGTAGACATGAGGTGCCGGGTTCGATCCCAGGTCGCACTTGTCGGTCGAGCATTTAGGAGTTTTCCCATGGTTTTCTCCGAAACTTGCATGAATACGGTTAGGATCCCTTAGAAGGACCACCCTCCCCCTGGACGGCACTCCCGCTCAGGCCTAGAACCCTAATGTAGTCAATTGGACTTAATCCTAACACCATCCTAATTAAATTACCCAATTCCTAATGTAGTCAATTGGACTTAATCCTAACACCATCCTAATTAAATTACCCAATTCCTACACATTTTTTCATTATACAGTTAACTTCTATAAAACGGAAAACAGTTCAGTTAACTAGGGGAAAGGGGTAACCGAATCAGAGTTTCCCCAAGACAGTTTTAGCAGAGTGTTGCATCCTCCTTGAACTGTAGTTAAAGAAAAAAAAAAAAAAAAAAAAACACTTTATGCGTATACTTTTGCTTGCCACTCAATTTTGAAAGGAAAAAAAGAAAATGTCTCTTTTACTTTTTATTAAATTGTCTTCTGGATGCATGGTTGTCGTTTAAAAGAATTTTAGCATGCCACTATGCTACTTGAAGGTTAAAACAGCATTCATTAATTGGTAGTGAAGTAAAATCTAATTCACCTGTGTTTTGAAAAGAGTGCCATGATTTTTAAAGAATTAAAAGTGCCCTTTAAAAGAAAAAACTCTCTTAAATTCAAAAAAGTTTTTTTTTTTTTTTTTTTTTTTTTTTTTAAATATGGAAAAAACTCAGTCGAAATATTATTTATTTTTGAATTCCACTTTTTCTTATATTTTATATATAATTAAATGTATCCTTGTATAAAATATATTCAGTGCATTTTTCCTCAGCATGTAAATAGATAAATATAGCTTTTATTATAAATTAGCCTCTTTTCTTCTTTTCATTCTATTTTATCTTAAATATTTCATTTTAATAGGCATTGAAAACATTTTCGAAATATTATTTCAACCTTTTCTTTCAAACAGCAAACGAAAAATTATAGAATAATTGTCTACAGCTGCTTCTTTTCTAACTCATGTTAATTTATATTATGTTATATAATATTTTATATATATATATATATATATATATATCGAATTAATAAAATGAAAGAAAGAAATAAGTTAAAGCAAAAGTTAAAAAAAAAAAAAAAAAAAACTTAGAAATATTTCATAAATACACTTTATTTTACTTAATAAAAAATTATTTAAGCAATAATTGATTTCCCATTCACATCAAAATACACAAGAAATCAAACTGAAGTTCCATGGTGATTTTCTTTTTTCTTTTCTTTTAATAAGTCAAAATCTGATTTAAAATCATGATTTCAAAAGAAAATGAAAAATATAAAGTTCCCACATTCCTTTTTCTCTCTTAAAATTAAATGAATAAATAAATAAAAAAGCATAGATCGCTTTTAACTATGTGTCCCTCCACAATAAAAAGATATTCTTAAGTCAGAATTTCTGGTTCATAAACTGAAGCGTGCACTGAATAGATTTACTCACATAGAGAAAATTTTCTTTTGTCTTCACATTTTTCATCCTATTTGCAAAGAAGATTTTTTTTTTTTTTTTAAATTCTGCCTAATCGGATTGTAATGAAAATAAAATTTCAAATAAATTCTTTTCTTTTTCATTTTTTAATGATTTTTTTTTTTTTTGTGTGTGTGTGTGTGTGTGTGTTTGCTTTTCATTATCGAATAGCTCATTGATTGTCCGTAATAATTTTTCTAATAACACAAAAAGTTATTTATACAATATATAAAAGATATATTTATTAATCAAAATAGCGTAAAATATAGCAAAAAATATTTTATTAGTCTTTATAATCTATTATCGATTATTTCAGGAATCGCTATATATATATATTTTTTTTAAATACTTTAGAAAAAGATTTAGTTTTGAATATTTCCTTCACCAATGACCAATGTGAAACTGTATCTCGGATTAAATATGGTAATTTAGGGCGTACAACCAGACACACGCGTATAATCAAAAAGAAACCATAAATGAGTGAAAGCCAATGAGTCATGGCTCTCTGAAGCATGACCAAATAAATCAACGGTACAGAATTAAAAAGTCTCGTTTTTGGAGATATTTATTCAAAAATTGCCATTTTCATTTTAAAAGTGACATCTGGATAAGAACATTTCATTTTTGTGAAACCTTTGAAAGCAATGTTTCTTGGTATGTGCTTTTAGTTATTTCGAAATTTCAAAGAATTAATTTAATAAAAACATTGATTTACGAAATATATAAGTACATAAACACTCATAGTAGCAAAATAAAAAAAGCAATATAAAATGAAATGAAATATTTATATATTTCTTTCGACCATGGGATACTTATACAAAACAGTAATGTTAACAGACTAATATAAAGAGTCAGCAGCACAAAAAATATATAATAAAATATAATTATTACTGAATAGCAAATAGTATACGAAAACAAAATAAATAAAACTTTTTTTAAAAAACAAAATTCCACATGATCTAGTGCTAAGTCTCCTAAGGTAAAAAAGTTTTATTATTATTGCTATTTATTTATTTTTTCATTATTAAAAAAAGCCGTTTATTTTTATCCATTTATTTATTAATTTTGTATTTGTGTTGCAGAGAGGGGATAGTGTCATTATAAAATTCATGCTTCAGTAATAAAAAACAATGTGTTTGACTCATTTTTATAAATAGTTCACTTTAAGTTGTATTCACAGAAGGAAATTAAAAATTAATGAAATTTTATATTCATCAATATATAACACATTGTTTACTTTTCCCCAATGTGTAATCCCCCTGAAATAGCTCTTCCTGAAAATCCGACTTTCCAAAATAATACAGTTTGATAAGAAATAACAGTAAATGTACTAAATTAGTCACAAAATAAACAAAGAATTTTCATTTCCAGCAAGGAATTTTATGAAAATTAAGTAATAACAATAATGTGTTATGAAAAAACATCCTCAACATTAGACAAAATAACGAAAGTCGTTTGCGAAACATTTCATTTGCAAAAAATGTCTTGGGAATTAAGATCAGAAAATTTACAAATATATTAGTTATAGTAAGGTGGGGTAAGTGGGCCACACCCCCTGGCATTTCCCCAGTTATTGACTCAAAAAAAATCTGTTATAATATTTTTATGTACCTACCCTACGTATAAATTTTAAAAGACGTGCGGTTAAACAAACAAAGTATCTAGCAGTCATGTATAATATATATTAACCTTTTATTTTTCTTAAATACACAATGTATACAAAAAATAACCAACAAGAGACAAGCCAAATTTCACTAAGTTACACGAAAAAAAGCATCATAAAACGTCTTCGTGTCATTTATAATTTATCACCGTCAACAAATTCATAATCTGGCATTCCATATATCTGTACTTTTTACTTTCTTCTATCTTCAATAGAAGAAAGTATTGGATTCGTAAAAATTTTCGATTTCGGGTTTTTGATGGATTTACACGTTTTGAGAGCTGTAGAACACGATTTTACCATTTTTAGAAAATGTCTGTCTATGTGTGTTTGTGACAAAATTTTGTGGCAACTGTATCTCTGGAACTACTGCACAGAATTTCATACAAATTGGTATGTAGTTGCACCTTGACATAAATTAGTGCCTATCAACTTTTGGTAAAAATCGTCTTACAGGTTGCGTTGCCATCCCGCTTTTTCTAAATTTTTAACAGGGTGATATAGGGCAAAAATTTTCAAGATGGGTATCTTTCGAAAGGTCTCGTCAGTACCTTTAAAACGAATGGTTGAACTATAAATCTGTGATAATTTAAAACAAAGTTATCGATTTTTTTTACTTTTTACGAAAAAAAACTTAGAAAAAAAATCTTTTTTTTTTTTTTCTCTCCCCTTAATTTTATCAAACTCCCACGGTTTCCGTGTTCTGACAAACTGAAACAAATTTTTGCATTTTTTCCCCAATTTTGTCAAAGTCCCACGGTTTCCGTGTTTTGACAAACTTAGAATAATTTTCACATTTTACCCAAAATTTTGTCAAAGTCCCACTTTTTTTTTTTTTTTTTTTTTTTTTTTAATTATTGTTACAGAGTGAATTTTTATAGGAAAATATAGAAGAAAGTCTCGTGGTGGCCACAACATACTAGTTTATTTTTGGAATGTAAAATTTGTAATGTCTGCGTTTTTTCTAGCTCCTAGAAAGCATCAACGATAAAATTAATAACTCTTACAAATATATATATGGATATTTTAGCTTTTTTATGAGAGAAACGGTCAAAATGAATAAAAAATATAATGACATGTATCGTTAAGGTAATTTTCTTTTAAAATCTCAACCATACCACCATATTAACAAATCAAGATATAATAATTTCTTTGAAAATATAATTAGCCATGTTTATTCGATTTTAATGAGACCTTCATTAGAACAAAATAACTTTTTAAACATTAAATGATTATTAAAAATAAAGTCAGCTTAAAAAAAAAAAAAAAAAGAAAACTATTACGGTATTTAAAAAAAAAAAAAAAAAAAAAATCCTTTTGGCTTTCAAAAACAGTTATTACGCTTTACTATTTGAAAAGCTATTTATTGAAAAATATATTTTAACTATATTATATTTTAATTATAATCTACTTTAATTCTTGATTAATTAATACCAAAAAAAAAAAAAAAAAAAAAAAAAAAAACTTTTCATGTCTGATTAACGTTTTGTACGATTTCGTTTATACAAGATAACTTAATTCTGTTCATATTATTTTTTAAATATTGATTATACGCTGTATGTCACGTCAGTAAGCAATAAATTAGAAACAGATTAAAAAAAAAAAAATTAGAAACTAAAATTAGTAATCTGCCTGCTTCCAACTACATCGCGTAATATGGGAAAATGTTTCATAATTTATTAGTGTGCATGATTTTTTAACTCTTCGTCACTTTTCTTTGATAGCAATAAAAATTTAAATGAAATAGCCATTTTTTTTTTTTTTTTTTAAGTGAATTAGATAGCAGTTGTTAAGCATTGTAATTTTATTTCTTTAAAAAAATGTTGAATCTCTTGAAACATTTCTGATTTAATAAACTAAAATTTAACGTTTCGAAAAATCCTAATTTCCGTCATAAGCACTTTCTATGAAAAATTTGCTGTACTCATAAATAACTAAGATTTATTTAACAGAGAAAGTACAGAGGAAAAAGATAGGGTTGAAAAGAATTAATAAAGATACACAAAACAGAGAATTACTGAAACCATCTTAGAGGTTTTCGCCAAAAATTACGCTATTCGTAAAGCAGAAATAAGGGATTGTAATAATGCAATCGATTATTTTGTTAATCGATTATTCCCGATTCATAATGATAATGCATGCGAGTTATTTCGTACAATACTGACGTATGTATTTACAAAAATGAATTTACATATTTTAAAATTTGCTATACGTGGTAAGCGCATATTGTTGCAATTTAAGAAATATCTGCATTCCTCAGAAGTCTGTTAGAGCACTTTTATACAGCCGTGTATGCGATTTTGTTGTGAATGATTGCAGAATTAAAATGAATGTATCGTTATATGGACGGGGCTGAATAAATTAAAGTTCATAGAGTCAAAGATTAAAAATATGAATTTCAATTTGTTCAAATACTTCCTTAAGTGAAAAAGTTTTTAAAAAAAATGAACATACTATATACTCTTTTCTTAAGTGATGGAAACAATTAATGCATTAATTGAAATAGCGTTATCTTTTTTAATTTGTTGGAAGAGGAAAAATACGACCTGTACAAGAATGAGAGTTCTGATTTTTTTTTTTTTTTTTAACTACTATTTTTAAAGAATAATCTTCATCCTGTTTAATCCCAGAAATTGCTGTATGATAAAGATTTCTGTATGGAAAAATAAGAATTCTCTTCCTTGTAACGCATCAACACATATAGCTTAATCGAGAAAAAACGCCTATATTACAGAAATATTTGGAACTTTTTTGTAATTGCAATTTTATTAATGGGAAACCTTTGAAAATCCTTCTCAGAACATTTTAATAATTGAAAGACTCGAAAAAACGATATCTTTATAAGATTTAAATCTCTATAAATCTTTCAAACAATAAATAAAAATGCAAAATTTAACTATAATGGAATGGGAATTTTAAATAATATAGATATAATATAGATGTTACGGGCAATGTAAATAATTGTGCATTGTTTATAATGCCCGGGCAATTTAAAAAGTGCCCAAAAGGATATGACAAAATGATAAATTATGTTGCAAATATTACATTGCCCGGTCATTATGTATAATGCTAAAAGTCAAGTGGGCAATTTAAAAATCATTTTTAAATCAAATAAAATTAATCAAAGTGCCCAAAGAAATAATAGCGGTATTTATAATGACCGGGCAATGTGAGAAATTATCGTAAAGTAATTCAAATTTATCAAATTGCCCAATTTTAATGGTCATTATTCATAATAACCAAGCATTATGAATACTGACCTAAATAATTACATTGCCCGTAACATGTTACGGGCAATGTAAATAATTGTGCATTGTTTATAATGCCCGGGCAATTTAAAAAGTGCCGAAAAGGATATGACAAAATGATAAATTATGTTGCAAATATTACATTGCCCGGTCATTATGCATAATGCTAAAAGTCAAGTGGGCAATTTAAAAGTCATTCTTAAATCAAATAAAATTAATCAAAGTGACCAAAGAAATAATAGCGGTATTTATAATGACCGGGCAATGTGAGAAATCATCGTAAAGTAATTCAAATTTATCAAATTGGCCAATTTTAATGGTCATTATTCATAATAACCAAGCATTATGAATACTGACCTAAATAATTACATTGCCCGCAACATAGATATAACAAAACGAGTTAATTTGCCAAAGTATAGCACATACTAGGGTTATGTTACGTCACTTAAAAACAGACAGAAAAGTTACTAATATATTATGATAGGTATCATTAAGAAAGACGTTATTTTCAAAATGGATATAATTTGCACAGAATTACAAAAATAAAAGACTTTCAAACTAATAGCGCAATAGCAGCATGTTTAATTCGAATGTCATATATATTAATAATAATTCTTTATTACAATGATCAAACATCAGGAAGGAAGACAAGAGAATTAATGAACAAAAAACCACATATGGAAATGAAGAATATCATATACGGAATAAACATATTTAAAAAATAAGAGGGTTGATACAAAAATAAATAAATACAAAATTGCACAGAGCAACCCAGTGTGTATATATATACACGATTACCTCACATTTTTATATCATCTTACCCATAACAATGACATTATAAAACAAACAGATAATAGAAACAGAAATATAGATGGATGATATTTTTCTTCCGGGTCATGGTCTTTCAAGTAAATTTGAGAATTCAATAGTTACCTCCCTTAAATGTTTTGTGTCAAGGCCAATCGATTTATAAGTTATTCCGTATGAGTATAACAAAAATGTTCTAAAAAAAAAAGTGAAAATTTTTGAATATCACAAGAATTTTGTTTAAGTTTTATTGGGGTAAAAAGGGAGAAAAATTCAATATAATACTGCATTTGCTGAATTCATTAACGGATTTATACCTGCTCCAAAGATATTTGAAGAGAAGCCAATTATTCGAAAGGTCATAAGAAGTAAAAAAAAAAAAAAAAAAAATCCTTAATGGTAATAATGTCGAGATATAAATTTTTTTCAATAGTTATTACATTAAATTAGACTAACACACATTAGACTTTTTTTCCTCTCCCAAAATGAAGTTTAAATATTATTACAGCCTTTTAAAATATAAACAGTTTTATACTTCTAAAAATACATTAACTAAAATTTTACGTATTATAAAAATTAATATCATTTCCTTATTACAATAAAATGCAACAGAATATTTTTAATGTTCCTTTCCAAATTTCATTTAAATGAATTATCTTCCATTATTATTATTACTTATTACTTCATAGAAATAATCGATCAAAAGCATTTATTTGTTATCACTGCTATTAAGACTTTACAAAAGGTTTTTCATAAGCGGATTTGATAAACCCATTTTCTCATACATATCATAATTAACCTTAAGAACATATAAATAAAAAATAATATCGACAGACAAAAATTTGCATTTAAAAAAAATATATATATATTGAGATTTGTTATTTATGCAACCGCAGGAGCCGACTTAAAACAGTGTGCAAATAACAGATTAATAACCGTTAGTTCTTCATGTATATATGCATTGAAAGAGACAATGAACATTTTTATAGCGATGCATTTAACAAAAGTTATAAATGATAGCAATTATAATATTGCACTCAATAATTAAAATATAACTTACTAGCAAACCCATGCGAAATTTTCGCACTTTACTTCTTTACTTTTAAAATTTGAAACTCATAAATATTAGGCCGATTCCCCTCACCTAATTAAAATTTTAATTTACCAGAAACCAAATTATTATTAAAACCAAATTAATATTGTGCAATAGTGATGAAAGCAAAATCATTCAAAGAAAGGTTTCAAAATAAAATTCCTGGTTGACGACCTAGTTTTCATACTTCCGCAGGCAGTACAGTTTTAGTATGACGCCTTTTAAATTCTATATTCAATATATTCTTCTATATTCAATAGAAGAAAGTATTGGATTCGTAAAAATTTTCGACCTCGGATATTTGATGGATTTACACGTTTTGAGAGCTGTAGAACACGATTTGGCCATTTTTAGAAAATGTCTGTCTGTCTGCCAGTCTCTGTGTGTGTGACAAAATTTTGTGGCAACTGTATCTCAGGAACTACTGCACAGAATTTCATACAAATTGGCATGTAGTTCCATCTTGACATAAATTAGTGCCTATCAACTTTTGGCAAAAATTGTCTTACAGGTTGCGTTGCCATCCTGCTTTTTCTAAATTTTTAACATGGTGATAGAGGACAAAATTTTGTATAAATGTGCATAAAGAGAATTATTTTTTAGTAACCATTATGAAATTTACAAGAATTATTTATAATAGAGATAGTCAACTGAGAAAAAATTTTTGTATGTGTAGGAGCCTCGCCCCCCCCCCCCCTGGGGGGGAAGTCCCCTCTCGAGGGGAGTAAATTTCCATGATGGGTATCTTTCAAAAGAGCTCGAGAAAACCTTTAAAACGAATGATTAAACCATCGATCTGCGATAATTTAAAATAAAGTTATCGATTTTTTTCATTAAAAAAAAAAAAAAAAAAATTTTTTTTTTTTTAAATGTAATATTGACAATGAAATTGACTTTTTTTTTTTGGATATTTAGCGCCATACTACTTCTCTAATATGGAAATCGTCTACATTATCATGGAAGATAATTTTTTTTTTAATAATAATTTTAATAAATTATTTTTACTGAGTGAATTTGTATAGGAAAATATAGAAGAATCATGTGGTAGCCACAACATAGTCATGTAGTAGCCACAACATACTAGTTACGATTGCGTTTTTTAATCAATTTATGATAATAATTCATATTTTTTAAAGTATTGCATATATATCTTTAAAATACTGCTATGTTTAAAATGACGCTCGCAAAGATTTTTGAAGAAGCAATTGTTAAAAATACATTTTTCCATAAAATAATCTCATGAGACAAATGTCGTCATTTTAAATATTGTTCATTTCTAAAAACTATTTTTTTAACTCGCGTATTTATTAATTACATCATCATTATCGTATCGTTTCGACAAAATATAATCCTAACAGCTCCACGTTAGCGAAATATTATATTGATTATCTTAGCAATATAGTAAAGGGACAAAATCGAATAATTTTTCTAGACACTGGAAAGATTTAATTATCAGTTTTTAATTATCAATTTTAATTATTGAAAATTAAACTGTGGTTTAAAATATCACACTAAACATAAAATCTATTGTATGTTAAACGTGTACACGATTTACTGTACATTTTTATTAACAAAACTAGCTGGCTTCGCCCGCTAGCGGGTCAGTATTTTCAAATGAATCACTAAAAATAATGAATCATTAACAGAAACTTTTAGTGTTAAGAAAAGAAATTTTAAAAAAATATCATTTCTGATTGGGTAAAAAGTCGGGCCGGGTCCCCACGCGCTGCGCGCGTATTCCTTCCCTGACCCTACGTGCCCCCTAAAAAAAATCATTTCTGATCGAGTAAAAATGCGCACCGGGTCCCCACTGTCTTCGGCAGCGCAGTACCGTGCGCGCTGCGCGCGCACAACTTAAGGGATACACGCGCTGCGCGCGCGTATTCCTTCCCTGACCCTTCGTGCTTTTCGAGCTAGTTGAATTCGTTTTTGATTTTGATACTTTTAGATAATTTTATTGCTATTGAATAACAGAAATTGTGAAGCTATATTAATGAAAGATTTAAAACATTATTTTTTATTATAATATGGGACATTTAAAAATTCTAAACTTATTAAGGGGTCCTTTATAAGAGTGATATTTTTTAGCCACAGTACAGATTCCTGCCCCCCCCCTTTCCCTTCCTCCCGCGAACAACGAGCTTATTATTTTAATTAAGTCATAATAGTGAGAAATTTAAGGTTTTTTTTTTTTTTAAATAGAACAATTAAAAGTTCTAAACTTACGAAGGGGTCAGTATAACGTATGAGCGAGAATGAACTTTAATTAAGAAGAATAATTCCCCTAAAGAGTACTATATTTCCGAAACAAATAAAAAAAAAAAAAAAAAAAAATTGTAAAAGATAGTCCGTACTTTTCCCTAAAACGCAAAATTTCTCGAAGGGAAACTTTCACCTCCTGATAAAGCATTCAACAGTGTCATGAGGGAAGTAAATGAATATTCTTTGTTCGCGGAGACAATTAAGTCATCGCAGACTTCCTGTTATGCATAACTAGGATGCGTTTTACTGTTCTTCCAGAAACCAGTACATGGCCAAATTTCTTTCCAGTCGGGATAAAAGTATGACTAGCTGCCTCATACAGAAAACAAAAATGGGAAGGAAAATGATGCATCGATATAATGTTACCAAAATTTGTTTTAACATGGAATTGTACTCAAATGAATTTCAGGTATCATAATTTGGAATAGAATTTAGGTAGACAGAAAAATCATTATAAATTAAGGAAATCTTCAAACTAAATAACATTTTAATAGATGATATTTGTATAAATAACAACGCGATTGGCAAAATGTGTATTGCGAAGTAATTGTTTAAAAATACGAACAACAATTAGAAATTTGATTACTTTGAAAACAAAATTCCATAATTTATGATTAAACATGCATATATATAAAATAAATTTTTAAAAATACGATATTATTAGACTATTCCTATTCTGACTTTTTAAAAGTCCTATGTTAGCATGGGGATCCGGATATAATATCGCGGGACAAAATATCGCGTCGATAAAATAAAAATAAAAATAATAATAATAATATGATTTATTTCCCGTGTGATCACTGGCGGGGGCCATAAGGCTTTATAAATATATATACTGTATATATAATCATATACATAGATCTATATATATATAGGATCTATATATATAGATCTATATATATCATCTCTATATCTATATATATCACATACATAGATCTATACATATAGTCATATATAGATATACTAGATCATGTATCATAGGAGTGGAATTTCATTATTTTATCTAAATTTAATTTTAAGTTATTTAATCATTTGCTTTTCCCCATTCAAAATACATTTTAAAAATATTGTACATCATTGCTGACTGT